>CM067889.1:12643996-13274174 GCA_034621355.1 Mycalesis mineus | reverse complement strand
AGATATTACAGAATTTCTAAAAAGCGCGGCCCTGCCGCTATGGCGTACAGATTTAGTTGACCTCCTTCGTTTTATATTATACGTACCGAATAGAGGTCAGCATTTTGGTACTTTCATGATAGAAACGTTAATACGGTGATGGACTTAGAATTCGATCTTTGTTCAAATATCTATATAGTACACGGAAGAGTTTGTTCGTTTGTTTAAACGGGCTAATTGCTATCTGCGTGTCGGATTGTAAAATTAACTCTCAAGAGTGAAATATACTATTTAATATCAATTTATACCCATGAGTTTGCCATAAATATAAATTGTTAATGTACTGAAATGTCGTATAATGTTTAACAAAAATGTAGATCTTTTGTACGCGGGATGGGACGGAGGATAACGGAAAACTATAAAAATATTAAATTGAGAGGGGGAGCGGGGAATGAGTACACTTTATATGAAAGTCTGTCTTTAAAATTAGAAGTGTATCTAAAAGGTTTTCAAACGAACGAAGTCGCGGGTGAGTTCTTAAATATTAATAATCCCTTAAGTGTGGGTAACACTTTTCAATAAAAACTAAAAAAGAATTCAAATTATAACTTTGAAATCGTCAAGCGTGGTTATGAAAGTTCTAACCTTCTCCCCGTGAGAAGAGGCCTTTGCTCAGTAGTGGGCACTAATAGGCTGAGGATGTTCTGTTGCCGTTATAACAATATAGCGGCAACAGACATCTATCTGACTATCATGGTTCTTAAGATACAGCCTGGTGACAAAGACAATCCAAAAATCTTCTCTTAGTGCTTATTTGTTTCACTGGTGGAACCTACCCACAAAGTTTCAAGTGAATCCATTAAGAAATAAAAAGTTTAAATTTATACCTTTTCTCCCCTTAGGGGGAGGGGGGATTCTCGAAAATCCTCTCTCAGTGGTCACTTGCTTTTCTGGTGGAACCTACATACAAAGTTTCAAATGAATCTATTAAGAAATAAAAACTTTCAATTTACCCCCCTTTTCTGTCCCTAGGGGGAAATTTCCAAAATTCCTCTCTCAGTGCTTACTTGCTTCACTGGTGGAACCTACCCACAAAGTTTCAAGTAAATCCATTAAGAAATTAAAATTTTCAATTTACCCCCCTTTTCTCCCCCTAGGGAGGGAATTTCGAAAAATCCTGACTCGGTGCTTACTTGCTTCACTGGTGAAACCTACATACAAAGTTTCAAGTAAATCCATTAAGAAATTAAAATTTTCATTTTACCCCCTTTTCTCCCCCTAGGGAGAAAATTTCGAAAAATCCTCTCTCAGTGGTCACTTGCGTCACTGGTGGAACCTACATACAAAGTTTCAAGTGAATCCATTAAGAAATTAAAATTTTCAATTTACCCCCCTTTTCTCCCCCTAGGGAGAAAATTTCCAAAAACCCTCTTTCAGTGCTAACTTGCTTCTCTGGTGGAACCTATATACAAAGTTTTAAGTAAATCCATTGAGAAATTAAAATTTTCAATTTACCCCCTTTTCTCCCCCCAGGGAGAAAATTTCCAAAAACCCTCTTTCAGTGCTAACTTGCTTCACTGGTGGAGCCTACATACAAAGTTTCAAGTAAATCCATAAAGAAATTAAAATCTTCATCCCCTTTTCTCCCCTTAGGGGGGGGGGAAAAAATTTCCAAAAAATCCTTCTCTCAGTGGTCACTTGCGTCACTGGTGGAACCTACATACAAAGTTTCAAGTGAATCCATTAAGAAATTAAAATTTTCAATTTTCCCCCATTTTCTCCCCCTAGGGGGGGAATTTCGAAAAATCCTCTCTTAGTGGATGCCTACTCTCCCTAACAA
This sequence comes from Mycalesis mineus, assembly GCA_034621355.1. NCBI lineage: Eukaryota > Metazoa > Arthropoda > Insecta > Lepidoptera > Nymphalidae > Mycalesis > Mycalesis mineus. Next base: position 13,272,355 of record CM067889.1, on the reverse strand, counting down.
ATATACGTGCCAAATTTCAGCTCTCTACGTCCAGTAGTTTCGGCTGTGCGTTGTCTGTCAGTCAGTACATCACTCAGTAACGGAAGAGTTTTATATATTAAGATTGCGTCTTTTTAAATGATTTCCTGGGTTGTGGATTTTGAAGGGATCGCGCCGCGAGTTACTACCCCTTAGAGATTGTTACATCTCTGTGGATTTTTCTCAATAAACATTTTGCTTTGTATCTGAATCTGAAGGGCGTATTTTATCGGGATTTAGTTTTGTTATTCTATCCCACGAGACCTCCATCGCACGGAGATACGAATAATAGCCTACAGTTTTCCAACTTTGTGAAAATCATATAGATAAATACACAACTCTGCTGTAGTGAGAACAAATAACTGTTAGACAAACAATATTAATGTCAAATAAAATAAACATAAAGAGGTCCATAGCTTAGTTTAATAATATTATAATATAAAATAGATTATGGCATGGCACTGCCGTACATAGTACCTAATAAGATTAAGATTTTGATATACATACTTATATAGTTATTGACAATTTACATAAACGAGTACTTAATCTATATTGTGTGCTTTGTTATCAAATGGATAATTAAATTAATTTGACATTATCATTTGGGTCTGTTATTATGATGAATGACGTTTTAACATTGCATTTATAATTGATCGTTTGTCAACTTTAATTAGGCACATTATTGGATATCGCAAGTAGGTATCTACATTTTGCATTGTAGTCGTAAGCGAAACAAGCAATTAATTACCTACCATGTACTACTACCACGCCAGCTGCAAAGGTAAATTATTACCTACTTATAACCAAAAATCACTGGCAACTATACCCATCAGATAGAACTAGCTATATATCATATATAACTCATAGACTTATAACTGTTTCCCCTGCGTAAACATTTATAAGTATGGCTGCTGCCCTTTTTGGCTAGTTGCTACTCGGGAATTCGTTGATCACGCAAAGTACACTCGTCGACGACGCGAGGTGCACTCCATGACCACGCGAGGTTTACTGGTGACAACGCGGCGTCCACCTGTCGACTACTAGTGGACGCCTAGCGACGAGGCGGTAATAATGGGCTACGACCTTAATATAGCTTACATAGGCCACCTTTTATGCCGAAATTACCACGGGACCGAGATCGGGAACTTCCCGCGGGAGAAACCGTGGGTGTCCTGTAGTAAAGTATAATACTAGATACATTTTCTGTAGTGCGTGTTCTTAATAATTTGGTTTCTTCTGTAAAACAGGATAGGAAGTTAAAAGTTAATAAGCTTTTTTTAACAATAAGTTTGTTTTCTTAACAATAAATAAATAAAAGTTTCTGCTGATTGATGGACGGCTCTTCTCAATTGAAACTTACCGAACTCATAATTGATAAAATGACTACACTAACTACACATATAATTATTTAAAAGTGTTTATATTAAACTGCTTAGCCTAAATGAATTTAATTATTTTACGTGACACTAGATAAATATGAATTATGTAACATAAACATCATAAATATACAACGTTTTCAATAATACAAAAGTAATTTCAGTAAAAAGTCAAAGGTCGATTACATGTTAGTCTAACAACTTATTAAATTCGTCCTTAAATTGTCCTAAACAATCTTAAATCAGTAAAAATAAAATTTAAGCTGAAGAGCGTTTTTTCTTTTTCAGTTATTCGTTTTCAACGGAAGATATAAATATTCATTTATATGCTAATACTTTTCGTACAATTTATTAAAAAATTGAAAAGAATAAACATCAGAAAGCCATTATCGTTACTCGCTTTGCTGAACTTTAAGTCTAAATGGTGGGTAGATTCTAAAACATACTAACTAACGATAACGTGTTTCTAACGATAGGGACCTAACTAGACCATTGGCATTCAGAAACGGCTCTGAAGACTCTACTGCGTCTCTGGTGAAATGGTTTGAGACCACGAGGAGTCGGGTTTGTGTACCAAGGCTGGATTATTGTTTTGTCTTATATTGTCTATAGCAGGTAGAACTAGAAATGAATAAACTTTTAGCCAGTGTTTTTGGAAATATTTAGGGGCTGACCAAAATTTTCTAGATTAGGAGTACCTAGATATTTCTTATGAGTAGGTACTTATAGAGCTTTTGAGTTCAGTATAACCTATCTACATACATGCATATTTCTGTCATAAACCAGCATCGTTTTATTCGGTTTGAAGCTACCGTTGTATTTTAAGGCAATTTAGGCTTGTTCACATCATCATAATTTTGTAGGACATATTTCTTGCATGTCCTTCTAAGTGTTGCTAGGTTTAGAGATGATAGTTTTCTCATATCATCAGGTAAATCGTCTGCTTTTATAATATAATTATTTTTGCTAAAAAAAGAATATTATAAAATATTAATAGCATAGTGGTTATAACGCTTAAACGTTGCAGCCAAACGCTCTTGAATCCATATAATTGTGACTCGCTCACCGATCCCTTCGTACTAAACAGCTGTTAGTTATACGGGTGATGTTTAAATTGTCGGCTGCTCTTAATTGGTGTTTTTACAAACATTAATCAAGCGTTGGGGGAGGTTTTTTTTCGTCGGCCGGCACGGGCATCGTTTGACGAACGACGCGCGGCCGCGGGTCGACTCCACTCGTGCATTCATCACTCTTACTTTACATCAACATTAAGTAAGTGAAGCACGGGAGCTTTAACAAGTATCAAATGTTTTTTTAGAATTCCAGGAAAAGAAGAAACGTGTGTGACAATATTTATTTGGTCTGTTAACGTTAATTAATCTATATCGACACTTTCTTTGGGAATAGAAATCTTACTAGGCAGAAGGTATAACGCGTTTGAATTAAAAATACACGCCACGTCGGAGAAACATAACTATGTTAAAATACGTAAACGTAAATCTGATATTATTGTAATTTTTAACTCCATCGAAGCTTACGTTCAATAGGTGACATTGTTTAAAAAGAAATGTATGTTTCACACTGTGCCTAGAGTCTCCGCTCTCACACACACAGTCTCACAGTCTCACAGACACAGGAACGAGTTAACGCTATTTTTTAACGTGTCATAAAAATCGAAGGAGGTCTCACGCACGAAAATTTTTTTTTTTTATGTGTTGTACCTCGCATAATTTTAAGTGTGTCCATTGTAATGCTTTTTTGAAAGGGCATACATCCAAGGTGGTCCCAGTCCGCATGTTAGGATCTGATGATGATATCCTGGGGAAATTGAAGGAACTCGTCAAATGGAGGCACGCTTACAGCGATTTCGGTTTTTGTTCGGTATCGTAACATTTCTCTGTCTATTAAATATAATTATTAAGTATATTAATTTTAAATTAAACATTAATAAAGTAAGAAATAATAATTTTTTATAAATTTAAAATATAAATTTATAAAATAAAAATTAATTATTTTATTAATTTAATTAATATTTATATAAATATACTTTCAAGGACGTAACCTAGAACCCAAAACTTTTTACCTAAATTAAATGTTTCTACCATTCTCACCGTATATTCTTAAGAAATTGTCACGTAAATGACACAGTTATTTTTTCTTTTAGTAAACCGACTTAACAGACAACCAATTTTTTTTCCTTGTTATTAAGGTGTCTATGGATTTAAGTTGTGTAGTGTTGGCGTGCAATCTAGCTATCTGGCACGTAGCAGAAAGAACCGAGTAACGATAGCACGTTTCTATCTACATAATGCATATATTTTTTTAAATAATTTTTGTAATAATATATTTTTAATTAATATTCCGCTTTCCTCCAATTAATTCATCTTAGGATTGTGTGATAATGGACTAAAATAGAGCCTATGACTTTTCGGTGTTGAGTCCAGCCTCTTGGAGCTAATCACAGTCGTGTGCTGTATTTAAATGCAACAATGCCTCCTTCAAACGTAGATTATTTTAAATAAGCCACATAGTAGAGACAAAAAATAGGGTCAACCTCGGAAAGACGGATAAACTGGGACAGGAGACTTGTGTTAAGCTCTATTTTGGCATTCTACTTTTAGAATACCAAAACAAAGTTATGGGTTAAGCTAGTTATATCTTTTTATAAGGAACTGTTTACACCGGACTAACAAGTCAACAGTTTAGTACTGATATTTTCCAAGTATTTGTATGTGCGTCGCTTCCAATCTAAAATGAGCCTAAAGCGGTGACACGGGTTATCCACGTATGCATTTTTTCGCAGGGTGTCGGATGAGATGAGCAGACGGCGGTGGGCTGGCGGGGCCGTATCGCAGCATGGGGTCCGCGTGGCATACGCGCGCCTTTGTACTCGCGCTGGTGCTCTTGTGTGAAGGTAGGTCCGCTTGCCACCTGGCTTTTATTCAATGTACAACTGTGCCTCCAAAAACAGTGTAAACATCACATCTCTGTAGTAAATCACATGCAGTTAACGCGTACTTAATCTTAAATAGCACGTCTGCGCGTTTTTTAAAAATGTTTTTCTTTCGTTTTTTATTGACTACAAGTTGGCCCTTGACTGCTATCACACCTCACGCGTGCTAACTTGTTAGGCGTAGGACAAAATCCACACCCCTTTCGGTTTCTACACGACATCGTACCGTAACGCTAAATCGCTTGGCGGTACGTCTTTGTCGGTAGGGTGGTAACTAGCCACGGCAAAAGCCTCCCAACAGCCAGACCAAGACAAATTAAGAAAAATCTCAATCTGCCCCGCCGGGAATCAAACCCAGGACCTCCGTGTTATGAATCCACCGCGCATACCACTGCGCCACGGAGGTCATCATGTTGGTTTGTACATTGAATTTAATTATATTATTTATTTATTATATGAAAGGACAACTTAATTTTTGACATCTCTTTGTTGATATTATGTAACGGTCCTGCCTAAAATGGTACTTGCTATTATCTTAGGCGAGATCGTTTACTTAAATAATGCATTAAGACCTTAAGATTCAAAGCCATATAAGCTAACCACAGAACGATCGGCAATTAAACACGCATTGTTAGTATGCGCCCATAAAATAATTCTTAGTCTATCTTGGATGAATCTTTTACTTTGTAATAACACAAGGGACGATGGTCAGTAGTAACACTCCCGGTCAAAGAGAATACGGTATATAACTCGTACCAGAAAGCCAGCCAATCGTAACAGTGTATGACGAATAACATTGAGCTCGCCAATCTTCGCCCATTTTAAATGTAAATGTAGAAAATCGTCGCGGCACATCACGTATACCAATTTGGGGCATAACAATACGTCCATAATATACCTATCGATCATTTAGATAAGTAGGTATGTACATGCACAATGAAAGTCTTTGTTATTTTTAACTAAACAAAAAGCGCTTGTGAGTTAATAATGTAGTGTGAGAGCCCGTGACATCCAGACTTCCCTCATTTTATAATGACTGAAAGTTTGTTAGTCCGTGCTCCTACCATGTAAGTTCGATACGGAACTATAAAGTTTGTACCATAGTGATATTGGAATGTACTAGCTATAATGTGTTATTTCGCTAAACTTTAATATTTAGAGGTGATTTTCATCAATTTCGTACATAACCATACGTCTACATATATCTATTGATCATTTAAATAAGTATTTCATGTAAATACTTATCTAAACGATCGATAGGCTTATGGCAAGTCTTTGTTATTTTAGCTAAACCTAATGATGGAATAATAAACACGCTTGTGAGTTAATAATGTTGAGCAAGAGTCCGTGATGGCCAGTCCTTTGTCATTTAATAAAGGCTAAAAATCTTTTTAGCCCTCAGCTCCCAGTATGCATGACACGACACTTACTACTATGAAGTTTGAACCATAGTGGTATTGAAATGTAGCAGGTTTCAAAAGTCAAGGCTCTTATCTTTCAATCGTCCAAGTTTAATGCGATTTTTTCTCTAGAATCCTTAAATTTTAATCGTTAACGTGTTTTGTAGGATCACCACAAACCTATGGTATGGCAAATAACCCAATTTTTTCTTCTTCAACTTTCTCAGTGCTCTTAGATTATTAGCTCATGTTAAACTTTCATAGCTTCAACTTTAAGTTAACGAATCTACTTATCTAGGCACTTTAGCACCACAAAGGCACCATGTTCTGGTTTCATTTATCTAAAAAATTTTTATAATATTTTTAAATATCATCAGGTTCTTCTAAATTAAATTTGGCAGTTAGGTGGAGAAAATTCTTTCAGTCGGTTGAAACCATGAGTAAATAGAGCTTGTTTCAAATTAACTGAGTTTCCATATTATTATAAATACATTACCAATTATGCACATATAAATATATAATTTTTTCAATAATAATTATTTTCAAGCGACGTAAATCATATTTCCTTTTGACTAATGTTTCAGGCGGTTTGTGTTTGTTGCCTACGGGCGATAATTTTAAACGAGCGAGCTTCAACATACTTGGAAAAAATCTTGATTGCGACGAATAGACGATAGGAACGAAACACAAACTGCGAATAAATCTGAAAACATCCGAAATTTGCAAAGTGCAGACTCCTATTTTTGGCGGGAGCGGAAGTTTTTTAATACCCAGTATAGGAGTTTCAAGACAAATTTTTGTAACATGAACTTTAAATATTAATAGTTGATGATATCTTCAAAATTGTGTGCAATAGGTAAGCGTTTAAGCTGTAGTATATACTTATATTTATACTATACTTATATTTGTGTTACAGTTCTAGATAGGTACTTAGGTGTAAACAATATTGTGAAAGAAAAAAACGAATTGAGTTAGTTGTGGGTTCTTCTTACACTTAAGTTTAAAAACACCATATATTTTATTTTATCATCAACTAAAAATTTATCATCATCAGTAAGGTGTTAGTCTGTTTATATATTTTTATTTTTTAAATATTGCAATTCAATGATATGATAAGATGGTGCAGTACAATACATTTATGGCACTAATCTGACAAAATTAAATTCGAGTCTGCATTAGGGTATTTAGTATTCATTTACCAACAAGATGATCAAAATGACAAAGTATGATGATACTTCGCAAAAGAGTTTCAATCTCAATAGCGAGTGTCACGAAAAGTTACAGCATAAGCTCACTGGACACATTAAGTAAACATAAATTACTGCGCTTACGGACCCTAATGGCGGGCATTCGCCTCATCGCCGTATAAACGAAAACATTTACCAAAACGACACTCCTGTAAAAAAATACTTTATATTTATGGTAACCAAATATTACGTCAGATCGATGCGAGCAAAATTATATAATCAAAATGTAATATTGCCACTTATATTAATTGAAATAAATGGTGAGTGTTTGTTTTATAATGCATGTATGAAAATTCTACCGAAGATCTATAGTTTTAAGTAATCTTTTTTTCTTATTATTAATTATATTTGTGACTTTTTGTTTATAGTGATTTGTGTACCCATTCCCGATGGAATTTCTAGAAATATAATTTGTTCTACTGTAGCACTATTACATATTGTTATTTCAATATGGTATATAAATAATAGTTTAAAAAACTAAAAACACGCTTTTTATAGAAACCCAAGCTAAAAAATAGAAAATAATTTTAATAAATTTAAATTTAGAATAGTGTTAAAATTTTCATTAACTATAAATTAATAATAGTGTAAATAAAAAAAAATTATTTTATTTTAAAAAAGCGTGGGGTGCATGGTGTCAATATAGTTATAAATGTTTTATTGACAGATATGAGTAGAGTGATTATCATTTTGATAATATCTTAAAAAGCACCCCACGCTTTTTTTAAAATAAAATAATTTTTTTTTATTTACACTATTATTAATTTATAGTTAATGAAAATTTTAACACTATTCTTAATTTAAATTTATTAAAATTATTTTCTATTTTTTAGCTTGGGTTTCTATAAAAAGCGTGTTTTTAGTTTTTTAAACTATTATTTATTTTTTACTTTTTAGTTTGGTTTATTCATAAAAGCGTGATTTTTTAGTTTTTTTAAACTATTATTTGTTGATTATCAAAAATATTCATACTATGTTTCATAGTAAGCGTCGACATCGAATTCACATTCGATGTTTACAATTCTTATTTTTACTTACAATCTGTACCCGCATTTGCCTGTGCCCCACCCTTAGCACAGTGACCAAGGAAACCACAGAAACCTGGCCAGAGTACAGTCGGCACGGGAGCGAGCCTTGGAAGTCGCAGAAAAACTGCGACTGCCAGGGCTCGAACCCACGCCTGAGCGACTGTTGTACGGGCAGTTTAGCACTTAAACCGCTCGGCCACACAGTCGCTAGTAATTTATTTATTAGTGAGAATAAAATAATTATTTAATAAATATTATAAATACGAGGAATCAGAGTTCAATTTCGGAGAGGGAGCCTGAGAAACGGCTACCAGAACCAAGGAAGGCCGCAGGCGCGCAGATTACCCACGGAGAGTTACATACTGACATACTGACAAACTGACATACAAGTGAAGCTAATAAAAAGCGTGTAAAAATAAAGTTTGAAGAGTTTCCTCGAGTTTTCGTAGATCTCATCATCAGATCATGACTTAGTTAACATTAAACCAACTGGAATCTTTCAAACTTCTCATTGAGACATATTAATCGAGCCCAATCACAAGGTAGCTACTGTAAACCGTTAAAGAGCTCCCTCAGCTGTCCTTCGTCTTCATCGCCAGACCCTTGATGACAGTCACAGCCCATCTAAATGTAAAGTTCTCATTGAGACAAATTAATTGAGCCCAAACACAAGGTAGCTACTGTAAACCGTTAAAGAGCTCCCTTAACTGTCCTTCGTCTTTATCACCAGACTCTCAATGACAGTCACAGTCTATCTAAATGTAAATTTCTCATCGAGACAAATTAATCAAGCCCAAACACAAGATAGCTACTGTAAGCTGTTACGGAGCTCCCTTAACTGTACTTTGTCTTCATCACCAGACCCTCAATGACAGTCACAGCCCATCTAAATGTAAAGTTCTTATCAAAACAAATTAATCGAGCCCAAACACAAGGTAAATACAGTAAATCGTCAAGGAATTCTCTTATATGTAGATCGGCTCCATCATCAGATCGACTCCAGACCTTCATCGAATTGTAGTGCTTTTAAATACTTATCGGAAAAACTAACAAACGTACTTGTTGTCCCTACAATTTTTGAAAGTTCTCCTCGGTTTCTCCAGGATCCCATCATCAGATCCTGGTTTCCTTGTCATGGTACCACCACCGGACTATCTACTTTCCAACAAAAAAAGAATTATCAAAATCGGTTCATAAACGACGAAGTTATGCGCGAACACACATACGAGTTACATACTGACATACAAGTGAAGCTAATATAAAGCGTGTAAAAAAGGCTTTGAAATCGAATAAGTCATGTCGACATCGGTATTCCCCACGTGATTTCCTGTGGTAATCCCAGGTAAGGATATACCCCATGTCTGTTTATGTATGCCCTGATATCTATCTTACGATGTGAATTAAAAAAACCGCATAGTAGAGACGATTCTCTCAAGAGATATATAGCCCATCATCAATCGACGGTGTGAAAAAAACATATGAAAACCCGATTTGGTAGTAAATAATGCAGATTGCTAGCAGTACATATTTAGATAAGAATTCCCCACTCTATCTATGTGCTACAAACAAACGCTCCAAAGTTGTGTTCCTCTACTCGGTAGTGGAATATTACGTGAGACGCATTAATCCGGCCGGGTTGAACCCGATTATATGCACGATCCACATTACTGCACAGGTAAGGTTGTGTTCACATCGCGTCTTGAACGCCGAGAGATTTTGACGTGACAACGTTTTATAATTCGATAGAGCCGGCTGCACGCACGAAAAAACACGACTCATGCGGCGTTACCTCGCTTTGAGGCATTCCATGTAAGGCTTGAAGTGCAAGCGAGAGCGCGGAACGAGCGACAAAAAAGCACAATCGGCCTTAGCGTTCGGCAGCGTTCGACATCCGTCTCTCTCCTACTTGAGTGGGCGATGCGTCTGCGTGGACAGCTGCTATAGTATAGTACCTTTACATGTTTTATTTTTTTCACAAAATTACAAATTTTTCTTTGAACATTCCATCAGTATTTTCTTAAGACGTTGTCACGTTCAACTATCGTCAGTAAACCGACTTTACAGACAACCAATTTTTTATACAATACGATTACCTCGTTAAGCTAGTGGTTGGTAGCTTGTGTTTTCGACCATGAGGTCCTGGGTCAGATTGTGAAATAATTATGTCTTTTTCGTTCTTTTATGAAATTTTCATTCAAGCTCTAAGCCCGTAGTCGGGACTTTGCTGGTGTTACATTCCAATGCCTCGGAGAATACGCTAAGTTATCAGCCTTGGCCACTATCAATGACACCTGATAGTGATCGTTAATTAATTAAATAATATTATCATCCTAAGCCCACCATCACGCTTGGGAAGTAGGCGGTGGCGGTGAGTACTTTGGAGGGATGAGTTCACGCTCCATATCCCCTCTCCTACAAGAAAGGAAGCACAACTAGTTTACTTGCAGATTTGTTTGTTAAATATTACGTGAAGTAGGTAGGTACAATTTTATACAACGAATAGTTAGTTCATCCCAGTTAATCTTGCTCCACTTACTTTTTGTTTCCTGCTCTAAAATTTCAATCGCAAAACCTCTTTCTAAAAATTAATAACCAAACACCCTGCAGTAAGCTTTTGTGTTTAAAAATTCTGTATAAAAGATTGCTCAACTTTATAACCACGGACGAAAATAATAAAAAGCTTTTGTTTTTAGGTGCTTTCGATCGTCTTTTTTATATTAATACATAACGGATAGACTATGGACCTCATAAGAAAACTCAGATTCGTTTAGCAGATGATTAGAGATAACGGATGAATATTATATCTACACTTATAATAAAACTGTAATAGGTCCAATTCTGTACATTGAAGAAGTTTTTGAAATTTTTATTAGTGGGCACTATATAATCGATAACCCAAATTTTTTTTTCAAATTTTTATCCGTTTGACCGTATTTTTGTTGGCCGCAATTTACTCCGAAACTACTGGATTAAACCAAATGGAATTTGGCACGATTTTAGTTTATATTGTAAGGTATTGCAAAGGATACTTTTTTGTCTATAATTAAAACAATAGGGGTTGAAAGTTTGTATGGAAAGTGCTTGATTTTTAAAGCTTTATTATTGGAAATTGGTATTTGTGCTACTGGATAAATGTGAAACATTATGTGATTCAAGGGTTTTAAAAATTCCACCCCAGTATTGTATTGTAACACAGTATGGAAGTTGTTCTTTTTAACCGACGAAAAATAACGGAGGAGGTTCTCAATTCGTCACGTATTTTTTTATTTATGTATGACCACGCATAACTTTTTACAGAGTTGTCCGATTTTGATAATTCTCTTTTTATTAGAAAGGGCATACTTCCAAGATTGTTCCATTGTCATCATGTTAGGATCTGATGATGATATCCTGGGGAAATTAAAGGAACTCTTCAAATTTTGGAGGCACGCTTATAGCGGTTTTGGTTTTTGTCTCGGTATCGGTAGCTTTTTGGCTACTAGTGCCGTATAATATACTATGACAGTATAGTACGAGTACGTTACGTGGCGATAAATCACTAAAAAGTAAGAAATAAAAATTTTTAACAAAAAATAGAACCGACAATATTTTTTTGACATACGTTTATGAAAATGAGTATAAAGAGTACTGATAAAATTTAATGTGATTCAAGGATTTTTAAAATTCTGCCCCTAAAGGGTTGCATAGGGAAATACGTAAGATGAGGCAATTTAAGCTTATCTTCAGTTGCCTCATTCCCTTTACGTATTTTCCTGAAAACCAAACACATTATTTGTTGTTGTTGTCCAACAAATATTGGACTTGCTAATATGAAATTCACTTGTACTATTTAAATATGCAAATAATTTAAATAGAACGATAAACAAAACTATATTTACATAGTCGCGTTTGTGGAACATTTTCACAAAACGCTTGAAATACATCGTTAGCGAGTTCCATTTAGAGTGTTCACCGTTTAGTTTGCAGACAAAGCGCAAACAGCTTTACAAATTACCAACTGTTGATGACCAATGACTACGTCTATCAAAGTGGGATGTACTATAGATATGGTATTACATTTGTTTGATTTGTAATGCTATGTATTTAGTCGACCGCGTTCTGTTTGCGTACAAAAACACGGTTGCGGGAAATCGCCTACCATTAGTTATTCATACAATATTGTATAGATTACACATGTGTAACACAGGGTAATTGATTTACATGAAATTTTAGATAAGCGTACCTGTATATTTTACAACACATTTGCATGGGTTGCAACACGGTAGGTAGTAGTTTTTTTTAATTTATTTAAAAATTTGTTAAGGTTTTAACAAAAATGAAATGCAGTCGACTCTCGACAATTCGAAACTCGAGGAACTCTTAAAATATTATGAATTATTGAGTGTTTGAAATATCAAATGGTTTGGAATTTGTGAAAAAAAAATTATTGAGTGTAGATCATTTATTATTTAGTAATTGCTATTGCATAACAATTTCATAAGTTTAGAGGTACATTCTTGTACATAATAAGAACTAAACACATTAGATAAATGATTTGAAATTTTGAATGGTGTAAACTAAAGAACGGTAAAGGAACCAAAACAGTAACAGAATGTCTGTAAAAACAAAGAAGAAAATTTGTAATGCTATGAACTTGTATTTAGCCGCGTTCTGTTTGCGTACAAAAACACGGTTACGGGAAATCGCCAACCATAAGTTATTCATACAATATCGTATGGATTACCTATGTGTAACACAAGGTAATTTATGGCTATGACAACTTAGAAAAATTGTTACCTTTTATATTTTGTAACTCGTTTGAACAATCACAGTAAAGTTCAATTGAAAATTAAAGTTTTATAATAAAAAATAAAATCGATTTCAATAAGTAAAAAATAATTGTGTCATTTAGTTTGATTAATTTAATTAACCATATCTATGAAGTCGTTTCCATCGAAGTTTAGGTAACGTATTTAAAGATGAAAGCTCGGGTGGCAAGAATAAATGGCTCTTAATATATGTTTTGACTAAAATGTGGTGGTATAAAAAACTTAAAAACAAGGATCTACGTAGAAAATTACAAGCTATGATCGAATTAAAGAGTGTTACGTAAGAGCGTATCGGAGCTTTGTTCTCTATGAGATCTGATAACTTTACTACAGTGATAGATGCTTTGATATAAAACAATATCGTTCACAGCGAGGAGTTAAGTCTAAACCAGCTCTCATCGATAAAAAACCGGTCCACACGAATTTGACTAAACCGTATTTTTATGGATAAAATATCCAGTGACTTTGTTTTTTTATTGAAATTACCCTCTTCGTCGCGGGAAGAAGGAATTAAAATCGCATTAGGAAATCCCGTTCCCGCCTAACTTTTCCAGTCTCTGCACAGAGTCCCGGTGTATCGGAATAAATGGCCCAAACTTACTTTATTTATATAGTCTTGTTGAATATTTATGCTTTTTTCCTAATTTTACATTCAGCCACTTTAAATACGGTTTTGAGCGTTCCGACTTCGTAAAAAGTATTGGGACCGTCACCGAGTAGAAACAAAGACTTTTTAAATTAACAATTGCGCCATTAATATGCGGGTGTATTTTTATACTAAATATAATTTTATAATAATATTTACAAATACCGAAATTTTGGATAGTCATATTATTATATTAAATCTTTGCCTTTGTTGGGTTGCCAACACATCTTTAGCAAAATATAGTAGCTACATACAAGCTGAAAAACTACTTTCCTTGGGCCCGCAAAGGCCCCGCAAATAGAGGAGAAGATTTTTTTTATAAATTTTTAATAGTGTTTTTTTATATATTTTTGTATTATATCTGAAGCAGTCTAATAACAATACAGTGCACTTTGAATAAAACTCTATTTGTACTTTTTGCAATCTTCAACAACTTTTTAGCTTTTATAAAAGTGTCATTACATGCTTTATAACATTTAAATTGTAAATCAAAAGCAGTGGCATGAAACATATAGCAGAGGATATGATTAAATTTGTCCAGAAATTTCCAACCCATGCGCGATATATTAATTAATATATTAAATATGATTTAAATCTAATCAACAGATGGGTGAATGTTTTTCCAATTCGGATCTTAGATTAATAGTATTTCTAAGTACCAACTCTATTTTTTTCAACGATATACACGCGGTCCCGAAATGCAGTAGGTAATATAACAAACGAATCCTCAGTGGAATTTAAGCGGCAAAAGTGGTTTGATCGGAAACCTCATTTGAAATTAAATTAGAGCAATTATAAAAAAGGAAAACAAACGATTTTAGAACGTAGAACGATTCAAATTATGTTGTATCAAGAACAGAACAGAACAAAGAAAATATTAGAACATTCGAGAGAATCCACAAATATTATATATCATAGTATGTTTACCAATCCTTGTAATAACTAACATAACTCATACAAGCTATTAACACTTGACGATCCTGCTTCTCTTAATACACTCTCGCAGTATAAGTATAAGCCTAGCTAATCACAGTAGCAGCACGGAGTTAGGAAATTGGTTGTGTTCAGTGTTACACCCTTGTGTCTCGGAGAGCACGTTAAGCCGCGCGTCCTAATCATAAATATCAACAACTGATAGCGATCGTTACAGAGTAAACATTATCACCTTAGCCTGCCAACCTGTATTCGAGTGAAGAGGATGCTTAACCTAAAAACCCTTGCTAGTCTTCGGAACATAAGGTTCGGGGTTCAAGTCTAGGTCAAGCTGTGGCATATTAAGCTTTTTTCGTTCAAGATTTTTCCAGTAATAACTTCAGCTTGTAATTGAGTAGTCGGTGGTAAAATATAAATATACAGTAAATTGTCATCATCCTAAGCCCGCCAACCTGCATTCGTAGAGTGATGGGTTCAAGCTCTAGGTGTATCCTCTCTCCTAAAGAGAAGGCCCTGTAGAGGTCTGCTATAAATAGGCTGTAATAATAATACCGTTGAAACAGACTAAATATGAATACGTTCAGTATATAATATATAGTTTCGTTTTCTATTAGTTTTATTAGTTAGGTAGATTGTGTTTAGACTGATCACGTGGGTGAACTTTATGTTAAAATCTTTGGGTATACTTAAATTATAAAAGATTGATATAATTATAGTGATTAACACAATACAACATATTAGTACAATTATGGTACGCCATTAAACCAAAATTCAGATCAAAAAGAATATTTTAGATGGAGAGTATGATTTTAGTCATTACAGATGATTCCAATTAAGATTAAAGTATACCACTTTCACTGCGGCGTATTCATACAAGCATATGAGCATCGATAATACACTCAGGGTATTATGAAATTGAGTAGGTATCGTCAATAAATGCCCAAGGCAATTTGTCTGAAGCGAAACTCAAATACGTTTCTGAATAAAGGCGTAAGTGGGTAATTCTATTCTTAATGTACTTACCGAATTTCATGTATATTTTTTATACCTTACAGTACCTTTTTATTGGAGAAACAACCTCCTTTAACTTGTTTGTCTTATACCATCTGGCTATTTAGACATGGTGATAGTTCAGAGAGTAAGATTTTAATAAAAATATCGACTGTCCTGTTCGCTGTCATCTTGCTAACATTTCGAATAGATTGATTAGAACATAAAATCGTTTAGGTACTACTACTAGGTTATCGACAAGGTTTGAACTGACAATAAGGCTTAACTCAGATAGACTGACGCAAAGGTGAATCGAAACGGTTTTTGCCAATAAGTAATTCATCTTTATTTTTTCATGACTATAGTATAAAGTTATATTATACAAAAATGGAATCTACGCGCGTCGCTTAATTTTTGATTTTTTTCATATTCGAATAATACATTGAATAATACAATGTTTTGAAAATAGATGACTATTATACATTCGTTTGAACTTGATGACCGACTCTTCGCATCCAGCGTGCGTAAAGTTTTTCTCCATTTTTTAACTAATAACGCTTACGTAATAAATTACACGATCCCTTCTACGATCTATGTGATAATCTTTTATCTAAAATCTTTAATAAATATTCTACTTACATCTTAACCTGAGAAATCGGATTTTCTAAGAGGATCCGAATTTATAGAGGTAAAATACGACTACTCTCCTCCAGAAAACGTAAATAGTGTCTTGCGGTGCTGTTGTTTTGTCTTCTAAAACAATTAATTATAAAAGCTTCTGGAAAACTTTTAAACCTATCTAGGTAAATCCCTTTTCTGAACAACAAATGACTGACCTATTAGGTTGATACCAATTGTAGTTAGAGGTTGTTAATGGAATTTAGTCGGCGATGCGAACACAATAAATCCAAAGTTAGCTAATATGAAAAATATGCGACGCGTGACGTACGTATATTCGTCGCTCCAACAGGATAATCGGCCAGTTATTGCCGCGCCCGGAATATCCACTACCCACGCCAACCGCTCGTTTATTCACATACTAACTCATAATGCCGTATGAAAATGTCTTCTTGTACCTAATACACAGTTTACAAAATGATAAACTCAAATCTTTACGTTTAAAACATTTAGGCGATCATGCGATGGAGCTAAGGCACGGTATACACAAAAGCCAGTGTAGGAACGTGTTGGACTATTTTCACTTTCGGAGTTTTTTCCATCGTTATTAGTACACTATACAGTTACAGTTTTTGAGATAGTATATCAGGAAAATATGTCAGATTTCATGGCAACCAGTAAGTTTATGAGGTATAGGTTAAATTTTCTTAAACTAATTTGTACATCAAATGATCTGACTGCGGGCTTCATAAAAGGCTCAGAGGGGCCCAAGGTGGTAGATTGGGAACAGGCGGCTCGGGATCGTTGTGTTTGGAAGTCCCTAAAAAAAGATATATTATACAGGCTGGTAATGATGATGATGATGAGATATGTGTAATATATTGTGAAACTTATCATTTATGTAAGTAGGCTATTGCTCTTTTACCCTGTTTAAACATTTTATCTATTTAAATTGTCAGTGTTGTTAACTTGAGTAAGGCTTTAAATAGTGAGGATAAAATTCGTTTTGCGGCATACGGGTTGGTATTTTTGTATGATATATGTCACACTACGGTATAACTCCGCAAGATAAAGCCTGAATTGCTACCGCCCGTCCTAGTGCCTGTCTGTTTCATGTTTCGTGCCTTTAGAGTGCCACATAATTTATATGAAACTAGATATCTATCTATTGCAGATTATAATATCGGTTTTAATGTTTAATTTAAATTAAAGCGTTTAACCACCAGACCAAAGCCATTTTATAAAAGTTAAAAATTTGTCAGGCTTTGCTTCCACCTTAGGTAATTAAGTATTGTATACAACTATGGAGTTCGTATTATGGTGTTTTTCGGAGGGTTTTCAACAGATAATAAAGAAATACAACATAAAGGTGGCCCTTTACGTTGCATTTCTTTGTCAGTATCCGATGAAGGGTTCCCACGAAGTTTCAAGTGACTGGTTGCTGACGATTTGATTTCTTATAATATTCCGAAAAAACATGAAAAAAATTAGACGATTTGAAACCAATACTTTCTCATATCAATACGATTTTATTTCTAAAAAAGCATACTATTACTAATGTATCTTGAATCGTCAACCTTATAAAAAACTTTTATAAACACTTTTTATTTGTTTAATTATAATGAGAACCTTTTGTTTCTTATTTCGAACATAAAAAGGTTTTTAATAACAAAAAAACATTTATGCATTCAGGGTAATAGCTCGTAAATAAAATAAACAAATGGAACTGCAAACCATACCAAAGGGACACGAGTATAATAACTGTTAATAGGATGAATTGCACAATGCACCATTTCACATATTAAAGCGATAGCACTAAAGTTACTCGTAAGAATGCTGACTGCAAATTTCCGACGCTTCCTTCAGCCAATTAATTTCTGCACTCAATAGTCTACATGCGAGTACAATGTGCATTGCATAACATTAATGCTTTCATCTACACCATGTAATATATAAAATTTCCCTGTCACAAGTTACCGTACTCCTCCGAAACGGCTTTACCGATTTTTACCAAAGTTTGTTTGCGTATTCAGCAGGTCTGAGAATCGGCTACTATCTAATTTTCATCTAATTTTTTTTTAAAATTTTTAATGCAACACAACGTTTGATTTTTACCAAATTTTGTATGGGTATTCAGCAGGTCTGAGAATCGGCTACTATCTAATTTTCATCTAATTTTTTTTTTAATTTTTAATAATATATGAAAATTCCCTGTCACAATGTTAGTTACCGTACTCCTCCGAAACGGCTTTACCGATTTTTACCAAATTTTGTATGCGTATTCAGCAGGTCTGAGAATCGGCTACTACTATCAAATTTTTTTTTTAATTTTTAACACAAAACAACGTTTGCCGGGTGAGCTAGTGTATCTACAAATACTCCGGTTACGTAAAATTCTTCTTTCTCTAACTGTTCTCCAACATACTACTTGATATCAATCCGTTGAACTATGTTTTTTCACATTAATTTTCATATTATTTGTCTTTACCATCAATTTATAACAACTTATAAATTAGATTGTAATCGCAATTATCAAGTCTCATTTTCCAATTTTGCTTTAATTTTTTTTATCAACTACAAGTTGGCCGATGTTAAGTGATGATGTAATCTAAGATGGAAGCCCCTTTTGGTTTCTGCACGAACATCGTACCGGAACGCTAATTTGCTTGGCGGTACGTCTTTGTCGGTAGGGTGGTCACTAGCCAAAACCTCACACCAACCAGACCAAGACAAATTAAGAAAACCTAAATCTGCCCCGCCAGGAATCAAACCCAGGACCTCCATCTTATAAATCCACCGTATACCACCGTATACCACGGAGGCCGCCATACTTATTCTAAAAAATACATGAAAAATACTGGTTATAAATAAAAAAAACCTAAATGTATAAATTAACTGATAGCCTATAAAAATCTAATGAATCGGCCTTTCAAAGATATCACTTGAAAGAGAAAAGGGTAATATATTTTTTAAAAGAGTTTCTTCTTTTTATACTACTTTTCTAATCTTATAAGTGGATAACAATAGAGATATTGGTTTCGATATAGAACGATAATAATAATATGTATTTTTCATCTTATTACTACAATATGAATAAAAATATTTATAACTATTCTCTCTATTTTCTTGAAATCTTTTCCAGTAATCTTGAATACTAGTATCACAACAAAAAGCATTGCTTTAAATAAGCAATACTTTTTCTTAAGTAACTAGTCTTATTTCGAATGAAATATATTTTTTCATTTATTCACTCGTACATATTATCCGCGGCCGCGTCTGTTTGTTAACCGACGAAAAAAAACGGAGGAGGTTCTCAATTCGACACGTATATTTTTTTTTTTTTTTATGTATGACCACGCATAACTTTTTACAGTGTTGTCCGATTTTGATAATTTATAGAAAGGGCATACATCCAAAGTGGTCCCATTGTCCTCATGTTAGGATCTGCTGATGATATCCTGGGGAAATTGAAGGAACTCTTCAAATTTTGGAGGCACGCTTACAGCGATTTCGGTTTTTGACTCGGTATCGGTAGCTTTTTGGCTACTAGAACCATATAATATACTATGACAGTATAGTACGAGTACGGTACGTGGCGATAAATCACTAAAAAGTAAGAAATAAAATTTTTTAACAAAAAATTGAAGCACTAAAAAGTAAAAAATAACTGTGTCATTTAGTTGCTTTTATCTACTTAAGCATATCTGGGAGACGTAAAATAAATGCTCCTTAAACTTGGCTGGCACCGACTCCTAGATATGCTTAAGTAAATTAAAGCAACTAAATGACACAGTTATTTTTTACTTTTTAGTGCGTTTTGAGTCGGTTCAATTTTTTGTTAAAAAATTTTTTCACAATAAACTCAAAGACCACTGAACAGACTGTCATGCAGTTTTCATCAATAGATAGAGTGGGTCATGAGGAAGGTTTTAGTATATAATTTGTTAAGGTTTTGTGTAAATTGGTTGAAATATATGGATTATATAATTATTGGAAAAGTTGAAGAAATTAAGCCGCCTTAAATTTGCTCGATGACGAAATGCTGCCTTATTTGTTTGTGATACAATGATACAATGTATGAAAAAAATATTTCTTATTATTAGAACTACTAAAAAGTTCGCGATGGCTAGTATATGTTAAGGACCACTTGCTACATCCAATTTCTTAAAATAAGGGTTAAGTTTTTTTTATATTTTGGTATGTTGCTACACACTATTTATTAACTACGCGTTTACAAAAAAAAAGTTGAGAGGTGTCAAGGGACACCCGGATGGAACGAAGTTGTTATATATTTTGGTCGGGTTCAGGGAGACGTACGTGTTTGTTGTGTGGTTTCCCGCGGTGTGTGTTTTGGAGTGCTTTCGAGACGACGACAGCACAGAGCAGCAGCGCAACGCAGATGGCTTTTCCTTCCCAAGCTATACAAGCAAAAAGTGTCGTTACAACTATTCGTGAGTTTTTTTCCGTCTAGCCCTCTTTAACAACGCGCGATAAGGAACTTCATTCCAAAAAGCAAAATACCACTCACTATATTAATCAGAAACTAAACACCAGATGAACATAAAATTTTGAATAGTTACTCACTTTGAGCTTGCTAAAACGGGCTTCCTGATATTTCCACGAGAACGGTATCTACGCAGACCACAGCTAGTATTTCGTAGGTAGATTTATCTCATATCAAAATAATATAGACTTTTTTCAACACGCCTTCTCCGAATAAAATCGATTTCTATGCGAACAAAGTCACGAGAGTCTTCTAGTGTATAAAAAAATCTATATACATTTTACATATTGTTATTTTATCCCACTTAGAGATGTGAAGCTTAGATCCACCGGACTGCACCAATGCCATCTAATGCATCAATATTTGAATCTTGTTAATCACTGTTAGGCTCAACGGCCTAATGTTCTCTCAGAAACACAGGGCGTAACGTGTACTTAATGAATTTGTTTGTCTTAGGACTACGAATCACGCAATAACAAATCTAGAATATTTAGAAAACGTTAAAAACATTGTCTATTCCCAAGGGCATATAACCGCTGTATCGCCTGCAATCTTTGTTGGCAACCATATCCAAAAGCGCTGCAATTGTATGCAAACAGGCTAATATTCTGAACAAGACAATTTTAATACGGAAAATGACATTCGTTTTAGTTATTCTTTGTTTGTAGACAATCAGGGTCGAAGACAGGTTGCGTTTAAACCGGGCGGAGTTGGCTTTGAATACCGATGACGGCACAACTACGGCACTCGTTTCAATCTCTACTCTATGCATAAGTAATGTGAAAAGTATGGAGATACCGCTTCTATGCGGAATACAAGCTCCTCTAAAATGTTATTGTGTATTTTTATGGTAACGACTTGTTATTTGTTCCGCGGCAGATACTTTTGAGTAATACATCCAATTTGTAAGCGGGCTTGATTGAAGACGTTATAGAGTGGAGCGGTAGCGCGTGGGGATTTTAGCTTTGTCATTCGACGGAGACGGGATTGCGATAGGCACGATTTGTAGCAACGTGATTTGTTGTCTACACGTTTCAAGTATACCTCCAAGTGAGGTTCTGATCCATTCAAATTTATTAACTTAATTATCATAATTATGAAAAAATATTTTTATAAATTTTAAATATTACATAAAAGCAGGTGTTCCTAAGTAGTTCATCATAAATAGTTAATAACTTATATGTTATGCTATTTTTTGCGACATCCGACCAATCCGAGCAACAAAGTCATCTATACTCGTCAGAATACTCTCTGCGTGCGTCTCATACCGAACCCGGAGTATCCTCAGATGTTGACTCTACAGTGTGCAATTAGACATTGTGGATTCAAAATCTCCCGAGCATGCCCCGGTTTCGGTTTTTTATTTATTTTATTGAAGGCCTTTGTACTTTGTCATCTTCATCGTCATAATCATCACTGGCTCTCTGCGACAAGTTCCATGTCATTAGCTCACCTAGTGGGGCGTTTGACTACCACGATTTTCCGATAACGGGTCGCCATTTAAGCACCTATACGAGTACGTCCAAATTATCGAACATAGTACCTACAGACTGACCGACTCGAACCCAGTCAAGGTTGAAGTTGAAGGGTGGTGAGACCTAACTCTAATAAATGACACGTGACATGTAATGACTTTGTAGGTATGCCTGCGCGTTAGCGACGCGTACGTAAATTACTTCAAATAAAATCGTTTTAAAGTTACGTTTTGTTCGGTTTAGACACCGGAATATTTGTCTCAAATATATGCTCGGTCGGTTGTGGAGGGATTCAAAATAAATCCCGTGTTTCCTGACATTAAATGGAAATACTGTTTAATAAAAAACAATTGTAAAATACTTTAATTTATTTTAACACACGGTTAAATCGATGCGGCTAGATCACATATTGTAAACCCAGCTTTAATACGCTTTATCTGTGCCCGAGGACATGTGCGGCAACTCTATTATAGTTTGTAGTTGTGACTCAGTATTCTTGCAGTAAATATTCCAGATATTATAAACGACTAATTCGTTCTATTAAACTTGACTCTCCTGTTTTAGTCTCTCGAGTCGTTTTGTATACGAATATGTTGTATTCCAATTTCCAGTAACTGTGTAATAAGGTGGAGACGCATTATACATAATAGCTGATATTATGGTTTTACGATGGCAATTTTAGTTTTTATTCATTTTACGTATGCGTGTACTTACTAGCATTGTCTCGCGATTCCACCTGCGTCCATCTCGTCCTCGTGTGAATATTGGGATAATTAATCAATGTGTTCCAAACTATAATTTGATTTTGAAGTTATATTATTAAGGTATTAGTGACCCCATTTAGATTTGTAAATGTATAAATATAAATCGGTAACCATTTTTTAAACTTGCTTTAAGCATTTGTTTTCGAAAGCTTATTAATTATCATGTTTAAGAAAACAATATAGTATCTCATGCCCGCTAGAAATTGCAACTTATTTACTTAATGGTGTTTTCACTTAGCTCGTACTAACAAAATATATTTAAATTAATTGACTAATATTGGAGTTTTTGTCGTACTATTTATGAGAAACTTAATATGTAATAGACTTTACAAACAGAAGTCTTAGCTAAAATATTATAATTAGTCATTTGTACCTACTTCTAATCTGAATAAAAGTGTGGTAAACACCACAAACACATAAATTGTATTTTTGTTTCTATACAAGAAGAGCAAATAAAAAACGTTGACAGTTGTATTATATTCATGAGGCGCATTGTGCGGCGCGCCGTCGGAGATAGATCTCTCGAATGTAAACCGAGCTTTACTATACACTTTATCTGAGCTCGAGGACATGGCAACATTATTATAGTTCGGATTTGTGACTCGGCGTTATTTATATTGCTATTAATAATAAGTGGGTATTAAAGTACACAATATGTAGATACGATGAAATTGTTTTAATAATATTAAAGTATTCGATTAGTAATTGTTTGTTTAATCTAGTGTTTAGACTACGAGTGAGCGGTTTCATCATCATGGAAGTCATCGGGTGGAGTTTGACAGCCTACATGACGAAGCGCTATGCTATCGCTAAGGACTTAAGTCCTGGGTTCAGTTTCAGGCTGGGCTGATTGTTTTTTTTTATACTTTATACAAGTCTAGCTGGAGGGAGGTTTCGGCCGTGCTAGTTACACCCTGCCGGCGCAATGTACCGCCAAACGATTTAGCGTTCCGGTACGATGTTGTGTCCGCTTGAATCTTTGATGGCATCATAACTTATCATCAGTTCAGGTATGGTTGAAGTCAATAAATAACTAGTAATGAATAAAAAAAGGAGTCCTGAAGTTCTTCAGTTTTCCTTTTTACGAGTTATGAAAAAATGAGCGATTCTTTTTTCCAAAAAATGTTTGTAACAGTCTGGAGGAAATTGATACGGCACTCCCTTTGTCCCGAGAGCACGTTGTCAACCATGCAAATAATGTATATATGTCGTTGTAAAAATTTTACACGTTTCAGTCTCAATTTTAAAAGATTCATTTTAAAGTTAACATGGACTAATCGCAGGCCTTTTCTAGATACTGTATAAACTAAATAATGTCGTAATATTGTCTTACCAGAAAAACTTAAACAAAAGTCTTCTATCCTTTGCAATTTCGCAAAAATATCTAATGCTACCCTCAAAGCAGCGATAAAATACAAGGCAGGTACTATATCACGACCCTGCCATGATTATCTCAGCTCCGTTACCTTAGTAATCGCTGTCTAAAATAATTTATGAAATATGATATAAAGTATGATACTTAACCCCTATAATAAAGGCCAGGAAGTCGTTTTCACGAGTAAAACACTTCGCCTTATTGTTATTGGGGAAAATCTTGATAAAATTTTATATGTGCGATACTCGCTATGCTCCCAGATTTCATCCGCGTAGATATAATATGTTCTTGGAATTGTGATATGTGCTGTCCCAAACAATAAACTATATCTACGCCAAACTAACATAAAGCTTTTCTTTCTTCATAGTCGTTCAGTCAGTCAGTCGAGTTTGATAGCTTCGAGCCTTGTTAAGAAAAAGATCCCTTAGTTAGATCACTGTCACTTTTTTAGTGATTGTTTGGTACCTAGTGAAACATTATCACCTTACATTTGTCATCCCTCATTAGAACAGCGTTGTGGTTTAAGCTCTAAATCACCTGTCTTTTAGGTTGGGACATGTAGTGTAAGCTCCAAATAGTTTTTTAGCCGACTTAAAAAAAAAGTGGTCATCAATTCGACCCGTATGTATTTAATATTTCCAGAACTGCCCAGTTTTTGCATATGTTAGTCTATATCAGCGTCTGAACAAATGTGGCAAATTTCAAAAGTGTATGTATGTATGTACTTATGTTTGTGTAGGCATATCTCCGGAACTACAGGTCCGATTTAAGTAATTCCTTTTTTGTTGTACTAGGTATTGTCCAACTTAGAGAAATACTGAAAATTTCACTAAAATCGGTTCAGTAGTTTTTGAGATAGGGATGTTTTTATGCATGACCACGCATAATTTCTCACAGAATAGTCCGATTTGGTCCCAAAATGTCTACAAAATGGTCCCTTAGTCATCATGTTAGGATTTGATGATGAAATCTAACTTAAATCGAAGGAACTCTTTAAACTTCATAGGCACATTTGCAGCGATGTCGGTAGTTTATAAGTGGCTGGTGAATATTGGTACTCATAGTTTAGAACGAGTAGGTTTTACGTATGTCCGTTGTCGATAAACCACTAAAAAGTACGAAAAAAATAAAAAAAAATAAACCGACTTCAAATCGCACTGAAAAGTAAAAAATAAATGCGTCATTTAGTTACTTTAATTTACTGTGAAGTCGGTTTAATTTTTTTTTAATTTTTTTTCCTTTAGGCTTGCGCGTGGACTTAAAACGGGCTATCAAAATAAGATCCAGATGAAGATGGTGATAGTTAATATACCTACTATATATTTACTGTACTATTGTATGAGATATATAAGCTATTAATCCACGTTCTATTTGTACATCGGTCTACTACGCAAAATCGATTTGCCATGAGTCTTTACCAGTAAGGCGGTAATTAATTATAATCAATTTATAAGTCATTAACGGACCAAGTCAGCTCACCTGATGCAAGTTAAGTAACATTGCTTTCAAACAAAGCAGTATTTCACAAAAAAACTTTATACGTCAGTAGTTACACTGATAACCATTTCTTTCAGATCGGAAAATTGTTATGTTCAGTCAAGATTGTTATCTTGGCAGTAAAAATTAAAATGGCGGCAGGACTTTCCCGGACGAGTTCTAACATTAAAAGCTCTACTACCACTAAAAACACTTCGACGTACCTTCATCAGCATACAGATAGGTATGTTTCAAAGATGTAAGGCTTAATGTAATAACTTGAAATTAATATGGAACGGATATTGAAATTAATCACGAAATTGGTAAATGCAAAAAACGGTCCTCTTTCCAATTTGACTGACAGGCTAACAAACTGTAAAATTGCTAGACGGACTAATACGAGTACCACTTTTAACTTTGTGCTAATATTAGAAATGTACAATTTGCAAATGTACTGATCAAAACATTTTCAATCAATATTTTTTTGTTCAAATAGATGTATTTGCATCTTTTACTTATACGTTTTTGGGATGTGTAACTTTCGATATTTCACTATACATTTGTTACTAACAGACGCATACGACATCGCCTGCAACGAAAGTAATGTGTTGCAACTTTTCAAGAATATTAAAGAAATTCAACTGTTATTTTTAAGAAAAATGGATTTAACAATCTGTAATTAAAAGATTGATATATGACATCGTGGACCATGTATAAATAGAAACAATCCTTAAATAAATTTAGCTTAATTTTAAAGGGTTTTAGTAGTGATATTTAACAATCAATTTAATCTTTGGGCCAAAACACAAAACCTTAACAAGAAATTTATTTATATAACTTCTAAAACTTTAGCCTTAGAATCACTCCATTCGTTGGTAAAAATTGCATGAAAATCACTTCCGTGGTCTTTGAGTTTATCGCGACAGATATGGTGGAGTACTTAATTTTTTTTTTAATATGTGGCTGCGATCATGAATATTCAAATCCTGGATCAGGTCATAGAATCATTCTTTCAGTAAATTCTATGCCCGGTGTCGGGAAGTTGGTGGTGTTACACCCCCGTGCCTCGGATAGTACGTTAAGCCGTCTGTCCCGGTCACTATCATCAACATCTGACAGTGATTAATGAATAAAACATATCAATCTAAGCGCGGTAACCTGCATTGGAGCAGCGTGGTGGGTCTTAGCTCCATATCCGTATAAGTAAAGGTAATCTTAACACCAGTAGTATTATGTTATTTTATTTAGACTACGTTATCTAAAATGACCCTTTAGCGTGAACATTTCCGAGTGAAGATTTGTGATGTTTTTCCGTTGTAACGCGTTGAGTGTAACGAAGAGAACCTAATCTTGTTCCTAGAATGTTTGTACATATAATCCTTGGATTTTGTTGTGTAAACATTTTGAGTTATTTCATTTGATGATTAAACAATCATTTTATTGTATTGTTTTCTTTTTTTTAATAAAAAATGATGAAACATTTTCTATGCATTTTGATGGTAAGTTTTGATGTAATCTGATGGAAGCGGCTAAACTTTTCCACTGCGGTTTCTGCACAACATCGTATCGTAACGCTACAAAATTAGGTCAAGACCGAAACCTTCCATCAGCTATACCTTTTTTTTTCGCTGGGAAATGCATTTACGCATCTGCGCAGTCTCCTTCCGGGTATGTGGGACTCGCTGGCTGAAGCAGTTCCAGAATACCCACTAAAACCCAGCGGAGCCACCTGCGCCCCAGTTGGAGCGTCAAAGGATCGAGAATCATTCACTTTGACGCCCGGCGCGCCCATCGGTGCACTCATTGGTGGTCTACAAGGGTGGCAGGAGATGCGCATACCGGCGTCTCCTGCCGCCCGTTCATCTTCTGCGGAGCGGGTGAGCGTCAGCCGCCTGCTCTCGCTCTCGCTCCGAGGCCTCCTTTAAGCCGATTATAGTCTCGGAAAAGGAGGCAACGTGAGACCACCCTTCCTCGCTATCGAGCATGTGATTGACGACACTCGATAGCAAGAGGTCTCCGTTCCATCAGCTATACCTAGACCAATTAAGAAAATTTCATTCAGCCCTATCTGGAATAGAACCCAGGACCTCCGTCATACATAAATCCGGAAAACTAAACAGATATTGTAGGAGTTCCTTTAAGCTCATTGTGCTCAGTTACAAGTATAAACACATTACAGACATACAGAAAAAACTGGTATAAACAGATACGAGTATTTATTTCTTGTTGGTTGTTTATCAGGCAGTTAGTTTTAATACTTTCGAAACAATAGTCAAAAAGAAGTCAGTAGATAAAGCAATATTCCGAACATTCGCTACTTTTACCTTTTATTTCCTTTGTTCCATTTTGAAGCTTCCTCTCATATTCGTATTATATTACGGTCATAAAAATACGACCAATTTCATAATCCTTAGCCATAATTCGATTCTGTTACTTGAGTGCGCGGCGAAAGCGAAACAATTTTCTCCTTATGAATAAAATTTTTAGGTGCGTATGCAAATTCCCATTAGGGAGGGCTGTCTCCATAATGGTGTCATATGGGCAAGTATTTTCATTTTTATACAGACTGCGTAAAAAGGTCCCTTATTAGAGTAACGAAGTTAAAGATGTAATTCACGCCTCTACTAGAATACCCTCGAGCGTTCAACTCCAACGTCACATGATCATAGCAATTCATGGAATTAAACGTACAGAATAATTTTATATACATCTGTCTTTAATTTAGCCCCCGAAATAAATACATAGGAGTGTTTTTGTTTAATGTATCTGTCCGAAAATGTAACTTCTAGATAAATAAACGAGTTGCAACTTTTTTAAGCACGTCGCAAAAAGGGGTCATATAAGTTTAACGTGTCTGTGGCACCATAGCTCTTTGATGAAAATCCGTTGAGCCATTTTAAAAATTGTGGGGAGTGGAAATGAGGAACATTAATTATGGGGAATATATTATACTAGAGTGGGGTCTCAAATGAAAGCGGATGACATGCACTTTACAAAAAAATATGTTCAATGAATTTTAGTATTAATAATCCATATTTAGCTACTTTAAGATTGAGTTCCTTTTATTTCTAGTTTAGTCTAATTTAGTTTTTTTTTAATTAAAAAGAAATAAAGCTCTTATATTTTGATTAGTCTGAAATACCGAATTGTAGTTAACACGAGTGAGGCATTAAACAACAGCCAGTAGGTACTCACTAAAGCAGTATGGCTGTGCTAACTTCCCACTAATTGTGTGCAAACAATGTTTGGCTTCTCTCAGTACTTAGCACCTATGATCGAACTTATAAGCTTCTGTATCTAATAGAAAGCTTTTCTACTATCTTATCTATATAGGTAATTATTACTACATCATGTAAATTGTAATCAATAGATTTATATATAAATAAATAAAATAAAGTGCCTGTTTATAACTTGAAACGAACACCCTTTAATTTTTATGAAAATATATCCTTAATCGTGTATAAAACGAAAAGGGTGGAATTTAGCTAGTGGAAGGCTTTTTGCCGTGGCACCCTACCGACAAAGACGTACCGCCAAGCGATTTAGCGTTCCGGTGCGATGTCGTGTAGAAACCGAAAGGGGTGTGGATTTCATCCTACTATCAAGTTAACCCGCCTCCAACTTAGATTGCATCATCACTTAACATCAGGTGTGATGGTAGTCAAGGGCCAACTTGTAGTCAATAAAAAAAATGCATCCTACTCCTAACAAGTCAGCCTGCTTCCATCCTAGATCGCCTTATCATTTACCATCAACTATCAGATGTGATTGCAGTTCAGGCGCGGTGGTATACATTCTTGTATATTGTATAGAAGAGTTAGGAGTTCCATGGCAGATTATACAAGGCCCTTTCTGGACGGAATTTAGATTCAGTTGCATCTGTATCTTAGTTGCAATTCGATTATTTCTTCGGAGAGACTGAATTCAATTATAGGCGAATACGACGGGAGCTACTAGCATAATATTTCTGCTTCATTTTTTAAATAAGTATCGAAAAGTTTGAGGTTCTATGAATATTATCGGCTGTTTCTATATTTTCGTTAATTGTTAACCGATTTCATGAACTATTTTTTTGTTTCAAAGGGTTTATTCATTTTCTTGATTTATTTCTAAATAACTTTTCGAAAAAATACTAAGTTTGTATGTTAATAGAAAAGCTTATACACAGATAAATGATAAGTCTTGCTACGCGTAAGTCCAATCTATAGGTTAAAATTATTACGACATTACACTTCAATGTTGTCCTCAATCGCCCTTACACCAATGATCACGAGAAAAATCTTTTTACGATGATATTTTTTTTTTATGAAGATAATTGTTGTATCTATATAGTCTTTTTTTTTTCTTAGTTGTTATACATCAGGAATCCTAAAAATAATATAATTTTAATGAGCAAAAAGTAACATGAATAAAACCTCCGTACATACAACCTACTCAGTGGAAGTAGAAGAGCCTTGTACAAACGAAAGTTGGATTTTTCATTCATAAAACAACATTACATAAGTAATTATAATATGTAATTCATAGAATACCTTAAAACCTTTTCGTCGGCTACGCAAACACATGAACATTTATCAAATATTATTTTAGGACTATTCTAATTAAAGTTTAAATAATGTTTTGTGTTATAATTCATGCAAGTATGTGCTAGTATATATTATATATAATACTTATGAACATAATATATGTACGGTACAGTATCTTACATTAGTAAAAATACGTACGTTTTAGGAGGGTAATTTGTTTCGCAGAGGTCATATTATTTGATTGTAAGAGACTTTTTATAATGAGACTTATTAACAAAATAAAATGTGGTCTTGGAAATTTTAAACGGAAAATAAGACGCGTTTCATATTAATGAATATTATTCTTCATTTTTTGTAGTAATAATTGACTGCAGAAACAAAGTAAACAGTTCATCTGATATAAAGTTAATGCAAACCATCGCCTATATCTGAGCAATACATAGCAGTATGTGTCAGGACATTGATGTATTTGGCCCTATCAATTATTTTTTAAATTTATTTTTATTTTTGAGGTGTTTATTATATAAAAACGGTGATGAGGTACTTTATTTTATTTCATTTATTTGAAGTTACATTACAGTGTCACTAACAAAAACAAATAAATCACAAAGGATGCAAAATGAAATAGGAGACAATTTTTCAGAAATTAACTCAAGGCACAGGTGTGACTGAAATAGAGGTAAAAGCAACATCTGGTTGCTGCTTTTAGTTGAAAATAAAACGTGTTAACACTATAAACTTGTTTATTATCTTTACAATGCTGTTATATTGCTCAACAGTAGTTCTTAGCAATCATCCTCAGCAACTGATGGCCGTCCACTGCTGGACAAAGGTTCGTCGTTAGGATTATCAAACACCACACTCCTGGCCGCAATGTCGATGTTTCATGTATAACAAAAATTTTTTAACAAAAAATAGAACCGACTCAAAACGC
Organism: Mycalesis mineus; assembly: GCA_034621355.1. NCBI lineage: Eukaryota > Metazoa > Arthropoda > Insecta > Lepidoptera > Nymphalidae > Mycalesis > Mycalesis mineus. The sequence continues at coordinate 13,241,284 of CM067889.1, read as the reverse complement.
ACTAAAAAGTAAAAAATAACTGTGTCATTTAGTTGCTTTAATTTACTTAAGCATATCTATGAAGTCGGTGCCAGCCAAGTTTAAGGAACATTTGAAAGTTGAAACCTTGGCTGGCACCGACTAATAAAAAAAGCATTATCAAAATCGGACAACACTGTAAAGAGTTATGCGTGGTCAAAAGTAAAAAATAACTGTGTAATTGTTGCTTTAATTTACTGAAGCATATCTATGAAGTCGGTGCCAGCCAAGTTTAAGGAACATTTATTTTACGTAGTAAAGCAGTTTGTGGGTTCTAGGTAACGTCCTTGAAAGTAGAAACCTTGGCTGGCACGACTCCTAGATATGCTTAAGTAAATTAAAGCAACTAAATTACACAGTTATTTTTTACTTTTTAGTCTATTTTTTGTTAAAAAATTTTATTTCTTACTTTTTAGTGATTTATCGCCACGTAACATACTCGTACTATAAGCTACCGATACCGAGTCAAAAACCGAAATCGCTGTAAGCGTGCCTCCAAAATTTGAAGAGTTCCTTCAATTTTCCCAGGATATCATCATCAGATCCTAAAAGCGGACAATGGGACCACCTTGGATGTATGCCCTTTCTAACAAAAAAAGAATTATCAAAATCGGACAACACTGTAAAAAGTTATGCGTGGTCATAATAAAAAAAAAAAAAAAAAAAACACCACGAATTCTGAACCGCTATCTCCGTTTTTATGTATAACGAAATGTATACAACATATTGCTTCATCATCATTATCAGCCTATTAACGGCCCACTACAGGGCCAGGCCTCCCTCCTTATAGGAGAGGTGATATGGAGCGTACACCCACCACGCTGCTCCAATGCGGATTGGCGGGTAGGGTGATAATGTTTTATTTATTGCTTAATTTGTAGTAAATTTTTATATCCCTAAACAAGTTATAATAGTTGAGTGCTATACAAACAAGCCTCGAGGCAAAATAGCTTAATCTCCTTCAAGCCGCACTAAACAGTGTTCCCGCAACTTTATTGTTATAATATTTATCGCAAGAATCCGAGGCCCATATTTTCCTATTATATATTCATAACGTATAAATTGCTTCAGTGTCATCAATATTCAGTCGGCGGTAAGTGAGGGCGGCTACAATCAACTCTCGCTTAAATATTGCTATTAAATTACAATATCACTTTATGCTGAAAACTCGATCGACGCTCGCACAAATGTTGGAGCGTATATGTTTTGATCAAGCTGTGGGTCGCTATATCATGCGTGTTAAATTAGTTTTTATAGGTTTATATTTAGCTGACATTATTGTTAATATGAGTCTTTTTTAATGCATTGCTAAAGCATCAGACATCCTCCTTATAAGAGTGAATTTGGACCTCACCTGTATTATTTCGGTACAGCGGTCTTATACCTGTATACTCAAACGCAAATCAAATTTAATTACGTCTTAAATCGATTTTCTTGATAGTTTGCAAAATAATTCTATAAGAAAACTGTAAATATATTAAGTCAACTCGGGACATAGGCTTAAATTTGACTCAAGTTTGAATATTTGGGCGTAAGGGTAAGAAATAACTTTTTATTTGTAACACTTTTCTCATTTCCTACCTAAGTTTAATTTTTTGACTAAATATTCAATATTTCATTAGGCAACCTATTCAATACTCGGACAGAACTTCATGATCCAAAACTTGCTTGGTGCGATATTCCAATCAAATTCACTTAATTTATTTCAGGTACGCTTCATACACGTTCTGTTAAAATTTAGTTACTGAGTATTCACTCCCTCTGTCTAACAGGCAACTGAAGGCAGTTTCTATAGAGACAAGCTGGTAAGAGTAAGGAAAAAATTTAAGCAAGATAAATTTTCCGAAATAGGACCGAATTCAACATAATATTAAATTCGTGATTCATTATATTTCTTACAGCATATACAATGTGATCCATAAATCAATTTTACATGTTCCGACATAGAGCACCCAAAATTCATATAAACGGATCTGTGGGGCAACGCTAGCAACTAATACATTTTACAAACAATGTCTTTAGCAAGACGAGGGGTTGTTTTTGCGCTGCACTGGACCGTCATAAAACTAACTTAGTTACTTTAAGCTCCCGAAGGATTTGCTTTGCGGTCTGAACGGAGGTTTGATAAAATACTTAAGTACATCCATATATCTTATGTAATGAGATTGGAATACGTTCAATTCAAATGCGGAAAGCTTCTGCTACCTGTTTTGGATTGTACCCTTTTATAATATTTCAGTATGGCTAAATACTTACCCATTTAATATACCAATCAATGCCAATCAGACGATTAATTTTCTTTAAGTATTGCAGACAAGGGTAATTCGACAAATGTCGAATGTTCTCAGAATCTCAGTTGTTCAATTAAATGCCCACAACACGCCGAGCAATAAATGCCCACTAAACATTTAAAAAGTGCCAGAATATATTCAGACTTTGCATTTGGCGTTATGACACGGTATTTGCCAAATATCTGAAAAGTCTACTTGCAGTAACATACATATTTGAATACGTACACATCGCCTTCTGAATAACGAGCATCCATATAAACAGCACGACATTCGGCATTTGTCGAATCCCGCATATTTGGACGCTTAGATTGACAACAAAAATCCGAAATTTTTGAATAATCCAATATTCTAAAAGTAAGTCCAAAATCTTAATATGCCGAAGAAAGATAAGTAACAATTACGGTGTAGCCAATAGACCTGATGTAGTGATAGTCGATCGATCAGTACGCCGTGTATTAATAGAATACTATTAAAACAATAATTGTTGATATTACTGTTCTTCATGACGATAACCTCGTGAAAGCCGAAAAGGAAAAAGTTTCAAAATGCTTGCACCTTGCTCACGAGAGAAGGCGGTAGTCCTTGAAACGGCGCGTATTGTGAGAATGTTCCTCACTCTGGAGCCCTGACCACCGGTTGCTTGGGCCCGCAAAGGCCCCGCAAGTGGAGAAGATTTTGTATAAATTTTTAATAGTGTTTTTTTATATATTTTTGTATTATATACCTATAACATTGTTAAAAATTTGAAAAAATTTGTAAAGAAATGAGAGAAAAAAAACGGTATTATTGGGTATAGACTGTCACAATTGACAAAAAATCAAGAAAAAAAGTAATAATATCTACTCGTAATATGGTAAAACAAAATGTAACGTCAGATCAGAGAATAAATTTGCATTTTCTGGAAACTGGTTCAAACGCGAAGTTTAACTTTTTCTATCCTGTCGTTTGATTTTATTCCTTTAAATTTATATTATTAACACATCAACAGCTGAAAGTCACGTCACTGTTGTCGGACTATGCCCAACTAGTGAAGTGAAGCAATTTCACGCCCCGTTGAACGAGTAAGTGAGCTTATAACTAAAGACCCCGTATAGGTTCGAAACATCGTTGGGTATAATCCGACAAAAGTGACGTGACTTTCATCATCATCATCATTATCAGCCAATGGACGTCCACTGTTGAATATAGGCCTTTTTTAGGGACTTCCAAACACAACGATCCTGAGCCGCATGTGCCCAGCGGCTCCCTGCGACCCGTTTGATGTCGTCAGTCCACCTGGTGGGGGGTCGACCAACACTGCGCTTTCCGGTGCGGGGTCGCCATTCTAGCACCTTCGGCCCCCAACGTCCATCAGCTGTTCGAACCACGTGCCCCGCCCATTGCCACTTCAGTTCTGCGACTCGCTGAGCTATGTCGGTTATTTTGGTTCTTCTGCGGATCTCCTCATTTCTGATTCGATCACGCAGAGATACTCCGAGCATTGCTCTTTCCATCGCCCGCTGAGTGACTCTGAGCCTTCTTATGAAGCCCGCAGTTAGCGACCAAGTCTCGGATCCGTATGTCATCACTGGCAACACGCACTGTTCGAAGACCTTCGTCTTCAGGCACTGAGGAATTTTGGACGAAAAGATGTCACGCAGTTTCCCGAACGCTGCCCAACCGAGTTGGATTCGGCGGTTCACCTCTTTCTCGAAATTGGACCTACCTAACTGGACCATATGCCCTAGGTATATATACTCGTCTACAATTTCGAGTGCAGAATTTTCAACAATAACTGGGTGGAGCGAAACATGAGCATTACACATGATCTTTGTCTTGCGCATGTTCATTTTAAGGCCCACCTGTTGAGAAACTCTGCTGAGGTCATTGAGCATATTATTAAGGTCATCTAGAGATTCTGCCATTATCACTACATCGTCGGCAAACCGCAGTTGAGTGAGGTACTCGCCATTGATGTTGATGCCAAGTCCGTTCCAGTCCAAGAGCTTAAAGACGTCTTCCAAAGCGGCGGTAAATAGCTTCGGGGAGATAACATCTCCCTGTCGCACTCCTCGCTGCAATTGGATTGGCCTCGTAGTCTCATCCTGTATACGGACTGACATGGTGGCGTTTTCGTACAGGCACTGCAACGCTTGGATGTACCGGTAGTCGATTCGGCACCTCTGTAATGACCTTAACACAGCCCAGGTTTCCACCGAATCAAAGGCTTTCTCATAGTCCACAAACGCCAAGCAAAGTGGCCGGTTATACTCTTCGGTCTTTTGTATAACCTGCCGCAGCGTATGGATGTGGTCTATGGTACTAAAGCCTTGTCGGAAACCGGCTTGTTCGGGAGGCTGGAAGTCGTCAAACCTACGAGCGAGACGATTCGTGATGACTCTGGAGAACAACTTGTAGACATGACTCAGCAGCGAGATTGGTCTGTAATTCTTCAGCAAGGTATTGTCACCCTTTTTGAAGAACAGAACAACCACGCTCCTGTGCCACGCCTCAGGCGTCTTGCCCTCGTGGATGACGGAATTGAACAATCGCTGAAGGACTTTAAGTATCGGTTTACCACCCGCTTTCAGGAGTTCTGCTGTGATTCCGTCATCACCTGGCGCCTTGTTGTTCTTTAGGTGTTCGAGAGCCATACTAATCTCGTCTAGGCTGACGTCCGGGATATCTTCGGTATAGTGTCGGGTCAATTTGGCTCTGGGGTCTTTGGCCAAATTGTCAACAGGCTTTTGAGTTGAAGTGTATAACTGTCCATAGAACTTCTCGACCTCACCCAAGATCTCGGGCTTAGAAGAAATGAGATTACCGTCATCGGTCTTTAAACGCGTCAACTGACTGCGTCCAATAGACAGTTCTTTCGCGAACACTTTCGAGCCACGGTTGTGTTTTATTGTATCAATGATACGCTCGGTGTTGTAACGGCGCAAGTCACATTTCTGCGACTTAGAGATCTGTCTATTGATACGACGGTAGTTCAGAGCGTCCCCTGAAGACTGTAATCGCATTCCTTGTCTTTCTTCCATAAGCTTGAGTGTTTGGTCAGAGAATTTCTTGTTGGTTTTTGCGCGGTGGGTCTTATAGAACTTAGACCCAACCGAATGGACAGTTTCCACTAGCCTGTTATTCAGATCGTCCACGTCAACACAATTTGCTAGGCAATCGAAACGGTTCTGAAGTTCCAGTTGAAAGCTTTCGGGGTTTTGGATGTGAGCCCGAGTAGGTCGGAGCGTTGACTTCACCAGTCGGTACCGTTCAAGCTGAACATTGATATTCAACGTGCCTCTTACCAGTCGGTGATCACTGCCGGTTTTGACCCTATTGATCACAGAGACATCGTTGAATATATGCCGTCTGGTCGACAAGATGAAGTCAATCTCATTTCTCGTGGAACCATCGGGGCTCAACCAGGTCCATTTCCTGTGTGGTGGCTTCTTGAAGAAGGAGTTCATCATAAAGAGGCCCTCCTTCTCCATGAAGTCAGCCAACATTTGGCCCCTGAGGTTCCGTTGCCCATATCCAAATTGCCCCACTCTCAACTCTGAACCAGTTCTCTCGCCCAGCTTTGCATTAAAATCCCCCATGACAACATTGTAGTAGGAGTTCGAAGCATGCAGGGCTTTTGATATATCCTCATACAATACCTCTACCTCCTCGTCTGGTTGTGCCGAGGTCGGTGCGTAAACCTGTATAACCTTCAACGAATACCGTTTGGTAATTCGGAGGACAAGGAACGCTACCCTGCTCGACACACTCTCGACTCGTACAACATTGTTAACGAGGGACTTGTGAACGATGAACCCAACACCACCTTGGGACAGATGTTCGCCCTCCCGGTAGTATAGTAAGTTGCCGGATTTCAGGATTATCGAGTCCTCGCCCTCTCGTCGGACTTCAGACAATCCTATAATGCTCCAGCGCAGCTTACTTAATACTTCTTCCAGTTCGATTAACTTTTCGTCAGTCCTCAAAGTGCGTGCGTTAAATGTCGCCAGGTCCAGTCGTCGGGGTTGGCAGCGGAATCTCTGCCGGAGATTCTTGACACCCCTTGCCCCGCCGTTACCATGACCGCTGCCAGAGCCAGGAATAGCGGAGCTGCCGGGGACTAGGGGCTGTTGCTTTTGACTTTCTCCCATAAAAAGAAATGCCCTATAGTGACCACGCTGGGCAGGCGGGTTGGTCACCGCAGAGCTGGACTATTCGAACCAGTGTCACTGCTGCCTGACACTGGCCTCATTTTGTAGTCCAGCATATTTGGAATGGTTATACCGCCATTCATCGGTCGCCAGAGCCTCGTCGGTCCATCTGCAGGGTGCACCGCGAGCAGGTGAGGTTGACATTTGGGGAGGCCGACTGGAACTATCATCCCCCTTACACCCCGACGTGACTTTAAGCCGATGAAATTTTAAGTATATTGAAAATACTCGCGATAGTTATAATTTTAATATACATAAGTTTATTTATAAATAAATTTTTTAAGTGTATTTTTATAATTATATTATTTTTTAATTCAATATTACTACTTTTATTTCAGATTATTTTTAAAATATTTTTTAATTAAACTAGTAACAACAGGCAATTTGTATATGCAATTGTAAAGCAGAAACTAAGAACTAACTTTAAATTAAATATCCACTTTTTTTCAGTGAGATAAATGATAATTATTATGATAACTTTATTTTTCACCGAATAGTAAAAGAAGAAGTAGAAAAGTAGTTTTTCCACCTGAATTGAATATTGGATACTCATCAAAAGCTATTATACCAGAAATAGGGATACGTTTAAACAGTGTGAATTTTAAACATTACTTAATTATCGTTGAAATTCACGAACTTATTATTTTTTAAATAAAAATAACTGCTGTTTATTTGCATTGTTCCCGATAATTAATCTTGCTGTTGGAGAGGCGAGTAATTTATACAATCAATTTGTGTCAAGCACCCTACAGCCGATGGAAACAAAGATTCCGTTTAAGGCACCTCGCGCACGACCGGTAAGACAGCCGCAACCACGACTAATAGTTGCCTTGGTTGCAGTTGTTATGGTTGGGATCTAAATTTTGGGCCGGGAAAAAAGAAACCGTTAGCTATAGATGTAACACGAGGTATTATGGACTTAGTAAGGCGCTCCAGTATTAGATGCAGAAGGACGCATAAGATTTTCTTGGAACCAACTAGGCAAGAACCCCTCGGTCGGTCCGATAATTGTAGATATCGTTTTTTCTTTACCGTTCTACGTAATGTAGAACTGCGACTGCCAGATATCACACAGATCTGCACCATAACGTAGTCAATATTTTTTGGACGCATACTGAGTGGTTTAGTTCTACATTATTTATAAGAACTAAGCAGACAAACATTACTTAGTGCAAGATGTTTGTATTGTTTGTAGCACTAAAGATGAATAAATGCTTTTTCTTTCTTTCTTCTTTCAAAAATATGAAAATGTCCTTTGCGTTATTTCTACTACCATCAATGTGAATATTACTAAGTTATGAGTAAATAGATAATACATATTCTAGGTAAACGTGATACTCCATAAGCTACAACTTCGCAATCCCTCACGCGAAACAGCAGTCCTAGCTTAAATGATTAAAGAAAACCGAGATCGCGGTCGACTAGCGTGCGAGGTGCCTAAAACGATCGGTCACAGAGGCTACAATAGTACAATTCATGTATTGTGCGAGGCTGCCACGTTAGTCCAGTGATTAGTTTATGCAGCTTCGGCTACGAGGTCTGACCAAAAAATAATTTAGAGCTTTCTTTTTCCCAAAAAAATCTTAGTAGCGTCTCAGAGTTAGGAAGTTAGTGATGAACCACCAACTTGGAGCTTGGTTTTTGGAGTTTAAACCCACCACGCTGTTTCAATGTGAATTGGGTGAATGATGATGTTAGAATTATTAACGATCACTATCAGATTGATGACACATGTAGTAAATGAGACCGATGGCTTGACGTGCTCTCCAAAGCACGGGGGTGTAACACCACCAACTTACCGATTCTGGATTCAGTTTTTTACTGAAAATTACTTAAAAGCTAGGAAGCTCTGAATTATTCAACAACCTGAACCAGGATTTAAACCCAGGACCCCGTGATCGAAGGCTAACCACTACACCACCACGGCAAACATTCTGGTTATTAAGCCTGATAAACGAGTATATCATGATAGAATGAATTAGTTTACGCTGATCACAATTTTCACTGATCCCATTTGTTTTATTGAACCGGATTGGATGTATCGTGGCTTGTGTTTTAAATCGGGGCTTAAATCATCAAATAGCATAAAATCATTGTGGCGTAAAAAATATACATATACATTTTGTTTTGATAGGTAATAGAGCTGAAAAGGTTCGATCTTCTAGTTGATTTGTTTTTTATTTAGTAGGTAGTTATTATAAAATACAGTACAACCTCTTTACATCAAATCTCGATAGCTCGAAAACCTTCACAATTTAAAACAGGTTTATTTTCCGTTTCCATTTAAGCCCTAAAAACTTTAGGAAGTATCCGTAATATCTATATGTCAAATTATTCAATCAATTAAATAATTTGACATATAGATATTTGGTTTGCCGAAGGGCTGGCTCATTTTTTGCGCAAAGGATTAGCCTGGCTATCCAACGCGGAAATGCAGCCAGTATTCTTGCCACCATTCCACGTGGGCATGATTTGTATAGTTATTAGGATAAGTTAGCATAAGTTCCTTATGTTATAGTAAAGTATTCTTTCTCAATAAAAAAAAAAATAATGCATGCACTGACTTTGGTGCATATTTCCCTCTATAATTCTAAAAATCAAATGTACCTGCGTACTATATTCGAGATGAATTTAGTCGAAAAATAAAGATCACAGATCAAACATTTGTTTTCTTCCGCTGCAACACTTTACAATTATCATTAAACTATGATAGATATGTTTGATTTTATTACATCATACTAGAAAACTGAAAATTAGGAACGACGAATTCTTAGCTCTACAAGTCGAAAATGTTATAAAATTCGTCAAAGTCGAAACCTTTACAGTAGAAAACTCGAAGTTTTTAGCACCTACCTCCCTTCAAGTTCGACAGAAGATTTAATTTAAATAATTGAAGAAACAGCCTCACCTGATTTTAAATTACTTCCTGTTAAAAGCGTCAATACTTAGCTCAACGGCACAAGGACCAGATTCTACACCAATAGATCACATTTCTACAGGTAGAAATTAAACCCGATTACTACGTGTAGAAATGGGCATGGCGGTAGTACTTCTGAGACTATGTGAAACTACTACTGTTAAAAGTACTAAAAAATAGGTATCTTCAGCAGTTTTACCACTAAACTTCCAAATCATCATCATTAACATTATCAGTCTATTAGGGCCAGGCCTCCCTCCTTACAGGGTTGACAGACTTAGGGTGATAATGTTTCATTTATTAACGATCACTATCAGATGTTTCATAGAAAAATGAAAAAGCTCAGAATTATTCCATGACCCGACCCAGGGATCGAACCCAGGACCTCTATGCTAGACCAACGAGGCAGTCTTCTACCTTCCAAACAAACTTCAAAATGACATTACGTTATTAAAAGCTGCAAGTCTGTACTTAGTGGAATTCATAAATAAAAACACATTTTATACCATCATAGGTTTGTAATCCAAACTGATCCCTTTTTTAACCGACGAAAAAAACGGAGGAGGTTCTCAATTCGACACGTATATTTGTTTTTTTTTTTTTTTTATGTATGACCACGCATAACTTTTTACAGTGTTGTCCGATTTTGATAATTCTTTTTTTATTAGAAAGGACATACATCCAAGGTGGTCCCATTGTCCTCATGTTAGGATCTGATGATGATATCCTGGGGAAATTGAAGGAACTCTTCAAATTTTGGAGGCACGCTTACAGATCGGTAGCTTTTTGGCTACTACTGCCGTATTATATACTATGACAGTATAGTACGAGTATGAGATGTGGCGATAAATCACTAAAAAGTAAGAAATAAAAATTTTTAACAAAAATAGAACCGACTCAAAACGCACTAAAAAGTAAAAAATAACTGTGTCATTTAGTTCCTTTAATTTACTTAAGCATATCTAGGAATCGGTGCCAGCCAAGGTTTCTACTTTAAGAACGTTACCTAGAATCCACAAACTTCTTTACTACGTAAAATAAATGTTCCTTAAACTTGCTGGCACCGACTTCATAGATATGCTTAAGTAAATTAAAGCAACTAAATGACACTGTTATTTTTTACTTTTTAGTGCGTTTTGATTCGGTTCTATTTTTTGTTAAAAATTTTATGTTGATATCAGTTTGATCTCCGATAAGGCTCCGAACGGTTCAGGTTACGCGCGAAAGGAAAATCTTTAGATTTTTGTATCGATATGACCTAAGGTCATGTGACGTTCATTATAACTTAAAGAAATAGGTATTGATAGTTTCTACAATTTTTAGCTAATGGCTTTTTAAGCTTAATCGGAGTTTAATTATAGTTCGCATTTTGATTAATCTTTCACTGTGCTTTAGGTGATTTTTTTTTGCGTGAATTTTTACAAGAGATAATTCTTTATTTTTCGTGAAAACAAGTAGTATGACTCAATATCTGAAGCTATAATTTATCTCTGCTCTTAATTTCAGCAAAAGCCGTCCAGTATTCTTGAGTGATTGCCTTTAACTAATATAAACCCAAACAAAAATCTTTTGCATGTATAATGCCAATAGTTGCTACATCACATGCAATTGTGTGAATTTGAGTTCAAGGCTTAAGCCATAAACCATCCATAATAAATCGTATTTTTATGAGGAGGAGGATTCTTATTCTTGGAGGCTACGCTCTCTATTGCACACGAGACAGGATAACTAAAATTGTTAAACTATTTCTTAGTTTCTTTCCGACTCTCTCTGCAGAATATTCCTTCCGAGCCGATGTTAGTGTCACTACGCAAAATTTAATGTATAACAGCCTACTTGAAATAAATGTATTTGATTTTGATTTGAATTATATTTCCTAAGACGCCAGAGAGAGACCAGGAACCGTTCAAGATATCAATTTGTAAAATGACGAAGGTCAGACTCATAGACTAATAGTTTGTACTTCAGGGGTTATATATTTTACATAACTGCACGCCACGGTAGATAAACACTACATATTTTAAGTTAACACAAGGGCTGAAATAAACCGCAGCTAGAGGCCGATTTTACATCATAACGCTACACTAATGTTCTAGACAAGAGCTATATAAATTGGTAATAGCCAAGCTGGCAATTCGCTGAAATCAATGTGTAATCTCCCTAACATTTCAGTTTTGATGAAGCTTAAATATTTTGAGCACAAATAAATGTCGTTATTTGTATTTTCAATAAATCTTCCCGGCGAAGTGACAAATATCTAATTTTAAACAATTTAGATCCAGCCTCCCGGTGACAGCGACAAAGGCTCTGCGGATATTACAAATGGTCTCGGCATATTACTCTTCGGGAACGTTTTATAAATACTAATTTGAATGTATCATTATCATCATCACTATCAATCATTAAAAACTTATAGAAGGAAGATACATACAAACATTATATATAATATACTTCATTGCAAGTCCACTGCTAAAGAGATAATTGTTATGTGTGTCTATAGAAGTTTAATATATTATACAAGCATTCTGCTCTCGTCCAACGTATCACAATTCTAATTACCATCATTATATTTATATTTCTATTTATAATAATTATAACTCTGTTGATACTATAAAGTTTCGTGGGCTCTATTTTTATAAATGTACCAATTTATTTTTAGTTACGGGTAAACAAGAAAGGAAAATAAACAAATAAAGACAAGGACAATCTCCAAAAAGTATAAGAGCGACATTTTCCCTTATGCCAGCAATGTCATTTCGTTCTATATATTTATTGTGAAAACTGAAGAAACACATTAAAATGCAGTTAGTCAATGTCTAATTAAAACTTCATACAAATTCGCATATCACAAAGTCGCAAAGTGGCGGTATTTTCACCAATTCATTTTTAAGCGACGAAAAAAAACGGGGGAGGTTCTCAATTCGAAACGTATATATTTTTTTTATTAGAAAGGGCATACTTCCAAGGTGGTTCCATTGTCATCATGTTAGGATCTGATGATGATATCCAGGGCAAATTGAAGGAACTCTTCCAATTTTGGAGGCACGCGGAGTACGCGGTTATTAAAATAGAATGAGAGCTAATTAGCGGCGCTAGACAGTTTTAAACATTTAGATGACGCTACATGTACACTTATTGAATTTGCAAACACAAGTACGTTGACTAAGGAAAAACATGAAAAGAGCATTTTTAATACATTTATTATAACAAATATTCAAAGTTTTGTGTCATTTAAGCCTTCAAATGTTTAAAACTATATTTTTGGCACCAGCATACCAGATTACGTAATACATTTTCCTCTTTGGAGCGACAAAAAAGGTTCTCGACAGTTGATTAAGATAAAAGCTTACTATAGATTTGTATGCTGCGTTGGGACTCATACAATTACCAATATTATATTTAAATAAGCGGTCAAGAATAGTTAAATGTCACAGATGTTACGTTTTAAAACGTACCAGATACTTTCCGAATCGGTAGTACCAATCTAGAATCCAGATAATTAACATTTCAGTTTTGATGAAGCTTAAATATTTTCAGTAAAAACAAATCGTTATTTGTGTTTTCGATTAAGAAGTCAGATAATTACGTTTTGCTGTGAAAGTGATATATGGGTGGTTTTATGAAAAGGTAGTTTGATAAAAATCATTGCAAGCTCCCACAGCGCCCCCTCACATACAACTTGCGAAGCTCGTAACGTATTTAATCTTATTCACCGAACTGAGCCACAGCGCTCTGCGTATAGGCATATTATGATAATACGCCACCTTAGTTCCAAGTGCTTGCTCTTTATTGAATATATTATTTTGTCACATGATCAAAATTAAGTATTTCTTATCTTACTAATGCTAAAGAGTAAAAAACTCATAATATTTAGGTATACTAAGAACATTTTTGATCCTACTCGTTCTGAAACCAAAAGATTACAACTATTTGGTCAACATATAAAAGCCTATATACAAAAAGATACAGTTAGGGCGTTCTGAGATCATTGTTAAAGAGTAGATAATTTCATGCTTTTCTGGATCACAAGAGTAATCAATTACAAATGAAACACTTTAAGGCTTAGGTTCACCTTTTTGTCACACTATTTCTTTCCAAATTATTTTATTTTGAGAATATTGCATAACATAGGCAAAACTCTTCAGCACCTAGCTCTAAATATATTTAAAGACTATTGACGGTTTACTACAAGGTGAGGCCTCCCTTTTTATAGAAGGAGAAATATAGCTTATACCCACGGGTGCATCCCAGTAGTACCCCATACTGTAGTTCTATAGAACTGCTAGGGATATTTTCCGGGCTGTCAAATTATGTCCCAATAATTCTATATAGTATTGTAGTATAGTTTCTGCTCTTGACTTTACTTATAGCATATAAGTTATAAACTTTATATTATTTTAATTGATATTTCATTTTGTTTTGAACAAAAAAACTGTCCCTTGCGACAAAAGCTAAGTTGTTAAAACCAAGTAGTAGTCGTGTCTAAAAAAATATTCTCCTTTTTTAGAAGTAAAAGGGGGGGGGGAGACATTTTACCTCTTTGGAAGTATCTTTCACTCAAACTATTCAGCTTAAAAAAAAATTATATTAAAAACCTCAATATCATTTTTAACCGACGAAAAAAAACGGAGGAGGTTCTCAATTCGACACGTATATTTTTTTTTTCTTTTTTTTTTATGTATGACCACGCATAACTTTTTACAGAGTTATCCGATTTTGATAATTCTTTTTTTATTAGAAAGGGCATACTTTCAAGATGGTCCCATTGTCATCACGTTAGGATCTGATGAGGATATCCTGGGGAAATTGAAGGAACTCTTCAAATTTTGGAGGCACGCTTACAGCGATATCGATTTTTAGTCTCGGTATCGGTAGCTTTTTGGCTACTAGTGCCATATTATATACTATGACAGTAAAGTACGAGTACGATACGTGGCGATAAATCACTAAAAAGTAAGAAATAAAATTTTTTAAATAAAAATAGAACCGACTCAAAACGCACTAAAAAGTAAAAAATAACTGTGTCATTTAGTTGCTTTAATTTACTTAAGCATATCTAGGAGTCGGTGCCAGCCCAGGTTTCTACTTTAAAGACGTTACCTAGAACCCACAAAATGCTTTACTACGTAAAAGAAAGGTTCCTTAAACTTGGCTGGCACCGACTTCATAGATATGCTTAAGTAAATTAAAGCAACTAAATGACACAGTTATTTTTTACTTTTTAGTGCGTTTTGAGTCGGTTCTTTTTTTATTTAAAATTTTTTTAAAGAACTATCTATAAATACACGTATGGGTTTAATGGAAAAAAAATTTGAGTTCCAGTTCTACGAAAAAAACAATACATTTTGAGGGTTCCCTATTTGGCTACGGAACCCTAAAAAGATAATTCCTAATCCTCCACATCGATCGCATTGTTTTGCTTATTACCCATATCTCTTTGACTTCTTGTGCAATGCTATTAGCATGTCGCCAAAAGCTTTTTTGAGAGCTTCTTTTAATCTTTTGCCATTCCCAAAATAATATTCAGCAATTAAAGAAGTAAAATTTAAGTGGACATTTATTATTGCAATCAAAAGAGATTCCATATTATACTTATAAAAACTAGGTAATTTATATGTAACGTACAAACAAGATCGACATTTCTTTAATTTCGTGCCATTAGTTCTATATAGAACTATTGGGACATTACACTCTAATATGGTGTGTCAACAGTTCTATAGAACTAAAATTAGGGGGTACTACTGGGATGCACCCATACCCACCACGCTGCTCCATTGCGAGTTGGCGGGCTGCGTACATACAAACATATGTGCGTTCACATTTAGAATCAAACTTTTCTTTTTGTGTTTTGCTTAAGCCGTGCAAAAAGGTTTTCTTTATTGGCATAGTTACTATACGGAATCTTCACATATTTAGACACACTATATAAATGCAGTAAAAAATTGAAACTTTAGTAAGAACAAAAGCATTCTAATGGCCGTAAAAGGTCAAATATTTTGCTTAACAAAAGCTTCGGGGAATTGAACGCCTATTTCACGCTCGTCATATGTGACACCCGAGAAGCGTACCCAATACCTTACTCGTGTTGTTATTGTATGAGATTTGTGAAATGTCTGTTTCAGTTTCTTCTCTTCGAATCTTTGACATTTATATAATTCTAAAACTTATTACTGTTGCCTACAATTACATACAAAACTTAGAAAATACAATAATCTCGCAAGAACTCGCTTATATTTGAATATATCAGAGACAACAAAGGCTTCAAATGAAGTACGAAAATATTTTCTGAAAATTATTTCATAAAACGTAAACAATGATGATCGCATCAACAGCTTTTGTGAAAACCATACATTCATACGTTTGACATACGTCTGTCTGTTTTTATTAATTAAAAAGGGCGGACAAACGAATTTCTTAAATGTTTAACGCCGTCCATGAATATTTGCAGCACTGCAAATATCTGATCCGGTGTCAATTGACGGCTTTTTGTTTAACAGCCGCTTGATATAAAGGCAGGTCAGACAGCGGACATGGCGTGACGTGAGCGTACTGTTTCTAAATAGAACCCGTGAAAAAGAGTCGTCTACAACAAAGTTGGGCATCTAACGGGATCGAGTAAAGGGTACGAGCTTCGAGCTATGCTCCTTGACTGGGCCAAGCGTGGGGGAACTTTTCTCCCTGAGACGTGGTCTTTCCCTTTCGGTGCTATGGCTTTTAAGTCTATGGATCCGTTTAAGTCAATCCGAGAGTGAAAATCTAGGCCCCGCGCGGATAACAATGCAGAGCCCCATTATTTTGCTGCGTCGGGGCGGTATCTCATCTACATAGAGGGCCCCGTCATCGTCATCATCACTGTCCTGCGTTAGGGCGATGGGCGGGCTTGTCTACGCCGAATACAGTCTGACATCCATGCCACGTTGGGGTGCCACTCGCGTTTCGCCATGCCGCCCGCGTCTCGCCATACTGGCTGTTTAGCGGACCTTTACGTCCCCTTTGTCTAATGGTTACTGTCAAATAGTCTATTAAATAGATCCGAGGCTAGGTAATATAGAATTTTAGGCTAAAACTTGTCCGTTATTATTTTCCGAAATACAAATCGTCCACGTAACTATTACTAGATCACTAATTGTGGTCAAGTGCCTGTGTCAGTCAGACCTTCGTTATTTTAGAAAAGCTAAAAGTTTGTCAGTCTAATATTACGATAAGAAATTATTATACATACATGTAACCCTGATGGCTTTCAGAAGTAGCAAATTACGAAAGTCAGACTCTCAATTAAACATAATATGAAAAAATACAGAAATCCAATCCAAGTTCAGGTTAAATTTTTCTAAAAGTTTTACAATAACATTATTTGAAAAAGGTTAACTAATTCATTAATTTCTAGATACTTGTACGTGAAACTACTTTCCATATGGATATGGATGAAACATGAATGTTAGGGACTTGACAAGTTAAAGGTAAAGCATTACCTAAAACATTGCATATGAGATGTACAATAGAGATGTTTATGGAGATGGAATTCAAAGACATCCAAAAAAGTGTCCACGACTTAGAGTAGATCTATTATTATATATACGTTATACATCTATGGTCTACGATGGAACGAACTATCTTTAAAAAGTGTTTTTAAAAAGGTTGCCACGAATCAAGTTAATGACATAATTTTTCATATTACAAAAATATATTTTTTGACTTAACACTACAGCATTGAAATCTACTGATTTAACCCACGCTCTAAAATAAATTGACTAAATGGCTACGTATATAATAATTTGTATATGAAAATACAACATACAGCAATCTCATAGTGGCTATTTGTGCAATTAATAATTCATCGTAACAGAGACTGGCAACATTGAAATATGAACCAACCTATGAAACTAGCGAATTCTCGGACGTATTCCAAAATATTTAATATCTGTGTATTCTTTATGTTTCAGCGAAAAATATTCAAATTTTCGAATTCAAAAGAATCGTTCTTTGATGTTTATTTTTTTCATAGGTTTTATATACTCTTGATTTTTCTAGTGTTAAAAAATAAACTTCTTCGATCGCATTCGGTGTTAAGTGGCGTGCAGCATAAGATGTTAAGGGCCCGAGTTCTTAGTCGACTAGAGGCAGCAGCAGCAGGCGACATGCCGCCGCGACACGACTGGTATCTTACGTAATTCTATGAAATGAAATTTGTAGCTAGCGACATATGTGTTTCAATACAATTACATGGAAATCAGTAGAGTCGCGGGGAAACGAGTCCTGTTGCTGTTTGCAGTCGGCTACGAACTCGTACCCTAGGAGAAATAAGGGAAACTTCACACTCGCAATAATATTGTCATTATTGTTGGCAATGTATAATCCCCTCTAATTGCTTTTACATTAATTACGAGAATCCAAAAGAAATCGCTTATAAAAAAAGGCTTCCCAATACATAGAAAGGTAGTCAAAATTATTATTTTCATTGCATATACAACTAGACAAATTCTTCTGGTTCATGATTATAGCTTGGCTTAAATATTGAAATCAATACACAGGTGAAAATTTAGATAAAATACTAGAAACGCATATTATTCATAAGTATATTCAGATCCCAACTAAACAAAAATGAATCTATTGCAGTTCTAGCACATAATAATGTCAAAAATAAAGTAATGTTTCAAAATAGACCTAAACCGCTATCAAATAATATTGTGTAATCGAGATACACGAATTTTATTTTCATACATTCACCAGCTTTAGCTTTTGGATAGGTATACGCTGCCATTGGTCAGAAAGGGACAATCCTGATTTATGTACGGCGTGACATATTATCATGATGTAATATCTCGGTCCCTAGTATTTGCGGTACAAACATTGTAAATTGTAAGTTATATTACGAAAATTACCGAAATATTTGGGAGATCTATTGGGCATTTTGTAGATTTATTAGAAACTAGAGGGCGCCCGCTGTTGCCACTTCAGTAATCCCGTTCCCGAGGGTGTACCTGGATACAAATTAGACTATGTCTAATAATTTCTTTTACATTCTGATTCGAAATATCAGAGGTAAGCCAATACATGGCTGAACTCCCAATAAACAGACAGACAAACAAAATTTTAAAAATTAATTTTATAAACTTTTATATGCATTTCGTAAAAAGCGGTTAATCTGACATTATATATCTACAGTTTGATATTGTTATTAGACATAAAAATATTTAAAACTATTAGAAAATATTTAAAAAAAATAAACCCACAACACATGACGGCCAAGTGGCGCAATGGGTAGTGACCCTGCTTCTGCGTCCTAGGCTGTGGGTTCGATTCCCACCTCTGGAAAATGTTTGTGTGATGAGCATGGATGTTTTTCAGTGTCTGGGTGTTTATCTATATATTATAAGTATTTATGTATTATATATATTAAAATATTCATCAGTTATCATAGTACCCATAACACAAGCTGCCTAATCTTACTTTGGGGCTATATGGCGATGTGTGTAATTGTTCTATAATATTATTATTATATTATATTGAAAACCCCACAAGGTATGTCAAGGATTAAAAGCGGTAAGTTTACATTTTATGGGTAGGTTACCTACCATTGTTCACATCCGGATGTCACCATTTCTATACATCTAATTGAAAGGTGTTGCCCTCTCGACACCGTCGCGCCACCCTCTTAACAATAATCCCATTACTCCATACAATAGCCGGTATTAGAACACAATGGACCAATAGGTAGTTCGTAATTGATTAACAACTCGATTAATTATTAACAATGTTAAGCGTGAAAACAAAATAAGCAAAGTCCAGCGAGCAATAATTTGAAACTGAAAGCTTGCGACACGAAGCGTCCCGCTTAGTCGAGGGAATGCTTTTTCGTTTTATATTTATATAGATGTGCCTTGCGATTTTTACTACGTAGAACTTGTTCCGGTATGAGTATCGAGAAATGCGTTTTTAGTAAGTCGAGAACTGAGTGACTATGCTTAATTTAAAGTCAATCAAGTGTGTAGTTTAAAAGATCTCATAATGAACCAATAGCTTAAACAGTGGTATTTCGCTTATACATTTATAGGCACAGATTTTTGTTTTTTGAAAACAAGATAATTAAATAATTGGTTAAAAAATCTATCCCACCAAAACTCTATCAAACGTTACAGTTTTTTACGTTCATCCTTGTTTTAAGTTCTCTACAAACCCTTTATTAAAATGAATGATATGGATATTACATGTAACAAAATACATTGAACTACGTAAACAAAGTTATCAAACGCCTATAAAAAAGAAACACAACTGTTTACAAAATATCAATTGATATTAATAAATTAGGTTCAGCTTTCGACCACCCCACAGGCAACTAGTTTTCATAAATCCTGACACTTGGGTACAAAAGCAACATTTACGTCGACAACGGTGCACACAAAAACGACAAATGCAGCTGTAAATAAGAAAAATGTGCGCACGTACTAAATTTTTCGAGCCGAATGAAAAATGAGCCCAGTTGTTGAAAGAGAAATCAAATACCTATGTTCAATTTTTACCCTGTCAAACGTAATCGAGCGTCGTCGGGCCAGTGTAACGTTGGCAACAGTCCATAAAACTTGGAAAAAAACTACGAACAAATAAATGTCCGTCGTCTGTTTTGTCAAATCTGTGCAGTACGTGCGCGATTCGAGGACGGTGGGAGCTGATTTTATGGCGTCATAAAATCTCCTGAAACGCGCCCTTAAATCACAGCGCTGCGTCGTATTTCATCGTTTTGGCTGTCAATGTTTATTTTATATCATATTTTAGAGATGCTCCCCTTATAAATCAAGCCCGGATTGATATACATTAAGGTCACGTAGTTCTGGCAGCGGCGCTTAGTTTCATCCTTCCCGCTTCCGCGCGCCCTGGTGACAAGTGGACGAACTTTACACAACTTTTACGAGCTTCAACTTTCAGACATTTTATTGAATACTTTTATATTGCCAAAGTAATCATGTTGTAATAACATACGAGTACTTGTGGGCCAAAGTTCAAAATTGACTGATAATTTTATTCAACGTTCTTATTAAATAACTACGAATAATATATTATTGGACAATTTGAGGCTTCCTTTCTTATACTGATGGGAATATGGGTGCTACTCTACTTTGAGTTGAGTTTGAAATGATCATTATCAGAAGTTAATGATAATAATGCCTCGTTGGTCTAGTGGTTAGCCTATGTGGCTTCGATCACGAGGTCCTGGGTTCGATCCCTGGGTCGGGTCATGGAATAATTCTGAGCTTTTTCATTCTTCTATGAAATGTTCAGTACATTCCAAGCCCGGAGTCTGGAAGTTGGTGGTGTTACACCCCCGTGCCTCGGAGAGCACGTTAAGCCGTCGATCCCGGTCACTATCATCAACATCTGATAGTGATCGTTAATAAATGAAACATTATCACCCTAAGCCCGCCAACCCGCATTGGAGCAGCGTGGTGGATGTACGCTCCATATCCCCTCTCCTATAAGGAGGGAGGCCTGGCCCTGTAGTGGGCCGTTAATAGGCTGATAATGATGATGAATGATAATAATAAGCGGGACTGTAAACATTACTTCTGAGACACCACCATCAACCCAACTTCGAACTTCAAGTTAGATTAAAAGTGAAGCGTCGCATCAAGTTCGTCAATTACAAATTAAAATATTTATCTTATAATATAGCATATAGAAACGCCCGTCGACGCTTGATTCCATTTTTGTATAATACAACTTTAAACTTTGGTAATGGGAAAATAGAGATGACTTCAGGCAAAAATAGGATGTGACGCGACCCATTCCCTCAGCGCCAGTCTGAGTTAAGCCTTCGTGTGCTCGCGGGTGCGGGTGCTAACGCGGGCGCCGGTAGTGCAAATGTACGGAGACACGCGTGCGATCACAGTAAACGCGGCACCAGCATCCGCGCTAGCATCCGCCGCGTTCCTTCACTTTGAGTCGGGCCTTATTTCATAAAAGAAGAAACTGTAAACAGGTATTAATTGTTTCATATATAATAAATTAATATGCACTAAAAGACGGTTTGACGTTGGTTTTAATGGTATGGCATAGAAAACCCAATAACTGTAAGACATAAAACTAATAAGACCAATAAAAATCCCTGATGTAGGTTCAGTAGGTACGCAGGTATCAGAGAAAATATTTTTATTATCATCATATGATGGTTTAAGATGGTTAATTCATAGATAAGGTTCAGTAAATACATGTAACTCAATGGCGCAATTATATTTTACTTCTTAGTGCATTTAGAAGTTGAAGTTTTATTTTTATCAAAATCAACGCCAATTCAGGCCAAAATGAATTAACTCTTCAAGGATCATAGTGGCACCCGGATGCCGCTTTGACGTACATTTCGCAGTAACACCTGCGTGACGAAGGGGATGGGCCATGTAAAAGCTTTCATAAAACATACTTTGATAACGCGCGTTTTGTAAAAACAAATAGTTCAGAGATAAACATCTCCGCCAAACGATTTAGATATCCAAGCGACAAAAAGTTTAAGTACCCGAAACGTCAGCGGGCAGTTAGTACAAATTAACCAGAACGATTGAGTGGCAGGCCATCTCTCATCGCCGATCGCAGCGGCGCGGTGCGACGATCCGGAGTAATCCACTTAGGATTAGTCATTAATAAAGGGACTATTGTCAGGAAAAAAAGCTATCCAGACCTGCCTATCCATATTTGTTTGCCTTTAGCTTGTAAACAGGTGACCCAAAGGGATCTCCCAAATCATCGCTAATTTAGGCTAAAAATAATTGAGGTTAAGGCCCATGTAGCTATTTCGAAACATATGAGTACATTGTACTAGACGCGGTTTGTAAAAACAAATATTGTAATGATAAACATCTCCTTCAAACGATTTAGTTATCCAAGCGACAAACAGCTCAAGCTCCCGAAACGTCGGCAGGCAGTTTGTTCAAATTAACCAGAAGGAATGATTGGCAGGCCATCTCTCATCGGCGATCGCAGCGGCGCGGAGCGGCGAGCCGGAGTAATCCACTTAGGATTAGCCATAAACAAGGAGGGCCATTGTCGTGACACGAGCGATCTGTTAGCGTCTAAAGTGTAACTGATAAAGGGCGTCGACGGTATTGTTCGCAGCGGCATTAGGCTTTAATCCCGTCGCGAGCGCGACTCGTTAGGTTGATTGTTCTGTGTCGCGCAGCAGATGGCCGTCGTAATCCGAGCCGGCACACGCTGCCCGCTCCCCCCGCCCCGCGCCGCGCCGCCCTCGCCCTCCGCCCTCCTCGAATATAGCCTCTTTGTGTTTGTTGCATCTGCAGGTAAATTGTGCGCCAAAATTGGGCCGTACGTTACCGAGTACGTGCCCCTTTCATATGAATGCAACGGCTATGAATTATTCTTGAAAACGTATTGTTATCAGCGCAGCTTTCTTGTGTAATTCGTTATTTATGAGAGCGGAAAAATGCAGCGCGGCTTATATTATTTTTGTGATTTGTAATCGCGTTGTAAAGGTTAACGAGTGTTTGTGCGGGTCGACGGCATTAGCGTCGGGAAGTCCTACAACAATGAGCAAATCCAACTACGACTGTACCTAAGGATATTAGGGCCACGCGCTTTTATACGTGGCATTTGTTTTCCACTAACTATTCAACCTGCCACAATGTGAAATAAGTACCATACTAAAAGAAAAACACAGAGGATTACAATTATTTTTTTAGAATTTAATTTAATGTAACCGTCATATTTTTAATGTATAAAAAAAGCAATATTTAAATGTAATAATAACTTATACGTTTAATATAACATTTCTCAGGAGCAGTCTGTTTTCAGAACCTAGTAGTTGTACAGCTTCGCGCCTCGAAGAGTTCGTTCATCTGTCAAAGGCTTAGAGTTCATCATAAACCTCTTAAGGGGGGGCCCTTACTACACTACAGGACTACAGAGGCAGGACTCCCTCCTTGTGAAAAACGAGATATGAAACATAAACCCATCACGCTGATCTATGCAGGCGGCGCTGGCGGGCTAGATTTAGAGTCTATCAACAGTAACTAATGCTGTCTCTTATGATAATATTGTTAAAAATTCTATATAAAGTCACGTTAACGCTATTTGACACGTAAAATCTTTCAAAAACAGAAGATAACAAGAGGGACATTAAAAAAATTTCGCATTTCTTTTTTCTCGCTTGTTTATCAAAGATTTATTCATTGACCTACATTGTAAGCTTCTGACTTACACTGTTATTAGTATCCATTAAGAAGAACATGTTGTTACATAATATTGCATGTTAAGTCAACAATAATTATAATACAGTTATTAGGTTAACATATTTTGATTTGAATATCAAGATTGTATTGACTTGTACTTGACTGCAATTCCACCCGATGGTAAGTGATGATGCAATCTAAGATGCACGCGGACTAACTTGTTTGAAGTAGGATGAAAACCTTTTGGTTTGTACACGTCATCGAACCGGAACGCGATATCGCTTTAAGAAAATCTCAATCGGCCCAGGCAGAGACTGAACCCAGAAACTCCGTCTTGTAAATCCACCGCGCATACGGACTGTGTCACGGGTTGATTGGCAGGCGCATTTGTGTATGAAAATGAAGGAGCAATATCAATATTTTTAACCGACGAAAAAAAACGGAGGAGGTTCTCAATTTGACACGTATATTTTTTTTTTTTATATGTATTTACATTATTTATATTACTTTTTACAGAATTGTCCGATTTTGATAATTCTTTTTTTATTAGAAAGGGCATACTTCCAAGGTGGTCCCATTGTCACCATGTTAGGATCTGATGATGATATCCTGGGGAAATTAAAGGAACTCTTCGAATTTTGGAGGCACGCTTACAGCGATTTCAGATTTTGTCTCGTTATAGGTAGCTTTTTGGCTACTAGTGCCGTATTCGCCACGCAACGTACTCGTACTATACTATGACAGTATAGTACGAGTACGTTACGTGGCGATTATTCACTAAAAAGTAAGAAATAAAAATTTTTAACAAAAAATAGAACCGACTCAAAACGCACTAAAAAGTAAAAAATAATTGTGTCATTTACTTGCTTTAATTTACTTAAGCATATCTAGGAGTCGGTGCCAGCCAAGGTTTCTACTTTAAGGACGTTACCTAGAACCCACAAACTTCTTTACTACGTAAAATAAATGTTCCTTAAACTTGGCTGGCACCGACTTCATAGATATGCTTAGGTAAATTAAAGCAAGTAAATGACACAATTATTTTTTACTTTTTAGTGCATTTTGAGTCGGTTCTATTTTTTGTTAAAAATTTTTATAAATTTCTCTTACCTTGTTTTATAATTTATTCTGTGCTACAGTCAAAATTCATTACCCTGTCAAAATTCCTAATATCCCATTTACTAGCCTGCAGGTTTATACCTATCTGATAGTAAGTGAGGATATAGAGACAGTAAACGTTACTATCTTGACAGTTAATAAATATAATCCTACCTGTTGACGTCTTTAGAATATTTTAGGACACCCG
Organism: Mycalesis mineus; assembly: GCA_034621355.1. Lineage (NCBI taxonomy): Eukaryota > Metazoa > Arthropoda > Insecta > Lepidoptera > Nymphalidae > Mycalesis > Mycalesis mineus. Next base: position 13,216,391 of record CM067889.1, on the reverse strand, counting down.
CGATTCCACCCGCGAAGGTCGTGTCCCCATGGGGATATCAGGACAAAAATTAACTTATGTATACCTCATGATTCACAATAATATTTATGTATCGTATAATATGCTTTACAATCCGATTGGTAATTTCAGCCTTTAGTCAGAACAAAAAGACAGACAAAAAATATTTTTATGTAAGTACGGCAGGTACTTATATCTGCATCATTTAGTAAAAAACTGAACAAACAAAACACTACAATTTTATTTATTTGTGTAGCTGAATTGACAGAAGGATACTAATTTCAGCAGAATCTATAAAGCCTGTTGAATCTTCGAAAACTTTGTCGTCCTCACTGAAAATTCTAGACATTTACTTACCTTGAATAACAGACCTTTTTTGTTAGAGCAAAAACCATTTACATTTATATAAAGATATCGGAAAGTTATAGGTCGAATGAACAGTTCAAACCACAGCCTGCTTACTATTCTAAGCCAGATTTGGCAACCTACCAGTTTTTGCGAGCATTTCCAGTCCTACCTAGGGCGATTAAGAATATAGCCAATATTTTTAAACTTACTTACCTACAGTGTTCAAAAAAGTACTTGGAGTTTTATTTCAAAAATAGGTTTTGAAAACAAAGCTAAGTAAAAACGCACTTATGTAATAATATTCTCCTACTTTTGAAAAGAAAAGTACCTATATTAATATAGTGTAAGACAAATATTAACTTTTAAATAACCACCTTAGGCACAATGATATCATTTAAAATAAAAAATATGAAAATTTTTATTTTAACTCCGTTGTTACAATAATTTTTAATATTAAATGAAACACATGTACACAGACTTCAAACAACGTCTGATTTGTTCTAGTCTTTCTGAAAATTTCGAACAAACTAAAATCTTTCGAAACATTATATTTATTTAAAAAAATACTTTTATGAAACAAAAGCTTAGGGCTGAATAATTAAACAGTTTTACAAAATGAAGAGAGAATGTGTTACTGGTCGTTAGAAAAGTTAAACATTATTGCACTAAGCTCGCCAACGCGCATTGGTGCTGCCTGGTGGATCTAGGTTTAATATCCACTCTAGATAGATAGAAACTTTACTGACCATGTAATAGACTTAAAATAAATTTATATATATGTTCTATTTTTATATTAATCTGTTTTTTACGTAAATGCCTTTCAGAAATCTACAATTAGCCGATAATGTGGATTATTGTTAATTTCAATATAATTCTTTTAATAAATTTGATTTCTAATATTTTGCTCAGAGTTTTAAAAATAATTGAACATTTGTACCGGATAGCACCTGGATTCGAGAGTGAATAAACATAACAGGCATTAAGACATTTACCCACTTAACGGCTTAAATGTTTCGTTGAAACTGTAACGTATTTTCTCTTGATTTAAGGTGCTTTATATTCCGTTTGTACAATCGTTGTTTCAAATGCTATGGGTGTATGTTTTTAATGTTTAACAGTGAGTGCATTTGAATTATCCTGATCAGCTTATTGGAACCCACTGCAGGGCTAGGCCTGCTTCTTAATCTTCATCATCATAATATCAGTCTATAGTACTGTATAAGGCATGTCTCTCTTCTTACCGTAAAGGAGATATCAATCATAGACCATGCGCAATTTTCAATGCAAGTGGGCTAGCTTAGAGCGGCAATCTCTATCAGGTGTGCTGTTGAAAACAAGGTAGAAAGAAATGCTTAATTTAATAGCCTGTTTTAAATTTGAATCCATCTCTCCATGATCTGACGCTGCACAGAATAACTAATGGACGAGGAATTTGAATGTTGAATACATCATCATCATCATCATCATTACCAGCCTGTAGACATCCACTGCTGGACATAGGCCCTTTTTAGGGACTTCCAAACACAACGATCCCGAGCCGCCTGTTGCCAGCGGCTCCCTGCGACACGTTTGATGTCGTCAGTCCACCTATCATACATATTTCTACCTAATTAGTAAATATTGATTTTGGTGGGGTAAAGTTGAACGTAAATACAGCAAAAGCGACGATTTAGTAACTGATATTAAAAACCTATGTATATAAACTAAGCGGAAGCTCACGGGTTGACCCGCGTAGTATTCATTCCCGTGGCAATATCAGGATATAAGTTACACTTTAGAAGTTAGAATTTTTACATTTTGACTTATAGATTGAAACATTAACGGAACCAAACAGTCGACAACGTCGAAAATACAAATTTTAATTATTAAAAAAATATTTATACTTTAATGTTGTATATTTATTATTTTTAATCATAGATAATCAAAGTTTCTTTAAAAAATCTGCAGTAAAAAGGGCTAGCAACAAAAATACCCACGATTATGTCATAAAAGTGCACAGTCCCACTTTACATCTATTTAGCCAGAAGACGACAAAGATTTATTCAAGATGGAGAAAATGTTATTTTAATCGAATTTAAAAATAAGTTCTTTTTAAATTCACTCCATGCGGAGCTCTCAGTACATAAGGGTGATTGAGCTCATTTTTTTAACTTCAGGCTAGCCACTATTTTTCTATTGTGAAAATTGAAATCCCTGTGCCAATGTTAAAAGTTAGCGCAAATATGCAGACAATATTTTTAAAAATCGTTTCGTTATTCTCCTTTTATTAGCATTTATTTAAAAGTAGGTGAATAATTAATGTACAAACCCTGAATTTCGTCTATGTTATTATATCTGAGTATAGATATTACATATTGTGTACGTAGTATTATTTAAATGGGCTGTACAAATACAGTAAAATGTTTAAAGGCACTTAAAAATGTCAAAGTCAACAGGCTCGGAGAGACGCGACGGCTAACGGCGGCAGCCCTGAGCCCTGCCCGCAAGTAGCGAGTCTTGTTTGCGCACCAAATCGTGCAACATTTCAACTCCAAACAAAGTCGGGCCAGTGTTTATTCAGAAAGCTCTTGTACACACTTGAGCGCGATGACCGATCGGCGATGGGCCGGCCGGATGATCTAGTTACAGCCCCGTGCCACCATTAACATTTCATTAGCATAGTCAAACATTAGTCACACATAGGAAAGGCTTAGCGGCTCGCTGTGCCAACAAGCCGCCGCTCTCGGGCACTTCACGCGCAATTATTGTACTTAGCTATTGTCTGCATAAACATCGTAGCTGTTTGTTCAGCGAACGTAACGGAGCGCGGAACGAGATTAGGCTTTGTTTATAGTCTTGCTTGCATCCGCCTTGAATCGCTTCGTTATTCGCGAATTGTGGAATATTTTATTCGTAATTGCAACTATGAGCTCGGCGGATTTTGAAACTGCTGGCAAACGAGATTGTGGAACGCGATTTAAAAGAATGGCATGCTAAGGAACTTTGATGCGAGCTTTTTCAAACTTATTTCATTATTTCTCCAACAATGAATTGCGCCCTAATAGAACGACTTTTATTCCTTTATATCACTAAAAGTTTAAAGCAGAGACGGAGATCCTGTTTACTCGATAATTGTTTTTATGTAATATTTTTTGTATAAATTTAATAATTATTAATAAGAACATTTTAGGTGTTTCGTGATCTTTTCACATTTCTGGGAATTTAAAATTTTTATATTTGTATCAGCCAAATATAGTTACTTACTAATTGATAAGAACCTTTGAGGTGTTTCGTAACGTTTGCATTTCCGGGCACATATTGTTTGATGTGATAATTATATACTCAATTTATAAAGTGTGCACTACTACATTTATTTCTTAAGCAATCTACACGACGTACGAGAAACATGTGTTCTCGTACAGTTATCAGTACACTTGTGAATACGTGGCTTTACTGCAAAGATATAATACCTCCAAATTACAATGTAAAATTGTCCCCAACAAAATTCCTAAGCGTGCCATCGTCGACTTTAATACTAATTAAGACTTAATTGAAAATGGCTTGAGTTTGGCTTATTCTTTGCAGATTTATCACTTCAGAAGTGGTGGCAGAGGAACAACGCATTGCCGTTGTTCAGATAAAGTTTATTTTATGACTAAAGCGAGAACATTAATATTCATTACTGAAGCAAAATGAACTAAGTTTATTGTATAATAAAGATCAGAGAACACCGCGCATAGACCTGGCCGAGGCTATATTACGTATAATATACAAGTATACCTAGTCTGCATATTTCATTACTATACATACTTTACAGCTCATAATATTTTTTATAGTATTTATTAGACGGTTATGGTAATGTTCATATGATAAACCTTCTACTGCACAAGGCCAATAATCTCTATGTATCCGCATATACTTGGACGATTGAGGGTCTGGGACTTTGAAACCTGCTGCCTCCCAAATCCACCATGGTCCCAACTCTATAGAATATGTCTACCTAATTTACAATATCGTGCCATAGCTTTTATAAAATCGCAAAGATCTGAACATTACATTCTCGCTCTATAAAAACGTACAAACGTACATTAAAATATGAGTAAGTATTTATAAATTGTAGTAAGTGAAGTTTCTTGTAATAATATTCATCAAACATTTGAATTTGCTCGGATTATTCTGGTCCGAAATTTATTCAAGCTCGACGCTTTATAATTTCCATAGTTTGTTTTATTTCAGAATGCTTGTTTTATAATTTCGTTTTAACAAACTTTTCTAATTTGACAGCAATGATCTTCTCCGGGTAATATTTCGAAAAATAAAGGGATGTCATCCACGACGACGCGATCAATTATGATTTCCAGCATATAAAAAGATAATATGCCACTCCCCGCAAGATTCTGTCTCTTCTAGATCTGCAATTCCTCATGTCCCGTATCTAAACGAGCATCGTAACGACACTGCGTAATCTCACACTGTTATGACTATACCGACTTTACGTTTAAAGGAAATCGCACCTTAACCGAAGGTTAGAAGAATCAACTTCCACCGTTCAACAGGATCAAGGTATCAAGTGGGTTGCTCTTTGAATAATAAGCTCTATATATCGGTGCTTTCGGTGGTTTTTGTTTCAAATAATAGGTATTACTCTATTTTTTTCCAATTTGGTAAAAAACTAAAATAGGTTGACTGAAAAAATAAAGCAGAAACTTCGGAAATTTAATAGGGACATGTGAATCCACTCACTTTGTATTTAGCTTTCTAATTTATTCTTAAGCTGCGTTGCTGATTCCATTTAGTTAGTTCCGGTAACAAATGGCGAAACAAAACTGTTGCAAGCCCAAATTTAGGCTGTAATACAGCCTCGAAACGCTAGACGGCTCTAAAACGGGAATTTGTACATATTCGAATGCAAGTTTACGTATTTACTATTTTAAAGTGCGATGTTATAGTAGCAGTTTGTGAAGCTCGTCTGGAAAATTAGGTATAAATCTAGTACTGCGCTTAACGGAAAGATATAGTGTTGCAGCAATATCTATTTTCTCAATTTCTCAGAAAGTAAGGTCGTTAAAGGAGAAATTTTCAATTATGTGTGTTACATACAGAATTTTAATATAGTGTTTTCAACAGATCTTCGTGTGTATACATACTCCTTACACTCGTTCGCCACGGTGAAATATATACATCAAATTCAATCAAAACATTGGTTATACAGATTTATTATGTCACTAGCGAACGCCCGCGAATTCGTCCGTATCCGCCGGCACTTTGATGGGGGTCTAAAAGTTCTAAGCGTATAGGAAACGGTAGGAATCTTTTTTATTTTGATCTGTTAAGATTATAATTATTACGTTTTCCAATGACTCAACGTCAATAGAGGAAGAGAGATGAGTAGAAATAGCGATACGTTATTGATGATCTGTTATTTAAAATTATGTAATAGATCATCACACAGGCTTACACATCCTAGTCCAAAAACCTTGCTATTAAAAACCTTAAATTAGGTATGAAAGTTAAATATTGACACACGCTGTAAATACCGAAATGCGGCAAACGAACTTTGTATTTGTAGTTCCGTAACAATGTTCTTGAATTGCACTTTCTTGTGGAGAACTTTGAATAAAACATTTCGTTGTTGTACAACTTCGTAATAAATTATGCTCACTTAGTTCGCTTTATAAGCTTAATTTCACATAATCCATCCGAGTCGCGCGTCCCGCATAATTGCGGCGCCGCGTTTGCGTCGCGTCGCGGGGACGGATTTGCGGATGCTGGGTGTCGCGGGCCCGTGATCTCGCATCGAGTTGCGGATAATTGAGTGGCACCCTGGCGCCCTCACTCATCCGCCTCTAAGTGTAACGCTTAATTATACCTAAGAAGTGCTTAATAACTCTCGTGTGAACATGTTTTTATTATACCGCCGAACAATAATGGGTCTCGTTAATTATACTCTGTAATATTTCAGTACGGTTTCTTACGTAAATGAAAATTATTTTCCTGGAAATTTATCGTTGTTGTTTCTATGTAGGGAATAGCAAACCCGTGTTATTTTTGTAAACCAGCCTCTTGAAATCCGCGATGCAAAAATAAGAGAACTGATTAATACAAATTGTTGTTATTGAAATGGCAAAACTTGACCGTTTTGCGGCTGATTGCTAAAACAGACTATTCTATTCTCTTGTACGAAGAGTTGAAGAGAAGCTTCATATTTTTACATATTATAGTGTATTGAACTCTCAATTTATTAAAGTTCGAGTTTATATAGTTAATGTGACCACGCACAGCGATTTAGGCACGTTTGCCTCGTAGAAAAAGTACGTTTATAAATTAGGGTACAATTCAATAAAACCACCTACTATAACATTTAATAATGTGGATGAAAGCTAATAGACAAACTAAAATAAATGGTTACAAGTAATATCTTTGTTCATAGTTCCAAACGTGATCCGCAATTTGTCAACATGCATAATTTAAACGAATTATACAAAGCTGTAATAAAATGGAAACATTTCCAAGAGGATCCATTAAAGCGTTTATTGAGCAAAAGAAGTTGTTTAGTGAATCCTGATCCCGTAACCCGATAGCTACAGGAAGACCTACAGCGCTGGCGAGGCGGGCGGCGCCGGCTTTGCTCCAGGATTAAGCAATGTCTTCCTTAATTTATTCCGCTGGCAACTTTATTAAAGCTACAATGTAAACTGTCTGCATGTTTGAATACAATTTGTATGCATTCATAGCTTTTACAAGAAGATGCTTTGAGACATATTTAAATGTCTTACTATTATAGGTACATCTACATAAATAAAAAAGTTGTATTTCCTTTTTTATACCAATTTACGTATTATACTTAAGTACTTTCTGTTTTGTATAATGCAATAAAATTGTTTAAATAAATAAGTAAAAAAATCAAATTAGTAGCTTTTTACTAAATAAAGTTTTATTGTGACGACTTTTTAAAAATTTTGTCTCTCAGTCTCTCTGTTCCGGCTAATCTCTGAGACTACCATTCGGATTGTAAAAAAACATTTCGCATAGCCACACTCACGAGGAGTGACCTGGCCATAGTCACTCCTCCATATATTGTCAATGCTACAAAGAATGGGCGCGTTGAAAGTTTTAGCCACTCTTCAATTAATAACAACATTATTATGCTTCGTTCATATTTCGCTCTTCAAATGTTTTTCTTGTAGTTTGAAACTGTCATTTGAAAGAGGCCGTGGAATGGAATTTAATCGCTCTTTGTGAAGTACTTATGAGATAAAATTTTCATAATGATTTCCCCGGGCGCTCGCGACTCATTTTAACCGGTTTAAAAAAATGAGGTTTTGTATTTATTCCGTACATATATATAAATTCATATTTTTCTGGAAAACTTTTAGTATGTCATAATTAATGCCTGTTGATTTTTTAAAATACTACTTAACAATCTTTTTTCATCAATAAAATTACCTTTGCTTTGTCACATAATATTATGATTTACTATTGCTGAATCTCTTTAAGGTTCACACACAAATGCGTATTTCTGTTACAACTAAAGCCATACAAGCTGTCATCCCAACATAGCACTACATTATCGGGGCGGTTAAATGGCCCATTTAAGTAGGTGACCTCTAAACAGGGACGGATTTTTGCGAATGAACCGGCACAGGTAGGTTGACATTTATCACGCTTACAATAGAAACGTACGAGCCAGTACATTAGAAACTTCGGCAATTGTATGCGAGCCCCTTATGTTTCGCCGGCGCTGTATCCACGCAAAGTTCCTACTTTTACGATAATGTCAGCCATTGCCATTCAAACGCGCTAAAACTTTATCTGTGTGTGTGAAAGGATAAGCGTTCGGCTTATATCTTTTGCGTATAATTTGAAACATGTTAGCTGAAGTTACTTCGTATCATTTTACTGGCACATATACTTGAGGCCAATGGGTTACCGTTATTAAACCGTAACATCCACTATTTGGTACTTGCGAACAACTCATTTATTGAGTATTTTTATTTTGCTGATCTATACCAATTTTGGAATATTTGTGATGAGAGCCAGGTGTAAAGTAGTTAGGAACTGTAGATATATTTGTACTGGAGTTTAATTTAATTATGTTACACTAGCAGATGCCCGCAACTACGCTCGCGAAAATAATAGTGTATGTAACCTTCCAAGATCATCAAACAAATAAAAAATGTACGTGATTTTTTAAAAAAAGAATAGATACCTATTACAATTTGTAATATCTCTAAAATCCTTAAAATATAAAATTATAATTTGAATAATTTTAAGTCCTAATAAAGAGGTACAATTCTTCCATACATTGTTTTATTATATCTCAAAAGAATTACGCAGCGTTTTCAAATAAAGCTCCACGGCACGCGAATCTTCCTTCTATTATCATTCTAATTGAGCCAATTTACAACCATTCATCACTCTATCTTTTGGTAAAAAGTGCATGAAAACCCGTTCAATAGTCTGGAGTTTTACGCGTACCGACAGAAAGACAGTTGCGGCAAAGTGTTATATGTATCACTTTGTTTACTTTTTTAACACGTCACGTTGAACACAACGTCCCGTTGATTGACAACAAGTAAAATCACGAACATTTTTTAACAAGCTTGACAAATTTTAATGTATTCTTTTTCTTACCTAAGTTATTACAAGTCTCTCTTCTGTATGTAGTTTCCGACATTCGCAAATATTCAGATTCGTTATTTTTAATACCATCAGAGTTGATCGTGGACAATCTGTCAAAACTAAACTGTCATTTCGACACTCGACAAGTAATTTTGGACTTCTGCACAATAGTTATATATATGCAATTAAAAGAAATAAAAGTCCAGAATAACTGACATTATATGGGCCAATATAGACCTACTGTATTATATAATATATTAAGAAGAATATATTATCTTACATGGGTAAGAATTGCAGCATATATAATGTCAAAAGGTCATGGAATTGGAGAAGACGACGAAACAATATACTAAAATCAAATATACTAATGTCAAATGTAGTAAAATGATATATAAGTAAAAAAGGGCTCCGACTCATGTTGGAGGGGTGCAGCATTTAAAAAAAAAACCAAAAAAAAAGAAACACAAAAAAATTACCATCAGAGTACAGTGCGACATATTCATTTTCTTGTAATCGATTGGACCATATGGGATTTTCCCAAAAGTGACGAAGATAATTTATTATTGTTTACGTTATTTTCTTCGAGTAGTGTTTCTTGCCGGAGTCTATTTTTTCTATGACTGTAGATACGCGGAAACGCAACGTTGACGTTGCGCAGACGTTGAAGGATCGCTGACGCTCGCACAACGCTGATGGAATAGGAGCCTTACTCTATGATATTATTCAATGGCATTCCCTATTAAATTTAAAAAATTAAACAATACCCACAGTGACAGTAATTTTCGTACTACTTTTGTTATAAAAACACAACATTCCCTCTAGTCCCCATTTTAAATGAAGTGGCATCCTTTATAATACAAGTATTATTTGCTTTCGTACCTGCAGTGTGTTATCTATACAAGCATTTTTAGAATACCAGTGTGCAGTACAATAAAAAACTCGCCCGAATCCGTGTGCATTAAGTTATTTCTCTTTTTGCTTTCTTTGTATTCTACAAACATGTGAAAACGCTTTCGTTATCTACAAACTTATTACAGTTATTAAAACGTTTGTTTTCTAAAATAACTTTAAAATTACGTTAAAAATTTACCAAAATTTAAACTTTCAAACTAAGTCCAATAATAGTATTATATACCTAAACTTACTACTAATAGATACATACTTAAGGTCAAAAGTCGGTTTAAGAAACCCATTGACTGTTGAGAGTCATCCTCGGGTCCTCCTCTGGTCGGGAGGCGCACCGCATGTTCCTGGTGCGGACGGATTTTAGGGAATCCATCGATTAGAGAGTCTGCCTCGGAGGACGCAGCTAGCTGGGTTGCGGAAGATTCATGATGCTTCCGTGACCCAGTTACCAGGCGACGCTATGGAACATCGCTGGGTTTTAGTGGGTATGTCAGATGCTTCGCAGCCGGTGAGTCCCACATACCCCTCCGGAAACAGCGCAGTTATGGCCACTCTATTTCCGGGGAGGATGCGTAAATGCATTTCCTAGCGTTAAAAAAAGGTCAAAAGTTGTTTTGATTTGTTTTGTCTGTAAAATATAATAATTTATTTACAAATACAATAATTTATTTAAGATTTTCGGTTACGCTGTTGATTTTTTCTGAACAATAAATAAATAAAAGATGATGTTTCTAAAAGTAAAAAAAGTAAAAGTAAAAAAGATTCTAAATTCGAGTAAAACAAATAAATTTAAACTTGAATGAATGAAATGAAATGAAAAATGAATGAAAAAACGTTTATTCAGCCAAAAAAAAAATACAAACTAAGAATCATACAAATTTACATATTTTAAATTATCTGCATTTAATCAAAATTTGGTACCACGGTTTTCCAAAAACCTAAGAGGAGACATAGGGACATTTATCGAAAACCTGGCACCAAAAATCCAACTACCTACTGACGAAGTACTAAGATATTTTGGCTGAACGGGGCGCTGCCTCAGCACGATGCTACAGCTATACAGTTATAGGCTGTAGCGCTGATTTTCAGGCATGACCCCAGAGTGAACTCACGGGCTGATCGGGTACCTACGCGTTTGTCTATCGTTTTCGCTATATTTAATTACATGAATTACTTAAACAAATAATATTTAATAATATTTATCTATACCTTTAACTTAAAACATTTAAAAAAATGGAATGAAAATAAAAAGGGGGAAAATAGTAATAATAAAATAAGGGTTGTCCTGCAAAATATTATATCACAATTTCTGACTCTCCAAAAAATGTTGCTTAATTAATTTTTTGAAAGTATATAAAGATTTAGCTAGTCGAACTGGTGGAGGTAAATCGTTCCAAATTTTGCAGGCTGCGTATTTAAAAGTCCCCTTAAATGAAGCAGATCTATGAGACGGCCACGAGATACGAAGTGCTGCTCTAGGTCTAAATCTGCTATCTTCACTGGCCCATTTTATTCGAGAGTAGAGATAAAGTGGTTTGCCTGTGGACACTACATCAAAGAGCAAAGTGGCTAAGTGTAGTTTCCTCCGCGCCTCCATCTTCAGCATGTTGGCGCTATTTAGAAAGGGGCTAACATGGGAACGGGGAGGCACTGGGAAACAGAACCGAGCACACGCGTTTTGAACTCTTTGAATAAGTTTAGCAGACCGACAGAGCAAACACGGTCCATACGCGGCGTCTGCATAGTTTAATTTGGATAAAACTAATGCCTCACATAACCGTATTCGTACTTCAACGCTTAGATATGGGCGCATTTTATATAAAAGTTTCAGCCTATAAAAACAGTTTTTTACTATATTCCTAATATGGCTTTCAAAACGTAGATTTGCATCCAGTATTACGCCGAGATTTCGTGCCTCAAGTACCCTTTCTACAATGTTACCTCTTATTTCAATATTTGGTTTAAATACATTGACTTGACTTATTCTACGCTTGGTACCAAGAATCATAAATTTTGATTTTAGTGGGTTAAGATTTAAAGAATTTATTTCTGACCACTTAGCTATATTCTCTAGGTCTTGTCGAATTTTAGCTACTGCTTCAGGTGTATCTTGAGGTCGGAAAGAGTAGTAAAGCTGAACATCATCTGCGTAACAATGGTACTTGCAGTTTTTAATGCATCTAACCATGTCCGTTGAATATAGTGCAAAAAGGATTGGGCTCAGTATAGAGCCTTGTGGAACGCCTCTGAGAACGGGTAGAGTTGTAGAGATCAATTGTCTGCCATCTGCCTGATTAAATTGAACAAACTGATTACGATTTGAAAAATAGCTGTCGAACCATTTTACCGTATTAAGAGAAAACCCATAATACGACAATTTTGATAACAGAAGCGCTGTATTAATAGAGTCAAATGCTCTAGAAAAATCAAGCAGCACCAGTATCGTTGCCATGCCTTGATCTTGAGCTGTAAGAATGTTATCGACTACATCTATTATAGCTGTAGTCGTGCTGTGTTTTTTCCGAAACCCTGATTGAAACTCAGGTAAAATATTATTTTTCTCCAAGTAGTCAGTCATTTGTTTACACACTACCTTTTCTAAGATTTTTGATAGACAGGGAAGTATGCTAATAGGCCTGAGGTCTTTTAAGGAGGTTGGCATATCGACTTTTGGTAGAGGCCTAACGACTGCGGTTTTCCACGGCTCGGGAAAAGTTGAGGTTGTAATAGATCTATTTATAATCTCTGTTATCAAACTTAGGCTGTGTGGTAGAGTTAATTTTACCATATCTAGTGAGATCTGGTCAGAGCCAAATGCGTTTGATTTTAAACTTAGAATAGTTTTTATAATTTCTGACTCGGTTATCGTATTCAGATCAAACGTATTTTGTCCAAATCTGTTGAATTCGAAATAGGTATATGTGGACATTGTAGCTGTACTTATAAAAGGGATGTCAAGAAAATGCCTGTTTATCATTTCCGGATTACATAAAGAGGATGGAATTTCGTCATTCTTTTTTTTATTTATTACTACAAGTTTCTTGAAGTTCTTCCACATAAGCTTTGGAACTTTAATATGGAGATTTATAAAGTACTTATAGTATGCACGTTTTTCCGCTTCTATGGCATCAAAAACTAACTTCTTGAAACCCTTGTAATAAATTTTATGTGACTCTACCTTGGTTGCTTTAAATCGTTTATGACTTTCGTTCCTCAAATTAATCATACACTTGATTGTAAATGTTATCCACGGGCAATACTCATCTTTGATCAGTACTTTCTTAGACGGAGCATGAACGTCCATTATTTCTAATACGGTGTTAGCGAACGCGGATACCATACAGTTCAAATCAGGATAATCGGTTCTACTTTTCCAGCATATATTACTTAGATCTTGATTTAAACTATTAATATTTATGTTATTCAAGGGTCTACTTATTATCCAACGTGGGGGAATTTTTTCTTTTTTTAAGTTAAGTGTAACCGATATTATTGCGTGATTTCCTAGGTCAGGGATGTGAATAACTGAAGTCTCATGGATCTTAGCGTCAGTACAAACAAGGTCTATAAGGGTCTCACTATATTCCGTAAAATGCGTGGGCTCTACGACAAGTTGAGTTAAATTTAAGCTGTAGATAAAATCTTTAAATAAATTTGTTTTAGAGTCCGCATTGAGGAGGTTAATATTAAAATCCCCTAAAAGAACTATGTGCTCGTAGCCTGAAAGAGCCGTAACTGACTGCGTAAGTGCATCTAAGAAAACATTGATGTCCTGCCAGGGAGGTCTATATGCAGTACCAATAATAAGACGTTTACCGTTTATCTTAGTTTCTAGCCACATTTGCTCTACCGCGTTAAAATCAGGATGCTCACATATCTTAATTTTAAGCCCCTTTCTAATATAAAATCCTACCCCGCCCCCTCGACCACCTCTCACATTGATTGGACGAGGTTTATGCCGCAGCCTAAAGCCCGGTACTGTAGGTGCGAGGTTATCTTCTCCTTCGTGGATCCAAGTTTCATTTATTGCTATGATATCGACTGAGATGTCACTCATAGCTGCAATAAATTCTTCTTGTCGAGTTCCTAGGGAACCAGCGTTGTAGAGACCAACTTTAAAGTATTTTTCATTACCCATCTAGCCTTTTAAGGATGCAACTAACAGTATAACGAGAGCTTTTTACGTAGCGATAGTATACAAAATTTATAATAACAAATAAAATTCTATATTCTAGTGCAAAGATATAGTAATGAAATAATGTTGTTTCGCTGGTAGAGCAATGTTTATGTAAATTAATCCTCGGAGTCATGCCTGACCCGTTATTACGAATCTTGTACATTATTTTAAACATAACATTGGTAGAGATCCCTGTTGGTAATGACGAAGAATAACTTAATATATTAAAAGTAATTACATTTATAAAAAAATATATAAAATTTTTCTTAATAATACTTATAGATATATATAATATTAGCCTGTATAGAAGCACAATCAACGTTAGTCCTTTTCTGACCCAACTATAATATCTCCAAAAACCCGTTCTATGTCTAATTTGGATTTAATTAGATGGACAACTTTTCCCTCTTCTTGGCGTGCATATATTTTTCCACGCTTGGTCCATGTAAATTTCCACTGCTTTTGTTTTGCCATTTCTCTTACTAAGTGGAAAAGGTGCTTATTTGTTCTAGTGAGTCTCTCATTTATATAGAACCGCCTGTGAGGAGAGCTAAAATCCATGCCTTCTGTGGTTGAGCCGCGACGTGTACGGGCACAGCGTAGGAAATCATCACGTAGAGACGGTCGCGATAGCCGTGCTACGATTCGCCGGCCGCGCCCACCTTCATTTGATTCAGATGTGTTAACATCCCTTTTCCCTACTCTTTCTGCGAAAAGTATATCGTTTTCACTAAGAATAACTCCTAGTTTAGCGGCCACAATCGCGACGGTATGGCATGGATTTTCTCCGCGCTTTTCCGGCAGGTTTGAGATCTCTATATCGGCACGCAATAGGTCCTGGTCGCGGTCATTTATATCATCTTTAAGTTTGGCGATGGTGGATTCTAGCTTCTCGATTTCTATACTTTTACTAATTGGGTCTTTAATTTTGGTTTCGAGGTATGTAATTCTTTCCTCCATATTGTCAACGCGAAGGTTACAGGCAGATATAGAATTCCGAACCTCATGAAGCTCTGATCGAAAATCCTTGATCTCGCTGCTTATGTGCTGCAATTCTTCCCGTATGAGACGAAGTTCACGGCCCAGTTCCTCTGATTGAACTGATTCTACACGAAAAGCTAGTTGCATTTCGGGTTCCATACTAACATCATCGCCATCACTGCAAGAGATTTCCGCAGCTTTTACCGGAGTGTCGATGTTCCCTTTTTTTGGCCTTTTTGCTACACATTCTGGGCATTTCCATTGCTTTGGCTGTTTACCATTCTCTCCTAAACCAACGCAGGCCAAGTGGTATAAACCCTGGCAACCCGTACAACTAGCGGCCGCTGTCGTTGATAGGAAGCGACCACATGCCGTGCATTTAGCCATTTCGATATTGATCCCAAGAAGATCTACGTAGTGACTCAAATATTCAATAGGTGTCCGTTATTACGTAGTTCAGCTGGTCCTTGTCAGATGGCGTTAGTATAGTTCGGCAGATGCTTATCAGATGGCGCTGTACTGCCAAGCGTATATACACTAGATGGCGCTACACACTAGATAATTTACTAGCCAGTTAGCGTATAGTGTTGTGAACTACCCTCTTCAAAGAAAAATCAAAATTTAGCACTTTCAAAGAAATTCTGTTTTCACGTTTTCCAGGCAAAATCTTGGTAAGACACCAATGTCACTTATAAATTGATAGTTTATTCACAATCTGCACTGGTTACACTGAGTTAAATACTTGTAAATTAATTTTAACTGCGATAAAACACATAACACAGTGGCGCACCGATCGCGTCCGTGACGTCACTCCAAAATCTCAAACTTGAATACAAGTTGTAAAAGTGTAATTGGTAAAACACTAAGCAATTTATGCGCTACGTAATCTATATCCCTACGTTTTCTTCAGCGTAAAGTTGCGCTGTCTAGTTATATTGTAACAAAACGTATAATGTCCATATTCAATTGGCATTACGTTTTTACGCAGTAGAAATTTCACACTATTCACGCAGTGGAGTAATTCTAAACACAAACTTGACAATACAAGTGTCAGTAAAGTAAGCCTAACTCTATACAAACGAATTTGTATTTGTAAAAGATTAACTGTAACCTCATTTTACAGAGCACGTATCGGTGACTGACGAGAACTTATGGCTTATAATAACGCGACTTTTCTCATACGCGCAAACAAAGTGGGGCAAAGATTACGGCGGCGGTGGTATTACTGCTTGTTCAAAGTAAGTAATATTATTTCGTTCTCTCGCAAACGCTGATAAATGTAAGCACTCGATTTTCATTGCGATCGTTCGTGGTGGTTGTACGGGACTGTTACATTTTTTATGAAAATTTAGATTTACGCCGAATATTACTATCTATTACTCCGAATAAGAAAAGGTAGTGTTCTATCTCTAAATAAAATATTGGCCAATTTCGTAGAGAGCATTGGATTGGCTTTTTCAATACAAGCTCCGTGCTTCGGAATTGTTTGCATGTTATTGGATACAGTGTAACATATTTTTTTATGAATTGTTATATATATTTGTAAGGTTGATGTTTCGGACGGCAGTAAGTAAATATGAAATACGTGCTGCAAACGTTTTTGTAAGATTGAATGTACACTTAAAAAAAATAGAATGCAAACAAACGCGTTAATGTTCAGGCGCTGCGGTATATATAATCGAATCGTTCTTTCTATTAGTATATCTGCAAAGCACACAATTCAAATGGTATATTATATGGGGTATACAAGTTTACCTACCTAGTAACTTCAATAAACATTGAAATTATTGTCATTCCTAAAGCTTCTTTTTCTCATCATTCTCTAGAGTGGATTTGAGCTAAGACCCACCACGTAAGACAGACTTACTGATAAAATTTGGCTCAATAACCACTATTAATAGTAACGAACGAATGTTAAAAGGATAAATAAATCCTCTGCAACAACATACTCACATTATTAACGATTCGCAACTACCCGTATCAGAGTGCTTCAGCCCGTCCTTTGTTAATTAAAACAAAATAAAGGCATCAAGCGTTACGTCGCAAAGCGCTGGCAGTCTGTATTTCCGAAATGACATACTTATTTATTTACATGGAATAAAGTGAAGCTCAATTTCTTGTCAATTTTCATTATCTCTAAAGCAGCGGCATCATATTTAATACTTTCGGAATATTACTTCGTCCGCTTGGGATTAAAATTAAATTAAATAGAATTTGTTAAGTAAAAGTAGCCTAAGTTACTTTTTATAAAGTTAGCTATCTGCGAGAAAAATTCCTTCATCGGTCCAGCCCTTTAGATCAGCCAGATTAGCCAGAACCAACGGATAAACAGACAAAAAGTATTCGCCCTGTGTACTTGTGTATTTGTAAAAAACTGTTAATTTGAAATTAAAACCGGACACATTAAGCAATAAACTCTTTGAAGTATAATAAAAAACGCCGATATCTTCATCAAAGAATTATTAATTCAACTTATAAACAATTGTGTTCCAATGAATAATCCGCATTTTTTATTACTTGCCTACGTTCCATTCTAGAGGAGGATTCAGATCCGAACTTAATCATAATCGGTCTAACCGTTTTAAAATTTATGGAAAGACACAGATAGACACGTCTTATTTATAATATATATTTATAAGATCAGGTTGATAGGTAGTCCTTACAGGAGGCCTGTGTTCGTCAGTGGACGTCTATCGGCTGACAATGACGATGGTTTTTTTTACGTCGGGTGTTAAAAAGTAATCTTTCAAAAAGTTAAGTTACTGTGTTTTAGTTTTATAAAACTAAAATGTCATACGTTAATAAGTAGTATTTATGTCTCTGCATTTTATGTTCATCGAGGCGTCTCCTGCGCTATTCGCGATCGCGTTCAATAAAGTACGTCATATTTACGAATTATAATTTTATAACCTTAGACTACTTACATCATAATAAAAATATACGCACTCATATATCGCCAGACGCGTTTGAAATGTACAAAACGACACGTAATTTGAAACGCAAATTTTCATTAAAACTTGCTTTCAGTCTGGTTAGCATTGAAATGTTTCCTAAAAACTTTAAAATATTTTTACCACATCGACACTCTAAACATGGAGTTGCGTCAGTAAATTACACAAACGCTTGCCCTACGAGCTGGGGTGTCGTATGACACTAGTGTTGCGAAAATACACCTATCTATAATTCGGAAACTATGTTGACTAAATCGCTAATGTGTTGACTTGAGGCAAAAAAGATTGGTAAATTCTTATGAGATTGTTTTGAGCTTCGTCAATTCACGTGAATTTCAAATAAATAAATAAAACTTAGTAATAGTTATTTCTGTTTGTGAAGACGTTAGTTAGTTACAGTATTTACAGCATCTATAGTTTGCTAAACTAAACAAAATATTGTCTTACAACAAATCTTGATCCTTCTTTTTAAGTCATGTATATAACCTTATCAATGTATATGTATATCACAATAAGTACGTTTTGTAAAAGTTATATTTTTCGGCTATATTAAGGAAAATACGCATTTTAAAATTTGTTTGTTCTCCGTGCTTATTACTCTTAAAGGACATTGCCAAAATTGGCCCCAGGCTGTCCAAACGTATGCTCATATTTAACTATTTTATTTAAAAACACAATGAATTTTAAACAACTACCCATGTTTCATAGCAATCACTTGAAAATATATCAAAAATATAAGAATTGCAGCAGACTTCCATACATTTTTACCTATGTCCTTTAGAACTTATTATGACATCCTCTTTATACATTACTTGACATTATACTTTCTTGACATTAACTATATTTAGTGACCTAATATAATTTAATTTAATATACTGCAATTATTGATAATTTATAAATATGATAAATGTGTTAATGTATGTAACGATATATATCTTTATTATTAATAATAATGTAAATAATGTTAGCGACGCCCTAACAGGGCCTCATGTGTATTTATATGTACATGAATGCTATAATAAATGAATAAATAAACAAATAAATAGAACTTGCAATTATATTGGTAGAACTAACTAATGAAAAAATCATAACGTTATTTTTTCGTAAGAAATGTACTTAATATCTATTTTGACACTAAAAATCTATATCAATGCTAAATTAAAGATACATAAAAATAGTATGAAATATACAATGTGTTCCAGGTACAAGAGACCGCCAGACATTTATTAAATAATGGGACAAAATTATTAATAAATAACCTTAAACTGGATGTCAAATCCATGTCGATTTATTTAACTGGGTTAACGTTTTTTTTTGCAGAGACGCATGACTTGTTATGTTTTAAATTCTTTGATTTTATTTCGGATAGAGTTAATACGTTAAATTGATGAAAAAACAAAAAAACCTGAAAAACAAAAAGTAATTGAAAAACGCGTAGCAAGTCAAGCATATCTATAAAAAGACAAAAAAACTATATGGATTACACCTCTAATTTAAGGTCATTTATTACCAAATTTTGTTTAAACGGTCACTTAGCTCTAGCACACACTCTATACCTAAGTAATTTTTATTCTATGTTGACGAGACTTTACTCGTACGAACGTTACCTAGTTCGACTAGCTATAAGCTACTATCATCTCATTAAATACCCATAAAATAAAATGCACAGCGCGCTTATAGAGGTTTTCACAACAAAAATGAAGCAATGTCGCATCACTAGGGAGCGCGGCGCACCCACATGTCTGCAGCGCGTTTTAATTACACATAAAATGCACAACCGCTTGTTTACCACCCGAAACACTTATCGAGCATTAAACGACAACTTTATTGACATACTCACTTGCCGCTCTGTTATTTCACAAGAACATACGAGGCGACATTTGCGTTTCAAATTAGAAAGTATTTACCCGACATAGTAATTGCTCACCAAACTTCGACCGTGTACTACTTACAGTGTTGGTCGTAATACGTAATGCTGAAACATAACTGAGTTTACTTTATGTTTGCTATACTCAAGAATTTAATCAAACAAAACAATGTTTGAACTATGTATTACAGTTTAAGATGGTATTCCTGCCTTTTGAACGATATCTAATACCTATATAATAAATATACTATCTCTGCATATTTCTCAGGCTTCTTCCAATATCATTAAACTTTTCTTACAAGTACGTCGGCTTGGGTTACTTTCGACTTGGCCTTTAAATCAAATGTTTTGGATTTGATGCCATGGTTGCCTTAATGTCTTCCACTTGCAAGTGTTCCTTATATTGCTTCAACTTTTCTGGCAAATTCAACATTCAAAAATCCCATTTTGTGTGCTTGCATTCCTGAAAAGTGTACTGTGATGTCACAGATTTCAAAATACACTTGTATTGGTTGCCAGAAATTATTAAAGTGCATGGTAATAATACCAATAGGTATATATATTTAAATATACTATATATATATATATTATTTCTATATATTTCTCCGTTTAAACTATAGATAATAGACTAGGGACTGTGGTCGTCGATCAAAAATGGGGCGCGGTAGGCTATAAGAGGTGCCCATATTGAAAATTATTATGATTCACCTTAGTGTCCGAGTCATGTGCAGTCATACTGTTTAACTATTGTAAGAATCTGTGCTAATTGCTAATACTAATATAAATATTCAGCCTTATTCAAATCTATATGTCGAGATAATTTAAAAACTTCACAGAATTACATAAATGGATAAAAATAACAACAACAGCTTAGAACATTTATTTACTTATAGTATAAACCGCAAATAAGTTTTGTTGCTAATTTTTCTCAATCCCCATTAAATATAAAACTCTTTTTAATATTTTAAAGCTGTTTGTGAATGCTTAACATTTTAATTAAAGTACTTAAGTAGCAGCAAGGCAATATTGAAAAGACCGGGGACTGAGTGTTCTCAAGCACTAAGACCCATTTCTATACAACTCGCGTTCTCCTGAGTTGCCTAGTTCTTCAAATGGTACTTATTTAAACCTCGAGTGTAATTAGGCATTGAGACATTCAGTGCTCAAAATAAAACCTTAGACTGATGCTGTATTTATACCCCAGTCTTTGTAAGAAAACTTCAACGAAGAAAAGTGAAGGAAGTGTTATAGCCGCCGTTCAACTTTGTACTTTAACGTATTGTAATAAAGTATATTTACCAATGCTTTGTAAATTTTATTTTTATTAGAATATAATTAAGCACTTGACAACGATCTATTTTAAAGTAACTAAAGGTTGAATCGATGTGTCCTGTAAGGTTAATCGCAGACAAATTCTGCGGCATGTTATAGAAACGCTAAATCACTTTGTAGTAGCTGTACACATTTCCGGAAACAAGTTACACGATATACTGATAACTAAGATATCCC
The DNA here is from genome assembly GCA_034621355.1 of Mycalesis mineus. Taxonomy (NCBI): domain Eukaryota; kingdom Metazoa; phylum Arthropoda; class Insecta; order Lepidoptera; family Nymphalidae; genus Mycalesis; species Mycalesis mineus. Next base: position 13,195,054 of record CM067889.1, on the reverse strand, counting down.
TAAGTTATTCATTAGTAATGTTCTGGGTATTACCAATTCAGATATTGTAAATTCTCATACACGTCTATTACACTTCATTGTATACTAGCGATACGCGATCTGTAAATGTGCTAAATTATTCAGTTAACATTTCTACCCAGATCCAGATTTGGCTGGTAGGAAACTTAGTCAACCTGAGCATCTTACGTCTAGCAAGTTAGCCCGCTTCAACCTTATGACGGCCTCCATGGCGCAGTGGTATGCGCGGTGGATTTATAAGACGGAGGTCCCGGGTATGATTCTGGCTGGTGGGAGGCTTTTCGCCGTGGCTAGTTACCACCCTACCGACAAAAACGTACCGCCAAGCGATTTAGCGTGTAGAAACCGCAAGGGGTGTGGACTTCCATCCTACTCCTAACAAGTGAAGATACAATATATATATATATATATATATATTGTATCTTCACTTGCCAAAAAGTATGACTGCAAAAAACTAATATAAAAATAAATTACCACAAACGTTAGGAAGAATCAATAAAATCATCTAGAATTAATCGAAACGTAATAATTAATTTCTTAAGCCAACCCAACAGATCTAATTACAATGAAGTATTTATAATTCCCCTAACTCGACCCAAGACCTCTTACGTAAAGGCCACAGCATGTACCGCTATATCAAAGGTCATGTAAAGGTTTTGACTACGGACAAAATATCCTCGAATACTTAGGAAGACGTATATTTATTGCTAATCAATTGAAGAGTATCAAAAGCCACTCGACGCTCGGAGCATGTGCAAAGTGCCGGCGACTGTTTACAGGCCACTCGTGACGAACATTAAGCAGATGTATCTTACTCATTGGAAGTAACACAATGCTGGTACTCTTGATTATTGTCATGATGTAGTTTATTGGGTCATTTTATTACTCATAGATGACGGAAGAAGCAGATGGCTCATTTGATATGTGGAAAACTATCGCACATAGGTGAAGCGAAGTGAGATTAGCTGCTAGAGGAAGTGGTTACAGTTTCGTGTCGCACAAAAAAGTCCATGAATAACTAGGCATCAAGCAGCCAGTGCCTAAGCGAGACCAGGAGCATATTGTATATTTATAAAGTCAGTTCAAGTACAAGGTGCGAATACAAGACCGATCCAACTGCATCGTGGGGTGAGACAGGGGGATGTTCTATCCCCTAAACTGTTTTCGAATGCTTTGGAAGATGTTTATAAAACGCTAGATTGGAAAGAACATGGCATAAACGTAAACGGTGAGCACATGTCACACCTCCGTTTTGCCGATGACATCGTCGTCTTGGCGAGTTCATTGCAGTAACTTCAATGCATGCTAGACAGCCTTCACTCTGCCTCCCAACATGTTGGCCTCCGGATGAATTTAGACAAAACAAAAGTAATGTTAAATGATCTGGTGTCTCTAGGGCCAATAACAGTCGATGGTTCTACACTCGAAGTTGTTTCGGAATATACATACCTTAGGCAAATTTTGCAATTAGGTAAAAACAGCTTCGAGAAAGAGATCGATCGGAGAACGCAGTTAGGCTGGGCAGCTTTTGGCAAACTTCGTCGAGTCTTCTCGTCGCCTATCCCACAATGTTTGAAGACTAAAGTCTTCAATCAATGCGTCCTACCTGTCATGACCTACGGTGCTGAGACGTGGACACTGACGGCGAGACTAGTCCACAAACTTCAAGTTTCTCAGCGAGCTATGGAGAGAGCTATGCTTGGAATTTCTTTAAGGGATAAAATCCGGAACGAAGTAATTCGACAAAGAACTAAAGTAACCGACATAGCTCTCAGGGCTAGTACATTGAAGTGGCAGTGGGCTGGTCATGTCTGTCGAACGACTGATGGTCGTTGGAGTCGAAAGGTCCTGGAGTGGAGACCGCGTCTCGGCAAGCGGAGTGTGGGGCGTCCCCCAACTAGATGGAGCGACGATATCCGGAGGGTGGCTGGCACCGAATGGATGCAGAAAGCCTATAATAGACTGGGTTGGCGCTGCTTGAAGGAGGCCTATGTCCAACAGTGGATGCATAATGGCTGATGATGATGATGATGATAAAGTCAGTTGCAACTAAATAACACAGGATTAATGTTGATGTTACCACATAATAATTAATTAGTACTTGGTTGACCGAACCTGGCTTTGTATTTTTTTGGAAATTATACGATTAGATTACAATGCATGATAAGATTCGGGGTAAAATAGAACTCACAAAAAATCTCTACATAGAATTAAACGTTATTCATCTCCACGTTAACCTGTTGCATCAAAATTTGTTCTACAGCTTTTGCGCATGAAGTAGGTACTGAACAACAAAAAATTATATTATCGTTGTTTAAATTTTTTCAAATGTATAGCGAATATGAAATGTATGAATTTGCTGGAACTTTTATATTAAAGTAACATTTAGAAATTACATTGTATATTTTAATGCTTTTATGTTAACGTAATATTTTTGCCAATTAGGCTCATTAACTATACTGTTTTCATTTCATTAAGCACTCAACAAATGCTAACAAAGCCCACGACAGATGGAGTATTTTTTTCATAAAAGCGTGTTATTTTCTGGAAGGTAGTTCGAAACATGTAGGCTAATCCCTCAAAAAGGTTTTCCTCATAAAATTGGTCTAAGCCACGTATAATACGGTAACGAAGCGAGTAACAAAAAAGTGCTAAAAATATTACATGTGCTTAGTTGCATAAATCCCACTCGTTGAAAAAGGAAACATAATAACTATACTAAAGCCAAACTCGATTGAGAATGCTTGTCAACAAACAAATTTAAAATGAAGGTAGAAAATACAACATATTTTATGCTTAATAAATTTAAAATTATGTTTTGTTAATTTAAAAAAATCTTATTTAAAAGATATTGAATATATTAATTAGTTTTATGCTTACTGGTCTAATTTATTGTCATGAATTCGTCATTAACTAGTTTATTTAAAAAATTTGTTGTAAAATGACTAGTGAGTAGAATTCACTTTTAATTTGTTTGTTGACAAGCATTCTCAATCGAATTTGGCTTTAGTATATGTATGAAACATTTAAAATGAACAAGTAAATTAATGTAGTGATAACTATTACATAAATACGTTATAAGGATTTAAAGGTTTCTTTAGATGATATTAAGAAAAAAGATTTATTAAATAGTTTAATACTTTTGTTTACGCTAGAAATTTTTTTGTATCTTTGTTAGGGATCTGGTTGGTTCTAAGCTATGTATCGAAACTCGACAGTTCTAATTCGTCTCTATTACTATTTTAAGGGTTAAACAGACACGAGTTACAGATGAAATCAGAACTCACAATGTCCACTTTCGATATTAATATCCTACGGATTTATTTATTGTATGCCTACAATGTAGGTAAGTATATGAAATTTTAAGTAAAAATCCCTGTGCCCTGTGTTGGAGTATTATTATACCCCCATCTTATACAGCCTGGTCCTGTACTGGGATGTTAAAATAAGCTCATAATGATCAGGATTATTTTGATTGTGATCTGTAGGTAAGTATATAGCTTATGCACGTAAGTATTTGTATGAAATTGAACGAGTCTCAAAATTCAATGAGTTCGAAGAAGGAAATAGGCATCATTATAATTGGGTTAAATTGATCAAGTTTCATTAATCCGAATACTCAGAAGAGGTGAGTGACTGTGACCGACACACGCGCTCGTATGTGCTCGTATGGCGGTCCGCCTGTCAATTCATTAGTGTTGAATCGCGTGACATACACCGCCATGTTTGTCCTTTGGGGAAGCTGTTACGTAACATGTTTTGTGTAATACCTATTACTAATCTATACTAACATTCATTGTTGGCAGCCTATTTTAGTCTGCTACAGGGCCAGGCCATTTCCTGGAACAGGAGTTATGAAGCTTAAACCCACCACGCTATTCCAATTGACGGGATATACTAAAATTACCATATATAAAAAGATAATAGTAATATTTGCCTACTTATTGTTACCGCCTTGAAAAAAGGATCAGTAGAAAGTTTTATTCCTGAGGGATGAAAAGGGTTTATCGAAATTTGGTGGAACAAAACACAAAGGTGCAGGATACCTAAAAGTTAGTTGTCAGTGGGTATTTTATACAATTCAAACTGTCTCAATAGTACAGTCATTTGGTCGAAAAAATAGAGGTTACCTGGAAAGGTTTCCGTAGATATGTTTTTCCTATAAAATGCGTCGGAAAGGAGTTACTATCAAAAAACTGCTTTTGGGCGTCATTTTTTCAATATGGCGGCGCTAGCGGCAAACATACGAGGTGGCAAAATTGAAATTTAGAAAGAGCATATTAAAATCTATAAAATCCCCATTTTTCAAAACTCCCGGAAAACTTTCCAATTAAAAATACTAAATGACTGTACGAAGCCAAAAAAAATAAATACAATTTGAAATTATATTTCCAAGATTATTCCAATTTGTATTACCTGGTGATACTAATTAGAACCCTTATAAGGAAATGAACCTAACTGCAGATTCAATTTATACAACTGTAATAAAGACTAGTAGACGCCCGCGGTTTGACGTTCTCGTGAATTAAAATACAAATTGGCGTATCTCATGAATCTGGCTAACATACTCGTATACGAAAATATTTTTTACAATCCAACTGGTAGTTTCAGAGATTGGCTGGAACAAACAGACAGCCAAGAAATATTTTTTTTTAACGAAGGCATGTACGAGTGGGTACTGCATATAATTTTCATATAGAAAATTATCAAAAAAAAATAAGAAGCGACAAAGAAGATACAGAAGTACGAGTACAACCACAGAATACATACATAATAGTAATACAACCTAAAACATGACAATAAAGTGCGAAAGAGTACCATTTGTAAAACAACTCATAGACACCATTTTTATAAGATTATTTGTCTTTTTACGTACTTTTGTAGGTATTTTAAAATACATAAAATTAACTAAAAACGTTGTTATAATTATCTTCTACTTTATAAAGCTTTTGCTTTATTTCATACATGTATTCGTACGGCTAAAATATTACTACACTACTTACTGAATTTCATGTAGAGCTCAAGTGGCGCCGGAAATCGCCTACTCTACCAGCACGTTGTGCTACATACGAGTATGTATGTAAGATTATATGAGAATATACATGCAAAGTATATTATCCTTTCAATTTACTACATCCCTAGGCGATACAGTGTACTACGGTAGGCGGACTTTAATTAAAAGCTAGACCATTTTAATACTTTTAATTGATTTTTCAGGTAACTATAGTCAAATCGTACCTATAATGGACAACATAACCCCTTCGTTTGTAGAAGTAGATCCGAAATCTGCTCAACCCTTCGGTTGAGACAATACTTTATTCTTTTGTCCAAGACAATCTCAAGAGTAACCAGGAAAGATAAGGGAAAGAAGTTTTACACCCCTATCAAGGTCAGTCATTAACAAGTTATAATTTATTATTGGAATCGATCGATCGATTAGTTGACAAACCTCAATTACCTTATATATGCCTATAAAATTTGAAGAGTTTCTTCAATTTTCCCAGGATATCTTCATCAGATCCTAACATGATGACAATGGGACCATCTTGGAAGTGTGCCCTTTAATAAAAATAAAAAAAACCTTAATAAAAAAAGCATTATCAAAATCGGACAACTCTGTAAAAAGTTATGCGTGGTCATACATAAAAAAAATATACGTGTCAAATTGAGAACTTCCTTCGGTTGAAAATAGGCTGCATCGCAATCGGTTTTTTATTTTATATTTATAAATTTTTAGGTTAATAATACGCACATGATGATAAGAAAAAAATATGGCAACAAATAATAAATACTAAGTTACGTATTATATTAGGCCGCGCTCATGTATGCTCATCTATTATGAGTGAGCTATAATAAGCATGTTCGGATCGTACGTGAGCGGCTCTTATAATTAGACATATATTGATTCTCAATTAACCACTATTAGGTACCTTGATACTGTTGAGCCATGCAGCCATTTTTTTTTAATTTATTAAACATACACGCAAAGTACCCATGTCGTGATTGTTCAATAAGACTAATACTTGCTTATAATAAAAGCTATACTTGCATATAATATATTAAATTTAAACTGAGTATTTTAGGATAGCTTATCGGATCATACAGCTCGTGCATCGATCAATCGACGCATCGAGTAAATCGAACCATTTCGATCAAAAACCTGAAATTATAATTGGCCTTTCGTTTAGAAGCCACGATGCCAAAGACAGACACGCAGAGAGACCCATAAAACACGCTTTTTTTGCGTCGAGATTACAAAATAATCTAACAAGATTTTAAGATCGATGACTAAAGCCCCTATCTCACTAGCGTTTGCGAACGTCAACGTTCTTTGAACTTCTGCGCAGCGTCGACGTTGCGTTAACACGACGTCAACGTTGCGTTTTCGCGTACAATCAGAGCAGAAATAGACTCCGACAAGAACTTTTAAAATTGATTTAAAATGTCATACATATTTAGACACTATTCTCAGAGTTCCAGTGTCACCAGAAGAGAGGCTTGTTATATAGAGGCTTATAACTTTGAGGTAAAAAAAGAATACATTTAAATTTGTTATACAGGTTGTTAATTAATGTAAGTGTTTGTACTTTGAACTTTTTACTACATTGAAGGAACGCTGACGCTCGCAAAATACTGGCGGAATAGGGGCCTAAAAGTTTAATTTGTACAACAAAATAATTTGAGCTTTTGCATTGCGAACCTATCGTAAGCGCATCGTGACCGAATCGCTTATATGTCAAAGAGTCACGGGAAGCAAATAAACCTCTGAGACTTATGAAAATATTAGTTATCTAGTAGGTAGTAACTAGTAATAATGTTATTTAAATAATTTGCAAAACAAAACAACAGTTTAGGAATCATAGTTACATGAGTAATAATGTAATTTGAACAACAAAGTAATTTCAGCTTTTGCATTGCGAACGAATCGTGACCAATTCGCTTACAGGTCGAAGAGTCACGTCACGAGGGGCAAATAAACCACTGAGACTTATGAAAATATTTATGCTGATAAACAAAAGGGAATAGGGAAAAAAGGCCGCGAAGGCGACGCTTGTCGGCTTTTTTGATAGCTACCGCATATTGAAACAATACATTACCACCGCTGCGCCTAACATCGATACACCTGATGCCGCCATTGTGTATTCCGGGCAAAAATCACTAGCTTTTACAATTTCAGCTTCAAATGCTATTTTCAAAACTTACGTTGTATTCCGACTACAGACATGGTGTAAATTTTAAAATCGACAATTTTAGGTTAACACATATTTGGACGACATCTCTGGTCCTGGCTATACTAAAGCCAAAATCAATGTGGAAAGCATATCAAGTAACAAATTTTAAATGAAGGTAGAAAATGCACATTTTATGTCAAATAAATTCATAATTATGTTTTGTTTTTATATAAAATCTTATTTAAAAGATATTGATTAGTTTTAAGCTTACTAATTCTAATTTACTGTCATGAATTCGTCATTAACAAGTTTATTAAAAAATAGGTGTGAAATGACTAGTAATTTCTACCTTCATTTTTAATTTGTTTGTTGATGAGCATTCTACATCGAGTTTGGCTTTAGTATATGTAAGCAATTTTAATAATAATAATTATCTACAATATAAGAAAAATGTCTATTCACAATAGTTAAACAATTATTGTATTTTTTTGATTACTATACTAAATCTCAATTTTAAAATTACGTGAAGCCAGGATTTTATTTTTCACTCGCAATGGATCTGTTTGTCTAAGTTTGGACATTAATGTACATAAAAGTCTAACAGCCATCTAAGGCCAGACTGCATAATACATTTGAGTAAATATTCTTCCACTTGCCACTTTATTATCAGGAAAGCATACCCCAAGGTCAGAATCTACTTAGGCTATACACTAGAGCAACGAAGTAGTTACTAAAAACAAAGTTATAAAGTAACGAGATAAGCAGTTACCATCAATAAATTAATAAGGGAAGTGAAATACTTGAACTTCATTACAGTGTAGTCCTTGCCCTTTTTATTATAATTTGTCTGGTAAATCAGTTTTAGCTAGTAGGTAGATGCAAGACGAAGTTGGAGAGTCAGGCTGTCGCGACGCACTATCTCCAGCGTCAGGGCGCGTCGGTGCAGAGTTAGGCTCCTAACTTACTGCTCTATTTCCGTACCCCAGCGCTAACATTTTGCATCCATGCCAAATGTGAATGTCGTAGCTATGTACGATATAAACTTCGATGAATCGTTTAGAATAGCCAGGATTTCTTCGCTAGACTGCTAAAATATTAACTGTTGTATTTATTTAAGGATACAATAAAAAAGTGTCAACTGCCTTTTTAATCCAATGTTAAGCTTATGCGGTTTTCCATGAGATACTGGAGACTGAGGAGGAGGTCCCTTACTCTGGAACCCTGACTGGTTAGGTTTTGTATTTTTATAATTACAATTTATAACAATGATTTTTGATATTGTAGTTATATTATACTAAACTGTACCTTATTTCTGAATTAAAGTTTTCTTTCTGTTCCCCTCATTACATGTAAGGAGATGATAGTCAATCGGATGAAAGTGTACCTTACAAATGAACTAACAAACTCTCATTTGCGGTCATAATATTAGGATTAAAATCATCTAACCCAAAATTTTAAAATCTGTAGTCAACCTAACTGCAGTAAAACATAAAAATATAGTAAAAATGCATTTCAATAAAACGAGCAGATTGTCTATTCAATATAAGTCAGAAAAATAAAAAAAGATGGGATTCGCATTTTATAATAGTAAGTAATTTTGAATCTCTATTCAATTTGGCTTTTCTCTTTTCCGCAGTGTTCGCGAGCGTGGAAAGGAAAATGTACTCGTACTTCATGGGATTGAATAAAAATGAAAACTGAAATTACAATTTAGAATGTTGAAATTGCTTCACCTCGAAAATATGTTTTTAACTGCCTTCAAAACAAAGAACATTTGGAAAAGTTATATAAAAGATTTTATGATTACTTACTTTATTTAATAAAAAATATTAATTTAATATTAAATAAAATGGTTTATTATTCTTAATAATATATCATAGGCAAAATTACAATAAGGATACCAGAATATTGTCTAGTATCTTCATTCACTCAATCAATCAAACAAGTGGAATATGTCACTATCCAATATTGTATTGAGCTCCACAGCAAGGCAGACTCTATGTCCAGAAGTCTAAAGTTCGATCCCCACCTATTAGACTATTTGCTTGTGTCTATTATCAAATGCGTTTCGGATAATTAAAGGGAAATAATGGACATATTTAAAAAGTAACAATCATTGAAATAATAATGGACCTTCAGGCTACAAATTGCCTGCTGCAGAAAAGGGACGATCTCAAATCATATCTACATTTGTACTAAATGGCTACGTTATATTAGCGTTTCGTAAGAGATCAGAGCATGGGTGAACAGAAGATATACGTGATAACAATGATAAGGGTCCGTCAAAAACATTTGTCTCTATCTGTCAACCTTTGTGGCATAATAACGAGTTTATCTGTTATCTGGGTCATTCCCTTAGAGTATGGCAATAATATTCACATTAGTTGCAACATAGCACGTTCAGACTGTTAAAATCACTTTTAACCTATAACAACGGAATACATAACAATAGAAGCTATAACTCACTTCAGTTTCATAGTTAATGAATAATTATAACAACACCTTTGAGTAGATAACAATTGTAATGGATGAATGAGACCCGGCAATATTCCATAATATACTTCACTTTAAATGTTGTTAATAATAGTCGTATTGACAATATTATTGAGTGTGTCTTAAAAAAGGAAGGTTGCCTAGCCCTGTAACGGACCGGACCTGAAAGAAAGCTGACAATGATGATTGTGCGTAAGCGGGCAAACTAAAATTGAACATTAAGTTGACTGCTTATCCGACTGCTGTTAACATGTCCATAAAATTGTCATCCCATTGTAGACACGGTCTTATTTACGACTTAAAGATTTTTCTATAAACATCGAACATGCCAGTGAATACATCGGCGTGGCTGCCAGTTGCCACCAAAATTCGCGCGCTTGTTGTCTTTATTCGCCAATTTACTTACATTTGCGCTCCGCCCCGCGGGTCGTAAAGTAATATTATCCACCGCTGGGCGAGGGCAATAGTGCCTCTTTTACGGGCCGCGAGTGAACGTCACATGGGAAATTATTTGACGTGCCGTTTAATGGATTTTTGCCTTCATAACATGCTACCTCCAGCCAAATAAAAATGTGGAGTATACAAAATACTTAAATAACACCGGATGTTGGCACGTGGAATATATTTGAAGTGGAATATTTTGAATACGGTCTATTCATTTACTTTTACGTTATTACTGATATGTCTTTGATATCTCACTTGTACTATGAGTGTTTATTATACATATCGTATGTGAATATTAATAAGCAGCGGATTTTTTTTAGTCTACCGACGCCCTGCTCTTTCACCCGCGGTGATCTCATTCCTGTGAGAATATATGTATATATAATAGGGTAAAAAGTAGCCTATGTACACCAGATTATAATCAACCTCTGTGCCAAACGTACTCGTAATAACAACAAAATATTTGATTCACAATAAGAATATGTTAAAAGGAATTTATTAATGTTTAGTATGTTTAGAAAAATAAAATAAAATTGTCATTCTTTACATATATAATTATTTTTACCACAATTATAATTATATAACTTTGACATTCTAGAAGGTGTGCAAGGTGATTGAAAAAGTAAACTAAGTTCGCGAAATATTATTCAAAGTAGTTAATTATGTGATTTTAAAAGTATTTTGATTGCAAGCAACTGCTAAATGATGCAAAAAGATTAAATATTCTTTAAATTAGTTTATTTCAAAAACTATATAACTCAAGTCTGACTTAACCATGGTTTTGGAAAGCAAATTCTGTCTGAAAAAAACGCGACTTGCAACTCAACAGTTGTTTTTTCAAAGTTAATGTTGGCAGCATTGTAGACTATAGACAATATAGTGGCCTTATTTGCTGTATTGTGGTACCGCGGGTAAACTATAGATAATAGACTAGGGGCGGTACTCGTCGGGCGTTAGGCTATAAAATATGCTCCTATGGATAATTGTTATCATTCACGTTAGTGTCCAAGTCTTGTGAAGTCATAATGTTTGACTATTGCTAGAATCTGTGCTTGTCATGTTTAATTAAGTAATTACTGTAATAATGTTTCATTTTGATCATATTTGATGTCTTTATAAATAAATTGTTATTAAGTTTGTCTTTTGGTGTTTTAAGTTGTATTCCCTTCTGGCTGTTTGTTAACATCAGAAGTGGTATGGATCTTAATGCCCACAAAAAGGTAACAGAAATTAAAAAAAAAAAATTTTGTTTAAACAGAAATTAAAATGATTATCAAAATGAAATCTTATAAAAGTAGTGATTCGGGATTGAAGTGTAATTTTGCGTACGTCTGGGTTCTTATGGGCGAGCCTCTGACACACGTTGCCGCAAACATCGTGGTTTACTGCAGCTGAGTACTCATGTGGCGGAAAGTAACGAGGAATTGTGAGTAACGGAAGATAATCGGAGAAAGTTGTGAGTAAGACAGTGGCTACGATGGTTGGTAAGAAAAAGAAAGACATTGTGTTTGACGGTATTATTGTGTGAAGTTGCATATTTTGTTTTATTACAAGTCGATATGCTAAGAGTAACCTAAATGTTTGAGTTATTGCAATAAGAAAAGATCATTACGTGAAACTATTTACGAATGAGGGTAGTTGAAGAACAAAGAACGAGTTAACAATAAACGGTCATAACGAAATTACGAGAATTTGTTTCGACACAATTACGAATACCTTTGTTGCTATGCTGGTTTGTTTGAAAAAAAAAAAGTTTGTGTACTTATCAAATGAAAGACTTTTGTCTCGCTTATGAGTAGTACCATTTTTAGAATAAATTAGTGTTCAATGTCTAATTAAGCAATCTAAAATTAAAATGTATCGGTTAAGAAGTACCTATTGCTCTATAATGTGGCGTTTGTGTGATGTTTTCTAACATAGATTTTTAAAGGTTACAGAATGGTGGCTTTGTCGCATGCTGTTGATGATACTACGTGACGAAATGATGATGAGCTGATGACAAAATGATGAGCTGTGGACATCAGTTGGCTGGCTGTGTGAGAATATTGTGAGAAAAGAAATTCGGTAAAGTTGACCAGGATAAGGAGTAAGAAAAATAGTTTTATTATTAAACGAAAAGTAAAAAGTTATTAGTAAAAGTATCTAATATTATAAGTTGCAAAGTAAAATAAAACGTTAAGTTGAAGTCAGGGCTGACCGAGCTATAACGATCTAAGTTATTAATTTTGAAAGTACCCACCTGTGTAAAAAAAAAAAAAAAAGTTTCTATCTTTATTTTTCGGAATCGGAAGTAAATAAGTGAAAAGTAATTATCTTTGTATTTTCTGGTATAAACCTAGTAGTAATCCATAATTATGTAGATGTAGCGAGCTGTAATAAAATAATAGAATGTTAGTTGAAACGGAATATTGGTCTAAGAATATACGAGTAATTTACAGAAACACAAAACGACATTTAAGCTTGAAGGCATCTTAGTATGATTAAGTGAGATACATGCTCTTTAAGTACAAGATGTCTTCACCAACTTGGTCAGCTTAAGTGAGATACATGCTCTTTAAGTGAGAGTGGTTTACAACTATGGCGAATCTGGAATCCTAAGTGTGGCTATGACCCTTTAGGGAAGGGTGGTCATGTTGTAAGAGCTTCTTTGTCGTAAAGAATTTAAGTGAAAATGGTCTACAATAATGGCGAATCTGGAATCCTAAGTGTGGCTATGTTCCCTTTAGGTGTTTGATGGTCATGTTGTAAGAGTCGAGTTTGAGATCATGTAAGAGATTGTCGTAAGAGAGTAAAAACGAAAGGACAATATTCCGTTGACAACTTTGTAGCAATAAATAATCTGGTATTTTAAGAGTCTCTGATGGTTAAAGTATTAAGTCTAAAGTTTAGAGTATAAAATATATCAAGTAAAGTTAATATCAAGTAAATAAATAAAGTCGATTGTCGAATATTCCTCTAAAAACTACGCAAAATTTACAAAACATGACTCAGGAGCGTCTAATCTGTATATATCTGTGTATATGTGTGCTGTAATCTGTTGTTTCTAAACAGTGACTTTATCTCGACTCGTGGGGTGCCCGGGGCAGGCACCGTGCAGCATGGCCGTGTTGGCAACACTGCGTTGCTGACAACTGTTTGCATCCGCGGTGTTGGCGCACCTCTAGCCGCGTGCACCACGCTCCTTGAACGATTGTCTTCATGCATGTGGTGGCTTGGTTAACCACTTATTTTCAATACCATTGATTACTTTTACTATTTTTGTTATCCTTATTAAAATATCAAGTATGCTCTATTCGTTATAGGGCGATACTAGATTCTGTTGGTCTCTATTAGACTTCATGGACCTCTATCGTGCTCTTTTAGTCTTTTATCTCTACGGACAACTATTGGACTGTATCAAATTGTTTTTATTATTTTGAGACCCCTCGCAGATAAAACCTGTAAGAATGCATTTAAAATGATTCAGTTGTCTGATGTAAGAGTTAATTGAAGGAACTGCTGTGATGACAGGATGCAAGAGTTGGAAGATAAAATTTAGAATGTTGAATTTGCCTTCTAATATATTGTTCTTCACAGATGACGGTGACGATGATGAATGTGCATTGCACTTCTTCAATGCAGGTGTCAGACACTACGAGCTCTACAGGCCTCTATAGTAGAGGCTAATGGTGCGGCTCCAGGTGCAGTCGTCAGTGACTGGTGTTGCTGGTCCCAGTCACGTCTCCGGAGATGCCTGGGTCGAGGGCGACCCAATATCAGGAGGGCCGTGTTGGCAGCATTGTAGACTATAGACAATATAGTGGCCTTATTTGCTGTATTGTGGTACCGCGGGTAAACTATAGATAATAGACTAGGGGCGGTACTCGTCGGGCGTTAGGCTATAAAATATGCTCCTATGGATAATTGTTATCATTCACGTTAGTGTCCAAGTCTTGTGAAGTCATAATGTTTGACTATTGCTAGAATCTGTGCTTGTCATGTTTAATTAAGTAATTACTGTAATAATGTTTCATTTTGATCATATTTGATGTCTTTATAAATAAATTGTTATTAAGTTTGTCTTTTGGTGTTTTAAGTTGTATTCCCTTCTGGCTGTTTGTTAACATTAATGTTATAATTTACCAACCAAATTATCTTATTTAGAAGAAAGAAAAACGAAAAGATCTGTTTTCTGCTTAGGAGAAGAAAGCAGACCCGTTTGCATCCAAGAGTATTTGTTGTAATATAGCTTGTTGTTTCAGAATACAGCGTGACCAGTCTAGAGCTATTGGAGCTCAGGGTACCAGCGCACGTGCCACTGGGCACGAGGCCGTCGCTTTCGTGTCGCTGGCAACTGGGCCCTAGCGACATCCTCTACTCCGTCAAATGGTACAAGGATGGAAAGGAGTTCTTTCGACACGTCCCCAGAGACGTTGAACCGAGAAGAAAATTCTTACTACCAGGAGTTGATGTTGAGGTATTTATGGCGTATTTTGTCCCTACTTTTTGTCTACCGCCGTAGCGCAGCGGAATGCGCGCGGTATTTATACATACACAAATATTCTAGGATCGATTCCTAGCTGGAAAAATTGGGTTTTTCTTCATTGGTCCAGGTGTAGCTGGTGTGAGGCTTTGTTTGACTAGTCAGCACTCTATTAGGAAAAGACGTACTGGCAAACGATTTAGCGTTCCGGTACGATGTCTTGTAGAAAACGAAATGGTTGTGGAGTTTATCCGACTCCTAACAAGTTTCCCCACTTCCATCTTAGATTGCCTCATCGCTCACCATCAGTTGTTATTCTAATACTAACAAAGAAGGGATAACTTGTAGTGAATAAAAAACCAAGATCTCATCCGGAGACGCGTACAGCTTGTTTAAACTAACAATAAAAAACATTCGTAGCTAATGTAAGGAGGTAAGAAAGTCAGTAGGTAATAGGTAATTAGCAGTCATTAGTGAACGATTAATAACGGTATTTTGATCTGAATAGTTTCCGGCCGAAATGCGTAAGACGGGAAAATATTTTTTCGTACCCGGTGTCAACTGCGTCGAGGTTTTGCGATGGTTATCTGTTTGAAAACAATTGGAATATTTAATACTTCATATACATCTTGTCACTCTTTAATATGTCGTATTGAAAATATAGTCCGATATTGGAGCAGAGAGGTGGGTCAAATCACCGATTAATTGGAGGTCTGGCTCTGCAGTGGCCGTCAATAGTCTTATTTATAATTATAACAAAGTAAAAAAATACCTCCATTCCTAAAGGTCTGTGTTATGGTATTATCTGCTTTTCTTGATTCTTAATAAAAAGGTTGGCAGTGTATCTATCTATATCTATCAGTGTATCTATTTATCTAACATGCAAAGGAGCAAATATTTTTATCAACTTGTATACATACTTGTATGTAAACTTTACTTTTTTTACATAAAAACAAATGTTACTCTACGTAAACGGAACTTATTTGTATCAAGGCTTTGCGGCTAAGTTCCGCTTATTTAATTCAAACATATTTCTAAGAACACAAGTTTTGAAGCCGAGTAATAAGAGCCATTGATTGAAAATGAACAAGAAAGTTTGAAGCAATTTAGCTAACGATAATTATCACGTATTAGTGGTAATGTCCGGGCCGATTGACGTGTTCTCAAAGCTACGTAAGATAGCTAATCAAGTTCGACTAACCTTGCTTAGCCAGCATTATTAAGAAACCTTAACTGTTACTTTTCCTATTCCACTTCTTGAAATAACTAAATTGGAAAATTTCATTCCAATACTTCAAATAGCATATATAAAAGTAATGGAACACATCTTTAAGACTTATCAAGAGCAAGTCCACAAATTAGAAGGGGACCTTGCGATCCCGTAGCTCTTTTAATGATAAAGTACTCCCAATTCCCTGAATACGAACTAACTGCTTGGTGGTATAAATAATTGAACACAAGAAACTAGACACCTTATAATTTTAGTAAGCGAGAGTCTAGCATATCATCGTCCTTAAACAACCTCCTACGGCCATGCTCCTTATGGAAAAGGTTTTAATACTATACACTCAACTCGCTTCTCCAATGCGGGTTGGCGAACCTGATTGGTATTGGTAATAATATTTGAATTAGTAAGCATCACTATGTTGACCAACCATTAGACCAACGAGGCAGTTGCGGTCAAAGGCGATTCCAAAACAACTTACTCTATACTGAACATTTCCATACACACATACATAAAATAATCCCTCGTTCCCATAAGGGTAAGTGGAAACAAAAGCCTTCCCCTTGCTGCGGTCCTTGCATACTTCCCTAGCTTCTTCCACTATCATTATTCGATTTTTGTTTTTAGAATGATAATTTCCCCGATTAAAAATTGCAAATGTAAATGTCAAAAATGCAACAAAAGCGTCAACAAGAATAGGTAGCATACCCACCCCTTGGGAAGCACATAGAACGTTGCCAAATGGTTTAATAATAGAGAACTGTTGAGAGAGCGTATAATGAAATTAATCATGCCGCTAGTTGAGTCGTTTGCTCTGGTCTCGGAACTTCCCACACGAGCGGATATTACGCCGTGAAGAGGCCGCCGTAAACACACTCGCCGTGGAAAGCTATTCTGACTTCCGTCAATTACTTGCCGCGGTTACTCGCCAACTTTTATCTACGGGCCTCATACCTGCCTGTATTATTATGAATTGTTGAGCTGTTGCTTTTACCTACTTTGTGTGGAATGAAAGTTTTTGTATCATATTTTAAATATTTATGAGTGACTACGGAATAATCGCGACTGCATTCGCGAAGACTTCAGTTATACTCTATTAAGACTACAGGAATGGAACTTTCGAAGTTTTATAAGCTTTTAATTGTTGATCGATACTGAAGTTACCAATCTCAATGAGATACACTTACTTTTGCGTTTATAACATCAGTATAGATGTTTATAAACTGAAGAAATAATTTACGTAACATATTTTTGAGACCGTCTGCGATTTTCTTTAAAGTTTTATTTTCTTCAAAACTTATTATTTAATTCAACATTTAGACTTGTGATAAATAAGCTTCGATATAAAATGATTGTATATAATGATTGATTGTAGTGTATATATTTATAGTAAAATTTTTAATGATGAACAAAGGCGTCTCCGTATTACGACCAAGTATTAAACGACACAAAGAATAATTCAATAATAAAACCTTAAGGCGTTTCATTCAATTCAATCGTATTGTGAACTGCGTTTGTTCAGGTCGCGGGTGTTTCCGTGCAGGCGGAAATTACCTTAAGCGACCGCCGTAAACAAACTTGCCGAGAAACCTACTTCGTCAAGTATTTTTTGCTAACGTAAATAATAATTAAGCTATATTTACTTTGAACGGCAATACATTATTAAACCTACGGGAATGGCGAACTATGTATTGACTGCCTCGTTGGTTAGTTACTGGCCAGAAGTCCTGGGTCGGGTTGTAGAATAATTATGTTTTTATTTTCTGTCTTCCAAGAAATTCCCACTAAACCGCTCACTACCATCAACATCTCGTAGTAAGCGTTAATGAATTTAATACTATCATTCTAAGCCCGCCAACCCGAAAAGGAGCAGCGTGGTGGGTTTTTTTTTATCGACTACAAGTTGGCCCTTGACTGCTATTACACCTGATGTTAAGTGATAATGCAGTGTAAGATGGAAGCGGGCTAACTTATTAGGAGTGGGATGATCCACACCCCTATCGGTTTCTACACGACATCGTACCGGAACGCTAAATCGCGTCTTTGTCGGTAGGGTGGTAACTACCCTCGGCGAAAGCCTCCCACCAGCCAGACCAAGATAAATTAAGAAAAATCTCAATCTGCCCCGCCGGGAATCGAACCCAGGACTTCTGTCTTATAAATCCACCGCGCATACCACTGCGCCACGGAGGTCGTCAAAGGCCAGGCCATTAATTGGCTGATAATAATGTCATTGTTCAAAAATGTTACAAAGAGGTATATACTATAATTATAATACTAAACATAAAATAATAAATTAAATTTCTGGAAAAACACTTATCTACAGCACTATGTGTACTTTGCATATATTAACTTCAGACTTACTCAGGGTTACTACAGGGGTGTAACACCACCAACTTTTAGCACTACCTATTTATTAAGTACAATGTGAAATGTGTATATTGTTACGTACCTATACTAAATAAAATAAGTGAACTTTAAGCTTGTACAGAGAATTTCTTAAAAGAAAGAAATGCTTATTGTTTTATTGCCCGACAGAGAATTTGAAATGATTCGAGGCCACAAAAGTTAAACACTGGACCAACGAAATAGTTAAAGGTAGAAAAAAAAGTGAGCTACTTACATTATCCAAAAAAAAAACTTTGTTAGAAAACATCCCATTCCCAACAAAGTTTTGCTCACAATTAGGTTCCTTTGAGACGTAAATATTGGGACCATCTAAAGTAATGTTGATCTAGAAACTAAAGCTATACACAAAAGAGCTTACGCTTAAAGTGTTAATACACAATGTAACCTCTGCTAGGCTACTAAAGTGTGTGAATTTTAGTTTGTGAATATTGTATCAGAAACTTATCATGCTGAGGATAAACAAGCCACGCTATATTTTTAATTTATTAAAATGATTAGAAGACATGGTTATTTTTTTAGTGAGTAGCCTTACGGCTCTAGGTCCTAGCTCTTTAAGTCACTTTATACCGTGATTTCCAAAACTTTACAATTTAACATAACAGATTAGCAAAACAATTTGATTTGGTTAGTTATTAGAGGTTATAATATTGCTATCATGGTTATTAGAATTAGTGGGCCACGAGATAAAAATCTGAAGGGCGATCTACAATAATATGGGAATTGCTTTCTTAAGGATCAACTAATCAACATTCAGACAGTTTGTGGAACACTATTATAAACATTTGGACGTCTGACGGGCGGAGCTTCACTTGTCTTTTGTCTTTTCATAGAAAATTGAGACAATGTGACACCTATCGTTAAGCTCTCACGATAATGACAATAACAAACTATTTAATTAGTCTATGTTCAGTTTCTCTGTAAATAGGTATTTTTAGTTTATATTTAGAGTAAAGAATACCTCAAACTACCAACATATTATTTCGTAAACGAAATATATTATATGCAAATAAGTCAAGATTTTAAACATTTATTAACATGATCGCGCTCCATATCCCCTCTCCTATAAAGAAGGCCTGGCTATTAAGTGGGCCGTGAATAATTTGATAATGATTATTTCCGAGTTAATGTTACTAGCCTATAGGTAAACTAATCAAAGTTGGCTTCGGTAGTACTTTATTTATTTAAATATTTAACGGTACATTTAAGTTTTTGTCAGCAATAAATAAAATCTTTATTTTTTATTTTATGCCAAACAAAGTTTATTACTTTTGAATGAAAATACAAGTATTAGTTTCATCTATCATCCTGCGGAATATAAAATCCGATTTCCTTTTACACTTTGCGTTGTTCTACAGAATCGCGATGAAATGGCTTTAATTAAATTTTTCCATGAAAGCGTGCGGTGCTTTCTCTTTAAACAGGCGGCGATTCAAATATTTATAGATGCCAGTAGTCCGAGACAGTATGAGTTGGAACACACCGAATACTTTTTACTCATATAGCGGTAAACTTTCAGCGAAATGAAATGAAATACCGTTTATGATTTCCTCATTAAATCGCCCTAAATTGAAAATTCAAAAATGTTTGTTTCAAGTAGACTCAGTTTACAAGCACTTTTGAAACACCATGTTGGGATTGTCGTGCCTCTACCACGATGTTTATGTGAATTATTTTTTTAATATATAGGACATAGGTAAAAATGTATGGAAGTCTGCCCCAGAGATGCCCAGAGATGATATATATCATTAAATAGTACAGATCTTCTATTTAAATAGTAATAAAGTTACTTGTAGCTAAGCAGTCGCTGATAAAAGTTATGAAAGTTTATAAAAGTTGACTTTTCATACTACAACGACGGTCACGTGATTCAGAACACAAAAAATCGATTGAAATTTTTATATTTTTGATATATTTTCAAGTGATTGACCATACGTTTGGACAGCCTGGGGCAAATTATTGCAATGTCCTTTCCCATTCGGTCAACAATTATTTAACATTCAAATTAGCCTAGTTTACCTAGCTTTTTAACAAATTAAAAAATGTTTAGTCCATATGAATGTTTGGTTTGGTTCTGATTGCAGTATAACTAATAAGTTAAACCGCCCTACGCAATAGTACCTAATATTACCGTTTCGAAACCAGTACTAAAGGTTGATGGCATTTGTAGTTTAATTTATTTTTCATATATTTAGGATTATTTATTTTAAGTATATTTTTTTTTCTTTTGCTGTATCTGTCCCTTTGATGGCGATAAACTCTAATAAAATGCTACGGATGAGGCTGTTTTCACCAATAAATAGAATTCCTGTGGTGGAATTGTAAGTGTCTTTGAACTGCGAGCTTTCATTGAAAACTCTGCCCTTTTTGAATTGTAAGAAAAAATGTATGGTAGGATTGTTACTTTTTATTGGGATTACAAAAAAATTAATTGAAAATTTGAACCGAATTCAAACGCACTAAAAAGTAAAAAATAATTGCATCATTTAGTTGCTTTAATTTACTTAAGCATGCCTATGAAGTTGGTGCCATCAAAGTTTAAGAAACGTCTAGGCAACGTCGTTAAATAACCTTCTGTTTTGAAGTCGGTTAAAAAACGTAAATGATGCGGGGTTTAAGGAGTACATACTGGTATTACGACGACCCCACTTTAGTCAGATAAGAAGAAGGAGATGGTGACTTTAGAAAAATCAAATAAAAACAGAACAATGTACACGTTAAAAGCACACACTCGTACTAACGAACGTGGCAAAGTCATTACGATTAAAAGTGGAATGTGTGAAAGGACTCTGCATGCTTTGTTGATAACATGCCAGCCGCGAGGAACCTTTGCTTTATTTATTCCGGTACGTGGTTTTCGAATAATTAAATTAAAACAAATTGATATTATTACTGGTATTCGAATGAGTTTTCATTTAGGGATTTCTGTTTATCTGGTTCCATTATTACTCGTACGCCGTGTATTTATTACTGCGTGAAAACATAATCTCTTTTATAAATTACCAGAAAAAATTAGTCCGATCATAATCACAAATAAAATATTTTATTTCAATTTTTTATTCTATTTACATTTGTCAGCTTCCGTGGCCTAGTGGCCCTTTGTTCGATTCTCGGCTGGACCTGAGTCCACCAGGCTGGTGGGAAGCTTCGGCTGTTACTAGCTACGTAGTTACCGCCAAGCGATTTAGCGTTTCGGTACGTTGTCGTGTAGAAACTGAGAGGGGGTCATCCAACTCCTAACGAGTTAGCCCGCTTCCATATTAGATTGCAATATACCATTACGTGTGATTGCAGTCAAAGGTTAACTTGCAGTTAATAAGAAGAAAAACATATAAACAAAAGTTCATCAACAAAAACTTCTACCTACTTGATTTGGAACTGCATAAGTTGTATGTGTTCAGTAGATCGATACCCATACAGTACTTGACTATACTCTGTAAGCGAGGTAACCCGTTTTAATAACTTTGCCCAAAACCAACGTTTACAGTTAATTCAATGAACTACACGAAAATTGGTTTTTAATAAACTAGGAGGTCATATTCGTATATAAGATTTAATTACGAATATGTTAAATGATATTTATTTAATTTTATAAATACTAAAAGTTTGTCAGCCCATGCTCCTATATACCTACTAGCTGACCCGGCAAACGTTGTTTTGCATTAAAAATTAAAAAAAAATTAGATGAAAATTAGATAGTAGCCGATTCTCAGACCTGCTGAATACGCATACAAAATTTGATAAAATCGGTAAAGCCGTTTCGGAGGAGTACGGTAACTAATATTGTGACAGGGAAATTTTATATATTAGATATTTACTACTTATGAAACTTACTATCTCCGAAGCCACTGTGCTCCCCAAATTATAATTACCCCTTTTTATCCGTAATAAACTAGCAGCATTTATAAAATATCGAATGACTTGCCACGGTCTTACAGGGTTTCACTCTTTTCCATTTAAGCCACATCTACGAGCGAGAAACATTTTTTCGCTTTAATATCGTTGCTTTATGGTTTATCTATAATTCAATGAATTATACCAAAATTAGTATTTTGAATGAACAGGAAGGCGAAGTTAGATGTAGAAATAGGTTATTTATAAATCTATACGCATAGTAACGAAATATTACTGACTTACCTCGAGACCTCTAAAACTATTCACTCGGTTGGCTTGAACAATATTGTTACGCATTTCGCGATACAAACACGCTAAGAAGATTTTTCAATACCATACGAGACGGGATGTATGTATATGCGAGTATGTGTGAAACCGCAAGGTAAAGCAATTGTAGATATACCAATTAACAGATTACATTTAAGCAACAGGATATATGCGACAGTTGCTTCTACTTGTCGAATCTTGAATAGTACAACATCTGTCTGTGAGTGCCCCAAGCCGTAACTTGTGGACAATAAACTAAAGTTTAATTAATTTTAACTAAAAGGAACATTCTCAGTCGGGTTGTGCAGCGCACAATCTGTGCACATAGTACCTCTGCGTACCTACTTGCCTACAATTAAATTTCTGGTGTATTTGTCCTCCCAATTTATTTACGCATATTAGGATACTCATATTATGTATTAATGTAGAGACAGTATGTGTTGCTGACGCAACGTTCAGATTGCGGCCGCGTGCATCTCACCTCACCGCCGGAGTATTCTTTCCCAGGGCGGCAGGAAGCAAGCGTTTATTGTTAGGCCCACTTTATCTTAACAACGCGTATGTAGGAATACTCATCATCATCATCATTACCAGCCTGTAGACGTCCACTGCTGGACATAGGCCTTTTTTAGGGACTTCCAAACACAACGATCCCGAGCCGCCTGTTGCCAGCGGCTCCCTGCGACACATTTGATGTCGTCAGTCCACCTGGTTGGGGGTCGACCAACGCTGTGCTTTCCGGTGCGGGGTCGCCAATCTACCACCTTGGGCCCCTAACGTCCATCAGCTGTTCGAACTACGTGCCCCGCCCATTGCCACTTCAGTTCTGCGACTCGCTGAGCTATGTCGGTTACTTTGGTTCTTCTGCGAATCTCCTCATTTCTGATTCGATCACGCAGAGATACTCCGAGCATTGCTCTTTCCATCGCCCGCTGAGTGACTCTGAGCCTTCTTATGAAGCCCGTTGGTCGCTGACTGCGGGCTTCATAAGAAAGGATACTCATATTATGTATTAATGTAGAAACAGTGTGTGTTGCTGACGCAACGTTCAGATTGCGGCCGCGTGCGTCTCACCTCACCGCCGGAATATTCTTTGCCAGGGCGGGAGGAGGCACGCGTTTATTGTTAGGCCACACTTATAACTTCACTTCACTCTTAACAAGTGATGAGTGAAGTGTTTACTTATAAACTGTATGTGCTGCATACTCGTATCTTTTGGTTGTATATATTAAATTATAACTTTGATCGTTATTTACTGAATCTATACTAATATTATAAAGCTGAATAGTTTGTTTAAACGCGCTAATCTCAAGAACTACTGGTTTGAATTGAAAAATTCTTTTTGTGTTGAATAGACCATTTATCGAGGAAGGTTTTAAGGTATATAACACCACGCTGCAACTATTAGGAGCGAAGAAATAATGGAAAATGTAAAAAAAAACGGTGAAAATTATTCATCCTTGAGGGCTTCCGCTGCGTGCGCTGCAAAAACGGTTCAAGATACCAAAAAATATGTATGAAAGAATTATTCCTTTTGAAATGATCTAGAAAAATATCTACGACAGTATATGTCTATCTTTTAAGAATAACTCACTGAAACCGTTTTTATGGTAATCGAATTTGGTCGAAATTAATGCATTTGTTAAGAGTTGTATCAACGTAATAATATGTACTATAATATCGTACAATGTTTAACAAAAATGTAGATCTTTAGTACACGGGACGGGACGAAGGACGGGAAACTATAAAAAAATTATATTGAGAGCGGGAGCGGGGAATGAGCACACTTTATATGAAAGTCTGTCTTTAAAATTAGAAGGGTACCTAAGAGGTTTTCACGCGGACGAAGTCGCGGGCGACTGCTAGTGATTAAATAAAGAGAAATGTAATTTTACAGGAAGAAAAGATATAAAAGGCCATCTATAAATTACATCATACGAAATTCATAATTTTATACCCGTCCGCCACCTTACAGCCCGTCACATCCGTGAGGTTTACTCGCCCTAGTGTGATGTTGTTATTCATGACGATAACATTTAAAAAATAGTTTCTTTGTTTCATGTCGGTACCCTAAACAATCCATCAGCAAACTATAAATTTGAAAAATTAACAAGACACTGTTCATTAAAGAATAATACACACTTAAACATCTTTGCAGTCACAATTTTTTAAAGTTCGGCAGTTATATTTTCAAAAATCGAATATAACGTCACCAAACGTCGTGATCCTGTTCTTCAGTTCACAGTTCCTCGGTTTACTCTCGCTTTTTGAGGTTTTCAGGCTCTCCTTATAGGAAAAGGGATATGGAGCGTAGACCCACCACGCTTAGGACGATAATGTTTTTAAATCATTAACAATAGCTACCAGAGATTGATAGTAATTTCAAAGTATTCTTAAAGTATTTAAAATATTATTTTTAAAATATAAAAAATTTGAAATTAGTATCGCGGTACGCTTGAGTAACCCTTTATATGTGTTGATAGTAGTGACCGGCTAAGAATTTACTGAACAAATCTTATAAGAAAGAAATATATTGAACCCATGTTCGAACTCAGGACCTCGTGATCGTAGAGACAAAGTAACTGAATAGAATTATTAAGACAATAGCTATTATTTTATATAAAAAAATCGGCACCGATTTCATAGATATGCTTAAGTAAATTAACACGTTCACTGCGAAGCGAGGCCTAAATCACCCCTGATGCAACTTCCCTGTGGTGCGGCAAGGAAAAACGTGAGTTTCTCTGTCGTGCGAATGGCATAGCTTTGGTTTGGTCCAGTGTAGGAAAGAGATAAATATATATTTGAGATGCTCTAATGGTTCCGTACTTGGTGGTGTACCTACCTTGGTACCGGATGTCTTAGGCCTCGTGCCGCACTGAATTAACATAATTTTAATGCAGTGCGGAACGAGGCTAAAACGTCCCATATCCCCCCTGAGCTCGTACCGCACCCAGTGTTGTGCATCACGTCGATTGGAGAGCACGTCCTTTTACAGCGCCGAACATGTCTAAACGATGTCAGAAGAAGTTAATTTTAAAAAACTCAGAAACAGAGCCCGAGGCAGAATAAATAGGACAGTTTCTTTTCTACTTCTGGTTGCCTTTTTTTTCTATTCTGTGAACCGCATTAAGATTTTCATATACAAATAGATAGATAAACCTTATGCATAAACCGTGATCCATTATTTTCCAATAATAAGTCTGTAATAGGTGCCTCTTAATGGTATAGAATGGAACGCTTCGTGTGTTTCTTTATGGCGCCTTCAAGCACAATTTAGATTATTAAAAAAAATGTATCCTTTGATAGCTTTGTGTTGTTTTGCCAGGTTTTGCCCTTAAAACGATCTAATGAGATATAATTGATCAAAATCGGTCAAGTCGTTGCGTAGTTAAGACAGTTTAAAAACGTCGATATTATTTTTCCCATCACTAATCTCAGCGAAAATTGGCCCTATTTCAGTGCGTTACGAGGTGTATAAGATCCCATATTTTGTTTTGCTAATAATTCTTAAACTAGCCATCAGATCCCGGGGCGACGGTGGATTAGGGTTCATCAATTCACTGTCTATATCAATAAGGACCAAAATTCTCATTTATCTTTGATTTCGCGCCAGAAAATGGATTTTAGTCTGTAAAAGTAGGTGGGGTCTAATAGACCGCGTGTCGCCCTAACGTCTGGTCACGGTACGGGCCGATTATACCTCGTGCCGCAGGAACGGAAAGTATGCAAAAATTGGTGCCGCAGCGAACGTGTTAAAGCAACTAAATGACGCAGTTACTTTATAATTTTCAGTGCGTTACAATTTTTTTGCTAAAAATTTTTATTTCTTACTTTTTAGTGATTTATCGACACGTAACCTACTCGTACCTACTATACTAATATAGTAGATACATTATACGGCACTAATAGCCATAGTGCTACCGATACTTACTGAAAACCCGAAATCACTGCAAGTGTGCCTATAAAATTTTGAGAGTTCCTTCAATTTTCCCAGGAAATCATCATCAGATCCTAATATGATGATTATGGGACCATTTTCAAAGTGTGTTGTTTCTAATAAAAAATTGGTTATCTGTAAAGTCGGTTTACTGACGATAGTTGAACGTGACAACGTAGCATTTAATTGGTTATAAAAATTTTTAATTTAACTATATTTTTATAAATATTAATTTAAATTAATAAAATAATTGATTTTGATTTTATAAATTTATAATAAATATATTAATTTTTAATTTAAAATTAATATATTTAATAATTATATTTATTACACGGATGTCGAACGCTGCCGAACGCAAAGGCCGATTGTGCTTCTTTGTCGCTCGTTCCGCGCTCTCGCTTGCACTTCAAGCCTTACATGGAACGCCTCAAAGCGAGGTAACGCTGCATGAGTCATGTTTTTTCGTGCGTGCAGCCGGCTCTATCGAATTATAAGACGTTGTCACGTCAAAAAAGAATTATCAAAACCGGACGACTCTGTAAAAAGTTATGCGTGGTCATTAAAAAAAATATTCGTGTCGAATTGAGAACCTCCTCCGTTTTTATTCGTCAGTTAACTTTTTACGTGAAACGTTTTATACATGTAAACTGCTCATAAGAACTATGAAGACAATATTGCGGTTATGAGGAATAAGATACTCGCTTTACCGTTATCCATCGTTTCCCTTCTATATTGCGTTCTCCTATGCAATCAGGACATGTTACTAAAATATTAAAATGAGACATCGAAGCCAATATAATGCCATGAAATTGTAATAAGCATTCTGTTGCTTTTTTACTGCGAGTTTAAAAAATAATTTAGGTATAATAAGTAAGCCTTACTCAGACTGGCACAGAGGCGAATCAAAGAGACGCGTCATCATTTCTGCCAATATAAAATCCCAATCCAATCATCTCTATTCTTCTACCAGTAAAGTACTAAGTTGTGTTATACAAAAAGTATACAAAAGTCTAACGTCGACTATTATAATTTGTAGATTCAACACATTAATGTATTAACGGAAATTAAAAATAAATTGATTGTAAATGAAATTAATTGTAGAAACAAGAAAACTATTAAATGCACAGGTACTCCTACGCTCCTATATAATAAGCGCACTATTTTAAGTAGGTATAAAGAAACTGGTGACTACCTAAATAATATTACGTCACGGAATTCGTAATCGAATCAGCCATTTATCTTATTTTCCCTTGGCTTAAATCAAAGATGTCAAAAACTTTTTTGAATTATGCATGCTAGCTTCACTGGCCTTTCAGTGGCACGGCGGGGGAGAAGGCACCGGCTTCGCGCTTAGATTTATGAGCACTGGCCTGACAGATGGCTTAACCTTACCAACTTAACCTCACTAAGTGTCGCAGATGCCTCCAACATTAAAATAAAACTAGATTTGATTGTACCCAATAGGGCTATTAATGTACAAAGCACAAGTTTTATTCCTCAATTACAAAAACTAACCCCTAAGTGACGGCCAAGTGGCGCAGTAGGTAATAATAATAAATTAAAAAGTCGTTTGAATTTCTTTTCAAAAAATTTTATTATTTGTCAAAATATTTATTACTTTATGTCAAATTTTATAAAAGCTTTATTGTTACAGAATTCAAGTCCCAACGGCTCGAATGTGACACTGTACCCGGCGGTTCTGGAGACGGGCGGCAGGTACCGCTGCGAGGTGTCCGGGGAAAGACCACTGTTCCCCACCGTCTCCGACCACGCGGATATGACTATAGTCGGTATGTGCCACAAAACTTACTACATAGAACACAATAATAGCTGTCATTGTAGACCTAACAAACTAAAAACTAACTAGAGAAAACGCACAATAGCGGTGAAATCACAATTTTAGCTCTATCGCGCAATTAAAGAGAGAGCAATATTTTTTATTGTGCCGCTATTGGGTGACGTTTGTCGTTTTCTCTACCAGAGGAACTATTCACGCGTTTGTTAGTCCTACAGGGACAGTCATTATTGTGTTGTTCTCTTCTTTCTTCTTCTCTTTCTTCAGGTATATGCATAGGCCTGCAGGGTTACACTACAAACTCTTATAGCAATAATGTTTTTACTAATGTTTCGGAATTTCAAATCATGACCTCTTTAATTGCAATATTGTTTTGTTAAGCGGATTAGTGACGTCATCTATATATAGAGTATATCTATTCTAGGTCCATGAATTGCAGCAATGAGTAGAGCAATGGGTTAGGTGTAACTACATTTTTGTTTCTAAAGTAATAAGAAAATCATTGTAGACATTATTTACTCAGTTTAATAACTTATTTATTTTGCTTTTTTCCGCAAAAAACCCGACAAATTCAAGTGACAAATTCACCCAAATCCAACAGGAAACTGTCTACGTATCAACGTTTGACTCCGAAACCGGAGTATCCTTAGATGTACAATGTGGCGAAGATGTGCAATAATTAAACAATATTGGTTTTTTAACCCCCGACGCAAAAACGACGGGGTGTTATAAGTTTGACGTGTCTGTGTAAATGTGTATGTGTCTGTCTGTGGCATCGTAACTCTCAAACGGATGATCCGATCTTAATGCGGTTTTTTTTGTTTGAAAGGTCGAGAGTGTTCTTAGCTATGTTTGGTGGAAATCGGTTCAGGTCTTCAAGGTCATCAGGTCGTTGTTAGGTGTGATAGAAATGTTACACGCACGACGAGGACCTGATGCTGGAAATGGGATGTGGCATATGAAACCCTGGAATGCTGGAATGAAACGGATAAACCGATTTATATTTTTGCTGAACAATGACCAAAGTTTAATCTTTATAGTCGGGGGTTTTTAAATTTTGAATTTAATAGTTATGTTAGATCGTGATACCATTCGAAACAATAATACTTACATGTCAAACAAAACGGTCCCCAACTTTAATAGTTTTGTAAAATTGGTGACAAGGCCCAGACAAGCATTACAGCAACTAAAATATAAATAAAGTATTTCGAAATAATTTAAATAATGAAACCCAGTTCTTTTTTATTCAACAATAAATTAAACGGATTTTGTTGAATCTTTAAATAGCCTACAATAGTTTCCCGCATTAAATGAATACTGAAAAATGCTTTTTATCGAAATTTAAATCCTACACAATCTGAAAATCTCACAATACATTAATTACCATTTAAATATAATTAATTATTATGTTCGCATCTTTAGAACTTAAGACTGTAGACCTACCTAACCTGTATAATTGCATCTATTATAGAGAGGAATATAATTATTATACACTGTAATAAAATTATTATTGCATTTCTGCGGAATGCTATAAATTCTTGTTGTCTGTTTGTCTGTCTGTGCGTCTGTCCGCACTATTTATATATTCCCCTACAACTTCCAAACGTCTTGGCCGATCCCCGATATGATGACTTCTTCTTCATGAGTCGTTTCCTCAGCTTTGAGGATCGTGGCACCCCAAAGATATGACTGTTTTAATGGTGGTACGCCATTTTTCTCTATTTGCAGCCGCACTAATAGCATTCGAAATGGGCGCGGCTATCGCATCTTTTATTTGGTCCGTCCATCGTCTCGGGCTACGCCCGCGGGGTCTCTTTCCTTCAATCTTGCCAGTGACCACTAGTTTTTCAATGCTATCTGCGTTTTTCCTGGCAATGTGACCGAAGTAATCGAGCATTCTCCGCAGGCAGATGTTGGAAAGCCGTATCTTTACTTTTAATTTATTCAGTATCGAGACGTTTGTTCTGCGTTCGGCCCAAGATATATTAAGCATACGTCGCCAGCACCACATTTCAAATGCGTCAATCCTCTTCCGGTCGGCAGATTTGAGCGTCCATGTTTCGGCTCCATAAAGGAAGATGGAGAAGACAAGAGTGCGAACAAGGTGCATTTTTGTCCACTGGGAAATATTCTTGTCTTTCCATATTTTGGATAGCTGTGCCATGGCGCTTTTTCCCATTCCGATGCGGCGCCGGACTTCCGATTCACAGCCGCCTTTATTACTGATGGTAGAGCCTAGGTAAATAAAGTCCTGAACTATTTCCAGGCCTGTTGCTCCGTTGAGTTCTAGCTTTCCAGATCGGTCCACTATCATCAGCTTCGTCTTAGCCTTGTTTATGGTGAGACCCAGCGAATTGCTAACCGCTTCCAATTTTCTTAGGAGAGTCGCCATCTCGTTCTCACTGCTTGCAATTAAGGTTGTGTCTGTTGTGTGTGCTGACTCCGCCCTCCCAGTCTGCAAGCACTTCTCTCATGATGTACTCTCCATAGATGTTAAAAAGAATAGGAGACAATATACATCCTTGGCGTACTCCTTTTTCAAAGTGAAATGGCGCTGAAATGTTGGCGCCGATCCTTACCACGATGATGACTTATTCTTGAAGGAAAAAGTCTGAGGAGTGTTCTTACATACTTTTTTTTTACTGCGTCAGAAAGAGGAAAATGTTTTTGTATCTTCGCGGATGACTTCGTCATTTATAAACCGATTTTAATGATTCTTTTTTTGTTGGAAAGGGTTGGCCCGCTAGAAGAACCTGACTCCGTGACTGGTGGGAAATATTTGGAGCTTAGACCCACTATGCTGCTTCAGTGTAGGTTGGCGGGATTAGGGTGATAATAGTTTTAGGACTGTTTTAATGACCCACTAGAAGAATTTGTCTCCCTGACTTGTAGGAAATATCGGGAGCTTAAACCCACCAAGCTGCTCCAGTGTAAGTTGGTGGGATTAGGATAGTAATAGTTTTATGACTATATTAACGGCCCACTAGAAGAACCTGAATATAACAATGGATTCAAAATAGGGCAAAGCAGAAATGCAGGAGTGTGAACGGCTGGAAACCATTCAGCGACCCAAGCTTATCTTTATTTCCCTTCTAGTAAAATTTACCTGCATATACTTTACAAATAAATTTTACTTCTACATAATATAATTAAAAAGATCTTACATGAAAAGATACTGCTAACTAAATATTACAAAGTAATATTTCTATTCTAGCCTTACCAGCAACGGGTCCAATCATAACTGGGTCTCGTCTGCGGTACCAGATCGGGGACAGGGTGCAGGTGAACTGCACGTCGGGCCGGTCGCGACCTGCCACCAGGCTCACCTGGTACATCAACGGAGAGCCCGCCCCCTCCAGTGCTGTGCTGCCGCCGGAGCACTACCAGCACGACGACGGGCTCGAGACCACCACCTTGGGCCTCGATTTCAAAGTTAAACCTAAGCATTTTAGAAAAGGAGACCTTAAGTTAAAAGTAAGTACATCTGTAACGAGCCTTTTTATACTCAACTAGCAGTCGCCCGCGACTTCGTGACCGCGACCGCGTGAAAACCTCTTAGGGACCCTTTTAATTTTAAAGACAGACTTTCATATAAATTGTGCTATATCCCCGCTACCCCTCTCAATTTAATTTTTTTATAGTTTCCCGTGAAGCAATATCCTCCGTCCCGTCCCGTATACTAAAGATCTACATTTTAATGGCAAGCTGATGTGTATAGCTTGTATTAAATAGTCTATTTCACTTTTGAGTCTAGCTTTCATAATAAACAAAATAATTTACAATCCGACATGCCCGATTAGCCCGTTTAAACAAACGAACAAACTGTTGCGTTATATAAATATGTTCTGCCATGCCAAATAAATTGAAAGAAAAGATCATAAATCGAATCCTCAAAGAATATCAGTACCAAAAAATTGACCCCTATTCAGTACGTAGAACATAACACGGAGGAGGTCAATTTAATTTGAACGATATAGCGGGAATGTCGTTTTTTAGAAATTTTGTAAGATCTCCGAAACTATATAACTAATTAACATACTATAAAAGGCAAATCTTATCTCTATAATATCCTTGTGATTATTAAACAATTTATTTTGATAAGGATTTAAGTTTAGCTGTATAAGTAATGGCATAAACGTAAGCATATGAATTAAATGATTTATTACAGAGTCGCACTTTTTAGAAATTTTGTAATATCTCTGAAACTATATAACTAATTAACATACTGTAAAAGGCAAATCTTATTTCTATAATATCCTTGTGATTATTAATTAATTTATTTTGATAAGGATTTAAGTTTAGTTGTATAAATAATGACGTAAACTTAAATGATTTTTTTAAAACACAAAAAGTTATATATCTGCCAAACTATAAAAGATAGATATATGCTATCGCGGACATTTTTGTAGAACTTTTTAAGATACATAAAGTTTTCATACAATGTTTTCAATTATAACCAATATCTAAGGCAGCGTACGTATGTAAAACTAAATTACAAACTTACAAACATACAAACTTACAAACTTTACCTCTTTATAATATTAGTAGTAGTATAAATGACGAGTGAGTTTTGAGAGAGTCGTTGGCTAAGATACATGCGGCTCATGCCCTTGTTTGTTGGAAGTGCTTACAGAAGGCCTATGTTCTGCATTAGACGTCCAATGACTAATGAGATTGATTTTTATAATGCCTCATTTCTTGTTGTTAGTGTCTCGCAACTATCGCCACCGTGTACTGGCGTAGCAACGAGGAGAGTGTGCAGGGTGAGAGACTGAAGGGGTACGCGCGTTCCCGCGAGCTGATGGAAGGAGCGTCGCGCGCAGACCGCGTGCAAGCTGCGGGGGGGTGCAGCGAGCGACGAGCGACGTTGTCTTTGATACTGATTCTACTAGCTCATTACTCGATGGTACTTCGAAGGTTTTAACTTATACAATACCCTTATTCGCTTTGACGTTCATTTATAGTCTCGGTATACTTCAGACCAATTATCAACTCCCCACTGAAGTTGCAACACGCTGAACTGCGCAAATGTCATGGCGGCTATGGTAACTATGTTTTGTACTAAAAATCCATTTGTATTATGCACAGTCATACACCTCGTGCTCAGAGTGGACTTGATGATTGGTACGAAGTATATACTTCATGACACGATATGCATAGAAATCTTAATAATAACGCAAGAGAAATGTCATGTAGGTACGTGTGAATTTATT
The DNA here is from genome assembly GCA_034621355.1 of Mycalesis mineus. Lineage (NCBI taxonomy): Eukaryota > Metazoa > Arthropoda > Insecta > Lepidoptera > Nymphalidae > Mycalesis > Mycalesis mineus. Next base: position 13,161,725 of record CM067889.1, on the reverse strand, counting down.
ATCACGCATGTAACCTATGCGCTACTAAAATTCAAGAAACACTGTAACCTATTTTAGTGTAACCTTCAACTACATTGCGTATTACATTGAATAACGTCAGGATACGCCGTTTAAAAAAATGTATATCCGTAGTGTTTCCATATCCAGGCAGTCTTTGCATAGTTGGATAGGTAGAATACGGCATTTCAATTGCCTTGTTATTAAGTTTTCTCAGTACTACGACCTACTTCAAGACAATCACAGGCTGCACCGATTTGAAATGGTGTCTTGTGATTGACAAGACATAGGACACTAGTTTTAAAGCATTTGCAACTATTCAGTCTCCGGTAGCTGAATGTGATTTGTGACGTCAAGTATTTAAAATAAGATGTGTCAATTTTGATGTCACATACACGTAATGATTTTGATATGTAACGTCACTGTGCGATTTGTTAACGTTTGAATGTCTTAAGAGTCCCGTACGCATTCCAAATTGCAGTACATATCCAAAGTGTGAAATGTATTATAGTAATAGATATCGAAATACACGCTGTTGTGCGTGTACATAATGAATAGTTAAATTTAGTCATGAGAAAAGTATTTAATTGTAGATTAAAATATATAAATCATGATAAGTGTCATGGAACTTGATAACACTGATATATTATGCCGTTGTATATTATAACTGTGGAAACTGTCATTTTGAGGTTTTGATAAACGTTTGCATTATAAATTAAATATAAATAAAGTGATGCTCCCACAGAGAAATGTATTATGTTTTTGTAAAAGAATAAAACAGAATCAAATTAAAAATATACTATCGGTAATTTAATACTGATAATTGATAATTTAATACTTGTGGTGTAAGTTTCGTCTGTTGTTCTTAATGTAGAACTTAAAGTTTGTATAACAGAGAATTTTCTCCCTGATCTAAAGAGCGAGTACATACAGTTACTTTTTCTGTAACAGTAATTGCAATATTCATTTGATATAATAATTTTTGTGAGGGAGCACCACGATTATCGATACTTGGAAACGATGCAACCATTTGTCAATGTATAATATGTGTAAATTATATTTATTGTAACTTAGCATTAAGTTTTAATTTCCCAAAAATAATTTTATTTGATGACAGTAGAATTAAGCCACGCGTATACTGCCCTGCCACAGGCCACGTTGTGTGTTCCGTTATCAAACCTTTAGATTCTGTGTTGAAAAATAAAATAAACTAATATATTATGTATGTGATTTACGCCTTATTAAGTCAACGATCATTTCTCTATTTAGTACTTGACTTAAATTTAATTTATTTGAAATTCATTTAAGGAACATTTCTTATTTTTTTGTTTAACAATTTTAAAAAGGTTAATAATTTTTGTGGGGGTTAAAAATCCATCATATGTCTGATTTTATCCTTTTAATTAAAATTGCGAATCGAGTCGAGTGCCTACACAATCTCAATATTATTGACTATTCTATACTGAAGCCAAACTCGATTGAGAATGCTTGTCAACAAACAAATTAAAAATGGAGGTAGAAAACGCAACACATTTTATGCCTAATAAATTTAAAATTATGTTTTGTTATTTTAAAAATCATATTTAAAAGACTTTGAATATTTTAATTACTTTTAAGCGTACTAATCTAATTTAATGTCATGAATTCGTCATTAACTTTTTTTTTTTATTGACTACAAGTTGGGCCTTGACTGCTATCACACCTGATGTTAAGTGATAATGCAATCTAAGATGGAAGCGGACTAACTTGTTAGGAGTAGGATGGAAATCCACACCCCTTGCGGTTTCTACACGACATCTAATTAACTAGTTAATTTAAAAAAATGTAAAATGACTAGTGATTTCTACCTTCATTTTTAATTTGTTTGTTGACAAGCATTCTCAATCGAGTTTGGCTTTAGTATAGAGTAAGTTTGCCTAAAGTCGTATGAGCGCTTTCGTAGCCCGGTAAAATGACCATTAACTCTTTAGCCTTATACCCTACTTATTGTCAGTTACCACTACTTTTGCATGTGTGAGTACTTTCTTATATGGCAGAATGCTAGAGAAACAATAAAAGCTATATTTTTCGTAGTTTAACAAAAGGATAATAAAGATATTTAACATAATATGGGTGATTGCACTTGGTCGTTTGCCAAATAACTTTACCCAACTCGGGCACGGGATACTTCATTACATCTGTAACCGTTCTGTTCAGTACTGGTTTTACGCGTAGTTATATCGAAATACCAAATAACTTAACAATATGACAAAGCCTACAATTTTTCGAAAGGCGTAAGTTCTTGACAGTATTGATAAATCATTATTTAAAGTTTACGTTCACTATGTACATTAATAAATATTATTTCATTATTTTCATCGCTTAAAAATAATTTTCAATTCGTTCATTTTTCTAAAAACCTACCTAAAATTCTTAAACAACTCATATTCAGATGTTTTAGGTGATATTCACCACATCAGCTTGTATTGTATCATATTATATCATCTAAACACATTCTTATGCGTACCGGTTACTATCAACTAAAATATGCCAAAGATAATTTTATTTTGAATGACAATGTACCAACGGTATTAGTCTAAAATATCTTTAAATATTTAACATGAATTTAAATAAATACTTTCCTATTAGAAATTGATTCAGCCATTAACTTGTTTGTAGTTCCATTGAAAGGAAACAACACTGACAAGTCTATAAATATTTTGGCTCTTTTTAGGGACGGAATGCTTTATTATTGAACTGCTTGATAATTATTTCAAAGTAGTTTAGAATATCCATGCATTTGAATCAACACAACTATAAAAGGATACAATTTAAAACTTCTGAATCTATGAATAATTTGTGTCAGGTAAAATTCAAATTAATTCTAGTCGGGAACATCAAACAATTAATTAAGTTCAGATTGATAACATTGTCAAATTTTAAACTTTATTTATATATTATTCAACAATAATACGTCACATCAAGTTTCCAATCTTCACCTTGACAGCCAGAGATCAACGAACAAGAATCTGAAAGTGCCAACCATCGTCATTTAATAAAAGCTGAAAGTTTGTTAGACTGCCCCTTCACAGGAAGTAAACACGGTAGGCAGCTGTAGAGTTTGGACCACGTTGGCTTTAGAATGTAGAAGATTACACAACATGTCATAATATGCCGAAGAGAATAAAAAAATATGCTTTATGCTTGTATATGAGGATTTATAAAGAAAATTAGCCATAGATATATTCTTCTTTGAATATCTCCGACTAGCGAAGGTTGGCAGTCAGCTCACTGGCTTACCATGGATATAAAAAGACAAATTTGGAACAAGTTTAATTTTAATGCATATTTTACAATTATTAAGTTCACGCGTAAAGGACTATTCACCTCACAGCGATCCAAAGATATAATTATATTTATTGCCAAAGCTATATTTGCCATTGTCGTGTAAACCGAAACGTTTTAATAATACAATTATGCGGTTTGTACGTACTATATTAAATTTGTTTGACAAGTAAATTTGAATAACGTATTTTAATATTGCATGCCACCACAATTTATTGCTGCTTTAATATGCAGATGAACGTACAAAATATGGCTTAATGATTTTAAGCCACAAGTAGGTATATTGTTGGAGTTATTTTAAAATTGTGTACTGACATAATTTTTGTTTGTTATGTAAATGAGAAATAAATATCGGAATAATAATTTTTATACGTTATTTATTGTAAAAAAGTGCAAAATCTGATAAAGCTTGTTATCCACTAAAGATGCAGCGAACTCGCGCTTTATGATGAAGCAAAGGTTCGATTCGTAAAGCACATAATGAGCTACTTTGAAATTTCATATTTACTGACAAACAGCAGTAAATAATGAAAAAAATAAAAAATCTTATTATACGATACGTACGTACGATATCAACATACCAAACTGTATCTACTAAAAAAAATATGCTAGTAAGCCTGATAATCTGTTATTCCCATTAAATACACATAATACATTTAAAGAGTAAGAGATAAAACAGACAAACAGACTGGGTTAAAAAAGACGATAACAGAGTTACAACATATTCAGATGATTTTACAAAATTTTACATTTGTTACCTACCAATTGATATTAAAATCCTTGACAGTATATTATATACATACCTAAAGGTCGTAATAAATAATGTCCATAAATTCAAATGAGTTCATAGTTCCCATAGTTTTCACTTGGTGACCATCTCCATCATATTGTTGTACAAACAAATGAACCTAAATATAAAATAGTTATAATATGTTGTGCAAATCAGCATTTGACGGTGACTTGACATGAAATAAACCGTACTCGCGCGTTTATATTTAGCGTGCTACTATTATTTACGTCAATTTCTAGGAAAATAAATTTTGTATAAAGAAAAGGTAAAAGATTTCTATTTCGTACTTCGCCTCGGTATCAAATATGTCTGGGCATCTTGGATAAACCCACGTCAACCTATCCCCTAGGAACACAAACTTGTATCTAAGATAATTTCCAACACATCTCTCGGTTTAGTGTTTATAAATCAACATCCAAAAAGATTATAAGTTGACACTTACTTATTTTAGAAAATACTTGTGGATGCCCGTCACTTCTTTCGCGTAGAAATTGTATAACGCAAACGTAAACTTTTTTCTTAAATCATTCTATTTTTTAACGAAAATCGCATTATAATCTTTTAAGTGTATAGAAGTACGACAGGAAACGATTTTTATACTTTTTAAACCATTTTAATGTGACCAATATTGTCCCATCATTTTTGCAATTTCTCGTTAGATTGTGTCACAAGTTGGTACCAAGATGGTGGTAAGTGGCATAATAATCCAGCAAGTGGGGATGACCTTTCGATCTTTAGTCCGAGTCTGTTAAACATAACGTAGTCTTAAAAAGAAGACCAATGCGATGTAGAAGTCATAGGTACAATCATTGTCCGTTGAAGTATTCAGCTTAGGAGAAGGTGAATGGAACTAAATTATGTATAAAATAAAGTATGCTGTACATTACAAAATAAAAACGCTCCGCACGACTTCGGTTCGCCGTATATTAGTCAAAACCTTAAAGGCTATAAAAGATAAAGGGTTTTCCCAATATATTCAAGTTCATTTATTTCATATAAGCTATTATACAAGCAAAAATTAAAATATGTCAGTGCGTAGTAATTCCACCCATCAATTCGAAAAGAAGATTTTATGATTTCTAGGAAATCCTTCTTATATTGTAACTCTTTAAATAAATAAAATATATTATAATATCAATAACAGGGATGAGCATAGTAGATATAAAATATTATAATATAGGTAGATACGTATGATGAATGGAATACGTAAATGCAAAACATAATCAAATTCTAGTTATGATAAACTAATCAGCTAAACAAAATCAAAGAAAATATTCCGCTCCGTATATAACGTATCATGTAAAATAAGTTCGACCACCTGACAAATACGATTTTTTTATTTCACTATTAATTTTGTGTTTTCAAAAAATTTTAAAATATAAGTCCATGATAAGTTGAATGAGCTAATTCATAATTTACCTATCATTCTAAGAATATAACACAGGAAAATAACTTCACAGCTAGACTTAAAATTGTTGGGCAAAGAAGAAATATTTCGTATTTGACGCCTTTTCCAGGAACTGTGAAAATCTATAGCTGCATCATAATATATTCTGTTTCAAGAAGTAACCGTGGTTGCAGATATCTATTCTATTGAATTAGCACCTGAGAATCAGACACGGTTGCCGATTATTACCAATTATATACAAGCCAATTATATACAATAATAATAATAGTTGATTGTCTAGCTGAGCTCCCCAATATTTATAATTATTTAATAATGGAGTTTATCGGGTAACACCGCCATGTTTGTTTCAGCTGCTTGATTTCTCTTTCGGTCTAACGGTCGGCTTCGGTTTTGTTCCCAGTGAAATTACAGACATAAGAGGCTGAACGACTCAAATTCACGTGTACGTGAAGATTTGCTATGCCCTGGTAATGTTCTATCATAGGCCGTGATTTTTAAGGGTAATTCTATAAAAAAGTATAATAATTTGTCTATTTCACATATTCTTGTTTTGAAGTACACCTTCATTATCAGCCTATTAACGGCCGACTACAGGGCTACAGGGCCATATCTCTTTCCTTGTAGCAGAAGTAGATATGGAGCGTTGATCCACCACGCTGTTCCATTGCGGGTTAGCAGGCTTAATCTAAAATACGTAATATATAATCTGGAATTTGTACGTTGCATAGCAAATTCGAAGTTAATTAAGAAAACAATACAATTAGACAAAATACTCGTAGGTAGGTATTGTAAAATAAATGAATATTTTTGAGCAAGTTGAAAATATGCCAAATAATAATTTGTGTTTCTTGTATTCATCTTCACGAATACTTTGCATTGTACAGACTACGTGTGCATATAAAGCAAGAACGATTAATTAAATAAAAATAAAATATTCATTCCATGTTGTCGGTTGCTGTATCCATTATCCAATTGTACGAATATGTAACAAAAGTATCTTATATATCAAATTATTTTATTGACTTTATATTTACGTTAATTTATTTGCAAAATCTGAATTATATTATACAATATTTTTTTAATTTACAGTTTATTTTTATCAGTACATTTATTATTTTAACTTTACATAATTATATACATAATATTTTGTGTGTAGTGGCGGTGTATATAGGATTGAATGAAAGATAATATATAAATGTAACACATTTTTCTAAATAAAAGTTTAACCAAATCTACTTTTAAGTGTTTAAAAATTTTACCGAGCAGCTATTACAAACTATTGTAACAAAAAATATACTTGTTATTTTCAAATATTATTGATTTTTCAAAATATTCTAACATTGTATATAAAAAAAAAACAAAATAGAAGATTAAACGTTGGCCATACTGCATAAAAGAGTTTATGAACAATATAAAAATTTTAGATGGATAAAAAGATTACGAACATTATGAGCGACTTGGTAGGCACATTGATTAAAATAAGTTAATTAAAGTTTTATGCACGCGTAACTTTTGCGTCTCAGTATTAATAAACGAAATAGGCTGTTTTATTTTCTGTAATCTATTACTTGAGATGTATATCTGTCGTGACTGTAATACATAATTAGTTATTGTCACTACGCTAGTTTCATGTGTGTTATATGAGAACGTGTTTTAAGGTATGAAATTAAAATTGTTGCTTATTGTTATAAAATTTTAGTAAATAAGTAAAAAAGGAAATTGTAAATAATGAGTAAAGTAGCTCAAAGTAACGGGATATTATACTATATTATCTAAATGAAAATGCGATATTTTAATTCTTCCTCCATAAAACAATAACTAAGCATTATACCTATTTTTGTTCTGACTACCTCGTTGGTCTCACTAGACCAACGAGGTAGTCAGAACAAATTAGCCTGACTTCGAATCCTGGGTCGAATCACGGAAAATTTCCGAGTTTTTCATTCTTCTATGAAATTCTCAGTACATTCCAAGCCCGGAGTCGGGAAGTTGGTGGTGTTACACCCCCGTGCCTCGAAGAGCACGTTAAGCCTTCGGTCCCGGTCACTGTCATAAACTACTGATAGTGATCGTTAATAAATGAAACATTATCACCCTAAGCCCGCCAACCCGCATTGGAGCAGCGTGGCGGGTGTACGCTCCATATCCCCTCTCCTATAAGGAGGGAGGCCTGGCCTTTTAGTGGGCCGTTAATAGGCTGATAATGATGATACCTATTTTCTATATAGTCTTGTACTCTATTTTTTAATATGGGCAAGTTAGCGCTTATTTCGCTTGCCGCAATACAGGATGGCGTGCTAACTTGTAAGGAATACAAGTTATTCTACGTATACCGTATGCCTTAAACTGTTTTCCTCAAGCTATGTACCTACTAGAACTATGTTTTTTGGGTTGTTTGTTTGTTTGGACATAGGTGTCGAACTGTCGATACATTGGTAAGTAACTGTAAGCAAAGTCAAGTATGATTATGATTATGATTATGATAAAATTACGCTAGAACGGCTGAATATAAATAAGACTGATACGCTGATAAATCTGGCACATTAGGTAGGCAGCTTTATTAGTCCTTTTTTAAAATACTGACATTTGATCTAAGCGAGTGAAACAGCGCGTATTTTAGTATTTTACGCAAAGGAAAACTTCATGTGTAATACTAGTACTTACATATAATAAATACTTGTGAATTTTGATTGATTCATCCAGACATTGACGTTATGTGTTAGTTAATGAGTTAATGAGTTGTTTATTATTATTATTGGGGGTTGTCCGTACTAGAAATGCAGTGGGCTCCATATTGGAACGAGTATCCAAAGCAGCTTGAACGGGGGAGGTGAGTGTTGACGCGCGTCACTAATAGATCACTTTTAAACCAAGTGTCACAAGTCTCGGGCTCTGTTCGGAGTTTTTCTCTCAGCCACGCAATGGATCCGGCACCATCCCCAGGTGAAACCATGGAATGCTGAGATATTCCTCTCTCTCAATTTGAATACGATTCCAGTCTTTGTATCTTCGACGAAAAGGTGTCGCCCCCATCCGACAGGCTTAATGCGTTGAGGAGAAGGAACACAACGTTATGCATTCGACGCGCAAATGCATCACAGCGTGAGTGTGCAAGTAAATATTTGTTTGTCCTGACGCTACGCAACCGCATTTTCCGTCAGATGTGAAAAGAACCCTTATACTTCGTCATTCTCTTTTTAGATAAAAGAAAAACAAAATACCAATTTATAAGAATCTTAACATTTTGCTAAACATATTTTCCGTCTGCTGTCCGGAATTCCAAATAATAGATATAATATTAGAAAATACCTTTAAAATTTCCACCTCGTGCAAATAACTCAGATTTATGAAAATAACAAGGAAAGGGGAATTTAATAAATATTTTAGTTAATGGTTAATTTAGGTACCTAAAATATCGGAGCAAATTTTTTCACGGCGTGCCAACAGCTGAATTTGAAGGATTATAAGGGACTGCGTCTCAAGCCTAGTTTTTAATTAAATTATCAATTTGGACCAAACTTTCGTTATTAAACTGGTATTAGGAATTGAATGGTATTAACGTTATATTTGTTGCATGTTGTCTTTGGTTTCTTTAAATATTCGAAAGAATAAATAAATGATATTCTATTTTCTAAAAACAGTGGGTACTAGATTGAAGAATTGAGGTCTCGATAATCAATCAATCACAACTGCCAATGATCGTTCCAGAGTCAAACATTATTGTTTTTTTAGCCCATGCCTACCCAGGCATGATACGAATACCGAAGCTCCAAATCCCCTATTCTATGCAGACATGCACTGACTCGTTGGTCTAGTGTTAGCCCACATGGCTTCGATTACGAAATCCTGGGTTCAATCCTGGGTTAGGTTGTGGAATTACTATGAGTTTTCTTTCTTCTAAGAATATTTCACTAACATTTTTGAGCCCGGATATGGAAAGTCGATGTTACTTCACTCCAGTGCCTCCGAGAGTTCGGTAAGCCATCTATCTCAACATCTGAGTTTAAGCATGATCATATTGAGCCCGCAAACATTGTCAGCGTAGTAGATTTAAGCTCAATATACCCTCTCCTACACGTAGAGAAGCCCGGCCTTTTAGTGGCCTCTAACTAATAAACTGATTTTTTTGGAACGAAGTTCCTTATCGCGCGTTGTGAAAGGGGGCTAGACGGAAAAAATTGGTACGAAAAATTGTCACGACACTTTTTGATTAAAGGATCTTGCCGCCGCCTTTGATGTGTGTGCCTGTATGCTGTCTCGCGCTCTCGTGGCGCCCTCTGGTGTTTCGGTGTACAAAAACAAATGCGTGTGTGGTACGCGTTTAAGTTTATATAACATTATATTTGTTAATAATAAAAAAAATATTATTATTACTTAAAAAAAATAAAATTTTATTACAATTCCTTCACTAATTAATCGAAAGGAACTTCGTTCCATCCGGGTGTCCCTTGACACCTCTCAACTTTTTTTTTTTTTATCTACTACAAGTTGGCCCTTGACTGCTATCACACCTGATGTTAAGTGATGATGCAATCTAAGATGAAAGCGGGCTAACCTGTTAAGGATGAAATCCACACCCCTATCGGTTTCTACACGACATCATACCGGAACGCTTAATCGCTTGGCGGTACGTCTTTGTCGGTAGGGTGGTAACTAACCACGGCGAAAGCCTTCCACCAGTACTTAATGCTGATAAAGACATGATCTTTATATGAGCCAGGTGGGCCTAGATATTTTAATGAGCCCCAGCCCTGTAGCGAGTCATTAAAATATGCTGATGATGATGAAAATGTGTCATTACTATGTTAATATAGTTTTTGTCTATAAAAATGTAGACGCTGAGGATGTTGCGTGTCGCAAACCCATTAGCTGTTTGCATACAGTTAGCATAATACCGCGGCACGGCGCGCCCGCTACGTGCGCTCTCCATCGTACAGATAGTTCAACTCATTTGTGCGCCCGTCACCATGTGTGCGTGCACCTTGTACACACAGTCGCGTCAGTCATCACCTGAGCACTTCTTGTCTCACACACGAAACTACTGTACGCAAACAAGGGTTACGCGAACGTAACGCCGCGCGCAAAGATGAGTTGAATTGACTGTAACGTTAACACACTCATTATTCTTAATTGTTGTCATGTTGTTCGAAAAATGAATAAACATTATTATAAATCAGGTCAATTAATGTCATGTCCCTGATATTGGATGTTCGGTAAGTAATTGATTGCCGCGCACTATTGTGTGAAAGAGGATGTTATCGGCATTAATACCAATAGAGTTATGGACTGTATAAACATAGCTATTGTTGTGCTATATTGTTGAACAATGACTTTCACGTTGACCCCTTGGTTAGCTTTGCCTCCGAATCACGAGGTCTTGGATTTGAGTACAAGCTCGGGCTATGATATGATACTATTTTTCTACGAATTTTCTTTATTTGGGTAATTAGTGTCCTATGCCCGCCAACCTTTGAATTCATGCGTGAAGGGAAGTTAGGCCTATAATGGAATGTTGAGTAATGATGATGATGTTGATAAAGTTATACCGTTACCATATATAGTATTATTATTTAGTTAGTTATTCATTTATAAGATTAAAACCAATATTTCGTGATTTAGCTTTTAGGTATCGGAATGCCATTATTGGTATTGGTAATTGGTAACGTTAAAAAGTTCAAAAATATCATTATAAATAATATATATAAAAAATAAATTAAAAATATCATTATAAACATTGACATATTAATACTATGGACTTCGGGTCTAATGCAAAATTTACGTCAAAAGTGTCCCAAGATATTTTATACACACTAGGATGTATTTATGTTTTTATACACAAAATAACATTCTAATGTATGTCTTATCGTATTGTTATACAGGCTAATTTGCAACGGTCTAATTGCATGCAATAAGTAATCAGCTTCGATTGACGGTTACCATGGCAGCCTTTTTTTGACATGACAGCTTCTCGTGAAAATAGGACAACATAAATGGTGTGGAGTCGGTAGCTTTCAAATTTTTTTGGCATCTTATATTTATATATTATATTTACAGCAAATTTTAATTTATATTTACATATCTCTGGCCTCTATATGCTGGGATAAATCTTGTACCAAATAATAATTGTTGTAATTATCTTGTATAAAATAATAATTAGTTATAATAATAATTAATTACAAACCAAATCCACTAATGTACAAAATGATATGCCACTCGACATAGTTCTTTACTTTGAAATTTTAAGTTCTCGATATTTTCCTCTTTTTAATTAAACTGAAAATATATTTTTTTACTTCAATGACGTTAGATCACTTTTTTAAATAACTGTTCCTAATTTCATGTAGATAATTCTTATAGTTATCAAATTAATATACCATTATGGTAAAAGTCATTTGATTAATATTCATGACATAAAAAATAAAAGTTGACATAAAAAATAAAAATTTTTGAATTGAAAATAATCAAATTATTTTCATTCAAAAATTAAGTAATTAAATAATTCAAATGTTAAACAACAAAATAACTCTATGCAGTCGTTGTTCTAAAACATTCTATTGCTCACGGCAGATCCGAACTAAATTTGGTTAATTAGATAAACATATTGCACTCCTTCTATCCTATACGCGGGTAGCGTATGGGAAAAGGACAGATAGATACTTTTGTTCATTTTGGTTGGTTATGCAATTCGTTTCTATAGTTTATGAAAATTTTAATAAAATAGCCTGTTTCTAAGCAAAATAATACTTTAAAATCATCAGTAAATATTTACTTACTGAAAATATGGTACACCGTCTTCTTTTCTCACCTTACTCGGGTAGTTCTTACAAGTTTTTTATAAAAATTACGGCATTATTGACGTGTAATCTGTCAATCAGCTAATATGAGACTGAATTGCGATTGGAAATCATTTCGCGTTTTGGCTTACTTTTGGTTCGGACACTTTTTATCGCTGACCCGAAGTCCATAGTATTAATATGTCAATGATTATAAATAATATATTTAGAGGTTCTTAACCATGTTTCGTGAAAACTGTTAAAAACGAAACTCGTATTGGCATTGATACCGTTAAGACCTTGTTTAATATATGTATATAGTATATGTTACAAATTACAAAACCATAACAATATTTATAATGTATTTTTGATAGATATATCTTGTTATATATGTATATATATATATATAAGAACATGTTTATATATATGAAATCAATAGACCCAGAAACTATTTCACCGATCATTATGAAAATTGATATTTACATGTATTTTACGGCAAAGGTTTTTATTTCATTTTTATTTTCTTCCGGTAGAGAAAGAAGTGGAAGATAATGAAAGTGAAGACTAAAGTAAGCTTTAGCCTAGCGAAGCTAGCTAGGTTCGGTACATACTACCAGCCCCAGCCCGTTTCGCTAGGCTAAGTTTCGGAAATTCGAAAATTAATAATAATAATACTGGCAATTCATATTTACTAAATAGGAATGCATTATAATATATGTTACAAATATCAAAAATATAAACACAAAGAACGTCTTAACGGTATCGGTATCAATAACGTTATTACGATACCTAAACACTATCCAACGTGAGCATATTTATCAGTAATATTTTTCAAAAATCATGAATGTATAATCATATAAAAGAATATATTTTTTGCCATTAAAATAACAATAATAAAATAAATAAATAATAATTTATTATATTTCATCCACAAGTTTTTTATTTCTGTATTTTTCTCGATGTATTTTTCCCATCAATATAAATTCATAGAAAAATCTGGCGTTACGAAATGTCAAATTGTCGCTGTCATAGTTACGCTGTGGAATTGAGTCTTGTTATTATTTTCTTTTGTGAAAATATATATGATAAAATGGAAAATTTAAACCAGTTTACAGTGTATCGTGCATTGTGCACGTTTAATAAAGAGATCAAGACATTTATTGCTAAATTATTTGATTTCTGTAAAAAAAATGTGATATTCCTGACAAGACGTGTTTGTTTACGTGATAAGACAAGTATGGAAAAGAGTAGATTACATTAGATCAAATGTAAAGTATGTCAATAAATAAATAGCAGATACGCATTTATTTATTTATTAGTATAAACAATTTGTTACACTTAATAATCACACACGTACATGTTCTTTATCTTCTTATACATCTAATCGACTATTATCCATCTACATGTGTTCTAACTAACCCATACAGATCAAACAAGCAAGAGCATTTTTCATATGTCAACGGTCTTATTTTCTCCACGATTAAATGGAAACCGACGGCAATCAATGTAGCACACAAACAGCGTATCAATCGCCATTGCAACAGTGACTCATAGTCCTCCCCTCCCCTCGTGTAATGCACCACGTGTCTTTGCATTCAACCGCCCCGATAAGGAAACCGAGGGAACAAATTTAAATGGGAAATGCCTGGAAATGGCTCACGCTATTGTTGTGATGTCGATGGGGATTGGGGCGGCTATCGAGGGTTGTATCTGCACGTACTTTCTAATAGATAACTTTCTGATTTAACCGCCGTGTGAAATCAAAACATGCGCTCATATTGGGTAAACAATGGATTCCCAAAATGGTCGATATCGTTCTCGCGGGCGTTACAAAACAAAACATTATAACCTCCTTTTTGGAAGTTATTTAAAAATGGGAGGCGGGGTTTGCAGGCGTCCGCTAGTACTTATTAGATTTAAAAGAATATTCAGCAACCAAAATTTTACTGTAGAGGAAGGAACGCTACGAAGATTTAAAAGAAACAATTATATACAGACTAATCTATTATTATACCTAAGTGAAACTCAATTTACTTTTTAAATTAATTGAAGCAGAGCCTGGAGCTACCAGGGCCTGAAGATTATTTTAGTGGGTAGGTATCTACATCTAAATTAAATTTTATACGAAATAAATTATAATAATGAGATTTAAAAAGCCCGATGATTTTATTAAATAAAGGTATAAATATTCATGTTTTATAAGCTTTTATTACTTAATTTTATTAACTATTATACTTTAACCAATATTTTTAACGCATTTTTTGAATTGTTTAATTTTTAAAGAGTCCCAAATATCTGAGAAACATTCTTCAAAACGATCTTTTACTACTGTCCTATGTACTGTTTATCTGTTACAAGGTGGTTACTTTTAATAATAGTGTAAGAGAGAGGGGTTGAGCGCGGGAAACCACATTGATTAACTCGACGTTAGATTAGATATCGTATCAATGAGAAACGTTGTAAGGAGGTTGCAGTTGTGTATACATTGCGCACACAGAACGCTTTACTTAAATCTGAATCGATGAAATTGTTTATTTATCATTATTGGCCTATTTTTACGGTATATTTTGACAAGACTAGACCTCTCTCAGGAGAGGGTATATTGAGATGAGACCCACTATGCTGCTCTAATACGGGTTAGTAGGCTTAAGGCGATAGTATTTAATTCGTTAACGATTACTATCACATGTTGATGATAGTGAGCGGGACCGACGAGTTAACGTGCTTCCCGCAAAACGGGGGAGTAACACCAACTTCCCGACTCACGGCTAAGAATTTACTAAGAAAGAAAATCTCAGAACTATTTCACGACTTGACCCAGAATTCGAACCCTGGACGCCGTAATCGAAGCCACATTGGTTTACCACTTACCAACGAGACAATTAGTAAAATGGTTTATTATTAAAAGTAAATAACACTAACTATATTTCTTGAATAATCAGTATAGGCCACATTTATATTAAGGGCTCACAAGAGGGCCAAGTATTATTGGAAATTTGGACCTTTGATCGTACTGTTCAAATTCAGGTTGGCGAACTGAAGACAGCAATGTTGGAATGTGTAGCGATTACTATGTTGAATACAACAAGGACGTAACCACGCCAACTTGCGACCATATGTTTGATACCAAATAAAAATAGACTGACATTAGTACAGCTTAATTGTCGTATTCCTACTATAATCCTTACATGATATAAAACAAAAACCCCCGCCGCGACTGTCTGTCTGTCTTTTCGCTATAAATTGAGCGGACTGTAATACGGTTTTCACCAATAGAGAGGTACCTGTAAGGTTATCCTGAGAAAGGTTTTAGTATATAATTTTTAATGTTTTTTATTTTTTTTAATGAAATTTAATATATTAACTACTACTTCTACCACTACTACTTCTTTTCATAATTTATGTAAAATGGATAAATTATGACATTGTTGGTAAATTTGATCGAAAACGCTGCTTTACCTGTCTGGTATATAACAAAACGATGTATGGAAAAACTGTTTCTTTTTATTAGTAAGTACTACAAGAAGTCAGCGACTTTTACCTATATTTGTTTATTATAAAAAAATAAAAGGTTTAAGTACATACATTTTTTATTATGAAAGGTTGCACCACATTATATACCACCCGCGGGTAGCGGGTGTCTGATAGTATTTCATAAATGATGATATTTCCTATTTTCTAATAGTAATATAATCTAGATAATGTCTAGATACTCGTACTCGTAAGGCTTACAACTATCGTTACGTGTGCCGATGATATTGAGTTTCGTTGGTCCTAAATAGTGTTTTAATGGTAAAACATACAATAGCTATCCAATCAGACTACGAAACCCTTTATTAGTAATGGAACTATGACAGGTGTAAATAACATTAATTAATTTATCCAACCAATATTATTAATGTAAAAGTGTGTATCTTTTTCGTGTTTATAAATAAATGTGAGAGTTTGTCACCGAGTCCCATATAAGCGTTTTCGAACTGATCTTATATTCATTTTAAAACGATTTGTTTATAAATTGGATCAGCATATAGAACATTTTAATATTTTATATATAACGAATAATACAAATACAATCGTCTAATTGCGTTTTTTTGCCACATGCCCGAACACTCAAGCGCAGAACAAATTAAAGTGCATCTCGAGGCAACTTGCCTCCTTTGACAGTTTGCAATGAAAATCTGCTTAAATAACTTAAGACTAAGATATACCTAAATTTGATTTGTGTTTGATTATTCCGGCGTAAATAATTTAAAAGTATGTTCGTTTAACTAAAGAAACATCAGCGCAGTATAAACATTTTGTGTGTGTAAGCTTACATACACAAAGACGTTTATTCTCTCACCTTACAGCCCAGACCTTCTTAAATAAAATACTACTTTAATGGAAATCTCCACTGAGAAGTATCAGTAACAACAGTTTCATTTTTGTTTGAGGTCGATCAAACAATCACACTGTTAGAGTTCTTTGAGACAATATTAGCCAGCCAACAAGATTGTGGCCGTCCACGCCGTTAGCTTGCCACCTTTGTATTCATAACGTTCGAAACTGCATCAAAATAACATTTCCCGATACAAACAGCATAGTGAGTTCACTCAGTACTGCCAAATTGCTTGCGGTAACTGCATTTGGCTCCACCTAACAGGCGGAACTATTAATCGATGTGTCACAATAACACATAAATAATGGACAAGTTTGCAATTTTGCACCTCAGACCTGGTGCCTTGTAAATCTGATATATCACTGGATTTATTAATGTTTCAAATTCGACCTTGTAATTAGGAACGACTTTTATAGATAACTGATATCGCTTGGAGCCGCTGGCCACATAGAGCTCTGGAATGTAATGTTTGATGCATTCTAAAATTATGTCCCGCAGTGGATGGACATTATATCATAATGTAAAATTACACCTGTACGGCGACTAGATTAAAAGTACATTTTTCGTCTATTGCCTTTTTTTAAGATGGATTTATGTTTTTAGAAAATAAAATAAAACCTTTATAATAAATAAAGTAAAACCTTTGTTACTGTATTTGTTTTTACAAAAGATAAATTTAAATCATGTCCTTAAGTTATATTATGAAAGTAAATAGAAATATTGGCAAACGAATGTTACTCTGAAGCAGCTTGTATTGCGATAAAGGGCTCCTTAAAAGATTTCCATTCTCTCCTATCTTTTGTTGAGCGACTCCTTGTTGGAACTTCTTAATTTCATACTCCCACGTCTTGTTCTGTCATTCTTGCTTTCTTTCGGATTCCGTTCTGTTAGAACTTAGTTCATTTTTCTTTTCTTTCTCAAATGATATGACATGTCAGTTTCCTTTTTAGTTGTATGTAAGTAGTGCGGGTATATTATTTTATAATAAATGAAAACGTTTTAATAGATAGTTTTTATTAAATGCTACGAAATATTTGCACAAATTCCTTAATGTTTTGTAAGGTTGTTGAAGTAGTTCTACTTTACGAGTATTTAGAAGCGAGCGAAGTATCCCACAAGAGAGATACAATTAGATTGAATTTAAATTCTAGATACGTCGGTACGAGATTTCCGTCGTTGTTAACTTGCTGACTTTGAATTCATAATGTTCGAAACTGCATTAAATAAACTTCCCTCATACAAATAGTATCGTGAGTTTACCCAATTCAGCCGAATTGCTTGCGGTTACTGCATTGGCTCTTACCTAACTATTGAGATCGTTAATAGACAACATAACTGTGTTATTTGAAGATATTTTCAGAAAAGAAAACTCTGATAACATACTTATATAGGCAATGAATGATATGAATGCAAAGTTTTTAGTAGGTTCATACATAAAATTCATACTAGGATGATTGCATGAGAGTATTTCAAATATTAGTCTTAAAATCTATGACGGCTTGACGTCATATTAAAAAAACAATGTCCGCTCAAAGCTAAGTGTTTCCTTCCTCGTATTATCCCCAAAGAAAATTTAAGAAAATACGACATGATAGGGAACACCAAGTAATTACGTACAATACCTATATTTAGTACTAGCAGTCGCCCGCGACGTCGTCCGCGTGAAAACCTCTCAGGTGCCCTTTTAATTTTAAAGACAGACTTTCATATAAAGTGTGCTCTTTCCCCGCTACCTCTCTCAATTTGATTTTTTTATAGTTTCCCGCCAGGCAATACCCTCCGGCCCGTCCCGTGTACTAAAGATCTACATATTACAGTACATTAACATTAACAATATATATTTATGGCAAGCTGATGTGTATAGCTTGTATTAAATAGTCTATTTAACTTTTTGTGTAGCTTTCATAATAAATAAAATAATTTACAATCCGACATGCAAATCTAGAGATTAGCCCATTTAAACAAACGAACAAACTTTTTCGTATATTATATAAATATGGTCTGCCATGCGGCCATGCCAAATCAATTGAAAAAAAAGATCAAAGATCGAATTCTCAACGAATATCACTACCAAAATGACCACTAGTCAGTACGTATAACATAATACGGAGGAGGTCAACTTAATTAGGACGATATAGCGGCAGTGTTGTTTTTTAGAAATATTGTAACATCTCCGAAACTATATAACTAATTAACATACTGTAAAAGGCAAATCTTATCTCTATAATATCTTTACAATTATTAAATGATTTATTTTGATAAGGATTTAAGTTGTATAAATAATGACGTAAACGTAAGCATATGAATTAAATGGTTTTTTAAAACATAAAAAGTTATATATCTGCCAAATTATAAAAGATAGATATATGCTATTGCGGACTTTTTTGTAGAACATTTTAAAATGCATAAAGTTTTCATACGATGTTTTCAATTATATCCAATAGTTAACGCAGCGTACGCGCAGAAAACCCGTTTTAATAAATTTCACAATCCGACTCGCGCGACAAAAACTGTGATAACTTGTGTAATATATACAATAAAAATCGGATCAGTAGTTCCGAAGATTAGCCCCGACAGAACTTTATTTACATACTTACAAACTTTACCTCTTTATAATATTAGTATAAATAAGTCAGCTAACTATAACAGCATGTACATGGTCCTTCCAATAATCTTAAGGGACCACAACACAATGCAGTAGTGCAGAGAATATAATTACTGCAAGTGATTATAACATAATGCAGTATTCTGTAATAATCTGTATCTAAATATTATTGCTCCCAAGGAGATCAGGAACTAGATAAGTAATTTACGTGGCTTTGACTCTCCAATCATAGTTTCCAATCAATTTTGATTCCAACAATTCAATAATGGGATATCTGCAATTGAATAAATCCTGCAATTACAATGAATATGCAAATTAAAGAAAGACTGGGAAACATTTTTACCGGCCTTGGGAATTGCGTATCATTTAGGCAAATCCTATAGATCCGGATCTGATTCTTTGTATTGCTCTTTAAAATATTTTGAGTACCATTGCAGTATATCAGACATTGCAGTATCGATAAAAACAGTATAAATTGGTCGGTCAGTCACAATTTATTTATGTTCTTAACTTATCTCTTTGACATCCAACATACGTGACAATCCAATAACCTGAGTGTAATAAATAAAATAAATAATAATAAATAAATAAATA
Organism: Mycalesis mineus; assembly: GCA_034621355.1. Classification (NCBI taxonomy): domain Eukaryota; kingdom Metazoa; phylum Arthropoda; class Insecta; order Lepidoptera; family Nymphalidae; genus Mycalesis; species Mycalesis mineus. The sequence goes on along the minus strand of CM067889.1, from coordinate 13,141,856 downwards.
TTATAGGACAATTTCAAACATCGCTATATAGCCCCAAAGTAAGCTTAGGTAGCTTGTGTTATGGGTACTATGACAACTGATGAATATTTTTATATATATTATACATAAATACTTATAATATATACATAATCACCCAGACACTGGAAATCATCTATGCTCATCACACGAACATTTTCCAGATGCGGGAGTAGAACCCACGGCCTAGGACGCAGAAGCAGGGTCACTACCCACTGCGCCACTCGGCCGTCAAACTTAACTATAGGATTGTCACATTATACAAGGTTGTGTGCGTAGGGCATCGAATAAGATGGTCAAGTCAGACATCGTCAATTCGTCAACCTACTGGGTGATATCCACGTGGATTTCCGTCTACAGTAAAACAATTGTACAGTAATAAGAAATGGACAGTTTTGTATTTTTTTGTCTTTATTTTCCTTACTCATTATTTCTCCCTAACTGCGTCGCTGCTTCAGTGGTTAGCTTGTGTAGTTTTAGGTCAGAATGTCCTAGGTTCGAGGTTTGAAAGAGAGAGAGCTACAAATATATTAAGCAAATAAAAAAAATAAATTGGTAATAAAATTTCCCATCTTTTGGAAACTGGTCCGAAATCTCCGTATATATATCTCTATAGGCCGTCAGTCCCGTTTATCATTACCATCATGTTGGCAGTCAAACATTGTCCCCACCGCATTGAGACAGCCTGTTAGGTCTGATTTCCATATTCCCTCTCATATAAGGAGTGTGTCAGGGGTAGCATCTTGCAGTGGGCCGTTAATATCGACTGATAATGTTGGTGATAATGGTTTAAGTTTTTATTTTTGAAAGTGGATTGTAATTAATAAATAATAGTAAAATTAAGCGGAGAAGAGAGAATATAATGAAAAGGATTAATGTACCTTAGGTTCAGTTGGCTGTTTAATCACCACTCTTAACTCTAACAATCTCGCCACGTAGAAATTCATGTTTTGCACAAACAATACACACACATATAGCGAAGCGAATAGTCCAAGCGTTTTTGGTTTGCGCGTTAAAAACACGACGACATGTGGTTTTTCAACACATCAGCGATATACGCGCACAGGGTCCGAATTAGATTTCAACTCATTAGCGATATGTGCACGCACAGATTCGAGTCATATTTCATACTGATTTGCTAATTGCGGTCGATCACTGTCTCATCACCACGCGTGAGTGATCAGGACAGGTAGGGAAGTGGGACAAAGACGAGGATATATATAATGCTAGGATTAGAAAGGGATGTCCTGGTCCTGAGCGCATTTTACCAAACAGATAATGATGATGATTTTCTTCTCTTTTATTTCTATTGTAAGAGGCACTTCTTATTGATTTCTGTACTTACATTTGATTACCTAATTAGACACCGTACCATCAGTACAAAACTTAATTTCTAAATTATTCAGCAAACTAATAAAGGTGTAAGGGAATTGTCCGAAATGTTTTTAGTTTGCCCATAATAAAGTCTAGATGGAGACAATTATCCCATGTTTAATGAACGTAAATTTAATATTGTCCCGGATCGAGGGATAAGGGGCGAACAGCAAACTACTTCGACCCGGCACCTCACCGCTATTTTGAATTTTGATTTACAAAACTTTGCGCGTCACACTCGGCAACTCTTCACAATATCCTGCTTCTGTTGACAACTTTCTTGAGATTAATTTGAAACGGTTTGACACCGGGAAGCACCTTTACAAAGGTGAAGGTAATCTGAATTTGCTTTATTGAAGTTGCTATGATTTCTACATCTGTAAATATCCTTATTAAAATATAATTGATTGGCCTTAGAGATTTTTATAAGAAAGCTTTTATAGTCCATTCGGAGGATGCAGGTTTCAATTGTCGAGCTAAATGTCTGGCAATTCGGGACATGATTTCTCAATGTGTCGAAAAAAATATAAAAAAAATGGAGCTAAGCTTGGACGACTGTCTTGGTCACCATAAAATTCCCGTGTTAGAATCATCAACAAACGTTCAAATTTGTATAATAAAATAATCATCACAGGCCTGCCAAGCGAATTAGCGTTCCGGTACGATGTAACGTACAAATCAGTAAGGTTTTTGTGCTGAACAAATCTTATCTAACTTAGAGTTCTGTCAGCTTAATCTGCATCATATATCAAGTGTGACAATTTCAATCAGCTGTTAATATCAGGAGCTACAGTTGTTAAGGGATAACTTGTAGTATTTTGTGTGTAGTTGTGTTCCAAAGAACTCAAAGTATGGTATGTCAGAAATCCCCGCAAAACGCGTTCAACTGTGAATGTCTTTCAGTAGAGGTCAATGCGTACTAGGTACGCGGTAGGGATTCATATTTTTTTGGGATTTTAGGACAAACGTGAACCCACTACTCGGCTGTCTAGTTACTCGTATTAAGTTGAATCTTTTATAAAGACGCGGCATGTCTCGCAAGCTCGGCGGCTAATGATGATATACTGGTGCGCGCTCCCGGGGGCTACGTAATTTTCCCTTAGTACAGGCCACACACTATTGTCCAAGCTGAAGTAAGTAAACACAAACTAAGAACTTCACCGTTTAATCATTCATTCCGGCGAGGCGAGCGGGATTTTATTTAGATTTATTATTTCACCGTTTGCCGCGCGCCTGGAAGCTGTTGTGATAATAGACCTGTGGACAATTTCCTTACTGCGTATGAATGCGGTCAAATAAAAAAGCTAATGAATTTTAGTCTGTTTATTTTATTAAATAAGTAATTGTATTTATTTGGTATTGGCTAGATGGTTGTGTGTGTTATCTGCCTGCGATAGAAACAGCACCAAAAATATCTAAAACTTGCTTCAAGATCTGATTGCAGGTACTCTGCTAGGATCATACCAAGTTTGGGAGGGAGAACAACTCTAGTAGTGAAAGTGAGAATGAGACATAAGGTACTCTTTAAATCTGATTTGTTCGTTCAATCAGAATAAAATTCAAATGATTGATTGAATTTTGACGGAAAGTTCCAGAGATTAGATCGTTCAAGCAAAGGAGGTATTTATTACAATATTGCAGGTGCATAAATATCTATAAAAAAGTCATATATCTCAAAAATATAAGCCAATAGTTTGAAACTCTACTACTACTATATCGAATAAACTTAAGTTATTTAACATTGAATATATTATTAATCCCTACATATTGTTACTCACGCTTATGCTACATACAACTAATGAAGGGTCACAAGAGCAGTCTGAAAGGGAGCAACTTGCCTATGTAAGCTACTTGACTTGAGCTTTAACCGAGCACGACGAGATAGGGTCAAGATAAACTCTTTATACACACGCTGCTAACAAAATTTGTCCCTAGTCCAAAAGTTTAGTTCCTTGAAAATTTGCCTTATTAGACAAAAATACATTAGATGAAAAAAATTACAAGGATAAATATGAACGACATCTCATTTCACGCAGAATAAATGTTTTAAATGCTTTTTGGAATGGGACTGAAACCTAACGTAACCAAAAATAGAGCTTCAAATTTTTGATACTAACTCAAAAGTAGTAAGAGATTGCGGACGGACCTCGATATAAATTTGAGAAGTGGTTGAATGAGCACTTAGCACGGTAGGTACACACCACGCCAGCATGATGGAAACTTGATAATTAATTTTATCGTAAAGGATAGTACAGTACCTAAAAGTTACGGCATTCATAATGTCGTAATGTTTTTAATAATCCGGAATTTAATTTATTCATACCTAGTTACTCACAAAAGCAATTTAAGCAACTTTTCAGGAATAACTAACTAAGCATTAAGTAACTTTTTTGTTCGGAACTGTGCGAATCGAAAATGTTTTCGACGTAGTTTAACATTCTCGGAATACACTAACCGATTAAAATTTTAGTTATTGCCTTTCGAGTGCTACATTACTTTATTACTTCAGATAAATTTTATATAACGTGTTACGATTTAGGAGATAGAAACGTACGCGGTTTTTTAACCGACGAAAAAAAACGGAAGAAGTTCTCAATCCGACACGTATATATATTTATGTATGACCACGCATTACTTTTTACAGAGTTGTCCGATTTAGATAATTCTTTTTTATAAGGTTGTCTTACTAAGGTGTGTCCTAATATGATGATATCATTGGAAAATTGAAGGAACTCTTCAAATTTTATAAGCACACTTGCAGCGATTTCGGTTTTTGTGTAAGTATCGGTAGCATTTTGGCTACAAGTGCCGTATAATATACTATGACAGTATAGTACGAGTACGTTACGTGGCGATAAATGACTAAATAGTAAGAAATAAAATTTTTTAACAAAAAATAGAACCGACTCAAAACACACTAAAAAGTAAAAAATAACTGTGTCATGTAGTTGCACAAACACAGTTATTTTTTACTTTTTCAAGTGCGATTTGAATAACTGCGCTAATTTATATTTTCTTATTCATTTTTTATTTGCTTACTAGCGGAAACATGGAATAAAATTTCTAAAATAAAAGTTAACTTAAGTTACTCCTTATTGAACTTTAATTTTTTTTACAACACCAGCTGTCTGCAAGTGAAATTCCCAACAAAACCGATTCTGCTGTTTCTGATAATAGCAGAAATAAACAAATAGACAAACAAAAATTTTAACTGTTAAATAGAAATTACAAACAGACAAGTCAATTTTATGTGTGTAAATATACGCTAGGTTATGTACGTTAGCTGCCGTATAGGTACTATTAACTGATATCACTAACTAAAGAGATCCGAGTTCGACTCCGAGGCCCAACTTAAAAATTAAGATAGGTACAGGGGATAGGTAATAGTTAAGTGACGAAATTATCTGTGTTAAAAATATTCAGTGCTTATATTTGCAAATCTCCCATTTGCAAATATAAGCACTGAAAATTTTCCACCCAGTCTTATAAATTAAAGCTAATAATGTTATTAATAACATCTTCTCTATTTACGCTAGTTAACCTCCTTTAAAATTCATAAATCAATAGTTAATTTAGGTTGTAGGAGGGTAAGTACTGCGATACATTAAGTACATAACATAAATGTATATTGCTATACTGGATAGTATATTGTATTTTTAACTTTCGAATTGAGGTTCTCAATTCGACACGTATATTTTTTTTTATGTATGACCACGCATTACTTTTTACAGAGTTGTCCGATTTGGATAATTCTTTTTTTATTAGAAAGGGCATACTTCCAAGGTAGTCCCATTGTCATCATTTCAGGATCTGATAATGGTATTCTGGGGAAATTGAAAGAACTCTTCAAATTTTGGAGGCACGCTTACAGCGATTTCAGTTTTTGTCTCGGCATCGGTAGCATTTTGGCAACTAGTGCCGTATAATATACTATGAAAGTATAGTACGAATACGTTACGTGGCGATTAATCACTAAAACGTAAGAAATTAAAAATTTTAAATAAAAATAGAACCGACTCAAAACGCACTAAAAAGTAAAAAATAACCGACTCCTAGATATGCTTAAGTAAATTAAAGCAACTATTTTTTATTTTTTAGTGCGTTTTCAGTCGGTTCTATTTTTATTTCAAAAATTTTATAGATAACAACCCGATGCCAGCAACTTCGTCCGTGGAATTAAAATAAATGAGATTACGAAAATAAAAATAGCCTAAGTTACTCCTTATAACTTATTATACTATATTAGCTCTCAAGTATGAATAGAATATTTTCCCAGTCGTTTCCATATTTTCCACTGATTCTTTGCCCCTACAAACAGAGTAGTGTAACAGAGTGAAGTTGTCTGAAACAAATGAAGTCTTCGTCGATAGATGGATTATCCAACACAAAAAGAGTTTTTCAATTACAACCAGTACTGAGATTATTCTCTTCAAACAAACCGCTTCAGCTTTATAATATTAGTATAGATTTAACCAGTTTCAAAATAAAGTTGTACCTACGAATATATTATGAAATTATATTATGTGAAATATATTAACAATACTAACCTACTGAGGTACGAAAAATATATCTTTAAAAAAAACAGTATAATTAAAATAACTAACTAATCAACTTCACTATAAACATCATTATAAATTTAGCCCATTTTGTAGGCTGCCCATCACGCAGGCAGCATTTCCGCGCTGAATTGCGATAGATATTCGTTGCGCGAGAAAGCTGCCTGCTCGAGGAAAATATATTTTTCAAAATACGTATTTTAATTTCGACTATTTAAGGTCCGCTTTCTTATACGTAAAACGTAAAATTGTACTAGGATTTCACATTTTTTTTTAAACCAACTGTGTTAAAATCCTTTTGAAAATACTGATAATAATAAGTAATACCAAATCATTTACCTTATTTATAAAATTTACATTAAAAAAAATTATAACCGTTTAAGTATATTAATTTTAAAGGCAAATAATTTTACATTAATTGATTAGTTTTCTTAGTTATCAGTTATCACATTCGTGTTTTTCACGCAATACATGAATCTCTAATAACGTAACAAGATTTGTCTCTTTATTTTGAAACAAGAGACTTTCCATTACCGGTACCTACTAAGTACGTATTTTCGTCTTGTTTATATTGCGTTGAATATTTTACTAAGACGCAGAATCCTACGTAGCTCCTAATGGCAATTTACTGGTTGTTACCGGAAGTTGTGCTTTTTCCTTGTGTAGAGAAATAAGCAATTATTTTTTAGAGGATAAGTGTCGTAACTGCAGTCTTATCCGTTGGTAAGTGTTGATGGAGGGAATATTATCAGTAGGAGCTAACTTACCGAAAGCCTCAGAATTGTACTCTAAGACCCGAATACTGAAATGTCACTCAAATGTAATAAAATCTCAAGTGATCGTTCAATAACGTAATAGATTTTAAGAATCATATTATTACATTAATTTTTTTTTAATTCGTCCCCAAGGTACAGGCAAAGATCTGTGACCATACAGCCTATTCAATCGTCTTGTTATTACATTAAGGTCATTTATTGTTTTATTTTTTTTATTTAATCAGACGGTAGAGTTCAAAAGTGGCACCGATTACTTAATAGTACAGATACAGGTATACTCAATGGTTAGTCTATGGTAGCGAGAAATGGTTTTGATATATGACACTGCGTATAAGCCAAGTCTAATGAATAAGCCCTTAGCCCGTTCAACGTAGTCTTAACTTGAATGTGAAATCGCAATCGCACGAAATCTTAAGTAATATTTCAAAACTAATCATTCTTGAATAGTTATTATTGGACTAGCGGACGCAAGCGACTTCGATTCGCGTGAAATTTAAATTAAAACAAATAAATTTTTCAAAATAAAAGTAATAACAAGTTAACTTACTACTTATAACATTAGCAGTCGGCAGGTGAAAATCCCGTCAAAATAAGTCTAACTTATTATTAGATTAGCCGAAACAAAAATTCATTTCTTCATTTAAGTACCGTATATACTTTCATATGTACTTACAAAAAAGCTGTTCATTTAAAATTACAAACAGACACTTCAATTTTATTTTTATAGAGTATAAATGAACGTAATCGGATCACTAATACTCGTATATTTTAAAAATACGGTATGTGCCAGTGACGTATATATTTACGAGTCAGAAGTCGGAGTCACGTCGATGGTTCGGCAAGCTCTCGAGTCGACGGCTCTCGTGGCACTCGCTTGCCTATTGTAAATCCACATGGGGCTAAGATTACGCCGGTAGAGCGTGAGCCAGTTGTCACTTTTCCTACCCTTTTTGTTTAGAAGAAATTACCTTAGAATATAACCTGCCTTCTGAGCCAGTGGCAGTGTTACTACAAATACCAAACATAACGTTCAAATGTGCTTGTGAACTAAGCATACTTCAAAAAAATATTTTGATTTTGAATATACATATTACGTATTGTTTTTGAACGTATAATTATAATTATTGTATACAATTATAATTTTTCGTTCAAAAACAATACATAATATTTATAAGATACGGAAGAAATAATTTTTATAAGATTTTATATTTAGATAACGTTTCTTACTTTAGGATAAGGTACTTTTTCGGATAACATGGCAAGATCATTTTTTTATTAGCTCTTTTTTAAAACGTAAGTTTCTTAAGTGGCTCCACTCAAAAAAATAATCTATTATCATCAGTCATATTAATACATTTATTTAAAAAGTGGAGTGATTGGTATGGAGAGAAAATAATAATAAGCGATATTATATAATAGCAATTCTAAAAGCTTTACATACTTAATAATAGCGAATATCTCCATTAAATATTAGACATATTTCTTCTATCATTTATTTATTTACAATTTTTTTTTTAAATTTTCAACAATGCTTATAAAACAATTTTAAAAAACACTATTAAAAATTTATAAAAAAAATCCAGTCCGCCTGCTGCGGGGCCCGGGGGTCCAAGCAACCCGTGGTCAGGGCTCCAGAGTGAGGAACCTCCACACAATACGCGCCGTCTCAAGAATAACCGCCCTCTGTATCCGACCCTTGATCCAACAATCATCGTTGAATCAACATTCCACATGGCGGTAATCTCATGAACCAGGTCCAAGTATTTTGATACTTTTTCTTTTTCAGCTTTACATATTTATTAATACATTCCTTACTATAGTAGAAAACCATATAAATTACTTATCTAATATAATATTTGAACAACTATATTAAGTTAAATTATTACATTCACACAATCAATAAACACATTAAAACCTAGACCATCTCAAAACTTCCCAATAAAGCCTTACAATATATAGTTTACTGTGTAACGAGCATATAGTGACGGTGGGCTCTTGGTCCATTAATTAGTACACCCCGAAGCGAATATTTAATGTTTGCGAATAGAAGTTATTTACCTTGTATTTTCGGTGTTCTGCGTTAACCTAAGAAACATTAGTTGTAGTTTAACTATTTACACAAGTTAGTTTGGTTTAGTGTACGTTTATAGTATATCTTAATTTAGCGTACCTACGAAATTAAGCTAGTACATATTAGAAACACTGTCACACACAGCCGATAGAGAAAGTTCGATCTTTGCCATTATAAACGTCATCCTATTTTAAGGGCCAAGAAATACAAAGAAGGAGGATTAGGCCAGTATTGGGCCCTCAAATACATACATAGCCTATAGAAGTCCACTGTTTGCAACAGGCCTCTTAGGCTCATAGGCTCAAAGGACTCACACACGCGATCTTGAACCATCGGCATTCAGCGGTTCCCCGCAACCTGCTGGTTGTCATCAGTCCACCTAGCTGGGTGTCAATCTATACTGCGTTTTCCAGTACGCGGCCGCCATTCCAGCAACTTGGGACCCCAACGTCCATCAGCTCTTCGAACTATGTGCCCTATCCATTTCAACTTCAGGTTAACAACTCGTCGAGCTATGTCAGTAACTTTCGATTTTCTGCAGATTTTCTCAACTCTGATCACGCAGAGATACACCGATAATAGCTCGCTCCATCGCCCGTGTAGTGACTCTGAGCCTTAACAAAAACTGGAGAATATTAGAAATATTGTCACTGAGTGCTTATCACCCTGAGCCCGCCAGGCCAAATTGGAGCTAGATGCTCCAAATCACCTTTCCAATGAGTTCTGCCCCTATAGAGTCTGGCCCTGTAGCGGGCCATATAAATAGACAGAAATATATTTTAAAAATATTGTATAGAAACCTTACATATCCAATTAGTAATTCGTGGTAAAAGATTGTCAACAAATTTTCTTAGAATTTAATTTTGGTCATTGCTTTGTTAGCATTCGTACATGACTGGCGGCACATTTCCCCTATACCATTTTTTCTAACTGATTTAAAACCATGGGGACATTATTTTTATATGACTCATGAAATAAAGTAGGTACTTACTTATCGAATTAGGTGTATTACACATCACCCTTTGGGCTTTTCTACGAAGGGGTTAACCCTCTACCGATACCTACTGACCTATACTTTATCTTTGCGTGTATAAACATAATGGTTCTATACGCAGGTATACACTATATAATTATGTCCTCCAAAGAAGCTGGACCGATTTTAGTTCAATAGTATGTGTTTATTTATATGGATCTCATAATGGTTTATATACACAGGTAGACAGGTGGCGCTGTGATATGTTAATAGTATTTTTTGTAATTTTGCATATCAGAACATATAATTATACATTTTTCGAAAAATACGATTTATAAAAATGGCGAACAAAGCTCATACACAAAATTAAAATAATATACTTATACAAAAACCGCTAAAAATAAAGTATCTGCACTAAAGTAAGATGTACATTTTTAATGGGTTTTACGATTCTAGGTTCTAGCCTTTTTAAGCCTTACCTATGTACCTTTATAAAAAATTAAACAGATAAAACGAAAAATCTAAAATGCCGTTGAACAACAAAAACAAAGGATGCATAGATTAATAATGGCGTTAATTTTGAAGCAACACGCAATGGTTTCGCAGTTCGCCAACCACAGCGCATGCGCGCGCGACGCGGCCAGTTTTAAATATAGAAGCGTCGCCGGAATTTTGCTGTCCTATTTTATTTCCGATTCGCCACAAACTGCACAATTTAACCTCCAATGTTATTGTTAATATAACAAATTTGTTAATTTAACATTCTAACGCGCAATGGTGTTCCGCTAGTTCTGTGTTGTGAAGTGAAATATGGATAATTTGTGGACGCATGGACCAATCGTTAAATTAAATCCAACAAAGTGACAAACATGTACAGTGCACTTATAATTGCAATATTATTGTGGAAACATGGTAAATTATTTTCATACCAATTAGCTCCATTTAATTAACACTGCTTTTGATTATGGCAAAAGTTAATTAGCTGCTGTAAGTTGTACGTTCAAAGCTAGCTACTGCCGTACTACTCATACCCTGCACTATTGTGTATTCTGTGGTACTATTATACATAATAGAATTATATATAGGTAGTACCAGTAGGTACTACATATCATGCAATATAATAATATTAAATTTACTAACGTCAACATTTTTGCCCGTATTTCATTAATATCTAACAATATACTATTGATATTTCACATACAGATTCGTGGACTAGTGGTTAGCCTATGAGGCTTTGAGCATAACCTAGGTTTAAATCCTGTAGCTATTCTGTAACGAAACTAGACAGTGTGACGAAGTCGTCTTCTCTCTCTATCGATAGTTAGACAGCAAGATAGAGACGAAGTCGAGACTCACGCTGTCGAGTTTCACTACAGAGTAACGCTACTGTGTCGGGTATTTTTTCTGAGAAATTTTAAGATTGGAGTCGAAAAGTTGGTGGTCATAGTTCCGGTTACTATCATCAACATAGTGATAATAAACGTTATCACCCTAAGCCCGCCAATCCGCATTGGAACAGTGTGGTGGGCTAATCTCTATGTCCCTTCTCTGAGTAAGCAGGTCTTGCTTTGTATGTTAGGAATAGCTGTTTAATTGGTCTATTATAAGTAAATAAATAAATGGTGATTGATTTAAAAAAAAATATATATATAAAAAAGAAAATTGTGTTTACATAAGTTTGTTTGTTGTGATTTGAAAGCAGACGATCACAAGAAACGACTAAACGATTGCCTGTCGTCTAAATACACACAAAAGTATTTTAGAGTAAACTAGTGCACAGCCGTCACTTCATCCGTAAAACCGGCTTCCTCAAATACAATTTTTAACATCGTTTCTCTAAATCTTAATGAACCTGCTCCGTGCTTATCTACCCGTGAAAATTGAATGAAAACCTGATCTGAATGCTGATCTGATGCTATAGAAAAATGAACTGATCCATATTAGTTAAAAAATATTGTTTTTGCTCGGATTTTGACGTGACAACGTCTTATAATTCGATAGAGCCGGCTGCACGCACGAAAAAACATGACTCATGCGGCGTTACCTCGCTTTGAGGCGTTCCATGTAAGGCTTGAAGTGCAAGCGAGAGCGCGGAACGTGCGACAAAGAAACACAATCGGCCTTTGCGTTCGGCAGCGTTCGACATCTGTCTATTAAATATATAAATTAAAAATTAATATATTTATAAATTAATATATTTATAATAAATTTAAAATATAAATTTATAAAAATATACTTAAATTAAAAATTTTAATAACCAATTAAATGCTACCATTCCATCAGTATTTTCTTAAGACGTTGTCACGTTCAACTATCGTCAGTAAACCGACTTTACAGACAACCAATTTTTTGTCTGATTTTATTTCGAGGTAGTTTTGAATGCCTAACTCATATAACACAGAAATAAAAAGACAGACAGATATACAAATTGAGGTGACCAATTTGTATAACTGTGTATATGTATATCGTAATTAAACATATATTTATAAATTGAGGAAAAAGCTGTTATGTATTGTGTATTGTGATATGTAAAAATTATAAGCTTTATCTTATTTTATTGGTCCCTAAGATACGAGCTTACCTGGTTTAGGGGCCAGGGATTCATTGTAAAATCTTTAACTTCGTAAATAAATATATTCTTATTCTTATTTATTTATAATTTTACTCCATTTGATCATTACTATCAGCAATATCCTTATATTATCATCGTAATCGATCCATTTACTTTAAATAGAAATAGAATTCAATTTGCAAAATGTTACAAGTATTACAACAGTTTACTGAATTAATACTGTGCAAATACGAGTACATATTAATACAATTAAAATATAGTTTTGCACTAAAATAATTACCAAAATATAAGTCAACCAAAAAGTGAAAGAAATAGAAGATATTAGAAATAAATAAATTATGTCAAATATATTATTTCAAGTCATAATGACATTTTTCTAGTAAGTAGCCATTTAGTAGCAATCTTAAAGCTAGGTAAGTTTAATGGTTTATGTCTTCTGGTATTTCTTTACCATACAGCATGGGGTTTTCATATATGTACTGGAGATACGTTTTACTATGACTAAATTGCTAAATAGTCTGACGGCATAAAAACCATTATGCCAGATGCCACATGTACAGGCCACGTCAAACTTTTAACGCCCCGTTATTACGAGGGCGTTAAATAGGCTCGAATTCGAAGCTCTACTATTCTTAATGCAAGTTTATAAAACTATCGATTATATTATAAGTATAGATAAACAACTGTTTACGCGACATAAGGCGTGAATTCCCTGCCTTTGTGGAAAACAAATCGGTCGAATGTAGTCAGCTCACGTTTTACTGCACATAAAACGCGGCGGACCGGGGGAAAATATGAATGAAAATTAGAACATTTCTAAACAAAACTCTTATGGTTCGGTCAAAATCGTAAACAACGATAAAGGTTAAACATTGCCGTTTATACGAGATGCAATTGAGGTTATATATTTTATAATAATCGTCGGTGTGTGCTAGGTATAAGATAATTGTTTATTATTCGCTTATCTTGTCTAGTATGTTTTTTTGTTATTCTTATTTTTAACTATAGGAACTAGTGCTTGGCTACTGAGAGTAGAGACTGAAATAGTCCCGCAAATTTAAAAAAAATCGGAGGACATTCCCAAAATTATAGGGCGAATATTAAAATTACTCAGTTTGATACTTGCAATTGATTTTTTATGTCGGTAGATAATTGTTTGTTATTATTTTCACACAAATGCGTTTCTATACGAAACACGAGAAGTTTTGAAATTAACCGAACGATTTCAATCTACTTTCTGTAGCCATATACTAGGAAGCCAAAATCTAGCGGCTTCATTTCACATTTGAGACAATTCGGCATGAATCGAGATCCCGGTGGTGTTAGATCCAATCCGAATACCCTACCACTCTTGTACGTTCCATTCTATACATTGGTTTCATGTAGCTTGTAGCTACCTAGTCGATTTAAATATTGGTACACTAAAATAACGACAATATCTTTTTTATTACAGTTTTAGTAGAAAGCGTCCGTATAAAAGAGCTGCAAGTGCCAGGTATCGCGGCTGAAGGCGGGCAGGCGCTGCTGGGTTGCCAGTTCGATCTCGAGCTCGACGAGTTGTACTCCGTCAAGTGGTACAAGGACGGCAAAGAGTTCTACCGATATGTGCCTTCTAATGAAGAAGTCGTCTCGCATTTTTCCATACCTGGAGTGTTTGTTGACGTAAGTATGCTTTGTCACTTAGCCAAATTAGCTTAATACAACTTACCCTGACGGCGTCAGTGGCAAGTGCGATGGATTTATATGACGGAGGTTCTGAGTTCGATTGCGATTTTCTTAATTGGTCCATGTCTGGCCTCGGCCGTGGCTAGTTGCCACTCTACTAATTAAAATGTACCACCAAGCGATTTAGTGTTCCGGTAAAAACTTAGATTATGAATATTGGATTCGCTTTAATCCACCGGAGCGAGACTTTTGTAAATATAATAGGAAGAAATTTAGTTGATAATGTTCTTAAAATAATATTTAAAATTTATTTAATCCCAAATAATATCACTATTGACTTTTATAATTTGGTATTATTCTATATTCACGAATAATAATTATTATTACATAATATTTGTATTTGGATCGCCAAAAAATCAAAAATCGCCTATATCCAGCAGTGGACGTCCATCAGCAGTTAATGACAATGATGATGATGATGAGGAGCCTAGAGATATTTATAGTAACTGACTTTTTTTAAAAACGGGACACGAAATAAAAATTTTAGTTCATTGAAAATATTCGAAACACACCTGACTATATTAAATCAATAAACATTATCTATTCAGCTACACAGGGGCTGCATTGGTTTTCAAATTAAATTAAAGCCTATATTGACGCAATTTAGCCGTACTAAAATTATTTTTAGAAAGTTTTTGCGTAGGTCATTGTCCTGTAGATCCGAAGCGAAACACATTCAAGGATTAATTTTAAAAGTATCTTGATATAATTATTTTTCTGTTTTTGTTGCGAGAAGAAAGCTCGTTATCTCTTATTTAAGAATAAGAATATATTTATTTAAGAAATTATAGATTAACTTACACAATGAACCTCTGGCTCCTAAACTAGGTAAGCCCGTACCTTAGGGGCCAGTTTCATTTAAAGAATTGGCAAAAGTAACAAAATTATACAATAATGACTTATATGTCTATTAGTAGGATCTAGATATCCAATAGCCCAAGATCAAGGGGCCAAAGCCCGATCTCAAAATCAGTAGGTTTCGATCCCACGTCGTAGACTGCTGTCCTACTCGCTCCTAAAAGTTTTATTTTATAATATCAATTGCAAGAGATTACAGTAATAAATAATAGATGACTTAGTATTGGGACACTCGTTCCTCTATTACAAAATTCATTAAGTTCATTTTATAAATGACTATAGTATTCCTTCTACTTAATTCCTTCCGAAATAATACGTATTACATAATAAGCTTTACCAGCTTATACCAAATAGACACTTTATTCAACTCCCATTTATCTCAAACTGTCATAACATAGGTACCGACTACCGACAGAAGTTCAGCAATATTGGATAGTGCTGTTACAATAACTAGTTACCGGCACTCAAGTGCTCCGGTTTGAAAAATACCTCTAATATGTTGCTTTTAAGAAGTTTTTGTTTGACATTTACTTAAAGTTAACTGTATTCTTAAGAGCACTGTAAATAATCACTCGTATGTGTAGCCTCTTTGGAAAAATGGAGTGAACTTTAAGCGATTTCTCATAGAAATGAAAACATCTACCTACAGACGGCCAACTTGACTTATTAAGCACTTAGGAGTAGGTAGTTGACCAGACTGGTGACGAGATTGGTATCTCGTACATCGTAATAATTAATTTATCACTTTGGATTTATTTCAATACGGGCAATTACAGTTTTTTAGGTTGTTACATAACGAAGTAATTAACATCTACATTTATTAAATAATAAATTCGAATAATTTATTTGTGCGAAAAACCTGTTTTTCTCTACCATTAAGCATTGTATAGTCAACTTCTTCTTTAAAGTATCCCAACCCCAAATCGTAGTCCCAAATGACCAATCACTTGGACTTGATATATAGTATACCAATTAGTCATAACATGGAATGTGCTAGGATTAAGTGGGGCATGACCTTTATATAACTATAGACCTTTAAACACTAGCAATGATTTATATTAAATTTATAACAACTTCCGCAGTTTGATAATAAAATACATAATAAATTGCAGGTAAGTCATTCGTCAAGCACCATGGTTGCTCTAGAACACCTAACAAAGGAGTCGGCCGGCCTCTATCGGTGCGAAGTGTCTGGAGAAGCGCCCTACTTCGTTACCGTTTACAAAGAAAAAGCCGTCAATATTCACCGTACGTTTTCATTATATAGCTATACATCTTTGAATATTTATTAATCTATAGAAATATCTGCTACACCTTTTGTTGTTAAATAACATAATCATTGTAGCTAAACGCAAAAGGCTTTGGATACCTTGAAGGTCCAATACAATAACGTCTTCACGATGCTGTTGGGCTTACCGTGGTTTTCAGCGTCTGGCGTGTTTGCTTAAGAGAGCTAACTGAAGACTTATACCTATAACAAAAAAATAAAAAAATAAAAATACTGCATCCATTCTGAAAAGATTGAGTTAATGCTCGAATAGCATCCACAAATTTGAATATGTTAGAATTAAAATGGGCAGTACCATTATTTTGATTTACGAGCAAAAGTTATTGCATATAGGATCTGACATTAGCCTGATACAGCCCCGGATATACGATTTTGTCGTATCAGTGCAGAAACTTGATAATTGCGCCCTCTCTCTACATCGCTTGACGTAATTTACTAACTCATTAATATATCACGAGTGTCACGTTTTGTTTTGTTAGTGTCAAAGTTTTGTTTTTATGAAGCTTTGGCGTTTGTGTGGCATACACATATAAAATTTATCTATATAAAACATAATAAGGAAGTTTTCTTTCCTTGTTAAAAAAGCATTTAAAAAATCTTCTGAAGCAAAAAAGACATTGCGTTAATCTTTGGATCCCAGATTTTCTCCTCTGTAATTACACCCACATGGCGTATTTTGTTAGAAGACATTATATTCTTAGATTATATATTGTGTTCCACGGAACAAGAAACTGCCGCTCGGGACACCCCTATTTGCTCCACCCCTACATCCGGGGCTGGGTGGTTAAGTTGGATTTATACCAATACTTTAGTAATAAAAATACTCTAAGATCAATGCAATTATGTTTAATATTTGCAGTACTCCCTAACAAAAAGCCACGAGTAAGAGGTCTACAAAATGAATATGTAGTAGGCGATTTACTGGAGGCAAACTGTACCTCGTCGAGGTCTCGCCCAAAGACACAAGTAATGTGGCTAATAAATGACCAAATGGCTGCGAAAAAATACACTCGAGGACCCTGGGAGCGGGTATCAAGAGAAAGGGCCGATGCTCGAGAGACGACGCTAGAGTTAAGATTCTTTTTATTGCCACACCATTTCCGCGATGGCGTGCTGACTGTCAAGGTAATTTACAACATTCGCTTCGTGACAATAAAAAAATATTCAAAAAGATCACGCGTAACATTTGACTATGTGTGCTTAACGCAACTTTATTGCAAAATATTTTTATTTTGCAAAGTAAAACGTTGAAAATTTTTGAACAATAAAATTTGTCACTCTCTTGCCATTCTTAACAAAAGAGAAAAATAGATCATTTCGACAGTAAAGATGTTTTTATTTACCAAATTGTTATAGTAATTATATTTTTTGACGAATTTTTAACATAACAATGTTAACAATCAGCAAATCAATGGCTAAAATATTACAATGTCAAGACGTGGTTGATTAAGTGCAATATCTTTAGTAAACAACCATCGATAGAATAGTTGTTAACTTAACAACTTATATTAATGCTGCAAGTGTTATAAACTCCCTAACTTGTAGCAAGTAGTAGCAAGAAGATAATGAAATTCAATACATAAGTATTAGTTTATATTTATTTTTAGTGTCAAGCTGCTCTACCCCCACTATATCAAGAGGAAGTAATTCATCACATTATTCGAGTTGACCCTGCTCCTATTCCGATAGACGAGGGAGACGATTTAGAGGCAGCGCCGCCTATCTATGAAATGCCAGTCATAAGTGAAAATACTGGCTTTTTACCCGTTACTGATTCACTCAATGAGGAAGTTGTCAAAGGTAAGAAGATTCGTGATTAACACAATCAATACAGCAGCAATAATTGAGATAATATCAACTTTACTGTCATATTTATATGCAATCTAAAACGGGCAAATGGAAACGAAATAGAGAAACGAGTAGTAGACTGAAATTAGTAAAAATATGCTGCCCCGTATTTAAGAATCTTTGCGCCGTTAAAGGTTACCGAATCTAAAGTAGGTGACATAGACTTATTAATGACTGTAATACGTACACGTATTCAGGTACGCTAGACTACATCAAACATTTATGTCTATAATTTATATATAGCTATCATATATGAAAATGAATACTTATAATTGTTTAACGTAATATTAGGTAGCAGCATTACAATATTGAAAAGTCAATTTTTATTGACGATTACATTGACAAAGATTTTCAAATTTTACTTAAAAATCTCTTCATTTACTTGAGCGTGCCGATGTTGTAAACTCAGTATCGGAAACTGTGACACAGTTATTTTTATCTTATTTGTTAGGTAAGATTGACAGCAATATTGGCTTATTTCCGGACCGGAAATTATGGAGTATGTGACCTTCTTCCGGTAGTAAGTATCTCCCGATTAACACAAAAGAAACATTGCAAAACATGAAACTACTGATTTTTAGATTAGTAAAAATATATTCGAAATTAATATTGATTATCCCTATTTTTTATTTCAGATAACAGTGGAGGAAATAAATTATCAGTTTGGGCCATTATTCCATCGACATTCGTATTGCTAATTATATTATAATTTTTTTATATTATTTGCTTTTATTGTTATGTTTACACAACGAGAATTATATAAAAGTCCATATTTTTAAAGTAGAACAAGTTTGTTCCCTTGAACTGTTGTTACTTTATGTGATATCAACTGTATTTTTACGAAAAGTTTTATTTTAATTTGTATGGTATTGTATAAATCCAAATTAGAATTTGTGTCTTAATTTGAAAAGCAATACGAGAGCATTGAACCTAGCGATTATTAATGTCTAACTACGTAAAAGATTTAACCGTTCCATATTCGAGTATTATCTATACTAATATTATAAAGCTGAAGAGTTTGTTTGTTTGTTTGTTTGAACGCGTTAATCTCAGTAACTACTGGTTCGAATTGAAAAAATTTTTTTGTGTTGATTAGACCATTTATCGAGGAAGGCTTTAGGCGATATAACATCACGCTGCAACTATTAGGAGCGAAGAAATAATGGAAAATGTGAAAAAAAACGCGGAAAATTATTCATCCTTGAGGGCTTCCATTGCATGAGCTGCGAAAACGGTTCAAGATACTAAAAATATATGTATAAAAGAATTATTCCTCTTAAAATGATCTAAAAAAATGTCCACGACAGTATATGTCTATCATTTAAGATTAACTCACTAGAACCGTTTTATGGTAATCAAACTTGCTCGAAATTAATGCATTTGTTAAGAATTATAAATATATGTATATTGTTAATGTTAATGTACTGTAATATCGTACAATGATTAACAAAAATGTAGATCTTTAGTACGCGGGACGGGACGGAGGATATTGGTTGACGAGAAACTATAAAAAAATTAAATTGAGAGGGGTAGCGGGGAAGAGAGCACACTTTATATAAAAGTCTGTCTTTAAAATAAAAAGGGTACTTAAGAGGTTTTCACGCGGATGAAGTCGCGGGCGACTGCTAGTTTTTTATAAATGTTGGTCGAAATGTAAGGTTAATGTTGTATACTATGAGCTGTATATTGATCTTAACTTTAAGTATACGATGTTTTTATAACTTTAAGCATTTAAGCTTACACACCACACACCACAACTTCTCTATGGCATTTTATTATTTCTACTTATAATTAAATCTAAATATTTACAGCCCTTAAAGCTTATGTACCTACCCACCTAATTACAAGAGATTTTATTTATACAAATTATTTTAGGTCATCAATGATTGGTCCATTAATTATATTTTTGTGCACATACGTCATACATGTTGCACAAATTACGCTTGGGACGATCAAAAATCATATTACCTATTTAATATTCAATCGTGCATCGAATAAAATTTAAAATAAAATTAATCGACTGCTGATTACGCTTATTACAATATTTAATTAAGTCAGCTTGGGAAAGTTCCCAAACCGCTAAATAGGTAAATAAAATGTTCCAATGAACCTGGACATTAATTAACCGATTGTATATTTATTGAACGTATGTAATAAACAATATTACAACATTATTATAATTATTATAATGATTGAAACATTGTCCCAATTTTTTAAACACAAGCCTCGTCTTTTGTAAAAAAAAAAGGCTGTATCTCACCACGCTATTACATTAGAAGTGTCATATGCATTTATAATAGAATATTAAATTGAATAAAGAAAAATATCAAAGTGATCGAGTTTTATTTTCTTTCAAAGAAAGATTCTATACTAAAGCCAAACTCGATTGAGAATGCTTGTCAAAAAACAAATTAAAAATGAAGGTTGAAATCACTAGTCATTTCTTACCTATTTTTTTTAATTAACTAGTTAATGACTAATTCATGACAGTAAATTAGATTAGTAAGCTTAAAACTAATTAATATATTCAAAGTCTTTTAAATAAGATTTTTAAAATAACAAAACATAATTTTAAATTTATTAGGCATAAAATGTGTTGCGTTTTCTACCTCCATTTTAAATTTGTTTGTTCACAAGCATTCTCAATCGAGTTTGGCTTTAGTATAGTCTGGTGATTCGTTCTAAAATCTTCAAATGTTTAAAATTTTCAAATATAGTTTTAACGACACAAATTCAAAATTCGTTTATTTCAAGTATGTAAGTCAAAAACCAAAACGTTTTTTTAATGATATGCGAAAAGAGGTTTATTAAAAATAAAAAGAAATATGTATTTAGTCTACAATGAGTATTTATTTCTATTTACAAGCCATCGAGATCCGTTGTTTCAAACATAAATAATTAGTATCCGGAGCCACGTCGACCGTTTGGTCCGCCGCTGGGGTAACCTTCGCTTCCTCCTTGTGGACCGTTCCTTCCATCCTGAGGCCTGCCAGAAGGATAGCCTCCTTGACCGCCAGGATAGTTTCCACCACCTTGACCACCCCTGCCTCTACCACCTTGACCTCCACTGGGATAGCCACCTTGTCCTCCACTAGGGTAGCCGCCTCCTTGTCCACTGCCTGGATAGCCTTGTTCATTGCCCGGATAGCCACCAGCACCAGATCCTGAGCCAAAACCGGGTTGCTGATATCTTCCGCCTTGACCTGACCCTGGTTGTTGAGGGTAACCAGCCCCGCTTCCAGCGAAAGCTTCAGCGTTGGCATCCGCACTTGGGTAACCTTGATTTCTTCCTATAAACGAAATATACCTTGATAATATTATGTCGGATAGTAAGAGTTGTTACATACATAAAATATTTAAAAAATATTACCACTGCCAGTGCTGCCAAAACCAGAACCGCGGCCGCCACCAGCTCCTGGTAAAAAACGAATTAATAAGAACTTCAGTATAGTATAAAATCTAAAAAGCTTAATATATAATCAATAATTTTTCTGCATCGATGAATAAAATTATAATTAAAGGCACATACCACCTTAGTTGGCCGCACCGCAAAGAAATGAGTCGCGGTCATAGGAGCGCTACAGATAACTTTCATTCATCACAACTAGTATTTGATAACAATAATTTTTAAGTCCCGACTTTGAAAAAAGTGAAATTGTAGTATATAAAATATAATAAAAATAAGCAGAGATAGTAGACTACTATAGATAATAAACAAACCCTCATATCGGATCTGAGGCTTATAGCCCTCCCGATCTGCCTCATATTCCACCACTTGCTTCCTACCGTCAGGCAATACTACGTTATACTCCCCTGTAGTGACGTCGCCATCTCGTCGTTCCGAGTGACCAAACTTAGTACCTGTCTCAGCATCATCGACCTCATAGCTAAATTCGTACTTAGCTGGCCCCTGTAAAACAAATTTAAATATTTCCAAGTAAAAATACTTTTACACGACATTTTTACTATCTTTATAACTAGAATTTTAAAACGTGGCTTAGAATCCTAAAGCTCTTAGCTGATATCAAGAAAAGTAAAACCGGCATAGAAATCGTTTAAGTAAGACTTCATAAAAGACTAGCCAAATTCATGTTTGTGATGTAACCACCACACACTTATGTCATTTATATTACTTTAGCCTGTGAAAGATATATAAATTTAAAAAATTAAATCTATAAAAAAAATTAACTAAATGTCAACTTACGTTAGAGTCATCGACCCCTGATCCTCGATAATTTTGATTTTTATTATCTAGATCATTACCGAAATCAGGGGTTCCATAAGAGGTGGACGGAGATCCACCAAACTGTTGTCTGCCTTGATTTTGGCGGCCTGCATTTCCTCCACCGAAGCCTCCAGTTTGATAATTATCTGAAGCTGGTGTCCCGTAAGAAGTATCTGGCCTTTGAGCAGAGCCGCGACCACGGAATTGTGAACTGCCACCACCGAAGCCACCTTGTTGATTAGGAGCTCCATATTGTTGGCTGGGAGATTGTCCTTGGCGACCTCGCGAACCATCTCTTTGGAATCCGGAAGATCCTTGACCGGGTACTCCATATTCGGTAGACAGGGAAGAAGGATAATTCCCATCAGAATTATAGTTGCCACCGAACTGACTTTGAGATCCTGGACCACCTCTTCCCTGTCCTACATTAGGAGCGCCATATTGCGCCGACGGTCTTCCCCCAGATCCTGAACTAGGAGGTAGGTAACTGTTGACTGGTGGCTCACATTTCGTCGTCCTTGCCAATAGAACTGTTAGAGAAAAAAGCCACTGGAAAACAGAAAGGATATTAAAATATATTTATGAAGGAGTTAACGTCAGCAAAAACAATAATAAATGCTTACAACTAATATCATTTTAATGCACTTTTAAGTTTCTATGCAGATTTTAGTATTTGTTCCTTTAATCACACTTGGCTTTGGAATAAATTGAAATCCTCTGTACTAAGCTTATATAGTGCTAATCAAAGTGGTGAACGTATCAATAGTCATCATAGAAGGAGCACGCGCATCGTGTCTGATTTTAATTTCGTGCATTTGTCTCCGAATGTAGGGCGCGCAAATCCTTGTCGATGTACTAGTTGCAATATGTTCCGATTCACGCTACGATAGATACACACAAATTTATTATCTCTTAAAATACACAGACTTACTTTACAAGCACAATTGTCAGCATTATAGTTTCTTACATCGTATAAAATTAAAAACTATTAACTGTACTATATTTTGTGACTGTTGTTTACTGTTTAGACCTAAATATAATACAATAAATAGTCACAAAGAATACAGGTTGTGCAGTTGTGTTTTGTGAATCGACGTATTTATGACGAAAAGTAGATATGTACAATTATTTTTTGGGGATGAAAGAAACTGTGGAAAAAATATGGGTTATAACGATATTAACACTCGAAATTCCTTAAAAGAAGTAGTAACACCCACCCAGATTTGCACCCTGAGACCAACAATAAATGATTTGTGTTAATAATTTATGGGACACGCAGCATCAAAAACACTTCAGCTTTATCCATCACTCCTTTATTAAAGCATCGAAACGAATTTGCTACTTTTGCTTTAATCGTACATTTGATGAATAAGTTCGTGAAGGATCTGTGTCACTTTGCTCGTGTTACCCGTATATTGTGAAATACGCGCGCTCTAATTCAATATTACGATTATAAACATAAAGAACTAGCTATGTATGTATGTATGTATGTATGTGTGTATGTATTCCACCAGAGTAGATCCTATGCCTGGATGCCATTCCCAGTCCTGCATATCGGGGGAAACACTAGTTTTTCATCTTTAAGTCAACTCTAGATTCTAGACATCTAGATTTATGACTGAGTTACGTCACATTTAGAAGTTAAAGAATATTAGCCATGTCTGTTTTAATCCTACCAACTAATTGAAAAATCTCTGTTACGAATAGAGAGGAAAACACTCTGACAGACAGAAATCGCACCCAAGACCTCCACAATAAGGTTCTTCCACCAAATCCATGAAGCTATAAAGGTATTATAGTAAGTATGACATAAGAAAAGATTAGTCATCATCATTGTTAGCCTGTTTTATATTTAATAGCCTAACCACAAGGCGTAGCAACTTCTGTAACTGCTAATGGCCAGCTCAACGTGATCTTTGAGGTCTTCTAAACTCTGTAACAGCTGATGACCAGATCCGATAGCATGAAGCACAGGTGTACCTACCTACTACCAACATAACCTACTTCCCATATCCTGGCTACTACTGAAAAAAATCTTAAAAGATAATTCAGTATTTCAATAGCTTGACCACTGACTCAAATCAGGTAGGTAGCTTGATAAAAATTTGAATGAAATCCGAAGAAAGCCACTATTTTAAGTTATACTCATTCAACCAATGGAGAATAAAAATAGTAATCAAGAGAGAAGGGTAATTTCCATCAATAGGCTCGTTATGGAAGCAAGTAATGTATTCTTGTCAGAAATGCACATAGTCGTCACGTTCGCGGGTCATTTCTGATGAGCGTGCAACTCGTACCGTGGCGTGCGCGTGTCTGTGTCTGATGCAATTACACGACTGTGAGCGACTTGCCGGTTCAATGATGCGTTCAAGCTGTGGTTATCAATCTTGAGATACGCGAGACACAAGACGCAATATTTAGAGTTAATTTTTACAGTTATACTAACCCTGCGCTTATCAAACTGAGACATTCATTAATATTTATATTGATGCTGCCCCTGCGCCTACTAAACTTAGACATGTCTGATGATTTTGCAATTTCAACGGTGACAACACTTTTCTGAAAATCCGAGCACAACACTTCTCGGTGGCAGAAATAAGCATGCTGGTAACACTCCCACTAGTGACGTTACAAAGAGCCACTAATAAATTTTTTGTTACTTTTACTGTAGTTGTGGTACAGCTAAAGTTTCTATTACTTTCATTATCGCGATTTGAAACTCGTTAAAGGGGCATATACCTGGTGGAGACGTAATTTTAACTATGTATTCAACATATTTTCTTAAATTCTCTGTAGTACCCTTAAATGCATTATGTGGTAGTGCGCACACCTTAACCTTTTTAGAACGTTGACGAAGATATTGTACTAGCTACATGCATGAAGTTTCGACTTTCTAAATCTGAGCAGATGCCCGGTTGTGGTGTAACAACTCGTAACTCGAAACAATATTGAGATATCTCATCATCCAAACGTAATTGCACTTACTGCTATATCATCCGATGCTGTCCAAAATGTTTCAAGCTATTGCATAACTTCTATCACAGGCCTTGAGCGTGGATACCGAATCCAGAAATTCCGTAACGAAAAAACCTAACACCCCTGAATATCAAAAACATAATATTAAAAGCATGATTACGGCTCCGACGTCATCGGGATCGTGGTCTAGCGGTAAGGCGCTCTAAGTGCCCGAATTGCCAGAGAATCGCAGGTTCGAATCCCGTCGGTGCCGCAATTTTTTTTTCAAGCGTGATATTTTAAAAAGTCACTATTTTTTTTTACAAGCGTTATAATTCAAAAAGTCATTAAAAGTTCTGGTATTTATCGATAGATGGAAAAACCCGTTAGTTTTTCACTTAGAGCGCCTTACCACGGTCACGGTCCCGATGACGTCGGTAGATAAACATAAGTTGATAAAGAATGCTTTACCGCGGCAGTCTCCGAGTGCCACACGTCTTTTTTTGTAGTGTAACATTGCTCACAGGCCTTAGTAGTGTCACACAACCTCAGACCTTTGTCCTCAGTGGTAAAACATAAATGAAAACCACTATGAAACCAATAAATATACGACTGTAAAATACTTTTATGTAGGTAATACAAATATGATTTGACTTCTCCAGTTACCCATCATCATCATCATCATAATCATCATCAGCATCATCATCAGCATCATCATCATCATCATCATCATCATAGATCATAAACATTAATATTTTACATATTACGTTAGTATGAAGCAACAGCCAGCAAAGTTCTAACTATAAAAGCTAGATACTTTATAGGACGACATATAAATAAAAAACAGCAGTTATATAAATACAACACTATATTTTTTAAGAATATATTAACTGAAACTATATTATTTCTGGCGAGATATCATTATATAAATAAAATAAATGCATTTATTTTTAATATAACTTACAATTTAAGTTATAAGCAACAATACAACTCATTATCACAGATATCACACCAATCGTTCGTCAAAATGCCACAAAAGAATATAATACTAATGCGAGTAACTACTCACTTAGACTAAAACTTAGTCTAGCTTGGGTAGTGGAGCGAGACTAATTTTTAACCGAAGGTATATTACAATATTTTTCTACGAAATAAATTATTACTTTTTGCTAGGTACCTATGGTAACTTTCACACATGTAACTTATATCTACAAAACACTGTTTATATAGACTAGCACTTGCCTGCTATCACATCAGAAGGTCAGTGATTCTGCAGGCGCAAGTAGGTATCTCGTCAATTTGCGTCCTTTAACTTACCTACGTCCGGCATGCCCATAACACCTAAAGACCAATCATTAAGGAGTAACCACACTTGCGCAGGCGCACTATATACGCTTTCAACAGCTACAAATGAATGAGATTGCGCCTTTTTTAGACACTATAGCATCATGAAGCTTGTAAATATTTTAAAAAATATCCATACTATGCATCGCACTATTCATGCCAATGCTTGAGTGTGTGGCTGTACTTCTTTATTATTTTATACTACTTTTATTATTATACGCGCACAAAGTCCTGTCGCTTAACGTCGCTTTGTTATAAGGATCAAGAGAATATAAATAATTATATATTTACATACTTCGGATAAAGTCGGAAATTTTATCATACTTTAACTTGTCCCTTTTGCATTTTACTTATACTAAAGCCAAAATGAATTTAAAATGAAGGTAGAAAATTCAATACATTTTATGCCTAATAAATTTAAAATCATGTTTCGTTTTTTTATAAAATCTTATTTAAAAGATATTGAATATATTAATTAGTTTTAAGTTTACTAATATAATTTATTGTCATGATGTCAATGACAAGTTGATTAAAAAAATTAGGTGTAATATGACTAGTGATTTCTACCATCATTTTTAATTTGTTTGTTGACAAGCATTCTCAATCAAGTTTGACCTTAGTATAGACATATAAAATAACTATAAATATTTCATCTATTCAAACAAAAACAAACGAAAAAATGTTAAATGAGTTTTTCACATAAAATTCCATATCATACCTACATATAAAACTGGTAGATATAATTATTACGCATATGAGTTTAAAATAATTTGCTGGAACAATGAAAAGTACGAATGCCAATAAAGTTAATTGTAAATTGTATAATAAAATACAAGAACTATCGTGTTTGTTGCTTTCAGGAAAAGTTTAGTAAATAGAATAGAGTGAATCGTCTACTAACAAACTCATGTGAACTTTGTATAATTTCGTAAAAAGTTAAATTTTAATTGTTAAACTTTTGAACAATTACATAGGTTTAAAAACGTACATTATTAGTTAAAATTGTTTAAATAATTTACTACCTACATAGTATATACTACGGAATTTAGCTATTTTTATCAAAATTTCGTTTTTATTGTTTGTAAATCAACTTTTTCCTTTTCATTTTTGCCTCTGAAATGTTGTTCAATTTCGGCGAGAGATTTTCCTTTCGTCTCGGGAACTACGAAGAGGACGAAAACGAACGCCAATGCACAGAAGCAGGAGTACATCCAGAACGTGCCCGCTGAAGTTAATACGTGCTGTAAACAAAATAAAATGAAGTTTTTGTTTAGTCTAATACATATGTGCTATATCACTTCAAACAGATTAATTACGAGTACTTAACGTTTCAAAAGTGCTTGTGTACGTGTACACCAAGGTTTACTTTTGAAACATCATCACTTTATATATAGGGTAATATATAGGGTGTTTTCCTATTTCCTCCCGGAAGTAACTCAGTACACTCCTCAGACTTTTGCCTATAAGGATATGTCATCATATGTGTGATCACGGACAGAACGACAGACAACAAGAATAGACCGTGTACACTTTTTTATACGAAATAACTTAAAACATCATAATTTAACAGGTTCGATAAAGCTAAAGGTTGTGAAATTATAAAACTTTCGCAAACATTACTCGAAAGTCCCATTATGCACATTGCAGTACTACATAGTAAAGTATTAATACGGGTGTTAGTGTTACGAGTATTCATCTTCATTAATGTTTGCTCTCTTGAGAACAGCAGTGTTTTAAATACTGTGTAACACATAATATTCCGCGCAGTATCGGACCAAGCGCTCCATATACTTGACGTAGCCCATAAACAGCGGGTTCAAAGTTATAATTGCCATTTCGTACACAAGCGCGCCGTTTCTAGCACATTCAGTTACCGACATTCAGCAAACTTTCAATTCTACAGTAATTTGATAGAGACGGGTGGACTTTGGTCCCATTTGCATTTCCAATTTGAATACAAAATATTTTTGTAAAACGTAACAAATTATATCATAGCTTTTTAATAGCCTCCTACTACTAACACTACAGGACTGGAATAAATTATATTGACACTGTTGTTTTAAATACTGAAACATTTTCATGTTTTAAAATAAAACATTTTTATTTTATCCTTTATTATGCTTCTCACCTCCCAATTGTAAAATCTAATAGATATTTATACAATTAAATAAAATTTAAATATAAATAAATACAACTGTAATTTCAAATAACAGCTTTTACTAAACGCACATGAAAATATCCGTATATAGGTTACTTGACTGAGTATACGATTTTATAATCTCATTCCAAAGGAAGTACTGAACTTGCCTTTAGAAAAATTAAAAAATGTCTTAAAAGCCATTTACTAAGTAAAGGTTACTATAAAATTAATGATTTTATTTACGACAAAGATACTTGGAAGCAATCAGCTGTTCTTTCTACACACAAGACGGGATAACCAAAATTGTAAGTTTTAGAATACAAATTGTAACATTGATTTTTAAAGAGAGCAACTGCTGAATTTCTTGCCGGTTCTTCTCCGCAGGATCTGCCTTCCGAACCGGTAGTAGAGTCGCTACGTACTGACAGACTTGACGTTTTAAAAGTGCTTGTATAACAGCCTACTTGAAATAAATGATTTTGAATTTGAACTTGCTTGAAAAATCATTCAAAATTGAATTTTTTGTCTGTTTCTCTCAGGCGTCCGCTAATTTTTAATAAATAATGTTCATTTTTTACCTCCAAAGCATGATAAGATTTGATAACTGTGAACATGGACATCAAGTTGACAGCGCTCCCCATAGCTGACAGCTGAGAGCGGTAGTGCGTTGGAAACAGCTCGCCTAGCAGTAAGAACGGTAGCCCGCCGAAACCCAACGAAAAGCCCATCATGAATACCACCAAACTTCCGATGGGCAAATATCTGAAAAATTTAATAATTAATTTTAAAATATTCAACCATCTTCAGAAATATGCTACAAATAAATAAGATTAAAGTGTATGTTTGTAATTTCAAGTTAACAGAATTTCACTGAATGCACATTTGATAGTACTTAAATGATGCTGCAATCTAAGATGGAAGTGGGCTAACTTATTAGGAACAGGAAGAAATTCACACCCCTTTCGTCGCAAGGCGGTAAGTCTTCGCCGGTAGGGTGGTGACTAGGCTAAAGCCCCTCACTAGCCAGACGTAGACAAATTTAGTAAATTTTATTTTAAAAATTAACAATGTCCCGACTCAAAAGCAAACAAAAGCCTCTGTCTTTTCGCAGTTACTCAATCCACCATTGAAAAAAATATCATATTAGTTTCACCAGTTTTTGACGACCTCCGTGGCGCAGTGGTATGCGTGGTGGATTCATAAGACGGAGGTTCTGGGTTCGATTCCCGGTGGGGCAGATTGGGATTTTTCTTAATTTGTCTTGGTATGGCTGGTGGGAGGCTTTCGCTGTAGCTAGTTACCACCCTACCGACAGAGACGTACCGCCAAGCGACTTAGCGTTCCGGTACGATGTCGTGTAGAAACCGATAGGAGTGTGGATTTCATCGTACTCCTAACTAGGTAGCCCGCTTCCATCTTAGATTGCATCATCACTTAACATCAGGTGTGATAGCAGTCAAGGGCCAACTTGTAGTCGATAAAAAAAACCTGGAATTGAATCTGGGATTTACAATGATAGGTAGCAGCGGAATGCGAATGGAAAAACTCAGCATTTAAAAGGTTAGTTAGAGTGTTTAGCATATTATAATGAAACATCCAGTTCATACTGGAGCCGAAGCAATTCGCGTCCGGTAAACACATGACAATAGAATGCTAATCAATTTAACAACTTTAACAGTTCGAATGTATAATGTAAATGTCGCCTTTGAAACACATTTTATGGTCAACATTGTTGTCAATTGCATCTGCAGTGTGAACGGCGAGTTAGAACCAATTTATGATGTTTCTCTTCGCAACATAGTTTACCACACAGTGAGTTGCCTATTGAGTTCGTATGGTGGAGCAGTCAACAAGTTGAATGAAAGAATAAATTAATGATCGTTTATTCACAAAAATGTTAGTTAACATGCTACAATTAAAATTGAGTCTATATATTTTACTATTACTGATGTATATATTTTAGTACTTACACCTAAAAAGAACAATACTTTAAAAATAATCAAAAATCACATCTTAATTACATGAAAATATCAAATTAATTTATTTTTAGCCACGTAGTTACCAACAACTTGCAAGAAAACCAAACATAAAACTCAAATTTGAAATTGTCTAACCTTAACAATTAGTTATTTTTTTTCAAAACTCTGGATGAATCATCCCCTTTCACTATTATTATGTGTCAGTGGATCCTAGTTACCTACCCAAGAAGCGATGTTTGCTCGAACTCGAAGTAGAAGGCGGCGCCCATGCCCAGCATGGAGGCGCACATGGTGACGGCCGACAACAGCAGCAGCGGCCGCCGCCCCGCGCGGTCCACCAGCAGCGTGCTCACGCCGTTGCTGAACAGTTGCACCGCGCCCACTATTATTGTGGCTGTCATCGCGTTTAGTTTACTTCCTGATAAAACAATATATATCATAATATTATAAAGATAATCATAAAAACAATATATTCGAAAGAAAAGATCATCGCAAAAGTACCAAAATTCCTTAAAATTACATTCCATTCCATTTCCATGTTCTAAGAGACTTTAATTTTATTTTATTTTTCACAGAAAGTCTAAAAATAAATCGGAATAATTCATTTCCAATTAACCGGTTCTTTGCGAAAATACTAGGACTGATCATATTGGTTTTTACATAAATATTTAATTTACCTTCAAAACAAGAGTGAATAGGCACTTTCTAAGCAAGCGCGCCGCACCTTAGACCGTATCTACACTTATCATCAGATGAGATCGTGATCAAGCGCGAGCTTATTGCAGATAAAAAAAAACTCTACGCCATAAAACCTCCACAATAAATAAAATAAAAATTGTTGATAAAGAAAGAAGAAAATGGTAAGTAGGTACTGTTGTATTTTTCTTCACCTGCATTTATAAATCAGTTAGGTACTTTTACAGCGAGCAATTATTTTTCTTCTATCGCGAAAAATCTATAATATATATAAATCTATAATAATGCGGATAAAGTTACTGGTTACAGCAGCTAGTACGAGTTTCATTCTTGTAATTGGTAAGGTCTTGAGCGCGTTTGTATGAGCACGTGTGTGTCCAGGGTTGCAGTGTGCTCGAGGCTTTAAACCTAAGCAAGGTAGGAAACTAACAAGAGATCCTAACAACGTATCATTACGTTACATTTAGGTACCTACTAATGATACCTTTAGAACCGTGTAACGGGTAAGTACCTTATTGTTGCTCAACCTATAATAAATTATTTTAATGGCTCCAAACAGTGGAGAGTTTAAACACCTAGAATTGAAAGTCCTATAAATTATTCGCACTACTCAAAAAGCACTATTTACATAACAAAAAGTTTAATAGTAAAAACCTTTATCATGCCTCTTTATAAACTTCAAATTTTGACATTGGTTGCAACAAATCAAGTAGTCTTGTTGAAATATAAATTGATTATCTTCTGTTAAGGTGCAAGACACCGTAGATACTAAGTAGCTGTTTATTGTTACCGCAATACCATTGCACTAGTTTTCCTTACAATGCTGGTTTCGAAGTGAGACAATTTATGGATTCAACTCGCATTCCATTACGTAAAGGCATTGAAAACTGAAAATGAACCCAACATAACTCTTACTGAAAAGCACGTGTCTGTTTTCAATTTTAAACTGATTAATTCGGAATTCAAAATGAAAGACTTAAAAACTGTAACCAGTTTATAAAAAGTTATAAAAATAGGCAAAAGTAAGTTCATATATAGAAACAAATAAATAAATAATAATAATATATATACATTCTATTTAATGTAAACTTAACACTTCCTTTTGGCGTTGCCATAGTCGGGTATAATAAAAAATTTTATATTTACTTGAGCATATCTATGAAGTCGGTGCCAGCAAGTTTAAGGAACATTTATTTAACTTAGTAAAGCAGTTTGTGAGTTCTAGGTAATGTTCTTAAAGTAGAAACCTTGGCTGGCACCGACTCCTAGATATGCTTAAGTAAATGACACAGTTATTTTTTACTTTTTAGTGCGTTTTGAGTCGGTTCTATTTTTTGTTAATAAATTTTTTTTTTTACTTTTTAGTGATTTATCGCCACGTAACGTACTCGTACTATACTGTCATACTATATTATACCGCACTAGCAGCCAAAAAGCTACTGATACCGAGACAAAAACCGAAACCGCTGTAAGCGTGCCTCCAAAATTTGAAGAGTTCCTTTAATTTTCCCAGGATATCATCATCAGATCCTAACATGATGACAATGGGACCACCTTGGATATATGCCCTTTCTAATAAAAAAGAATTACCAAAATCGGACAACTCTGTAAAAAGTTATGACATAAAAAAAATGTACGTGTCGAATTGAGAACCTCTTCCGTTTTTTTCGTCGGTTAAAAACTGTAACCATTTTATAAAAGGTTAAAGAAAAAAGGCAAAAGTAAGTTTATATAGAATATACAGAAGCAAATAAATAAATAAGCATATATTACATTCTACTTAATGTAAACACTTCCTTTTGGCGTTGCCATAGTCGGGTATAAAAATACCAGTGGCAAATTTTTACATACTTTAAAACCGTATTTTGAAGCCTACTCTAGATGAAGAACATTTCATTGGACCCATTTATTCGTACTTCACGTGTTACATGGATAATAATTGTGTTTTCTCTGAATTGACATAATTTATAGCTCACTTAACAAGTAAATTTTATTAATGTGGGCACTGAGACACACAAAACAGTAGATTAAGATAAGATAAGTAACGGTTGAATTACTTTTTCTGATTTACTGCGTGTAGAGTTTGCTGTAGAGCACATAACACCTATTAATGAAATATAATTATTCAAAAAATAACCTTTCTTATATTCAGTTTATTCGTGACAACTTATTTTCAATTGTCTTGTAAATGGAAACACTGTATATTAGCAATGAGTTGAATAAAGAAGAATGTTTAAAGTCGCTATTGTATATTTTATATTAAATCATAAAAGAAACAAACGAAAGCTACCAATTGTTCCTTCAATATTATCAACTACCGGATGCTCATAATTTCTTCTTAGATTTTTCTTTCTATATTGTATTTCTAATATCTTTTTTTGAGTTGTTTATGCAACGATTTATGGACACCCGCAGTTTCACCCGCGTAGTTTCATTTCGGTACGAGTGACGATTTGACTTAATCAATAAAAAAACAGAATACATTATAAAGAAATGCCAAGAAAATGTAAATACCAAGGTTTACGTAAGCATTGAGGAAAGAGCTCTGTTGACTTTTGCTGTCGAGGGGCACAGGGCATATTAAATAATATAGGTAATAAATCAGCTTATTAGATGAACGGCTAATTACCAGCGTTTTGAAAGATCTCCACGGTGAAGAAGATGACAGCATCGATACCGCTGAACTGTTGGAAGAAGAGCAGCGCAAAGCCGACGATCAGCGGCTTGATGACCGCTGACGAGAAGAAAACTTCGCGCGTGAACAGACTCTTCGGCTCCTCTACTTTTTCATTATTTCTGCAACATACAGTAGGTATGGTATAAAATAAGTATTAGGATTATGTGTATAATTAATGTGTATTTTTGTAAGAATAACATTTTAGAAATCAAAGAACCTTAATTTCTTTGATATTGAACTAGGAAAACGGTAAAGCTCACGGAATTATTGACAGATTATGCTCTAGTTTGATTTACGCCGCGGTGCGTGAACAAGTTCGTGACAGCGCTGTGTTAGACCGAATTTTCAAATCTAGTTAAGAATACTCTGACAATGATCACGTGAGACTAGCCGTTTTTATTATATTTTGATATTAAAAACAAATTGTCGGTAGGTACATATATCTATACTAAAGCCAAATTCGATTGAGAATGCTTGTCAACAAACAAATAAAAAATGAAAATAGAAAATTCAACTCATTTTATGCCTAATAAATTTAAAATTTTCTTATCCTTAAAAATCTTATTTAAAAGATATTGATATACATATATTAATTAGTTCTAAGCTTACTAATCTAATTTATTGTCATGAATTCGTCTTTAACAAGTTAATTAAAAAAATTAGGAGTAAAATGAGTAGTGATTTCTACCTCCATTTTTAATTTGTTTGTTGACAAGCATTCTCAATCGAGTCAGGATTTAATACAGGTGCTTGTATTCTATGAGTGTGTAGCTACATATTAAACAGATGAGTGTTTTGACACTTGCTTTATAAGTAATCGGTACTTGTGTCGTGAGTGTCGTTACTTCCCTGAGACCATAGTAGTAAATGGACAATTATTATCATATAAAGGGACAGTATCAGGAATTCAGTCATTATAGACGAAATAAAAAAATGTCTTAAGAAACTTTTGCCGATTTGCACAACGAACGTATAAATAGATGAGACAATTCAATTACAGATTTTAATTTTACAATGGAAGTTAGTTTTTAAAAATATTTTTCATTCAATGATCAGACCCGCAGTATTAAGTTACTCGTTTACCTCTGTTTCACTGTTACAATAAAAACATTTCCATTGTTAAAAAACAACAAATTCTATTTAAACCATGATTATCGTTTTTACAATGGATAGCTTCAGCTGGACAGTTTCGTCCATTGGTTATATGATCGATGCTCTACAGTTACCAATCATAAAGTAAGTTAGTAGAGTCACATGAGACAAAATAACAATTATATTGAGGTTCCTGATGAGAAATAATAAGCCGTATGTACGATATTACACTAAAAAAAAACATTTTTCAGACCAGTGATATGCTAAATACAATATAAATATTAAATAAAGACAATTTCAAAAGCCTAATTTTACTCGTATAAGAAGGCTCAGAATCGTGATCGAATCAGAAATGAGGAGATCCACAGATGAACCGAAGTAACCGACATAGCTCAGCGAGTCGCAGAACTGAAGTGGCAATGGGGCACGTGTTTCGAACAGCTGGTGGATGTTGGGGGCCCAAGGTGCTAGATTGGCGACCCCGCACCTGAAAGCGCAGTGTTGGTCGACCCCCCACTTGGTGGACTCACGACATCAAACTTGTCGCAGGGAGCCGCTGACATCAGACGGCTCAGGATCGTTGTGATTGGAAGTCCCTAAAAAAGACCTATGTCCAACAGTGTACGTCTACCGGTTGTTAATGATGATGATGATGATGATGATGAGGAATTATACTCGTACCCAATAACTAAGGTAACTTAGTGGTAAACCATAGTGTTTACTTGATAATTTTGTCTTACGATTTAACTAACTTCTAATCAAGATTGAATACACATTTTCTTGGCAAGCACCCCACCTTGTAGACCTAGAGTTCCATATTGATTATACGAGGACTTGAACACATGTCTATCAAGTATAAAAAGCAATGAGAAGTTTAAGCAGCTGTTAGATTGGCCAAAGCTTACTCTTCATCTTTGACTGTAGCTATAGCATGCTGCGAGAGTTGAAGCCACTTGATTGCAGCCGTGTTGTCAAGTCCTCTAGCGTTCAGCCATACTGGTGACTCGGGCAGTGGAAGAAGTACCACAAACAGTGCCGCTGAAACAAAGATTATCTTGTCAATATACATGTTCGTTTATTTTGTATACGTAATATAATTCCTTAACCTGGTCATGTGTAATGTCATAAGGAAAGAAAACGTTCTATGAAACACGACGTCATCCATCCATTTATGCTAAAATACATGTCGACCACAAAATGTCAGCATTGAGGTAATGACACCCAGACCGGTGAAATATGTATAGTTCTTCTGCAAAAAATACTAAAGATCCTTAAGCAGTGTGATCTTGAAACGTATTCGTAACTTACTAGGTAGGTTCCTAAACCTAATAGAACTATGAACAATAACAAAGAAAGTAGGTCATTAATTTAGGGCCTTACTTGAAAGTGCCAGCCAATGAAAAAAAATGGTATAGGTTTGGTATTGTGAGAACTAGCCATTTGCAGGAAATATGTCGTATATTATTTTTTAGCTAAAACAAAAAATTAGTCTATTGTAAAATATCAGATTTAAGCAACGCTGTGACGTTTTGATTACTTAAAACAGTGACCGCGTATCAGGGCGATAAATGCAATCTATGTTTCATGTCAAGTCCGTCCGTCAAGACAATAGAGGCGCCGCCATCGAAATTATTTTTGTTACACTTACACAACAATATAATATTGTGGTAGACTATCGATGAGTAAGCAGGTACAATAGGCGCAACATATGCCTTGTAAATAACAAAATAATTATAATGCGCTTATTAATAATTATAATGCCTTCTAAGATAATACTCAAGTGTGTGGTTTCATTTTACAATTTGGGTTTTAGTGTACATTAGTTACGAGCTTAGTAAAAATCAAAAGATCCGCCGTGAGTTTGATTGAATGAATTAGGTATGAATGTATACCGACGCAAGCGGGGTAGGGTCACGGGGATTCCCCGACTTTAAGACAAAAGAGTGCTAAAACATTAAAAAATTGAACAATCAGTAAATTGAAAGTGTGTGCAAGGTGAGGCGCTTCATAGGTTTTGCACACAGGTGCTGTGGGGGATTGGCGCGGCCCTGCCGCTGCGGTACCAGAATTTCAGAAACTATGAGTGGGATCTAGAGATAAAAAATGCTATCACTAAGCTTTAACCACTCTATGCATTAATGCTTGACAAATCCGAAAGTGTGAATGCGTCAGTGTGACCGAAGTTTTAATTTATCATCTACAGGATGCATCAATCAGAACAATAAGATATCGACCTTATATCCTAAACTTAGGTATGATTTTTAATAATTTTTGTAGGATAAATAACATTTTCTTCGTAAAATGCGCTTCATGTTTCGCGATTAGTTTCGAACCCATAATGGAACCTTAGTCATGAGCTTGCTTCTTCATACAACGCGCCGCGTTTGCTAGTGCCATGCAACACTGTGAACCACTGACAATTTGCTTCACTCAGCGTTGCATGAACAAGCAAGCTCGTGATTAAGTTCCCCGACGGCTTAACGTGCTCTTCGAGGCACAGGGGTGTTACACCATCAACTTCCCGACTCTTGGTTGGCAATGTAGAATATAGGCAGATATTTCTTATAAATGTGCGACTGCGATAACATTGACAGTACTCCCTCCTTATAGGAAAGGGGAGCGTATATGGAGAGACCCACTGCTCCAATGCGAGATGGCGAACTTTGGATTAAAATAAGTTTTGATATTTTTACTAATATGTTATAATCTGTGTAAACTGCTCTTCGATTGTTAATACTTATACAAAATATAAAATTATTTGAAATCTCATAAAAAACGTCATCTGGTAAAAACAATATCTTTCATATCTCATTTCCATGTCCGCTTGTTATCCTCAACAGTGAAGTACTATGAAATAAGCAGAAACAGATTTGTAAGTCATCACGGTAATCTTAAGGCCAGTGCCTAAATGGCGCGGCGCAGCGTACCACTTTCATTGCTAGAGTTTGGCTACTGAAAGTAGAACCTGAAATCGCCCGGAAAATTCAAAACATTTCGCATTTTACGCATAAAAACGCATAATAATGCTTGAAAACACTACCTATATAAAAAAATTAAT
The DNA here is from genome assembly GCA_034621355.1 of Mycalesis mineus. NCBI lineage: Eukaryota > Metazoa > Arthropoda > Insecta > Lepidoptera > Nymphalidae > Mycalesis > Mycalesis mineus. Next base: position 13,103,634 of record CM067889.1, on the reverse strand, counting down.
TATAAGTATCAAATTAAATTATCCCAATATTTGATTGATTTGATTAGATGATGCAATCTAAGATGGAAGCGGGCTAACTTGTTAGGAGTGGGATGAAAATCCACACCCCTATCGGTTTCTACACGACATCGTACCGGAACGCTAAATCGCTTGGCGGTACGTCTTTGTCGGTACCTTCAACCGATTGAGCTGAAGTTTTATTTATATAGTATGTGACATCAATAATTAAATAATTCAATATAAGACTAAATTCAATATGGCGGACCATCCAAGATGGCGGAATAGATATTTTGAATGCATTTCCATTTATGATTATATAAATTGTATATAATGAGGTTATGAGCTGATAGTTAAAATTTTTCAGAAAAAAATTATTTTCGTCTTTTTAGGGCGTTTAAATAAAAGCTTCTTTTAAAAAAGATTTTTTTCCTTTTTATTTATTAATTTGTTGGAATCATAAGTATATCTGTTTTATTGCCAGTCGGAGGATGTTATTGTGTAAATTAAAGTGACATAGGTGTATTTATAGAAATAATATTAAATAAATTACCACAAAATATAGCAGACAGGAACGCAAGGTATCTCCAGTACAGCCAGCTGCCAGCTATGTATGAGATCAGGATGCCCAATGACATCGACAGTGTGGGCAGTGAACCCAGACGGCCCCGGATTTCGGGGTCACAGCACTCGCTCACCTGTACAAATAAAATATTTTATCGCAATCTGTATTTATTGATGTACCCTTCATTTGTACGCCACTTAACAAATATATACAAATAAATAAAAGAGTCTGTTTGTTAATTCAAATTTTCCGGCTTATCTCTGAAACTACCAGTCGTATAGTAAGATTTATTTTTGTTTATGATAGTCAGGTTCATGGGAAGTGACATATAGACTCACACAAGTGGCTAATAGAGTTGTCAAGCAAAGTTATTATTATTTTTATTTACTAAAAGTTGGCCCTGCCAGAACCAGGAATGTCCTATGGATCTAAGTCTTGGTCACTCACAGTCAACTAGCGATGGAAAGAGCAATGCTCTCTCTCTCTGCGTGGAGGATCTCGGCGTGATTGAATTAGAAACCAGAATGCCGAATTGCCAGCAAGGTGGTAACTAGCAACGGCCAAAAGCTCCTACCAGGCAGACCTGGACTAATTAAGAAATTCTTAAGTAGCCTTATCGGGAATCGAACACGGGACCGTTGCGCATACCGCTGCGCAACGGAGGTTGTCAAATTGATGAATTTTAAAAGCCGAATTGATGATGAATTGATGAATTTTAGAAGCTATATTTTCTTCCTACTCAACAAAACAACATAATCCCGCTTAGTGTTATAATAAACGTCAGAATGTTGCGGTTTCTGTTACAATTGGAGGCAGTTGTAACCGAAACACTATTACATATAATTATGTTATTTTGTTATTTTCAGTTATGCTTGAGAGCTGTCTCCAATTCCGCATGTTCGAAAGTTCTTAGTGGTGTAACTTGACTGCGATAATTACACCTACAAACAAGGCTTGTTATAACTGATTCTAGAATATACCCATATTGACAATAATAACATTAACTTAAATAATTAAAATTGTACCAACTAAACTAAAAGGCGGCACAGATAGAAAGAGTTTGGCATTTTTAGGGTTCCGTACCTAAAAAGGAAAAAACGGAACCCTTATAGAATCACTTCGTTGTCCGTCCGTCTGTCTGTCAAGACCCTTTTTCTCAGGAACGCGCACAATAGCACAAATAATGGAAAAATTACGAAATCTGTAAATTTTTAGTTACATCATATAATAAAAATATTTTTAATAATTTACACTTACCCCCTTTGCTAATGGACGCGTAGAGGTATTCAATTGAAATTTATATGTAATACTGAAATCTACTTTTATCTTTAAGCTGTATCAAAATCAAACTTCTATGTCAACGCAATCAAAAGATACAGCATAAGCCGCATATTTAACTCTCTACTACTCGCAACTAGCCCTAGAAGCTTGAAATTATCGCCTGAAGGAATAATTCCCTGTTTAGGAATAATTCCGAAAACCTTAAAATTTACGTAACCCTCGGTGCGCGAGTCCGACTCGAACTTGGCCGGTTTTTTGTAACTTTATATCACCGTGCTATAATATAACATGATTGATAAAACGGCGCTAAACGCAACATTCAGAACACCAGAGCTCTATATGTCTTCGCTTATAATTCATAACCATATTTTTACGGCTATTCAATAAGTTGTTGATAGTTATACTCGTAAATGAAATTCGAATGAAATCCAGATTCAATGAATTTTATACAATTTTAATTTATATAAAAATCATTAACCAGTAGGTATTTAAATGTTATCAGAATCGTGAACTAAAAATCGTGTACCTATTAACACGCTTTAAATATAGATTTTATTGACATCGTTAAGGCTAATAGTTCGGATCACCGATGTGTTAAAAAGGTAATTATAAATATACCGTTACATGGTACCTATTCTCATCTGTTCAATATCTGACCTATGTAAACGATTATCATAATACAATGAATTCATTATATTATAAGACAGTTGAAGTGTTGTTTTTATAATTAAGTATTTATCTAAGAATACCTAACCTTTAAACAGTAACATAATTATGTGCCTAGGAGACCATTTAGATGTCTATATCATGTATATACCTACTATGTAAATAATATACTTAGTCGCATAATAAAATGGTAATTTGACACTAATTTATTAAATTCTTGTTTGTAGATATGTGTATCTTGGCTAATCTCAGAATTTATTAGACAGAATTAGATGTCAGATCTAACAGCAAAAAGTATTTATGCTTTGTTTCATACAGATTGAACAAAAGAAATAAAATTAAATCACACGGACAAATCAAAGGACTTCTTTAGATAATTTTAAATTCAATTTGACAAAAACTTACGTATACTTGCGCTGGTGCCAGGACAAAGCCAACACAAAGGCCTGACATTATCCTTCCCAGCAAGATGAGGGGGAAATTAGCTGCAAAGCCCAGTACAAGCCAGCTGGCTGCCCACAGAGGGGCTGCCATCTGAAGGGTTCGCTTCCGACCCGCTCGCTGCATTAGCGGCCCGGAACACATGCTGCCTAAAAAGGCACCCAGCGGTGGAATTGCACCTGTAAATAAATTCAAGCAAAGAATTAACATCTCCTTCAGGTCCTTTGTAACGACAAAGATCTTAAAAGCAATCAGCGCTAATTTTATAATATAAATTATAATTATATACTGTAACATTCTACATTCATTTTAAAATAGAAACTGCTGTTTCTTGCTGACATTTTTCGACAGAATCTGCTTTCTGAACTGATTGTAAAGTGTCGTCTTACTAACAAACTTGACTCAAAACTTAAAGGAAATAAACTTGAGTTTGGATTTTTTGGATCCCAGTCGCATTCTCTCTTATCCGACAAAACCGTTAAAACAACGCAACACTTTGAAAACGGCGTAGAGTCGACGCTGCGACAACGCAACGAGACGAATGCGCATTGAGGCAAAAGCTTTCGATTAACTTTAAATGACCGGAAACTTACCAATCCATGATTTCTGTTCGCTCGTCTGTATGAGATTTGCGTCTAAAGTCTCTATTGAAGGGATAGCGGAAGCGGAGTACCCTCTCACCAGACCGATGATTAGGAAAGCTAATGACGCACCAAAGGTCAGCCATAACTGAAACAATTTCATTTCAGATTGTCATTGTTTGTCACGTAAACAATAAATCGATCAACAAAGAGAGCAAGAATTATATATTTCTACGGAATTAATAAATACACTAGCTAGAAAGACTATTATACTGAAGGTTAGATACAGAGATGTATACCATTCCATCACTGGGGCTGATAGTTCATGAGCTTCATGAGTGGAAGGTCGGATCGCAGTTTCATTTGCATATTATTATTGTATATAGCCTAATGTTAGATAACCAACGTTATTCCTCACGAATCTGGCTACTATGTACAAGATTTTTTACGACTAGCACGTTTCAACATACTAATATGCACATATACAAATATGCATGTACTACATATGACTTTATCTTAATAAGTAAAGACTTCAATCCATAGCATAATTACAAGAACTTCTCGCTACGAAATTTAAATCGACGAACACCCATTTGATGCATAAATCTCAGATAGACGACAACGCTATAGATTACTTGAAAATTGGCTTCTCCTCACGTGGTCGTAGGATGAAGACTATCACGTGCAATTTAAGATCATCGGTCACCGGCACATTGTGAATGTATGAAACTGAACATACCTAGCACATGTACAAATATGTAACCAACTACTTGGTATACCTACTGACTGCATTTTCTACTAGCATATGTATATTAATAAACTCTAAGATTATTAATATAATATATGTATGTATTTAAAATTCTAAACTAATAACTCCTCATCGGTAAACAGTGCAGGCAACGCATTAGCAATGCCTCTTGTGTTGCGGATGTATCTATGGGCGGCGGTAATCACTTCATATCTGGTGCTGGTGACATGCATGCTCGTACGCCCGCTTTTATAACGATATAAAAGACTAGCCACTTTTTAACCGACGAAAAAAAACGGAGGAGGTTCTCAATTCAACACATTTTTTTTTATGCATGACCACGTGTAACTTTTTACAGAGTTGTCTGGTTTTGATAATTCTTTTTTTGTTAGAAAAGGCATACTTCCAAGGTAGTCCCATTATCATCATGCTAGGATCGGATGATGATATCCTGGGGAAATTGAAGGAACTCTTCGAATTTTGGAGGCACGCTTACAGCGATTTCGGTTTTTGTCTCGGTATCGGTAGCTCTTTGGCTACTAGTGCCGTATAATATACTATGAGAGTATAGTACGAGTACGTTACGTGGCGATAAATCACTAAAAGTAAGAAATGAAATTTTTAACAAAAAATAGAACCGACTCAAAACGCACTAAAAAGTAAAAAATAACTATCATATTGTTGCTTTAATTTACTTAAGCATATCTAGGAGTCGGTGCCAGCCAAGGTTTCTACTTTAAGGACGTTACCTAGAACCGACAATCTGCTTTACTACGTTAAATAAATGTTCCTTAAACTTGGCTGGGACCAACTTCATAGATATGCTTAAGTAAATTAAAGCAACTAAATGACACAGTTATTTTTTACTTTTTAGTGCGTTTTGAGTCGGTTCTATTTTTTGTTAAAAAAATTTATAGATAATGTGCTAAACACTAGTTTTGCAATCATGCGATAGAGATCAGTATTCAGAAAAAGCTTTACTACTTACTTTAATACTATATTATAGATACTTTTAGTATTTTTTGATTATTGTGAGAAAGTTTATATGGGAACTCTACCGCCATGGAACATTACTATGGTCCGTTCTGAAGGGCATGGTTTCCGGTGTAATTACAAGCCCATGAGGCTTAACAATTTAACTTAACATATCTGCCTCAAGCAAAGTCATCAAAGTGCATCGCAGTAGATGTGTAGCTTGCATACAGTGTTGCTTAATTTTGATGACGGCTTACATCATTATTCTATATTTCTATATATTTGTTTCTTTAAATCTATAACTATGTACCTATATAAAAATGCATCTCTATTTCTCTTGGTCATAGCAGAAGAAATAAGTTAGAAATTTGCGTGAAAAATTAAAAGAGTTCAAACAAAATTATGACTATTTTATGGATACTTGTTAGTGAATCTCAGGTGAACGGTCGAATGCGTTCGAATTAATATACATATATGGCGTAGAGATAGATTACAGTCCGGTACTACGCATAGACATGTTATGTATTTTCCCACATGTTATGCATTTTATTTGCGCGCGTGAAATCGCGAGGCAAAGCTAGTATTACTATAAAAAGTACTGCATGTCAGTCAAATCAATGCCTTAAAGATTCGTAAGGCCGGTAACAAAAACATTCTGCATTATTTTCAAGGCATACGAGTTCAGTACCTATGCTTTAAAAAACAAGTTTGTATAGATATTGTTTATTGTAAACTTCCAACGATCCGACTTTAAATTTCATTTTTGTTTCCTCGTGGAACTGAGATAATTTGCCTCACCAAAATAGTGCAAATCGCTTCTCGTAAATTCTCTTACATTTTTTACGTATTACTCTTCAGATCACCTTTAACAAAACTGAGACTAAAGCCATGTATATTTTCGATGCTCTGAATGCTATGAAATGTGTGGAAATTACATTTTGAATTGATATATCACGCGAGCGACAATTATCATTAGGTACATTGACATATTAATACTATGGACTTCGGGTCTAATGCAAAATTTACGTCAAAAGTGTCCCAAGATATTTTATACACACTAGGATGTATTTATGTTTTTATACACAAAATAACATTGTAATGTATGTCTTATCCTATTGTTATACAGTCTAATTTGCAAGCATGCAATAAGTAATCAGCTTCGATTGACGGTTACCATGGCAGCCTTTTTTTGACATGACAGCTTCTCGTGAAAATAGGACAACATAAATGGTGTGGAGTCGGTAGCTTTCAAATTTTTTTGGCATCTTATATTTATATATTATATTTACAGCAAATTTTAATGTATATTTACATATCCCTGACCTCTATATGCTGGGATAAATCTTGTACCAAATAATAATTGTTGTAATTATCTTGTATAAAATAATAATTAGTTATAATAATAATTAATTACAAACCAAATCCACTAATGTACAAAATGATATGCCACTCGACTTAGTTCTTTACTCTGAAATTTTAAGTTCTCGATATTTTCCTCTTTTTAATTAAACTGAAAATATATTTTTTACTTCAATGACGTTAGATCACTTTTTTAAATAACTGTTCCTAATTTCATGTACATAATTCTTATAGTTATCAAATTAATATACCATAATGGTAAAAGTTATTTGATTAATATTCATGACATAAAAAATAAAAGTTGACATAAAAAATAAAAATTTTTGAATTGAAAATAATCAAATTATTTTCAATAGTAATTAAATAATTCAAATGTTAAACAACAAAATAACTCTATGCAGTCGTTGTTCTAAATCATTCTATTGCTCACGGCAGATCCGAACTAAATGTGGTTAATTAGATAAACATATTGCACTCCTTCTATCCTATACGCGGGTAGCGTATGGGAAAAGGACAGATAGATACTTTTGTTCATTTTGGTTGGTTATGCAATTCGTTTCTATAGTTTATTAATATTTTAATAAAATAGCCTGTTTCTAAGCAAAATAATACTTTAAAATCATCAGTAAATATTTACTTACTGAAAATATGGTACACCGTCTTCTTTTCTCACCTTACTCGGGTAGTTCTTACAAGTTTTTTATAACACATTACGGCATTATTGACGTGTATTCTGTCTGTCAGCTAATATGAGACTGAATTGCGATTGGAAGACATTTCGCGTTTTGGCTTACTTTTGGTTCGGACACTTTTTATCGCTGACCCGAAGTCCATAGTATTAATATGTCAATGATTAGGTACATATTGAAAACAAAGTCGCTTTCTTAGGCCTGGCCTGGTATGCTTAAACCTTCGATGTGTGACGATTTTAATAAAATAGCGGACGCCCGCGACTTCGTCCGCGTGAGACTAGGTGTAGACTTGAGCTCCCGTTTGACCCCTTAAGGAGGAGAGCATTAGAAAAAAACTTTTTTACCGCTCGCCTACGTCATTATAGGCTATATGAAGAATTTAATGAAATTCTCCATTATCGGAATTTTTCAGATATATGTCGCTCAAAATTAACATGTTTTTATGTTTTGTTATTCATCTAAGGTTTCTATTGAGTCTACCGTACCCCGTCACGAAATTATTAATATAGATTAATTAATAAAAGGTAATTACGTTAGTTTTGTGTTACTTATATTTCATTTTTCTAGGTACACAATACTTAATTACATGTAATTAAGTATACGTATGTACACCTATACGTATATTGTAACAAAAAGGAAATAAAATTTTAAATCTAGGTAGTTATTTATATTATGCGAACCTCAAGAACAGGTTCTACATCGAATGCATAATAAATTACAAGCTTAATTTATTTTCCTTGAAAGATTTTACCCATATAACATAATCAATTTTGAAACTCAATTGCTTTTTATTATTATTAATAAACAAGGATTAATATATTCATATAAAATTCTAAATACTTTAAGTGCTGCAGGAGGGAGCAAACAATATTTGCTACCTTCGGGCAAAGATAGATGTATTAAAACTAAGGTTCTCCAACCCCTCCTCCCCCGGCAGCACCATAGGTCTTAATGTATGTAGGTATTTATCTCCTGTCTGCAATGTCTAATAGCACGATAGATGTCATTTCCTGTTATCGCAACAGACATCATCATGATGATAATCGGACATTATTTCCAATCTAAGTGCTCAATCAGATAAACAATTTCTTATGACTAGCTGTCGTACTTTAGCTGTCAAATTGTAATAAAGGTCAAGAGCATGCAAGTGGTCTATGATTACACAATCACAAACTTCAGCACGTGCTAGTTTTAGGATTCCGTAGTCAACAAGAAACAGTTACAGTTTCATCATAGTCTCCGTTTAGTAATAGAAAACTGTTATTTGGTATGTGTATGCCTTCTGATCACCTGACTAAACAAAAAATTTTGAAAAAAGTTAGGGTACTTGTCTTACAGAAAATGTAAATGGTATTAAACTTTAATTAACACGAAATATTGCCAATTTTTTTAGTCAAATCACTCACTGCTAACTCAGCGGTTGTATCTGGATAGATGTACATACATTTACACAGCTAAATAGATTTACCATTGATAGTCGACAATGTTGTACATAATGCTAATGTACCGCTGCACCCAGTTACTGTTGAATACTTTGCAGTCGAGTATAATATTATATACCCATACATACATGGTCCAGTTTGTTAAGTCTTTTGAAAAAGAGGTGAATTGTCGACTCAAACCGACTCTTGAGAAAGCTGTACGTGGTTAATCTCTGCGTAATGGAGTCACAAAAAAGGAAACCCGCAGTATTACCCACTTTAGTTAAAGTTACCGATAAATAAATAAATAAATAAATATTATAGGACAATTACACACATCGCTATATAGCCCCAAAGTAAGCGTACTCGTAAGTAGCTTGTGTTATGGGTGCTATGATAGCTGATAAATATTTTTATATATATATTATACATAAATACTTATAATATATAGATAAACACCCAGACACTGGAAAACATCCATACTCATCACACAAATATTTTCCAGATGTGGGAATCGAACCCACGGCCTAGGACGCAGAAGCAGGGTCACTACCCACTGCGCCACTCGGCCGTCCTATTAAAGCATTAGAGCAACCGATATTGCTCAAGGTCGCAAAGTTGAAGTGCAAATGAACGGGGCACATAGTTCGAAAAGCCGATGGATATTAGGGTAGGAAGGTGCTGGAATGACGACCACCCACAAGTTGGACCGACGACTACAAGCAGGTCACTGAGAGCCGCTGGATGCGAGTTCCTCAAAACAGGAGTATTAAAAAATCTTTACAAAAGACAGTAATGATGTTAATGAGATTATAGCAAATGGTAAGTAAGGAACTCAGCCGGTTTGTTATCTACGTACAGTTTGCGAGTCTACATAGAGACAAGTTAAAAGAAAGTTTGTGCATCTTTGTACTTTGGATCAAATTGAAGAAAGATACTCCTAGACATGCTTAAGTAAATTAAAGCAACTAAATGACACAGTTATTTTTTACTTTTTAGTGCGTTTTGAGTCGGTTCTATTTTTTGTTAATAAATTTTATTTCTTACTTTTTAGTGATTTATCGCCGCGTAACGTACTTGTACTATACTGTCATAGTATATTATACGGCACTTGTAGTCAAAAAGCTACCGATACGTACACAAAAACCGAAATCGCTGCAAGTTTGCCTGTACAATTTGAAGAGTTCCTTCAATTTTCCCAGGATATCATCATCAGATCTTAACATGATGACAATGGGACCACCTTGAAAATGTGCCCTTTCTAATAGAAAGCGGACAACTTTGTAAAAAATTATGCGTGGTCTTTTTTTTATATGTATATATAAAAAAAAAGTTTTTTTTCGTTCGGTTAAAAAGGGGACAAATTATAATTTTTGTAGGATTTTTTTTTAATATTGCTTCCCTGAAACTGGTAGCAATAAAGGATTCTACAAATGGTTTATAAATTTTGATTAAGCCTTCTATACAAAGCAGATCAATTTTTAAGCCAAGTCTGGTTGTTAAAAATATGTAACGGCATATAGTATAGTAAGGTTTTTACAGTTTAGTAGATTGGAAATATGGCTCCCAAATTCACATAAACGTGGCCTAATTTAGAAGGTTAGTATATTATGAAAATTCTCTTGAAATGTACATTTACGTTTTGTAAATGTATATTTATACGTAAAATTTACTTATAATTTACAAAAATAGCAAAGCAATTCTATTGTAATGACAGTAATGAGAACCAACATTACGCTGAGTTTTCCGGTTAACAACGGTGTAATAGACTAAATAACATATGTTTATGATAATAACCATCATCATCACATCGTTAGTAACGAGTAGGTATAGTAAGCAAACGAATAAGACTTTTATGTATAAAATAATAATCTTATTACGACATAACTATTTTAACTACCTATTGGACAAGCTTCCGAAGTGTATCATATTTGCGATTAGGGTCTTTCATCGATCCTATTACTTACTTTAATAACTATTGTTTATGACAGAAAACAGAATAGTACATAAATTATTATCTATCATATTTTAATGACAAGTGCTACTTAGATTATTCTTCGCAACACAATACTTAAGTTGACATTATGTTCGCAACAATAAACCGGTTGTGTTATATAAATGAGCCGACGTTTATTATTATTTTAAAAAGGGCATAAAAACCACCTGGTTACCTTAAACTTCACGCTATTGTAGAGGCCAGAACATTTCACAGCAGTCTCATTGTAATTGAAATAAGAAAATTAAATATTAAACAAAACCGTTGTACAGCCAACAAACACACATGTACGAGTGTACGTATACCTACTACTATAACGAGTCCATTCAATCTTCGAAACAAAATTGAATGATTGAAAATTAATTAACTGATTTTTTTTACAGAAAATGAGTGAATGTATAGAGTAGTTGGTAGAGCCACCAATTATTTGTTGTCAATTTTTAAAGTATTTCAAATATTTAGATTAACTGAAAACTCATGATCCATATTAAGTATTATTTAGTCTTTTTTTAATTTTTAATTTCTTAATTTTCCGATATTTGGACACGAAATCACATTTTATTTTAATTTAGCATGTAGTCAACTATAAAAACTTTGCTAAGTAAGTATTCTGTACACTTACATTTGGTTCTCACTTATATTTTGTTCACTTATATTTCTGTTTAAAATGTATCTCAAATTAATAACGTCTTCATTAATACCACCGGTCGTCTTAACTTTGCTTGAAATATAATCGCACGACGCTGAGGATAAAGATAGTTTTTAATATTTAATTAAATGTATAATCACCTGTTTCAAAAATGCCGTCGGAATTTTCGTCATGGCTGAATGCGGAACAATTGAATGCTACTGACTCGCTCGGTCGCACCGGCAACAATCGTAAGTGATATCGTTCGAGAGCAGCTTCGCGTTAGCTCTTCGATGCACTAAAGGACGAAACTGACACCGAGCAGAGAGACCGATGTCTCTTGACCGCCAACTCTGACTGGACCCGCTGCCGTATCTGCCAATCTGTTTTGATTAGCGATTACAATCGTAGGTATAAGAAAAATCTCCGTTTGTACAACGGTCATGTGAGATAAGTACTCCCGATGCACGATAAAGCGCTCCTCTGTCAAGGATCGTGTCACAAGGACAACTAATGTGTTTAACATGTTACATGACAGTCAAGCGATCTCTCACGCTAGTCGAAGATATACAATAATCTCATATAAATGTAATCTAGTTAGGTCGAGGATAATTATGTGTTAAAAATGTTTTTAAACGACTTAAAATAAAGGAGTTTCTCAATTATATACATACATATATCATAAAAATTTATTGAGAACCTATTTCCATTACATAAATTAACACTAATTTAACTTTAATGTATGCAAGTGGGTAGTTTATCATATTTCTTTCTTTAAACATGCTACTGCTGCTCATTATAGATAAACATAGATAACTTAATCCCAAATTCGACAATTTAAATATACACGTATACTCCAAAATCTATTTAAACCATTAACATTCAAAAATATATTGAGGTCGTAATTATGATCATATTTTTTTTCCATAACCGCATATTTTTTACCTGACGCATGCACCTGTATATGTGTAATGATTGGTATACATTTGGACTGTCTAATAACAGAGGTAAGGTTATTTATTTATACAGTACGGTAATATCCTATAGTTGTAACAAAACAGAACCATATATGTGTTTACTTAAAAACATACATACAGCCGAACATAGATTGAAAGTCGGTTAAAAATGTTATTCCTTATTTCATTTTCAAATTTATTTTAGTTGTGCTTTTGTTAAATATTCTGAAGATATTATTTTTTCCTTTATTTTATAACATTAAATTAATTTGACAAAAACGAGTAACTTTAATATCAGGTAGTAATCACATCAAAATAATCAAAGGTATATGAGGTAAATGACTCGTGTCTATTTGAAGTATCTTCATTTTTAATTCATCATTTTTAACTAACTTTTTTATAAATTATGTTTATTTATTTGAAAACTAACGAAGTCGCAACATGAAAATGTATACACGTGGTCAGACCATTATCAATATTTACAGTTGTGCTACTTTTACAAATAGATTAAATACCTACTTTGACATAACATTCGAGTGTTGCAAAACAAATTCAACATGATATTGATACAAGTACAAAACAATAAAGCGTTTCTAGTGAAAGTAGAGTACATTAGTATAGAGGATGTCAATAAAAAAACAAAGTAAAAGAAATATAAATAAATAACAGCAATTAAAATGTTATCGGTACTATATTGACTCCTTTGTTTTATTAACTTTGATTTATTGTTATAAGTTGACTTATAATTATAAATATTTATAACCTATATGAACTTCACCTAATTACGATTTGGTTTCGTATCAATATGACCGTAAATATATTTTCTTACACAAAAGATTTCTTCTACGAAGATAGATCAGGTGACTCAACCGCAATGCACCTTGTCGGATAACAGAATTTATTGTATTTACGTGTAACTAAAATTCGAATAAATCTACTGTTTACCATAAAAAGTATCAAAAATATTATGATACCACACAAAGATACTTAAAACATACACAGATTATAAATTACCCGGCTATAACTTACTTCAATAAAAGTAAGGTACATATATATCTAATATATGCTACCGAAACTCTGGATGCTTAAAAATACCGAATTCTTTTGAGTGCACATGTTTATATATTTTCACCCGCATAGATCTCGTTTACGTGGGAATTTGGGGATAAAATTTTGCCTATCTGTTATTCTGATATGTAAGCTATTATTATACGAGTACAGGTAAACTACTATTATTGTAAAGTTTGTAAAGTCATCAAAATCCATTCAGTGGGACAAGTGCGAGTTTTTCACCGAGCGACTGCGTAAAAACGTACTCACTTGTAACGTCAATTTATATAGAATAAAAAGTGTTTACTCTCACTATAACTAGATGGCGCTACTCCAATTCTATATAAAATTTGCGTTTACTGTTCTCGATATCGACGCGGTAAAATCTTACACTAGGCACACAGTAGTTCTTGCATGTGCGAGTCATCAAAACAAACATCCATCCATACTTACATACAAACTTTCGCCTTTATAATATTAGTAAGCATTTTGAATATCATTTTGTTTTTCTTTTCTTAATAAAACTAAATAAAAATTAAATGAAATTTTTTAACAAAAAATAGAACCGACTCAAAACGTACTAAAAAGTAAAAAATAACTGTGTCATTTAGTTGCTTTAATTTACTTAAGCATATCTATGAAGTCGGTGGCAGCCAAGTTTAAGGAACATTTATTTTACGTAGTAAAGTACTTTGTGGGTTCTAGGTAACGTCCTTAAAGTAGAAACCTTGGCTGGCACTGACTCCTAGATATGCTTAAGCAAATTAAAGCAACTAAATGACATAGTTATTTTTTACTTTTTAGTGCGTTTTGAGTTTGTTCTATTTTTGGTTAAAAAAATTTATTTCTTACTTTTTAGGAATTTATCGCCACGTAACGTACTCGTACTATACTGTCATAGTATATTATACCGCACTAGTAGCCAAAAAGCTACCGATACCGAGACAAAAACCGAAATCGCTGTAAGCGTGCCTCCAAAATTTTAAGAGTTTCTTCAATTTCCCCAGGATTTCATCACATGTTGACAATGGGACATCATATCCTAACATGTTGACAATGGGACAACCTTGGAAGTGTGCCCTTTCTAATAAAAAAAGAATTATCAAAATCGGACAGCTCTGTAAAAAGTTATGCGTGGTCATACATAAAAAAAAATTAAAAAAATATACGTGTCGAATTGAGCACCTCCTCCGTTTTTTTTCGTCGGTTAAAAAGACGTGTGGCACTCGGAGACTGCCGCGGTAAAGCTATTGCATACAACTTAAGCAACATCGGGCGCGGTCAGTACTTGCCTGGGAACACAGCGTAATGTTGGCTTTTTTTAATTTTAATTTTTTTTTTAATTTCAACTTATAAATATATAATTATAATTGCATAAGTTTAAAGTTGATCAACTTATGCAATTATATATTTATATAATAAATTAAAAAAAATATAAATTAAAAAAAGCCAATAACACGCAGTGTTCCCAGGCGGTCATCCATCTAAATACTGACCGCGCCCGATGTTGCTTAACTTCGATGATCGGACGAAAACAGAAAAAAAAAGACAATCTGAAAAAACTAAAAAGTATCACCTGTGCCGGTCGGAGTGGGAGGTGTTAAGTTTTATTTCGTTACGGAATTTCTGGATTCGGTCTCCACGCTCAAGGCCTGCGATAGAACCTATGCAATAACTTAAAAAGAATGGGGACTTGTAAAAATAGGATAGAGTTAATAAACAATAATGTAATTAGACATATAACAGTGATAATACAAATATTTATTTAAATAAAAGGTTCATACTTGGAAATAGGAACAGAATTTCAGTCTCAGTTACAGTTAGTCGAAAAAGTTACATAAAGTTCGCTTCTCCTTTGTCATTAAAAGAGAACGATGTTTTGAAGATGTTATAAAAATCATTTTTAAGAGATTTGCTTTCTAACATCGGTCGCGCAAGGTTAAGAATTCAGGTTTCTGTTCCATCCGCTTTGCAACCGTTGTACATCGGCTTCAATAATTTAGAGATCCGCCCTTCTGGGCACGTGAGGTCTTTGGCTGATACGTGTCATTGGTAGATGGCAATGAAATACTGTCTTGTGATTAGTAGTCATATCATTATTGTCATCACCAGTATCAGATTTTTTTTTATTGACTACAAGTTGGCCCTTGACTGCTATCACACCTCATGTTAAGTGATGATGCAGTCTAAGATAGAAGCGGGCTAACTTGTTAGGAGTAGGATGAAATCCACACCCCTTTTGGTTTCTACACGACATCGTATCAGAACACTAGCTTGGCGGTACGTCTTTGTCAGTAGGGTGGTAACTAGCCACGGCAATAAGCCTCCCACCAGCCAGACCAAGACAAATTAGGAAAAATCTCAATCTGACCCGCTGGGAATTGATCCCAGGACCTCCATCCTATAAATCCACCGCGCATACTACTGCGCCACGGATGTCGTCAAAAAAAACGACCGTTATTTTAAAAGACCTAATACAACACTAGGCCTCCTTATAGAGCTTAGACCACTTCTTTACACTTGTACGGATCACTACTTATTCGATTTTAAACTTAATGCCAAGTTCGAAGACCTAATCTCCAAGGCATGGAGGTGTAACACCGCCACCTTTGACGACCTTCGTGGCGCAGTGGTATGCGCGGTGGATTTATACGACGGAGGTCCCGGGTTCGATTCCCGGCGGGGCAGATTGAGATTTTTCTTAATTTGTCTTGGTCTGGCTGGTGGGAGGCTATCGCCGTGGCTAGTTACCACCCTACCGACAAAGACGTACCGCCAAGCGATTTAGCGTTCCGGTACGATGTCGTGTAGAAACCGAAAGGAGGAGGATTTCATCCTACTCCTAACAAGTTAGCCCGCTTCCATCTTAGATTGCATCATCACTTAACAGCAGGTGTGATAGTAGTCAAGGGCCAACTTGTAGTAAATTAAAAAAAAACCCTCTTAACTAATGGTCGAGAATATCTTAGAAAAAAGATTAAGTTTTTATAATCCAACTCTACTAGAACTCAGTACCTCATGAACCGAAGTTATATAGGCTAACCACTAGACCAAAGAGGTCGTAATACCTATACAGAAAGCAAAGAAAGCCCACGTAAAAAGTTTTGTCGTTCGTTGCGCAGTCTCATAGAATTTTATATACTTAATTGCTAAAAAAATAATAGCAAGACACGCCTACTAGTTTTAGTTTCACTTCAAGGCTAAATGCAATACCTGGATCAATTTACTCTAAAACGCGACAATACTAATAATTATTATTGGTATTATTATGATAAGACAAAAATATCGGCCAAGTACGAGTCGGTTCCGTGCACTCAGGCCTACATAAATATTCAAAAAAAATTAACATTATTGGACTTATTTATTTATAAGACATTACAAATTATGATTGAAACTCACATACTGTGAAAACATGGATGGATAGACAGGCAATTACGTCGACAAACAGACGAAGAACGAAGTTTTTGTAAAAGGATTTTGACGGTCTTCGTTATACAGTGATAAGTACGATGAATTTATAAAATGGAAGTCCTGGGCTCGATCCCCGGCTAGGACAATTGAGGTTTTTCTTAACTGGTCCGGATCTGGCTGATTAGTGAGTGAGAAACTCTACCAGCAAAGACGTATCGGCAAACGATTTAGCGTTCCGATACGATGTGGTGTAGAAACCGAAAGGGGTATGGATTTTCATCCTACTCCTAACAAGTTAGCCCGCTTCCATCTCAGATTGCATTATCACTTAGTCAGGTGAGATTGCAGTCAAGAGCTAACTTAAAAATTGGTGCAGATAGATACACATTAATAAGACAATAAACACACCGAAATGACTACTTTATTAGTTCAATTAAAATAGCGTCTTAATTTATACAGTAGGTTAGCCAATCTGATAATTTTTATTGATTGATAATTTGATATTATATCTGATACTGATTATTTGATTTACTGGACATTTTATTCGTATTTAGACCGTAGACCATTTCAACATGTCACTGTATTTTTTATCTATAGTGTTATTATCGGTAGTTTGTGCCAATGGTAAGATTTTCACTTTAGCTAATACAACTTTTGTTAGCCTACACTACAACCAGCCTCCCTAACAACCCGGTTTTCGAAAAGGTTTTAGTACCATAAATCAAATCCATATACTGTGGCAGGTTAATATATAGAAGACGATAAAGTACTACGAGCCTCTTTGCATGGCGTTCGTGGACGATGAAAAAGCTTTTGTTTCGTTGGAAACAGGGTCTGTGGCTTAGGCGGAGCTTAAAGTCATTGCAGAGATGCCGAGTTGACAACCGTTACATCAACTTCCAAGTACCACCTACTGAAGTGTGTATACGAAAACTCCACTATTTCGGTCCCAACAGATGTGAATACGAGAGAGACAAAGATCATGATTGTGCAATGGTCATGTACCGCTCCTTTCTGTTATCCTTGAAGGCTCTACACTCGAAATGGTACACAAGTCAGATGGTTTAGTTAATTAGATAATTCCGCCGAATTCAACTCGGCTGGGCAGCGTTCCGAAATAAGTTTAGGGTCGGTTTAGTTTTCATACCTGTAGTACTACATGTATACCAATATGCCTAACTAATAGATTAATGACTAATTTAGTAGGTACACAACAAAAAATACGTAGTAGTTTGAAAGAAGTTGCCGCTTACCGATGCGGCTTTCGCATAAACTTCAAACGTCACATAAAATAAACACGCAGTGAACTTGTGATATTTAACAGCTTTTGAGATTCCTATGCTAACAACATGATAATATTACAAAAATATTTAACAAGTTTGTAATCAACAGCTCAGTTTGGCGACTTTAAGCAAAACTTCAACTACGTCAATGTACGCGAAGGTGCTCATATGTTCTACTGGTTGTTTTACACAACGGCTAATGTGCCAGAGTACAAAGACAGGCCTCTCATAGTGTGGCTGCAAGGTGGTCCTGGAGGATCCTCGACTGGGATTGGAAATTTTGAAATACTCGGACCACTTGACTTATCTCTTCAGGAGAGAAACTATACTTGGGTGAGCACTTACCTACAATATACTAGAAGTAAATAAATTGACTCGCCACTGTCACTACATATTTTAAAGTAAAATAATCATCATTAAAAATTAACCAGAATGATTCAAAATTTTTAACAAAAAATAGAAACGACATAAAAGACTAAAAAGTAAAAAATAACTGTGTCATTTCGTTGCTTAAATTTACTTAAGCATATCTATGAAGTCGATGCCAGCCAAGTTTAAGGAACATTTATTTTACGTAGTAAAGCAGTTTGTGGGTTCTAGGTAACGTCCTTAAAGTAGAAATCTTGGCTAGCATCGACTTCATAGATATGTTTAAGTAACTTAAAGCAAATAAATGACACAGTTATTTTTTACTTTTTAGTGCGTTTTGAGCCGGTTCTATTTTTATTTAAAAAAATTTATTTCTTTATTTTTAGTGATTTATCGCCACGTATCGTACTCGTATTATACTGTCATAGTATATTATACGGCACTAGTAGCCAAAATACCGAGACAAAAACCGAAATTGCTGTAAGCGTGCCTCCAAAATTTGAAGAGTTCCTTCAATTTCCCCAGGATATCATCATCAGATCCTAACATAATGGCAATGGGACCACTTTGGAAGTGTGCCCTTTGTAATAAAAAAATAATTATCAAAATCGAACAACTCTGTAAAAAGTTATGCGTGGTCATACATAAAAAAAAATACGTGTCAAATTGAGAACCTCCTCCGTTTTTTTCGTCGGTTAAAAAGGAAGGTTTATAAGAGTAGTTTAATAAATGTAGTTCAGGGAATTCCCACGTACAAATTCGATGGTCTAATAAAAATAGCGCAAGGAAAGTGTTGAATTTTTGACTGCATTTACAGTTGATACGGGAGAGATATTACAATTAGGTAATTTTATCTGAACATATACTCTACTACTACTAGTATTATCTATAACTAAATAGGTATCTAACTGTAACTACAAATTTCTTCTTTCAGGTAAAAAATTTCAATGTTTTGTTCGTAGACAATCCTGTAGGCACTGGATTTAGCTATGTCGAAGAAGATAAATATTTAACAACAACTAACGATCAAATAGGTAAATCATACTCAACATAACTATTTCATGCTTTTTAATTGTATTGACATTGACATTATTTTTATTCCTAAAAATGTTGATTAATATTCAAATTACTTAATTTATAAAAAAAAATACATTACCGTTACAGCTTTAGATTTCGTAGAGCTTATGAGAGGTTTCTACCGGGATAACCCATTGTTTGAAGGAGTCCCGCTTTATATTTATGGTCAGTCTTACGGCGGCAAGATGGCCGTTGACATGGCCATCAGGATGAAAGAGGTAAATTAACTAATCCTATAATATTCAAGTAAATGTTAAAGTTTAAAGAACCGTCCGTAAAACTTCTTCCATATAAAACTTTGTAGAATTATAGATTACAGAGGAGAAAAAGGATAGAATATAGGAATAGAATATAGAAGATAGAAAGAGATAGTCCAATCGAAAAACAAAAAATACTTTCTTCTATGTATTGATAATATATACTTTAAATAGGCAGAAAAAGCTGGCAATATCAAGTCAAATTTAAAAGGAATTGCTATGGGCAACGCTTGGATACATCCAGTAGACGCCACTCTCACCTGGGGACCGTTGCTTCTAGCAGCCGGTCTAGTAGACCAAGAAGGCTATGAGGAGATACAGGAATCAGCGCGAGAAGCTGAACGGCTGTTTGATGAAGAACATTACTGGAATTCCACAGCGCAATGGGCCGCTACACAACGTGCGGTGTTTAGGAGAACGACAAACGTTGATTTCTACAACATATTGACTAAAATGACGGTCAACTTAACTGACAATTATAATGCTTATGGTAAGATTGATAGAAAAGGTTACAAAATATGTTCTAAGGTTAACTTGGAAATTATAACCGGACTAATATAATACATATAGACCAGTGCAGATAATTTTTGAAACCAAAAAAAATCACAGTAATTGCAGCAGTTAATTTACTGCGATTTTTTTTACTTTTTATAATTTTTAAAGCTATTTGCACTGGTCTAATACTCATACATGATTGTATACGCCCTAAATCACACCCCTGTACCTCGGTGAGCAAGTTAAGCCGTCAGTCCTGGTTATTGTCATTCATCACTCAAGGAGAAGGCGTAACTGAAATGAAAAGCGGCATCCCCCTGCCGCTTCAATCCTTGACAAGCTAGTATCCAATAGTCGTTAAAGGATTAAAAATATTATTTCAAACGACAAACCGCATTGAAGCAGCATCCCCTCTCCTAAAAGTGAAGTCGCAATATAAAGTCTAAAAATATCATTAATAAATCATTAAAACGTTATTATGACATATATTACATAATGTTAAATAGTTATATGTACAGTATTAAAAGAGTAATAATTCCATTTAATGTTTTTTAAATTTTTAAATCATACCTGTTATGATATAGAGTTTGCAAGAAACATAATGATCAGAGATATGCCGTACACATCAACAAGACAAGAACTGGACCTTGATACCCTAATGAATACAAGAGTGAAAGAAGCTTTACGTATTCCTGCACATGTCGAGTGGGGATCACAAAGAAATAAAGTATTTGACTCACTTAGGACAGACTTTATGAAACCTGTTACTGAAGGAAGTAAGTATATTACCATTGTCTTTAATGAGAAATCTCTGATATAAGAATGGTAGAGTATGTATTTTATTCAACTGCAATATAATTTATTTTCTCAATGTTTTTTTCAGTTGAAAAACTTTTGAATGAAACAGATCTGATCTTAACAAAATACAACGGCAACCTGGACCTCATTTGTGATACTCCAGGTAATTATTGAATCTAGCATCTAATATATACATTATATCAGAATATTATAATTTAAATTGACATAGCGCAAATAATATGCAAGATATATAACTAATCCTTTTACATTTATCAATTATCAATCCTTATACACTTTGTCATCTATATAACATTTTTTTTACAATGTAACAGAACAAAGTACCTAGGCAACTTTTGAACTGTGCCTGCCTACTTTTACTAAGTTAATTTCACTACTAAAACTGATGAAAGTGCACTGATCCATAATATTCTCCAAATAACTTTTGTTTCCTCGTTAGTCCAGTGGTTATCTTATGTTTCTTCAGATCAATAGATCGTGAGTTCAAATCCTTAGGTGAGCTTTAAAATACCGAACTTTACTTTATTGCTCAATGACAATTCTCAGCTCTGAATCAGGAAGCTGGTGGCGTAACACCCTATGCTTCGGAGAGCACTTCAAGCCATCGATCCCGGTCTCGGTTAAGGCGTGGTTTTGTAACGATCAAAATCAAATTTAATCAAATCTGAGTGATTTTGATTTTTGATTTGATTTTGATCGTTACAAAACCACACCTTCGCGTCTTGTTAACGCGACGTCAACACTGCGCAGACGTTAAAAGAACGTTGATGCCCGCAAAACGCTAGGGGGATAGAGGCCTTAAAAATCATGATAGATAAGCTACTTATCCGCTAGCCTATAGGGTATAGTACGTATTGTAATTCACAACATTATAATATAATAATAATGAACAATATTTCATGATATTTATTAGTCTATGAAGTATTGTACGATTGAAACTACTAAGTATAATAGAACTTAATAAATATTAATATGTGTGTATATACGAGTACGTAGAGAGCCAGATCATGAGCGGCCGCCTAACGTTTTCAATGCTTTTTACGATATACGAATAAATGTTGAGGAACCGGCAAGAATAATTCTTTACTTTAACTCTTTAGGACAACTTCTCTGGGTGGAACGCCTAAATTGGATTAGAGCAGAGGAATACAGGAACGCACCCCGCCAACCCATCTGGGAAAATAACCGATTGGAGGGATATTACAAGTCCGGTGGAAATTTCAGGTTCTTCTGGATAAATGTAGCTGGACACAGTGTAAGGATGTTTCTCTCGTATAGTTTCATAATAAAATTGAAATTGTTTTTAGTAAAGATATATTTAAATGGTTAGCTATGCTTGAATAAGTCTATAAGTGCCTACGATCATCATAATTTTTTAATTTAATTTAAGAAATAATTACTTATAAGTAATTCAAAATATTTTTCCTGGTAAACGTAACAGAGAATTATGAGTATTATTATCTAATAAGCATAATTTATTTAAAAAATACAAATGAGATATTGTTATTAAAAATATCTTTGACATTGTAAAGTTGTAATAATTTTTAACTTTTTTTATAATATAAATTATAACTTTTAAACTTGAATATTATCTTTATGTGGTAGTTAATTTAATTTATAACGTTAACATTTCTAAAAAAATCTATATATAGATTAATGATGTCTATTGTAATTAGATTAAGTAATTATCTTATTCAATTCTAGTACCTAAAGCCTATTTACCATAATTAATAATTATACAGGTTCCTCGAGACAATCCCGCGGGTACCAGCGCCTTCCTACGTGATATGACTTCATTTGGATAAATATTAAAGAATCTTTATTAAACGTCCCAGTATTTTATTTGAACTCCCATTAGTCATTCGAATAAGTTCATGAATTAGTCAAGGTTGATATAATTTCATGCAGCTCGCATGTTTACAGTTATGCTTTAAAACAAAATAAATAAAATTCGTCTCTCACTGTAAATTAGATAAATAACGTTGTAATTAAACCCTGGTATCAAAGAATAAATCATTCTACTATACGGTTTAGGTAACAGATGCAATACGCATTAATTTCATCAGAAAATTCAAGATATCATCATAACATGGTGAAAATTGTTTACAAATCTAATTGGATATTGATTGTATAATATGTCTTAATATGCGGCTACGAGATTTCTGCAATCAAATCAACCAAGATAAACATAGGAACTTAAGCGGAAATATCCTGCAATGCAATAACTAGTTACCTACTGAATTAATTGAAGTTTAATGCCGTCGTACCTTTACAATAACATGCTGTTTATTTAACAAGCAAATTATCTCTTACCTGACATGAAGACTCTTTTCAGTCTAAAATAGTCATGGTATTAATTGAAAGCAGTGCCGTAATTATGCAAGCGGTGACCAGACTCCTCAAAAAACTGAACCAAGCTGACAGGTGCACAGGCGGCGAATTTTTAGAGGCACAGTTGTGCACGGGGTGCTTAAAATTCTAATTATATAAGATTTTTAATCCATCATCGCATAACTGGTTTCTACGTAGTGTACGAAAGCCTACCACTAAACATATGAACATGTAAAATAAAATCTTAATTTGATGAAATCGAACCATCTCAGTTATAGAGCAAGAAAAAATAAATAATTACAAAGATCCGATGCATAGTGAAGATTTCACAATTGCGCATTGTTTAGTTAATCACCCGAAGATGCTCTGGTTACGGAGTGAAAGTTACATAGAGAGTATTGTTGGATCTGGGTCACTTTGTCGCTTGGATTCGTCGGATTTTGCGGAAAATGGTAAAATCAATAAATTATTAATCAATTGATGATGAATTTACACGAAGTAACACCTGATTCTAGTCAATATTTGATAGCGTGTGCTACTTCATATATTTTTTTATTTACATTTAACTATAGTCCCTTAAATCTCTTCATGGTTCAATATAAAAATCTATAATTAGGTAACAAACAATTTTGTAACATTAGAACGATTAATATAGCTACCTATAGGCATAATATTATAATATAGCTCATTTAGGTATATTTATATTGATTAGGAGGAATTTAACAACACCCAATTAGGCATTTAGATAATAATAATCTATTGTATTGCAGAATCATAAATAATCTGATAACAAATCTTTTTATTAGGTTGATCGATATAATATTCAATGACAGTGGTAGCGATTGATGACATTTCTTATTAGGCAGTAATAATAGTTAAACATGAAAAAGATTACAATTATTTCATTGGTTTTTGTAGGACTTGCGGTAGGCGCTGGGTTGGGGGTTCTCATTTGGTGGCTAGTTCGTAGTAAAAACCCTTATGAAACTATTCGTAAGTCGAATATAGTTATTTATTTATCATCATCATTACATCACAATAGTAAATATACCTAAATACCTATTAAAAACCCACGCCGAGTATCTTTTATTAATTTCACGTCAAAACTTCCGGACGTTCTGTAGTCCCTCGATGCTCTTAGTGAAAAATTCAGTGTCTCTATTTCACTTTTCAATTTCATTACATAATTATGCCCTAAGATCAAACGTAGATAAATATTAATTTTATAATTGCAAACTTTCACAAAACGGAATTTCTCACAGATAGAATCGCTGGCGTCCATTTTTGAAATATGATTGTTTATTTTATTCATTGACAAATTACCTCTTACAATTGTTAATTGGTAACTTAACAACAGGTGAGATAGGGAGTAAATAACGTGTTAACCTTTTCAGTCGAAGACCAACCAAGACCTGCACCGAGTGAGAATTTAATAAGATAATTGAAAAAAATAAGATTGAGTCGAAATAGTGCCGAATGTAAAATTCAACCCCGAACTTCTCTGCTTTAAATCAATTTATTACTATCGTCATGTTAACAACTTATTATAAAAAAAAAAGTTTTTTGTTACAAGTCAAACATACAAAGTCATTAACAACACAAATATAATTTTTTCGTCTTCAGTTATAAATAATGAAACAACAAAACAATAACATAACATTTCTTTCCAGTTCTAGGAGGTTCTCTGGGAGATGTTAAATCCACTGCAGCCTTCACTAGAATTCCTGGACATGGAGACATGTTTTGGTGGTTCTACCCGACTCTGGCGGCTTCCCCAACGTCCCGGCCTGTCCTTTTGTGGATACATGGAGTCACTGGGACAGCATCGAGCTATCTGGCTAATTTTGGCATGTTTGGGCCATATGACGCACAGTTAGGTAGAAGACAGGATTCATGGGTCTGTATCCTTTTTAAACGACTTCAAAAAAAAGGAGTTTCTCAATTCGACCGTATATATTTTTTTTTTTTTTATGTGTGTTCGCGCATAACTTCGTCGTTTATGAACCGATTTTGATAATTCTTTTTTTGTTGGAAAGTAGATAGTCCGGTGGTGGTACCATGATAAGGAAACCAGGATCTGATGATGGAATCCTGGAGAAACCGAGGGGAACTTTCAAAAATTATAGGGACAATAAGTACGTTTGTTAATTTTTCCGATAAGTATTTAAAAGCACTACAATTTGATGAAGGTCTGGAGTCGATCTGATGATGGAGCCGATCTACATATAAGAGAACTCCTTGACGATTTACTGCATTTACCTTGTGTTTGGGCTCGATTAATTTGTCTTGATAAGAACTTTACATTTAGATGGGCTGTGACTGTCATTGAGGGTCTGGTGATGAAGACGAAGTACAGTTAAGGGAGCTAGGTAACGGCTTACAGTAGCTACCTTGTGTTTGGGCTTGATTAATTTGTCTCGATGAGAAATTTACATTTAGATGGACTGTGACTGTCATTGAGGGTCTGGTGATGAAGACGAAGTACAGTTAAGGGAGCTAGGTAACGGCTTACAGTAGCTACCTTGTGTTTGGGCTTGATTAATTTGTCTCGATGAGAAATTTACATTTAGATGGACTGTGACTGTCATTGAGGGTCTGGTGATGAAGACGAAGTACAGTTAAGGGAGCTAGGTAACGGCTTACAGTAGCTACCTTGTGTTTGGGCTTGATTAATTTGTCTCGATGAGAAATTTACATTTAGATGGACTGTGACTGTCATTGAAGGTCTGCAGATGAAGACGAAGGACAGTTAAGGGAGCTCCGTAACGGCTTACAGTAGCTACCTTGTGTTTGGGCTCAATTAATTTGTCTCAATGAGAACTTTACATTTAGATGGGCTGTGACTGTCATCAAGGGTCTGGCGATGAAGACGAGGGACAGCTGAGGGAGCTCTTTAACGGTTTACAGTAACTACCTTGTGTTTGGGCTCGAATAATTTGTCTCAAAGAGAATTTTACATTTAGATGGGCTGTGACTGTTATTGAGGGTTTGGCGATGAAGACGAAGGACAGCTGAGGGAGCTCTTTAACGGTTTACAGTAGCTACTTTGTGATTGGGCTCGATTAATATGTCTTAATGAGAAGTTTGAAAGGTTATAGTTTCCAGTGGGTTTAATGTTTACTAAGTCATGATCCGATAAACTTGCCGCAAACTCGAGGAAACTCTTTAAACTTTATAGGCACATTTGAAGGGATGTCGGAATGTTATAACTAGCTAGTGACTATTGGTACTTATGGTTTAGTTCCAGTAGGTTCTTTAGTATGTTCGTTGTTGATAAATCACTAAAAAGTATGAAATAAAAAATTTTTAACAAAAAATAAAAACGCCTTCAAAACCCACTAAAAAGTAAAAAATAACTACGTCATTTACTTACTTTAATTTACTTAATCACATTTATGAAGTCGGTACCACCCGAGCTTTCTACTTTAAAGACTTTACCTAAACTTGGATGGCACCGACTTCATAGATGTGATTAAGTAAATTAAAGTAAGTAAATGACGTAGTTATTTTTTACTTTTTAGTGGGTTTTGAAGGCGTTTTTATTTTTTGTTAAAAATTTTTTGACTCTAAAGTATAATAGAACATCCTTCATAATGTATACTTATAACATAAATTGTAGATTATAAGAGATTATTACTTTTTATTATGCTACCCGATAACTAAGTTTTTTCTAAGGGACCGTTGGTACCTTTTTGACGTGACAACGTCTTATAATTCGATAGAGCCGGCTGCACGCACGAAAAAACATGCATCATGCGGCGTTACCTCGCTTTGAGGCGTTCCATGTAAGGCTTGAAGTGCAAGCGAGGGCGCGGAACGAGCGACAAAGAAGGACAATCGGCCTTTGCGTTCGGCAGCGTTCGACATCCGTCTATTAAATATAATTATTAAATACATGAATTTTAAATTAAAAATTAATATATTTATAAATTTAAAATATAAATTTATAAAATCAAAATCAATTATTTTATTAATTTCAATTAATATTTATAAAGATATACTTAAATTAAAATTTTTAACAACCAATTAAATGCTACCATTCCATCAGTATTTTCTTAAGACTTTGTCACGTTCAACTATCGTCAGTAAACCGACTTTACAGACAACCAATTTTTGATTGGTTAATTGTAATAGATATATTTTACTTCAGGTGAACGACTACAACTTATTATTCGTGGATGCGCCATTGGGAACAGGTTTTAGTATCAGTAACTGGCAGAACTCGTCGGATACAGCCTTTCCAGGGTTAGATGAGAATGGTATCTAATTTTTGTGTTAATAAAACATCCGTTACCGCCAGTGCCGTAACGGAGGGGCTGTGCCAGGGATACCCACGCATAGAGTGTAGGCCCTGACATAGCGCAAAAATGACCAGACCAGGGCCTAGGACCATGAATACACAATCCCTTACTATTTGTAGAGTCATTTACAAGAATTGTTACTACGTAATCCATACATCACCTTAAAAAACATTGCCATCCTTCTAACGCAGTCGGGTAAAAAAGCTGGACCGGGCTAAAGCACGCGGACAGTGGCGCGCGTTACTATTCCGCAGCATTAACGGATGCTGGGGGCACATTTAAGAAATTCACAAGCTAGTTACGGCACTGGCCTTCTTAAACAATTGATATAAAATAAAAGCGAGACAATATTCGAATTTTGAAGACTTGACTTGATTGTGTTGGCGTTGCTTTGTAAAAGTCTACACTAAAATCTTTCGATCTCCAGTTTGAGTAAATTACATGCTCATCTGCCTCGTTGGTGTAGTGGTTAGCCTATGTGGCTTTGATCACGAGGTCCTGGGTTCGATTTCTCGGTCGGGTCACGGAATAATTCTGAGCTTTTTCATTCTTCTATGAAATGTTAAGTACATTCCAAGCCTGGAGCCTGGAAGTTGGCGGTGTTACACCCCCGTGCCTCGGAGAGCATGTTAAGCCGTCGGTCCCGGTCACTATCATCAACATCTGATAGTGATCGTTAATATTGACATTATCACCCTAAACCCGCCAACTCGCATTGGAGCAGCGTGGTGAGTATACGCTCCATATCCCCTCTCCTATACGGAGGGAGGCCTGGCCCTGTAATGGGCCTTTAATAGGCTGATAATGATGATGATGATGACTCGCTCATCAACTTCCGTCTATTTGAAAGATCCCCGCGACAGCGCCACGCCTTTTTTCGTTTATGTCTTTTATATGTGGAGCCGCGACCCAGCACGCTGTACTTCAATCCGGCTTAGCGAGCTTAGATAGAAAGATCAACGTGGTCTACGAAGCACAGGGGTGTGACACCAGCAACTTCAAACTCTGGGCCGCTAGGAAATATTTAATTATCTCTCGAAATAGTTGAGAAAAATATATTTATTAATTTTTTTCAGTTGATCACTTGCTCAATACACTGCGTTCATTTTACGATATACACGGGGAATACAAAAATTCACCTCTTTACATTTGTAGTCAGGGAGATGGATCACAAATTGCCCTGGAATTAACCATTAAATTGAACGAGGTAGGATAATTATTTTACTTTATATATAATTATATAATGTTTCACTGACACAAGCCCATAAAAGACACCATATAAACATCGGTAAATAGTGGATGGCAACCCTTCATGAACAACAGAAAGAAATTGGGCATACCAAACAATCCCTTTTAAAGATAGATAGATAATATATGCTATCGCGGGCTTTTTTGTAGTCCTTGTAAAAAGTAACAATCCTGCCATACACTGTTTTGTTACACATCAAAGGGCAACTTGAAGGAAAGCTCTCAACAATTATTAATATCAGTTTATGAAACTGTTGCATAAAACATGAGATAGGTAAAAAACTCGACTTTATTTTTAACTGTAATTTTAAACCCTAATCATACTCTACTTTATCTCGGTAATTGTCATAGATTATTGCTCAACGGAACCCAATTCATTTTTTATTTTGTCAAATCACCGTAGTGACGGTATAAATGAAATGCATATTGCATAATCATATGAATATAAGGATAAAAACAGTTACGACTATTTGTACTAGCGGCTCTGAAGGCCACTAATATCTAATCCGTGCAAAATTTCATCCAGATCTGTTTAGTTGTTGAGCAGCAAAAGAGTTACAAATATCGATAAGAGTGTAGTTAATTTTTTTAATTTACTAGTTTATTCTTATGTTAATTTTTTAATTTTCATACCAAATAAAGTATCTGAAAACTTGAAAAAATTATAAATCAAATCGAAGAACATATTTTGTGCTAATACTTATAAAAGTTACGGAAATAATGTGGAAATAATAATACTTAAATAATGTTTCGTTCATATTTATTCTGCAGGATGACGGCTTAAAGGCTAGAGTGAAAGGAATAATTTTAGGGAATCCAGTAGTTTCCCCAGCATTAGCTCTCACAAAGTTAGGTTATTATTTAGAGGAGCTTGGTTACGTCGACGCTGCCGGCCGAGCACCTATTGAAAATTTTTCTAACCTCACGACTTCATTGGTTGAGGCAGAGCTGTTTCACGAGGCTTTCTTAAAGTTTACCTTCCTCGGAAAGTTTGTTAATGAAAACACCGGGGCGGTTGCCGTCAATTTAGCGCACATTGTTGAAAAATTAACACGGAGCTCTCCTTATCACGGTAAGTGAATGAATATTGTAACTAGGTACCTAAAGTCAAATCGAAATACCCTGAATTAGTGGGTGCTACAGTCTCAGCTAGATAGTAAAATAACAATAAATTTTAATTTGGTCCACTTATAACTAAATAGTTGAGGTTTGATATGCTAGACTGGTCACAAACTACTCTTCGTCATATTTTAATCCGTCAAAAGCTTCTACATTCACCATCTGCCTACCGATAGGGCCATTTCGTAACGTTTCCATCCCGCCCATATTTAAAGAATTGTTCTGAATTGTTCTCCTTATCTTTACTCCTTTTACAAAAAACTCTTAATAACTTGAAATTTTCAATGTGTTTATTTTAGATTATTTTGGTGAGAAAAGCTACCTTGCAAGTCTGTATCCCTCTGACACAAATATAAACCATTTTATGGACACCGTGGTGCGACCAGCTTTACGCATTCCTGATTCTGCTAATTACGATGGACAACGCGAACTAGCGACAAATGCTTTTATGAACATTTATATGAAACCAATTGTAGACAAAGGTGAGTTCCACAGAGGTTAATGCTCTTTAATTGGGTATCAGGTTGTTAAGCCATTGCATCGTCACTTTCTTACTTTATTCTTGATTTATTACAAATTAGCTCTTGACTATAATCACACCTGATGGTAAGTGGTGATGCAAACTAAGAGGGAAGCGCGCTAACTTGTTAGGAGTAGGATGAATTCCACACCCCTTTCGAATCATCTGCTTCACAAGGCAGTCATCTGCTGGGAAGAGCCGGCAAAAAACTCAACAGCTGTTCTTTATAAGAATTAATACAATGTCATTGTTTACAAAGATTATTTTGTTGTTTGTAATGTATTTAATTTTCAATTTCAGTGGAATACATTCTCGTTAACACCACTGTTCCAGTCAATATTTACAATGGCAACCTGGATGCTGTCT
Organism: Mycalesis mineus; assembly: GCA_034621355.1. Lineage (NCBI taxonomy): Eukaryota > Metazoa > Arthropoda > Insecta > Lepidoptera > Nymphalidae > Mycalesis > Mycalesis mineus. The sequence continues at coordinate 13,072,685 of CM067889.1, read as the reverse complement.
CCAACACTCCCGGTAAATTTTATATTATAGACATTTTCAGTTTACTTAGTCCTGGAGTATTCAACGTAGATTAAAAGACGTTTGCGACTCGGGACGCCTGACAGAAATGATAACTTAAATAAAGTAGCTGCCGTATGTGTGTAGAAAAGCCAGTCAGACTGGCACCGTAACGCGTTACTTAACCTTCCCACAAGAAGTTATAACTTCAAATTAAAATTAAAATATGGTCTAAATTGGTTTTATTATAAGTAATAATAATTAAGTATAATTTGTCAAAGAAGAGCTGCCAGTGAGTACGTATTGCGCTGAGGTATTACTAACTACAGTCACAGTACAGATAACTCAGAAGGCGCCTATTAGTACTTCGATGTATTAGTATTAGATACTTACTTATTATTCCGTGTCCCTTATATAATTAACTGATCAACAAAATTCATAATACAATATTCTTTTAATTACCTGTAATCATACTATATATATTTAATCATATAGGATGAATGTTAAACAAGTAAAACAGTTTATTCAAAATAACAGTTTTGATAAAAAAAATTGGTTCAGCGATTTTGGATTCAGCTAATTTGGACGACCAGATTTTTTTTAATTAAAAATACAAACAAAAAAATATTTACTCTAGAGGTACTTATAGGTAGGTACATACTACCTACCACCACCACGCATAGATAACTTTTCACAGAGTTGTCCGATTTTGATAATTCTTTTTTATTAGAAAGGGCACACTTCCAAGGTGGTCCCATTGTCATCATGTTAGGATCTGATGATGATATCCTGGGAAAATTGAAGGAACTCTTCAAATTTTATAGCTACACTTGCAGCGATTTCGGTTTTTGTGTAAGTATCGGTAGCTGTATAATATACTAAGACAGTACCTATAGTAGGAGTACGTTACGTGGCAATAAATCACTAAAAAGTAAGAAATAAAAATTTTGCTTTACTACGTTATATAAATGTTCCTTAAACTTGCTGGCACCGACTTCATAGATGTGTTTAAGTAAATTAAAGCAACTAAATGACACAGTTATTTTTTATTTTTTAGTGTGTTTTTAAAAGTTATGTAGATAATATAACATTTAAATCATTATTTATTTTATAGGTCAATTAGAATGGGTCAACAACCTTTCATGGCCTGGGCAAGCACAGTTTTTAAGTTCCACAAGAACAACTTTAGTTTTTAATCGGCTAATTGAGGGCTACTTCCGAGAGTCGGAAAGACTGCGATTTTACTGGCTTAACGTCGCTGGACTATTGGTAAAATTATTTGTATTAATATTTTAACTTTGCTTTAACGTAGAAGGATATAGATCATAGAGTATGCACTGTCTGCCTCAATGACTGTATGAGACGGTAACGGTAAAGAGGTAGAGGTTTAGCTTAAATAGAGACTGCAATTTAAAAAAACATCAAAATTCAGATATGCCCACTCTTCATAAAGTTCAGTAAAAGTTTCCAGAAACTAGAAACCATGTTAGGTACAACGAATAAACAGTTACGCCTGGCAAGAAAAATTGTGTTTTTTGCATAAAAAATGCATGTGTGAAAACATTATTATTATTTAAATAAATTGCAAGTTTCAAAACGAGTTTTTCCAATATTTACTCAATAACTTTGGAAATAAATGCCCACTGCTTCTATATTTTCTACTTTCATTAGCCAAACTCTAGGTACATATATTATTAACTATGATATTTCTATTTTACAGGCTCCTATTGATAATCCTGTTGGAATCAGAAGAATTCTCAATCGCATAACAAATAATAATTAATAAAATGTTTAGTTACTATTGCAAAATTTCTTTTACTTTACACACATACCATAAACATACGCTGGCTCACTACAGTTATATCACAGTGATATACATAAAACATCTAAGAAATATATATAAATATTATGAACTAAATCGTCTCAAAATAAGACAAATTGCTCTTATTTGAACAGTTGAGTATTTAGCGCCATCTCTGTATTAGTGTGTCTAGTTTTTAGAAACGAATACAGATGTCGTTGTTTCTCATGGTTTAAATTGGGTTGGGATCTAATAAATTTTATGCTTGGCATTTAGCAAATCCAGTCCCCTACCTTAAAGTACATTGAACATAGGCTTTAGCTAATCATAATCTAAGTCAAAATACTTTGTCTATAGTAAAACTTATTAGTTTAAGCTATGTAAAAAACTCAAGGTACCTATCCTAAAGGTTCAAAAGGGTTAGAATTCAGAGCCGTCAAGTAAAATTCGATGTAATCTGTACTCATGCTCATAACAAATTTAGTCTGTGGATTCAAAATCAAATAGAAAAAAATATTTTTCGCTTAGGTATATTTTTCAAGGAATATGTTTATTAAAGTACATTCTAAATTATTTCATTATAAATAGTTTTAAAGACCTGAATACACAATATTTTTGTTAAATTCTATTCTCAAGAGCCAATGAACTTTTATTGTATATTATTTTGACCTTGCAGTTTGCTAGCACTGAACACCAAGTTATTTAGTTAATAATGGCAGATATATTGGATATATTAGACATAGAGCAACCTGGAGCATCCGAAGTAACAAGGGAAAGTATTATTCACGGCGACAAAGCAAAGAAAAAGTATGTTACAACTAAAGCGGTGCGGCGACCCGAGGGCATGCACCGCGAAGTGTTTGCTCTCCTTTACAATGATAACAAAGATTTACCGCCACTACTGCCTACAGACACTGGTTAGTATCGTCAATAAACAACAGCCGTGTATTTTGTTAAATGAAAAAAAATCATATTATTTGAGAGATATAGTACCAGGCCTCCCTCATAATAAAAGACAATAAATGAAACTAGTCCTAATGTGGGTTAATGGGCCCAGGGGGATAATGTTTATTTTTTATAAATATTACTATCAGATGTTAATAGGCATGATCAGGACCAACCTTTTAAAGTGGTCTCTAATATTAATATTTGATAGAGATTGTTAGAAGAGAGATCTTCATCACCGCTAGCCCCCATTGTAGCAGATTGTTGGATATATTTACATGCAAAAGCACATCCTAAAAGACTTAATGAGAGTCCTGACTCTGCAGTGGGCCATTGTACAGGTTGATAATGGATGTCACATTCATATACATTTCAGTCAAGCCCGTACCTGGATCCTTCACAGATTTATTATAATCAAATAAAATCTGTTTTGAATGACTATGAATGTGTACTATATTTCTATTACTGTAGACAAATTACAAATAAGCTTCTTATATAATTAAAATAATTATTTAGGTAAAGCATATAAACAAACAAAAGCCAGACTGGGTATGCGGAAGGTCAGAAAGTGGGTATGGGCACCATTCAATAATCCAGCTCGTAAAGATAATGCAGTGTTTCACCACTGGAAAAGGGCTTCCGATGAGGCAAAGGAGTATCCATTTGCACAATTCAATAAGGTACACGCTTATTATATTGATATAATATATCTAATACTAATTTTATTAAATATGTATATAATCTAAATCTCGGAAACAGCTCCAATGATTTTCTTGAAATTTTGTAGCCCTGTAGTTTCAGGGGTAACTAATTAATCTAGCTTTATTAAAGCCAAAATCAACATGGAAAGCATACCAACAAACAAATTTAAAATGAAGGTAAAAAATGCAACACATTTTATGCGTAATAAATTTAAAATTGTTTTGATGTTTTATAAAATTTTATTTAAAAGATATTAAATATATTATTTAGTTTTAAGCTAATCTACTTTATTGTGATGAATTTATCATTAACAAAATTTAAAAAATTAGGTGTAAAATGACTAGTCATTTTTATCTTCATTTTTAATTTGTTTGTTAATAAGCATTCTACATTGAGATTGGCTTTAATATAGGTTTAATTTTTTTACTAAACACAGCTCGGTCAACTAGCTAACTATTGATATTTATATAGTTTCTTATGGGGCCTCAGTCAGCATGCATTTATTTATAAGCACTCTAAATACCCCTTACACTTCGCACTACTACTACTACTACACTACACTGCTTATGATAGCTTAGACCTAGGACTGGGTGGCAATACAAAAAATAAATAAATATATATATTTTTTATTTATACCTTATGCCACACATCACAATTCAGTAGAGTATATTTACAAAACCCTGCGATGTGTGGCATAACCTAGGAAAAGGACCCAGCTCAGCAATTTGCTGCAAGATCTCCTAAAAGATCATGCAGTGCTGATTTTCAGCTGGATCCCTGGATCCCAAAAAGAATATTGATTTCATCACAGTTTCTAGTGTAGTGTTCATATTAAAATTTTGTTATTTTAGCTATATAAGAACTGTAATCCATAGACATTTAATTATTTGTACTTTATTATAATATTCATATTTGTGTTGGCTTTTTACTGCAGCAAGTATCAATACCATCATATTCTGAGTCAGAATACAATCAATATTTAAAATCTGAAGACTGGAGTCAAGCTGAAAGCGACCACTTGATGGATCTGTGCCAGAGGTTTGACCTCCGCTTTATTGTGATTCATGATCGCTGGGATCGTGCTGCCTTCAGGGACAGAAGTGTAGAAGATTTGAAAGAAAGATATTATAACATATGTGCCATTTTAAGTAAAGTAAGTGTTTTTATATATTGTTTACTTACACAGTTCATTAGGTTTTGTTTTATATCTATTATAAATAGGAGTACAACAATGTGTGGAGTTGTTTATGTTTCTTTTGTGTTCATGAGAAGTTAGCCCTTTACTGCAAGACTGATGTTAAGTAACGTTACTACTAAATAATAATAGACTAATAAATAATAATAATAACCCACACTTACATCTCTTACAGTTTCTACACAAAGTCATATCAGAATGCTTAATTGCTTGGTGGTACATCTGTAATAATTATATTATAATAATAAGAATAATGTATTGTAGATATCACTTTTTTTGCACGCATGGGTTGACTCCCATCCTTGTCTCCAGTGAGCTAAATGATAGACTGTCCCGTTTGTTTATTACTCAAGTTTGTCACGTATGCGCAGATATGCATCAAGTAATCACTTTAAGTTGATCAAAGACCTTGGCCTTAGTAAAATGTTTTATTAGAATGAGGGCTAAAGCTGTTCTAGTAGAATCTTTCCAAATTTGGCTGGGCAGGGAAAATAACATGAACCGAGTAAGTGAGTGTTGACGCGCGTCACTAAGCAATCCCTTTTATACCTTGAGTTCTCGAGCTCTGTTTGGAGTTTGTCTCAGCCATGCGTTGTACCTGGCACCAGCATGGTGAATCCATAATAAGATATTCATCTGTGTAACCATGTCCAAAACCTCCCAACACCGGTCAACCAGACCAATCTAGAAAATCTTAATTAGCCAGCCAGAAATTTAACCCAGGTCTAATACACTGGGCCACAAAGGCCATCATATATTTTTAGGATATTCCTCACAAATTTCAGTATTAAGATTGAAATCGAAATCTCTAGATAAAAGATAGTATCTCATTCCTTTATTTTTTCATGACTTTTATTTTTGTAAATTGTGTACTTTTAGGTTAAAACAAATCCTTGGTCCAACACAGTCACAATGGTGAATGGAGAAAAGCGAGTATATCATTATGATGCTGAACATGAGAGGAAAAGGAAAGAACAATTGAAAAGACTGTTTGACAGAACACAGGAACAGGTCATATATTTTACTTACTTTCTTTCAAAAAATTTTTATATTATCATCATCATTAACAGCCGATGGACGTCAACTGCTGGACATTGGCCTTTTTAGGGACTCCCAAACAATGATCCTGAATTAATTTTTAATATTTTTAGATTGATGAAGAACAAATGTTGTTGGGCGAACTGAAAAAAATTGAAGCACGAAAACGAGAAAGAGAAAGAAAGACTCAGGATCTACAAAAGTTAATATCCAGAGCCGACAGTGGCAATGGCGTCTCGAACAGCCAAGCTAGCCTTGCCAATGACGGCCCTAACACACCCACCAGTGCAGTGTCCAACATTGCCAGAAGACACGATAGGAAACTACACAAGAAAAAACTGACCTCACAGCAGAGACCGCTACGCACTGTGGAAGCTGTGGTCAGTAAATATTGATTCACTAAATTGATTTTTTTTTGAGAGATAGATAGAGATGGAATTCCTCTTTTTTACCGACTTCCATAAAGGAAGATGTTCTCTATTCAAGTGTTTGTTTTTTATTTTTGGGTATTTTATGCAATTACTCAAAACAGCTGGACAGAATTGGAAATTTATTTTTTGTTTGAAAGTGTATACATATTACAAGTTGCTCATCATGTCAGGATCTGATTGTGAGATCCTATAATGCATATGGAAATTTTTCAAATTTGATAAGGTCTCTCTGTATTTGCATCAATTTCATTATTTTTTATAGTTCTTCTCATTCAAAAATTATATTCGCTACTGATAAATCAGTAAAAAGTAAGGAACAAAAATTTGTTTTCTTTCTTGATATATTTAAATAAAATTAAAGTAACAAAATTATTTATTACTTTTTAGTGCATTTGGAAGTCAATTTTATTTTATATCTGTGTTACATATTCTTTCACAGACAGTAGAATGGTCTGGAATAAAGTTCCCCGAGGCGCGTGGAACTGGTGTATGGTTGCGATCTCAGCGCATGAAGCTTCCACCAGGAGTTGGGCAAAGAAAAACTAAAGCTATTGAACAAGAACTGCGTCTTATGAATATTGGTAGGTGTTTGCTTATTCTTGTAACCTACCTAATATATGATATAATGACATACTAACTATTTAAATAAGTACTGTTCTTCGACACAGTCTTACAGTATAAAAGTTTAATAATCAATTTAAACATTATATCTATTGCTGTTATTGCAATGTTAAATTTTTGAAATCAACGGGAAATTACAAATCTGTTATCATCTTTTTATAAAAATCAACAATATGAATTTGTTTTTTATATTTGTAGATATTGCACCTACTCCTACAGAAGCAATTTGCAAACATTTCAATGAACTGCGTTCAGATTTAGCGCTCGCGTTGGACCTTAAGAATGCTCTCGCTTCATGCGAGTTTGAATTACAAGCTTTACGCCATCAGTATGAAGCTCTAAATCCTGGAAAGGTAAGTTATATATTGTCTGTGTTAAAAATATCAATCTTAATTATATCATGAACTCCAAGTCAAAAATTTTATCAAGACAGCATTTTTAAGCAGCCACATGCCTTTTTTCTAAATAGTGTTGTTTTCAAAAATAATTTTTAAAACAATCTTATTAGGTCTAGAACTGGTTAAATAAATTAATTATGTATGAATTATTTTCAATTCTTATAGTGCTCAGTTTAACATTTATGGATAGTTTTGTCATTATGTATTAAACTATACAAATGTTCAAGCTATGATTATATTGTTTCAGACTTTGAATATACCAGCATCAATATGCAACTCAACTGCTGAAGGGGAAGCTAAACCTGTGGGAGAAATAATTGATGTTGTTGGATCACCCAGTGCTTTGAATACAACTATTTAGTATTTTGTGATAAACCTAGAACACTTTAGACTATAATGTTCTGAACTGGAAACTTTATTATAGTGTTGTCGTGAAAATTCAGCAAAGCTAATTAGAGCCTAATCTTGATGTTGTACAATATTACTCCAAAGTGTCATGTGCTAAGCTGTATTAGATGTAAGTTTCAATAAAACAAAATTAGTAATTCTTATGCATTTTATTCTAAACAGCACCCTTCGGGGCTCCATAAGCATCCGGCATTCTTTCAATAGTGTACTTGTGCTGCGCCACATACATTATTGGCACACCTGGTATCTTTCTGAGCCTTCGTTTCAAATCTTTATCATTTGTAGCTACAATATAACATTTGTGCTGTGTCACTCTTTGTACTATACAATCATCCGCATATGTCCCTTTATGCATACATGCAACTCTTTCAAACCTTGGATCCTTTATTATCCTTAATGCTACCCGATACTTTCTTCCAAGTTTTTCAAGTTCACCTAAAACACAGTCTGTCACATATGGTATACATTTTGCATACAAGCAATCCATCATGTTCTGTACTATGTCCAATTTATTTTTTATTGAGAAATTTATGAAATTTGTATCAATAAGGATATGATATGGTGGCCCCAGTTGAGTGTTGTACTGGAAAAATAGGGCAGAACTAGCTTGCGTTACTTCACGGACCTTAACTTCTTGTGGGTCAATTTTCTTCTTTGGCTTAAGTCTCTCACTTGCCTTTATTCTGTTATCTCTTGGATTTATAACCTTTTTCATTTGAGCAAATCTTTTCTCAACAATTTTTCTTGTTTTCCGTTGTTTCCCCTGTAAGAAATTTAAAGTCATAAAAATTGTTTACGCTTCACATAAGTTAATAATTGATGTTAATTTATTAACAATCAATCGTAAAACTAACAACAAAAACAGATGAAAACAATCTACGGCTTACCATTGTTGTTACAAAGAAAGTAAAAATTGGATAATCGTAATATTTATCAAAATGAACGATGTATGAACCTATATATAATAAAGTAACTAAACATATTTTACTATAATTAATAAATTGTAAATAAAAGTGTCAACACGAACATGCACATTTTAAGGTTAGAAGTTCTTTTAACTGGCTGATTATAAAACAGCTCTGGATTCTAGCCAAGGCATACCTTAACTTTGTTCTTTGACGCTGATATATAGATAAAAATATATTAAAATTACAAGCAAATCATTATCAATCTGTGCCTGACCTCTGAAATCATTAATCAAATCTGACATTGAGTATTGAGTCGAAGAGTTGAAAATGAAATACATTATTTATTAAAATATTATAAGATTATCCTAAAATAATATTAAAATTTGAAACGTAGTGTTAGTGTTTGTACAAACATACTGTATGTAAAGTTATAGAATAAGGTTAAAGATATTTATTATCATTTATAATTATTTACATCCTAAATTGATATAAATAGTGTATATGTATTAAAAGTATAATTTGCAGTCCATCGTAAAATATCACATTTTTCTCAACATGCAACGTGAAGAGAAACAACTAGAAGCCACTTTACATGCGATTTTGAACAGAGTAAATGATCTTAAAAGCGCTATCCAGGCGTTAATCACGAAACTGGAAACAGAATACGAAACTATAAACTGGCCTTCATTTCTAGATAATTATGCCATTTTATCGGGTCATGTAAGTTTATTTTACTAGTAGAAATGTTGCTCATATTGTATTTTATTCATTCTAATAAAATGTTTATTGTCTTCAGTTGACTGGTTTAAGTAAAATATTACAAGCTGAGTTAGCTCCTTCACTGAGATCTGTAGTGGTATTGCCACTGCAGCTAGGCTGTGAGCGGGATGAGGAGCTAGCAAGGCTGACAGAAGGCCGTGTTCCTGCTTGCACTCATGACTTAGTGCCAGATTTGTTGAGAACTAAACCTGAACCCCAGGCAGAGCAGAGGCTCCAACAACTTAATCACAAAGCCAGCACACTCAGTTTTGATACTGCACAGGTAATTTACTTTGCTGGTTGCAGAGTTGTAGTAAGAAAAAAGAAAGTTATATCTAAATGTGTATAACTATACTAAAGTTAAACTCAATTGAGAATGCTTGTCAACAAACAAATTAAAAAAGGAGGTAGAAATCATAAGTCATTTTACACCTAATTTTTTTAATTAACTTCTTAATGACGAATTCATGACAATAAATTAGATGAGTAAGCTTAAAACTAATTAATATATTCAATATCTTTTATATAATATTTAAAAAAAAACCAAAACATAATTTATTTTTATTAGACATAAAATGCATGTGTTGCATTTTCTACCTTCATTTTAAAGTTTGTTGACAAGCATTCTCAATTGAGTTTGGCTTTAGTATAGTAGTGTATATTTTAACTGATAATAATCACAATAAATAACTATTAATTCTTTTTTGTTGATAGAAACAAGTGGCCCAATTTACTAAAGTTGTGAGCCATGTTTGGGAAATAATATCAAAAGGTCGAGAGGATTGGGAAGGCGAATCAATGAGATCTGCAGGTAGACAAACAGCTCAACATTTTCTCAATTATAAACAAATGTTCAACTTGAAATAACATGAAAAATCATTTTTCTAATTTTCAGGTATGCAGCCAACACATAGCATAGCAGATACTCATGCGTTAGTCACAGCAGTTGGAACGGGAAAAGGTCTTCGGCCTGGAATGCCTCCTAGTTTACCACCAGGAGTTGGAGCGCCTGGTATGGGCCCAACCCGTGGCCCAGCGCCACATTTGGGCCCAGCTGCACCCTCCATGCCCAAAGCTCCATCAGCCATCAAGACAAATATTAAAGCAGCTAATCAAATTCATCCCTATAGACAATAAACCATGTTTAAAGATTGTTAAATAAAAATTCAATTGCCTCATAGTCGTTTTAATTTCATCTACTATCAGGTTCAACACCATCATTAACAGTTAATAATAGGTTGGGGAAAAAGTCTTTTCACTCAGATCTGATTTTATTACAAGTTCATAGTTCATACATACTATAATAGTATGTATGAACTTGTAATAAAATCTGATTGGCTAATTGTATTTGTACTAGCTGGTTTTGGTAGTATCGTTGAATTTAAATTTTAAAGAACGTAATATCAAATACAAATTAGGAAAATGGGAGATTTTTATTTTCGTAGATACTGACAGATCTAGTGAATCTCATGAAAAAATTCAATACACTTTAAATTTTTACTACAAAAAAAGATGAAAGTGCAAGGCCAGCCACGAAAAAAAATTGCAATGTTTATAGACCTATTAGTGTCTGTGAGAGTAGTAGCACAATTTTGGTTTAAGCCTTTTCAATTCGGAAATTTTGATGTCAAAGATACAGGTCGCTTTGGTCGCCCTTTTACGGATAAAATGGATGCAATTTTTGAAAATATAGAGCAAGATCTTCATATCAGTAGTTCGACGTAGCTGAAGAATTGGGAATTTACCAAAAAAAGTTTTGCCGCATTTGAAAAAACTGGGTAGGTACACAAAAAGCTCGATATTTGGATACCTCACGAGCTCACTGAAAGAAACCTAATGAACCGTGTCCTCGTTTGTGATTTTTTGTTACGATGTAATAAAACTGAAACATTTTTCAAAAAGCTGATAACTAGAGATGAAAAGTGAATCAGGTACAACAAGAACGTGTGAAAAGGCCGTGGTCTAAGGCCGGTCAGGCTTCACAGACTGGCGAAAAGTGATGCTGTGTGTGTGGTGGAGTTGGAAGGACACTATTTATCGTGAGCAAACATCATGAGTTTTTACCACCAGACAGGATCATCGATTCTGAACTCTACTGCGAACAACTGATGAGATTAAAGCAAGAAATTGAAAGAAAGTGGCTGGAATTAATCAACAGAAAGGGGTGGTTTTTCATCATGATAACGCTTATACCTCACACATCTTTAGCCACTCAGCAAAAATAAAAATTGGGTTTGTATTTTCCAATTTTAAAAAATGCGTTTCTTACCTACTAAAATGAACAAGAAAATGTATAAAAGAATAAATATTTTATTTTATTAAATTGTGTAAAGTATATTTTATTAACCGACTTCAAAAAAGGAGGTTATCAATTCGTTCGTCTATGTAATATTTACAGAACTGCCCAGTTTTCGCATATGTTAGTCTTATATCACAAGTGTATTTATGTTTGTGGAGGCATATCTCCGGAACTACTAGTTCAATTTAAGTAATTCTTTTTTTGTTGTACTAGGTATTATTCAACTTAGGGTACACTGCAAGTTTTATCAAAATCGGTTCAGAATTTTTTGAGATATTTTTACGCATGACTACGCATAGCTTTTCACAGAATAGATCGATTTAGAAAATTCTTTTTTTATAGAAAGGGTACACTTCCATAGGCATCATGTTAAGATCTGATGATGAGATCTGAGTTAAATCGAAGGAACTCTTCAAACTTCATAGGCACATTTGCAGCAATGTAGTTTATAGGTGGCTGGCGAATATTGGTACTCATCGCTTAGAACGAGTAGGTTTTACATATGTTCGTTGTTGGTAAACCACTAAAAAGTATGAAAAAAAAATTAAAGGTATTAATTAAAACACATGCACGTTCTTAGTAATTTATTTATTAAATTAGTCTTCTAAGGCTCCTCTTTTCTAGCGGTTTCCTCTTGCAAAGCTCAAATGAATTCTCATTTGTAAAATAAACAACATTTCCATAACATAAATTGTGAATTAAATTACTTTTATTAAACTGTCTATAAAAACTTTTATTACATTAAAATAATATGCGTTTTTTACTGATAATGCGGATGTAAACAAAAATAATACTTTCGTTTTGAGAAACTATTCTGTTAACTATTAGTAGGCGGTTTTTTTTCAAATGCATTCGTCCTCAATTGACTGTATTGATCTGAAAAAAGAAGAAAAGAGCCGGTTTTAATAAAGATAAATGTTTAAAATAAATAAATAAAATGCAGAACTGAAAGAGAGCCTGTGATAGCTACAGACATGGAGGGCAACAGATAGTCAACACAAACACTTACGATGTCGTCAATCTTGAGTATGGCGCGCACGGTCTCTGTGGCGAGCGCGAGTGCGGACGCGGTGACGTGCAGCGGCTGCAGCACGTGCTCGTGGCGCATGTCGGTGACGCGCCCGCGCCGCACGTTCACACCCGCGCCGCTCGCCGAGCCGCTCGCGTGCGCCGCGCGCAGCTCCGTCACCGTCTCGATTGGATTCAAACCTAAGTATAACAAAATTAAACAGAACAATATAAATCGAAGTTTAATGGTCGATGGAATTGACTCTGCAGACACGGTTGTTGTCGCACGCACCTGCGTTCTCAGCGAGCGTGGAGGGGATGACCTCGAGCGCGTCGGCGTAGGCGCGCAGGCAGTAGTGGTCGGCGCCGGGCGCTGCAATGGCCGCGCGCGCGAGCACGGCCGCCGCCGCCGCCTCGGGCGCGCCGCCGCCCGCCAGCAGCGCGGGGCGACGCGCCACGCAGCGCACGGCGCACAGTGCGTCGTGCAACGAGCGCGCCGCCTCGGCCACCACGGCGCCGCTGGTGCCGCGCACCACCACCGACACCGTGCGCCCGCCCGTCGCACTCGACAGACCTGTCATCTGCCAATGTCACAACATATATCACCATTCAAAAGCCCCCCACGTCAAATCCTTATAAGTAAATAAAATACAATTTACATATTCTAATTCTTGTATAAATATACCACATACTATAAAATAAAGTAAAATTCATGAACTATTAGACAGATTTGCATCCGGTTATCATCAAAAATTATCAGCAGCCAATTTATAAAAAACCTGAACAAATAATATACTATAACCTTCCTCAGGAACCACTATCTATCGTTAGGGACTTTCGTTTTATATGTAAGGATGGCATTGTAACTTACATCAACAAAACAAAGCCAAAGAAGTACAAACATTTCAAGAGACTAATTTTGATAAATTACCTTGATATATTTCCCCGTGGGTTCATTCACTTCCTCAACCAAGTCAACGTTGACCAGATTTTCAGCAGTGAAGTGGTCCAGGGAAGCAATCGGCCGACATCCCAATGTTTTACAAACAAACTCAATATCTTCACGTTCAATATCTTTAATGACCATTGTCTTGATTTTGTCCAAGAAATGGACAGCCAGGTCTGATAGTGCATCTCTGGAAAAAATTTAATTCAAATGAAGTGGGTTAAAAACAGACAAAACAAAAAATTAATTCAGAGAGAAATCCATAAATGTGCGGTTTAAATACAGTTGTCTCTATAAGTACAAGAAAATTCAGTCAACAAAATTTTTGTTGCTTTTTTTATAACTTAAACACAAATACAGGTAAGAAATAAGTATGGTACTGAACAAACCTCAAAATAGATTTCTGAACCAAGAGCACATTGCAGCCTGCCTTTTTGATTTGCTTCACAATGTTTAAAATGTATTGACGCTCCTCTTTTAGTACACGGTCCATTGCTGCATAGTCTGACACAATTACATTATGGTCCATCTGTAAAATTACTTATTTATTTAAAAACTCCATATACATTATATAGAAATATATAATAAAAAAGAATCCATACTAAGTTTTAAAATTATTATGTTAAAAATTAATTGCATGACCGTAACTACGTACGTTACAACATAACTACGAGAGCATTCTGACAGGATTGCAAAAAAAGAATCTTTATACATTTGTAAAGTCTGTCTATCTTTCACAGCCAGTTTTTACCAAACTATAAGAACTATACTGTTGAAATCAGGCAAGTAGATGTATCCTGTGAACCGCATTAAGATTTTTATCTTAATGCGGTTCACAGGATGTGTAAAAAAAAACACATAATGTGTAAAAACACATAAATAGAAAAAAAAACAATAAAACCATGGTCATGTTTCAAAGATATGGCTATTATCTATTTAAAAAAATAAAACAAGCTTACATCGGTCTTTGGCGGCGAGATGCAGAACTGGATAAGGCCGACTTTGGCCTTCTCAATGCGGTGTGGGCCGTTGACGTTGGCGGGGCGGTGCGGGATCACCAGCCCCTGCACCAGCTCCGTGTCCTCCACCGTGCCGCCGATGCGCTCGATCACCTTCACGTCGCGCAGGTCCACGCGCGCGCCCACGCCGCCTTCCAACGGCTCCATCACTGTTCACATGTCAATATGGTGCTATAACCGTCGAGTTATTGTAATGCAGGCCATTGAGATTTGAGTAATTAGATCAAAGAGGCTTCTGTTTCAAATTGGCATGATCTGATAAGCGTCCACAACCATCTAACTCACCTGTACAAATTGCTTGCACTGCAATTGGTGCTAATATAGTTGAATGCTGAGACACCACTTTTGAATTAAGCGATGTGGCGGCTGCTTTTAGTAATGCGTCTTCATTAGTCAGATCAACTGGTGTTGACATTCCTTCTACCACCTGTCCAAAAATTTATTCTTTATATCTAATTCAAATTAAAAATAAACTGTAATTTGTAAGATTTCTTTGTGAATCAGTCAGTTCGTTGGCTGATTAAAAACAAATATTAACTTGATTAATTAACTGTATGATCTACATATACATAAGCAGAAAAATACTACTGACTCGATCTCTAAAACTAAAATTCACTCTATAAGAGAATGCAGAAATATGCCTATTTTTTCACATATTGTGGAAATCAACCATTTTCATTTAAAAATTCTCTTTTTAAATAATATCATTATAATTATAAAGAAAAAATCAATTTTAGTTAGGTGTGATGTGTGAATAGGGGTTTAAAAGTTATTGAAGTAAAAAGTACTGTATAGTTTGCAGGTGGGAATGCTATAATTATATATATATATGTTCCAAGCATTGCTATCAATGCATATAGAGGATACCTTCTTAGAATGAGCAAAGTGGCATGACATTTTATGCATTCATAGGCAATATTTCGAAAGTAACCTAGAGATTTGCAAAGTCACAGAGTATATATTTGTAATTTGGTCATTTCACAATCCAGAGCATATTTTTAATCTATTGTTGTGAGTTTACTTGATATATGTACTATTTATTAGGCGCACATCCATATGAAGAATGGCATGAGAAAATAATTAAATATTATTAATTTGTCAGATACCACATGGACGAAAGAGAATTGACAACCAGCTGTTGTTTGGGGCGTGATAGGTTAAAAGAAAAACATTTTACCTGTAGAGCCATTTGAAGAGCTTTTTGGAACCCATCAGATATAACAGTGGGATGGATGCCCTTCTGAAGTAACTTCTCTGCAGCATCAAGCAAAGCTCCTGCAATGACCACCACTGAAGTTGTGCCATCGCCTGCTTCTATATCTTGAGCCCTGGATAGCTCCACCAACTACAATAAATTAACAATCAAAGCTTTTACTAAGGCAAGTAATTTAACTTTTTACAACATCTATTAGAACATAATATAGATTGTTACATTCTATTATATTATATTATAGATATTTAATCAGAAGTACTTCTCAGACTGAAACATATTCTGACAAAATATAAAAGTTAAGAGGAAAAAGCTCTTTTGATTAAAATCACATAAAAGTTATTGGATATGAACATTGACTAGTAATCAATGAAAAATATTAAATGTTGTACCATTTTGGCTGCAGGGTGAATCACACTCATCTGTTTAAGGATAGTAGCTCCATCATTGGTAATAGTTACTTCACCATTGGCTGCTTGAATCTGTAAACAAATCAGAGCAATAGTTAATATTCATGCTATCACTCATCAGTGACTGAGTAATAGTTAAAGAAGTTTTTATTTATTTGGACTTTTCTTTGAAGATCCTTGGTGGAATGTTGAATCAACTATTACTTCATATTCTGATGATTTTTTGAGTAAAAATGAATACATGAGGTTTTGGCTATGCTCATCAAGGATTAAATATAGCAGGTATGAAGGTTCTATGCTCTGGAACCCTGACCAACAATTATTTGGACAATTAAAAAGCACAAAAATTGAAATTTTTAATTTAGGACAAATTTAAAAATATATGTATAATATTGAAATGTAATTGTTTTATGAACTTTGTAAAAATATTTAAAAACAAAATGTATTTAAATAGTATTGGTCTTACCATCTTGTCCATGCCACGGGGGCCCAGACTTGTGCGGATGGCATCTGATACAGCTGAAAAGGTATAATCATAACATTTATTAATTGATTCACAACAAACAATGAAATACTTTATTACAAAGCTCCTCAGAAACAATGATATTATTTATCTAAATAACAGAAGAAATAATGCCGAGTTGACGATTATTGTTCATATAGTCACTTCAGCTAAAAGCTATCACCAACATCTTAAGAAGCTTTTGCATGGCTGTTGGATTACGGGTCGGATACTAAAGGCAGTGATTCTTGAGACTGGGCGTATTGTGAGGAGGTTCCTCACTCTGGAGCCCTGACCACCATTTGCTTGGGCCCTCAAATTGTTTTTGTATTATTACATTGTTAAAAATTTAAAAAAAAATTGTTGAAAAATATATTGTGAATAAATAAAGAGAAAAATCATTTGTAATTTAATCATTTACAGAAAAAAAAAATATTATTAGAGACTTGCTTCAGTACAATCTGCTTTACAAACATGAGCCTTTTCAATTTCTTGAGTCTTGTTTTTATTGTCATAGACAAACAAAAAGCAACCCTTTTTAGCATAATGGCATTACAAATTGAACCCACAAGATTTCAGTAATTAAATATTTTTTTGGTTTGATATATATAAACTCTCGTTCATTTATATCTGGATTATTTTTTTAACCATAAAATGGTTACATTAATAAAAAAATTGATATAGTTTTGTTATTTATTATAGTAAAAAAACGAAAAAATAAAAACAGATGAACCAAGTTCATCATGGTTAAAAAATAGGCAAAAATGTAGTTACAAGAATACTGGTATTAAAAAAAATGCTAAACTAATATAAACAATAAAAGCTGTAACCCAGCATTAATTTATTAAATAATAATAAAAAAGAAATGTAATCGTTAAGTTACCTTTTGCGGCATTTATATTGCTGAGACGAATATCAGTCGGTTTGCTTTTATCTTTATATACGGTTGAATTACCCTTAGCAGAATCTCCTCCAGCTTTTGGAGCCATTGTGGGATAAAATTCAGAAAGAATAGTATACTAACTACTATGATTAATTCCGATTAAAACTTTATTTCATTGATACCCTAAAAAAGAGATATTCTTCCTATTTTATTTTTCAAATTTGTCAGTTGTCAAATGAAATGTCAAAACAATGAATGTCATGGTGAGTTTGACATTGACATTTATGCTATTTGCATGTGACTTTTTTCGATTCCGCATAGTTTAATTTACAGTCTATGCCTACCTATAGTGCGAATCTATGGTGCGAATGTTAGGTACTTCTGGCTAAATACCAATGACTGACTCATCACGAGAAAATACGCTCGTTTGACTTGGAATTAAGCATAGTGACTCATTTCAGGTGAAAATATTTATTGAATAAAAAAATCACTAAGGCCTGTGTGCACCAAGATTTCGGTTATCATAACCAACGGTTAACATAAGCTAAACGTAAAATTTATTGTTCACGACAACGCGTACACCGGTTAAGGACGTAAGCTCAGTTAAGATTTACGTCCTTAACTGGCGTACGGGTTTATTATAAATAGTAAATTTATAGTAAAGTTATGTTATCCGTTGGTTATGATAACCGAAATCTTGGTGCACACAGGCCCAAGAACGAATTTTTCTATAATACCCCGGGAACGGGACCTACGCGGGTTAAACTGTTAAGTATAACTAGATTATCTAACTACTAACTATGTGTGTATATAAGCGAAATACCATTTACTGACTCATTACTATATCTCTAAAACAATAATTCTGACTGACTTGAGATATCCTTGAAAATAACTCAATTGCTCGGCGTGCGGAGCAAATGGAAACAGAAAGAAAAAAGAATTTGAATTTGACATTTGACAGAAGCATTTGAATTTTGACAATTGACATTTAAGTTGAGCAAGTAGTAAAAAGAAAACAAAAATTAACGTACTAACAAATAGATTAATTTGTACTTTGTACAATTTATGTTGCATATAATATGTTATGATGTGTTTGAAAAATGATTACTTATGTAGCCAAGACTGTCAACTTGCTTGCTTCATTATTTCAAACTTTAGTTTTCATCACATCGTCAATTGGACAAATGATAGTCGTAACAATTGTAGCAACCAGCTCGTTTATGATAAGTAGCTTTACGAATGTGATCAAGTTTTTCCAAATAGTTTACGAAGACAATGTGTCAATATTTACGGAGGACCTGCCGAACATTTTCAGTGAACTCATCGAAGCGATATATCATCCATGGCTTTATTTACATGATCTTCTAATGACTGTGTGCAATGAGACGATTTTTAAATTAAACGTTTTAATAAGCAATATAAAGTGGTCATTTGGTACAGTGTTTATGATAGTTGGTGAAGTGCTTCTCATGATAAAGAAAACACTTATATTTTTAGGTGATACATTATGGCTAGTTTTAACATTTGTGCCTATTCATCTGCCTTACTTGGTGAAAGAATATTTGAAATATGTAAGAGACATTATTGTAAGTTATATCATAGATGGTTATATGGCACTTTTGAAAGTTACCAACTTTTTGTCAGATGTGCCTCTAGAGTCTTTTATAGGAATAATCAGTGCTATTTTGATAGTGCGCTCATGCATACACTTTAGAGAAACTATATCATCAGGAATTAGTGACTTTTATTGGATTGTAGTAAGAAAGTTTTTGTACCTATATTATGTAATGTATAATTATTTCACTAATTCTGAAGTGAGGTTAATAACTCAAATGGTAGGTGAGCAACAATTGAGTTACAGAAATGTGGACGCTCACATAGTGACCGACGAGGACTCAGTGGATGCTCTGTGTGTTATATGCAGAGAGCGTCAGAAGTGTGTGTTGACTCTGCCGTGTCGTCATGTTTGTCTTTGTACTGAGTGCTGCATGCGCTTGTATGGCTACCAACGTACATGCCCTATCTGCAGGACATTTATTTACCATTCAGTAACTATTTATTTGTGACAATTTTAGTAATACATTCCTGAGCATAGAATTTTAAACAACACATAAAAATTGCAATTTAAACAAAATATGCGTTTGATTATTCTAACTTTTATGCTCTGTATGTGAGATAAGGAAAAGCATGACTAATATAATTTTATATGTATAACAATAATATTTACGATGAGGCCTTGGAAATTCAAATTATAAGAATTTGTTTCCTGTTCATAATAAAGTTAATACATAATTTATTTTGTTCCCATTACACATATTTTGGATTTTTTTAAACAAATATATTAAAAAAAACCAGGTGAACACAATATTTAAACATATTTATTAATAAAATTATACTTTGTGTAATTGGGCAAATGCTTTGTTGCATATTTTGATTTATTGCTAAAATATAAATTATCAGAGATTTGTATTAAGTAAAATTAACATATACTACAAATATAACTACTGTGTACAAAGCAAGTGGCTGATTGTTATAGATATGACATTAAAGTGCCACCTAGTTGTAGATAACTTGTATGAAGTGTTTACTATCTATTAAGTCTCAAAGTAAAAGAACAAACTGTGATCCGGGTTATATACATAGTTGTGCAAAATTATAACATAAATATTAAATATATACCTTGTTTTATTGTTTTACAACTTATATGTAATACTTTGGATTACTTATCACAAAAAAAACATGTCACATATATCTTTAAATATATCTCAATTTTTAAATTAGTTAACTACCTATTTGTTTTTTTTAATTAAAATATATATTATCATAGATTTATAAAAATTATATACTTACAGACATTCTATATCTAAATATAGGAGTTAAAGTTTTGTCTTTGAATGTGTTCAGTGTAAACACTGCTACTATTAAAATAAAGAAACCAAATAAGCAGCCCACTATATTGTTGGTTTCCATGTGCTCCCATTCTCTGAACAAAATACCAGACGCTATTATAACTAATACTGTGAACATAACATAGTAAACTGGCGTAACTATATTTGTATTAAATATATCAAGTGCCTTATTCAAATAGTTCATTTGTACCATGATACACATTATAGTCATTATAAGCAATAACCAAAATATGTAACTATAAATATTATTTACATCGCCATTATTAATACTCTCCTTAATGCCTAAAGCAACACCTTTACAGAAAACAACAGTTAAACTGCCAATGGCTGAACATATTAATAAATATACTATGATGTTGGTGTTACCAAATCTTGGTACAAAAATTACCTTAACTATTAATGTCATGACTAAAATTGTAAAAACATAACTCAGAAACATACTATCACTCAATTTTGCTGTTAGTTCTGAAAAATGTTTTATTTCTTCATCTTTAGGTGAATGTAACACAAAAATAACTGAACCCACAACACACAAAACACAGCCAATCTGAAAGCAAACAAAACCAATAAACTTAACTTTTTAACATGGCAATTAAGTTAAATAAAAGATATGCTTTTAAATTAAAGAATTTGAAATTCAGATTTTATAAAGGTAATACATTTTTTCAGTACAAGTTCGCCCATGACTGTAATCACACCCGATGGTAAGTGATGATGCAATCTAAGATGGAATAGAATTTCAATTTGAAAAAGACAGATCTTGAGCATCAGCTGGCTGACATTTTCAGTTCTGCCTAACCCACTAATAGGACCCCAGTTGTTAATATTTCTGTATTACGAACAGTGTATATTTGGTAATTATTTTACATATTTTAGTTACCTGTCCAAAAATATTAAGTTTTTCCTTAAGGAACTTGGCTGATAGTATAGCAGCAACAAGTACACTCAGAGCACCCAATGGAGTCACCAATGCCGCAGGAGCGAATGCATAAGCGACTAAGTTGGCTGCTTCGCCTATACCCACTGCAAAAAAATTACCACATAATAAATAAACTTATAGGAAATGAACATGATTTCATTGAATCTAATGCAAATATCCATTACTTGTTAGGAAACCCAGCCACCATATCCACTGCTTCAAATATGAATAACCACCTGCTGAAGGCCTAGTGTTCCCTAAAGTGTTAATTTTCTTAAGAGCTATTTTTTTTATAATAAAACTTGACCCTATAAACACACTAGATAATATAGCTAGACTAAGACCAATTACAAATGATGCAGTATCATAGTCTGGATCTTTCATTTTTATATTTTATTTATTAGCCTCTTGAACATTTCCAAAAACTCACTATCACTAATTATAGGTTCTAAGGTTGAGATAACATTATTTTTTTAAAGAACTGATTTTTTCCGAATTTTTTGAACTAATGAAATGAATCTAGAAATAAGCCCTAATAGTGTAATTGCATTATTCATATACTTTATACATTTTATAATTTAAAATAATAAAAATAACAAATTGAAATTATAAAAGCTATAGTTTATTATGACAGTTCACCGTATGACGCATAGAATTTTTCCCGCAGGGAAAAGTGACATACAGAAAATCATTTGTTTTTAATTTTATTAACGGCCTGGAGTCCTGGAATATAGAAACCTGATATTTCAATAGCCTGTGATATACAACGTAGGTGTAAATTACATGTTTGGTTCAACACAGATTCTAAATGAAAAATTGCTATTTCACAGATTATTATTAATAAAATAGAAAATTTATACTGTTCACGGCAACCCGTACGACGGTTAAGGACGTAAACCCGGCAGTTATCTTAACCGCGCTTACGTGCTTAACCGGCGTACGGGTTGTCGTGAACAGTAAATTTATAGTTAGCTTATGTTAACCGATGGTTATGATAACCAAAATCTTGGTGCACACAGGCCTTACTCTTTGATCTGTCTGAGGCTTATGAAACTTCAGTGCTTTGTGAACCAAAAAGCAAACCAAAAGTTTCACCTTTGCCTTTTCCTCACGGGAAAGAATCAAGCAAAAAAAAAAGCAAAAGGTTTCCCGCTAAAACTTACTTCAAAAGTTAATAACTGTCATAATTATGCGTAATGCGTTATAATAGTCATAGTCACCTGCCGGCTTTCATAGTTTCATATTTGCTTTGCTTTAATTTCTAAAATAATTAAGTGAAGGGGTTTCTTTTTAAATCGAATTGCTTTAATATAAGAAGAACAACTGTGCATAACTCATCTCAATAAATATTTGAGATAGAAAGATTTTCTTTTGTAGAGACAAGATGGTCGGCAAAAGCAACAAGCTGTATGTTCTCAAGAGAGGTAAAGTTAATTTCATGTTTTAAGAATCTTGTAAACATTTAATTACAATCTTATTATCCTTATCATTAAGATTTTAATATATATTTAATAAAACCCATTGTTTTCCTCCTGTAGATGGACGAATGGAAGAAGTTCATATCGATAAAATTACTTCTAGAATCAAGAAACTATGTTATGGATTAAATATGGATTTTGTGGATCCCGTAAGTATTATAACTAAATGTTATAAATAAAGCCCTTCATCTGCCTGTTCTCATGAAATGCGATGGGATTTGCAATGTGGCTTTTTTGTTGTATGTTGCTACTTATCACCCTACAGGCCAAGACATACAGCAAAACAATTTAGTGTTCCATAGTAGTGTCTGAAAAATATAAGTTTTTTTTTACACCAATAAATAGTTAAATACTTATTAATCTCTTCAGCTAATTTATTTTGTAACAGGTTAGCATAACTTTAAAAGTTATTAGTGGCATATATTCTGGAGTCACAACTGTGGAACTGGACAATTTGGCAGCTGAAACTGCAGCCACCATGACTACTGATCATCCAGACTATGCTATATTAGCTGCAAGACTTGCCATCTCCAATTTACACAAAGAAACCAAGAAGCATTTCTCAGGTTTGTCACATCATGTTTTTATAGATTGCACCATTAGTGGAGAAAAAACTTTAAAGTTTTTTATACTAAAAAGAACGAAATTAGTTCTATTTAGAGAGCAAGAATAAAATTGCATTTAAAATTCTTCTTTGCTGTAAGGTGGTTTGTGCTCATGGATATTTTTACCAGTTGGTTGGTTTTATTGGTTACTTACTAAATTAGTTTTACCTTATGCCCTGATATATTACAATATTGAGTTCAATATTATATAATATTTTTGGTTGCATTTATATTTTGCTTTATTTTACTATTATTAGCATTTAATATAAATGGGGTTATTTGTTTCAGAGGTCATAGCTGATTTATATAATATTATCAATCCTTTCACAAAGAAAAGGGCACCAATGATATCAGAATTTCATTACAATATTATATTGAAAAACAAAGATCGATTGGATTCTGCAATTGTCTATGACAGAGATTTTAAATATAATTATTTTGGATTCAAAACATTAGAGAGATCATATTTATTGAAAATCAACAACAAGGTAAACTCTTCTCTGCTTTCATTATTGTGAATAAATTATTTTATTTTAATATACTTATGAGAAGCTTTTACATATTTCAGGTTGCTGAACGGCCACAGCACATGTTAATGCGTGTTTCTATTGGTATTCATGGAGAAGACATTGATGCTGCTATCAACACATACAACTTGATGTCTGAAAAATATTTTACTCATGCAAGTCCAACACTTTTCTCGGCTGCTACACCGAGACCTCAACTGTCCTCGTGTTTTCTTATTGCTATGAAGGATGATAGCATTGAAGGGATTTATGATACTCTGAAACAATGTGCACTTATATCAAAATCAGCAGGTGGCATTGGTGTCCATGTGCATTGCATAAGAGCCAAAGGAACATATATTGCTGGGACAAATGGGGTTTCGAATGGTCTCGTCCCAATGCTAAGGGTATATAACAACACTGCAAGATATGTAGACCAGGGTGGCAACAAACGCCCAGGAGCTTTTGCAGTATATTTGGAACCTTGGCACGCAGATATATTTGAATTCTTGGACTTGAAAAAAAATACTGGCAAGGAGGAAGTGAGGGCTAGAGAACTTTTTTATGCTCTTTGGATACCTGATTTATTTATGAAAAGAGTTGAGAAAAATGAGCAGTGGAGTTTAATGTGTCCACACAACTGTCCTGGATTAGCAGATTGTTGGGGTGAAGAATTTGAGGCCCTGTATGAAAAATATGAGCAGGAAAACAGATTTGTAAGGCAAGTTAGTGCACAATTATTATGGAAAGCAATCATAGAAGCGCAAGTTGAAACTGGAACACCTTTTATGCTTTATAAAGATTCCTGCAACCGGAAGAGCAATCAAAAAAATCTTGGTACTATCAAATGCAGTAACTTGTGCACAGAAATAGTGGAGTACACTTCGTCTGATGAAGTGGCAGTTTGCAATTTGGCTTCTATTGCAGTTAACATGTTTGTTGAAAACAAAATATTTAACTTTGAGAAACTTAAACAAGTCACTAAAATTGCTACACAGAATTTGAATAAAATCATTGATGTTAATTTTTACCCAGTCCCAGAAGCTAAAAACTCTAATATGAGACACAGGCCCATTGGTATTGGGGTCCAGGGAATGGCAGACGCCTTTGTTTTGATGAGGATTCCATATGAAAGTAAGGAGGCTATTCTTCTTAATCAGCAAATCTTTGAAACAATTTACTATGGCGCCCTAGAAGCCAGCTGCGAACTAGCTGAAAAAGATGGAGTGTACAGTACATATGAGGGCAGCCCAGCGAGTCAAGGCATTTTACAATATGACATGTGGAATAAGATTCCTACTGACCTTTGGGACTGGGCAGCACTCAAGGAAAAGATTGCAAAACATGGTCTTCGTAACTCCCTGTTATTAGCGCCAATGCCTACAGCATCTACTGCACAAATTCTTGGTAATAATGAATCATTTGAACCATTTACATCAAATATATATCAACGAAGAGTTTTGTCAGGAGAATTTCAAGTTGTTAATCATCATCTTCTCACTGACCTGACGCAGGCTGACCTCTGGGATGAAGAAATGAAAAATCTCATAATTCACAATAATGGTTCAATACAAAACATTGAAAAAATTCCAAAAGAATTAAGAGATTTATATAAGACAGTTTGGGAAATTTCAGTCAAAACCACTATACAAATGGCTGCTGACAGAGGAGCATTCATAGACCAAAGTCAATCTTTTAATATACATGTGGCTGAGCCAAATTATGGCAAACTGACTTCCATACATTTCTATGCATGGAAAATGGGTCTCAAAACAGGAATGTACTATTTACGAACAAAACCTGCTGCTAACGCTATTCAATTTACAGTGGATAAATCAAAAGTGAAAGTAGCCAATGGAAACGCTGAAAAAGATGAAGCCAATATGTCTATGATTGCCTGTTCCTTGTTAAACAAGGAGGACTGCTTGAGTTGTGGCTCTTGATTTGTATTTTATTTTGTAAAACATAATGTAAGTGTGATAAGATAACAAAAGGTTTTAAGCTAATTTTGTGAATGTCCAACATAATAATATATTATTACAATGAATGAATGAATATAAATAATGATTTTCTATTTTGATGATATTCTGATTCAGTTACATGGACTGTGGTCACATGGGACTAAAAAGACGCCGCGATGTGTGCAGCTGAAATCATCACAGCTAGTATCAATCTACCCTCTTCCTGGTTCATTTAGTAAAAACTTCATGACTTTCGGTTTGATTGCTTTGACAAACCATACTTACAATGTTGTTTTTGCTGTTGGGTGTTCACTTGGTTTGCATAGTTCCACAAATCCATCCAGCCAGCCTAAATTAGCCTGGATTCCGAATCGCGAAGATCAAATCAAAGTAAAAATCGAAAAGTTTTTGCTGAAAGAACAAGGAAAAGGGTAGATCGATCCCGCTGGTGACGTTTTCAGCTTCTCATCTCGCGGCGATCTACAGTCCATGAAACTGGATTTAAACATCGACAAAATATCGTCGATCATTGTGGTATGTACCTGTTGAAATATATTATTATGCAATAGGATTGTAATGACAAACAATAACTGAATCTACTATTATTATAATAAGTACTGGCACAATCGAATAATTTAAATAAAAATTGTTTAAGTACTTAATCATATACTTTGATAATTTCTGAATTAATTTTAAAATAATAAAAATAATTTCAAAAAACTGAAAATTTTATTTCTCAACACTTGAAAATATCATTGAAGAAAGTCATAATTTAAAAAGAAATAACAATACTAATTAGTAAGTTTCATATTTAATCACTGACTTCGAATTTTAAAAAATCTTCCTATGTCTTGTAGACTTTCATCTACCATTAATTATTATCATAGAATCTATGTCAATATACAATAAAAAAAATATAACAAATTGGCGGGAATGTTAAATCTGTTCACTTCAAAGGCCTAAGTATTTTTATCAACCCTTTAGTTCTTCCTCTATTCAGTCCTTTCCAGACTTGACTTGATTGAATTCATTTATTCAATATTCAGTTTTTCTTGAAACTTCTAAGAATGGGATGTATAATATCTACTGCCTCATAAATTTCATTCCTAGTTTTTCCACCTGCAATGAAAGATTTAGTTAAACAGTTATATTTTATTAACATTTTCACTCAATTTCCGAAACTTTGCTTTTGTTACATTTGATATTAGTTGGCATTAGCAAAATAGTGTGAAATATTTTTTTTACATAAAAGTAAGTAGTAAGTGTAATTATACCTGTAATAACAAGTTTGCCATTAACAAAAATTAGTAGTACAACTCTAGGCCGTATCATTCTATATACTAAGCCTGCAAATAACTCTGGTTCATAAGATGTAAACTGGCCATGAGCTTGTTGCAGTGCTTCTAATCTCAATGGAAACCTTAAATCAGCTGTTCCAATGAAATTTTGTACTTTAAAGTTGAGAAACTTTACCTAAAAAATAAAAGATACTTTAATAAGTTAAACAGAAAATATTATTATAAAGACTAATAAAATAAGATTTGAAGAGATCAAAACACAATCAATGCCAATTGCCAGTTAAGTAATAGGGTTAAATGTTTCTATATTCTAAATGGCAAGATTTCTTAAATACCTTTAATACTTTAATTTTTATAATTGTGTAAATTCAAATACCTTGTTCTGTACAGCATGCAAAACAGATTCAGAATTATTATGGAATATGGATCATCAATAGATCCATTTTAAGATTTAAATAAATTAATTTACCGGATAACCAAGTTTCTGTATAATCCTCGCAAACTTTCTGGCTCCAATATAAGCATCATGTTCATTTTTTGCCCCTGTGCATACAATTTTACCAGATCTGTAAAATTAAGACTTCATTTTATCCAATAAACAAGACAATTTGTAGTTCTATAGAACTGAAACTTACCTAAATACTAAAGCAGTTGTG
The DNA here is from genome assembly GCA_034621355.1 of Mycalesis mineus. Classification (NCBI taxonomy): domain Eukaryota; kingdom Metazoa; phylum Arthropoda; class Insecta; order Lepidoptera; family Nymphalidae; genus Mycalesis; species Mycalesis mineus. The sequence continues at coordinate 13,044,873 of CM067889.1, read as the reverse complement.
CGAGGTTCCAAAATTTTCATAACAACGCCATTGAATCTAGATGGATTGTATTCTGAATATCTTGTTCTACAATAAATGTCTAATAGCTTTAGTTCACAACCTAAACTGACTGTAGAGATACAGTTCCTGAAATGTGAATCAGTTATTTAAGTCATAATGCAGGCCAAAGACATTCAAATAATTGAATGCTTTGAACAGTTTTTTCAAATTGGCATAAAACTTTGTATTAAATATGAATATTCTTCAACTTGATTAAAGTCCAGTCATTTTAGGTTTTATCTGCGGAAAAATTCCTAGTGAGATGAATTTTTGTATACACCTTTATTAAAGCATTGTAATGAAGATGTGAAAAATCAACATTGATATCATGCTGGCTAAAAAAGTTATTAAGGTCAAAAGGTCACAAAAATCAGTTTTTCGCAAATATCTCGCGATCTATTGCTCAGAGGTCAATAAAGGTCATTATAAAATTCTTTTGTTGTGAACTTGTCTACAAAAAATGTCTCTTGCATTATTCTGTAGGATTAACCATTTTCATGTTACTGAACTATTAATCAAATAATTAGAATGTGTATATTGCAAAAGATCTGTCAGCTAGTAGAACTTGAACTTTTTTTTGGTTTACTAAGCTATAAATTATAAATAGTAAATGTAGTTCAAAGTATGATCTGAAAGGACCCAGGTTCAATTGGTGCCTACAGCCATTTATTACAATAAATGTAAATAAATATATATATAATGAATTTTATATTTTTTTTAAGACTGATAGAACTTACTGTAATTTTATGCTACTTTTTGCCTGGCTTACTGCACTAGCCATAGGGGTAATGGCAGTCATAGAATTATGGGGATTTGCAGAATGAGCTTGTGGGGTAAATGTTCGATGAGTAGGTGTCAACATAACTTCCCCTGAGACATGGGACGTAGCTTGTGGTGTCGATATCGTACATTCTGAATTAACTTGTTGATGTGCAGTGCTTACACTAATATTATGATTGTCAGATGGATTATTCTGGTTTTGCTCATTATTTTCAACCGGTAAAGACATTATGTTTCAATTAAATAAACTTATTATTTATGATAAAGTTGACCCTATAGTAAGTTCTAAATTCTTAATAAGTTTATAAATATTATAATAATATTTAAAGAAAATATACAAAATTATTCATGGACTTGGAGATTGAATTGGAATTCGAGCCTCAAAATTCCACACAGAACAATAGAATATATTCCAAATTGGCATTGGCAAATTCACACACCAAAGAATATTATAATATAATATTCTCAAAATATTCCAGTTTCAACACCTAACCAAAACTTTTAGTTTTGTAAAATTGACAATGACATAAATGATTTTCTTTGGGTGGTTTTTGACTCTGGGCCCTAGCCTTTTAACCCGCACACGGCGAAAAGGAAGGGTAGGTAAACTCAATTAGCACGAGCGCTTTTTTATGTATGTTAAAAAGCTTATCTCCATTCAATTGTAAAATAAAAATTGTATTTTAAGGTAAAATTTTCATATTATTTTATAGGGATTTTGTGAAAAATGTTCCGCGAGTTTAGGTAAACTATGCGCGCGCGTGGCAAGTTGCTACTGGTACCGCTAAATAGAAACTAGAAATTACTTGTTCATATAGGTAATACACGTATATACGTTAGGAGTAAGTATTCTATGGTTATGTTTTATCTGTGAACTTCAACGTCATCCGTCATTTTTTTTCATTCCATTAAACGTCATCTGATCTGTCAAGACATTAATGTAATTTTCATGTTTAAACTTTTATTAATTATTTCAAGAATTTTACATTCAGTAATACTCAGTGTAGATTCAACAAAATATTATTAACTGATTTTATTGTTTAGAATGCAATGCTCCCTCGTCGACGTAACGTTGGTGTATCGGAAAGGACGCAACCACAGGACGAAATAATTCCCTACAATAAATTGAATAAAAACGGAACAGTTTTCCAAGACGCCGTCTTCCGTAACGTGGATGATCAATATCAATCCGGATTTTCCGAAACTGAAGTGACATTTGATTTTCTAGAAGAGATAGTATTTGAACCTGTGATGGCTGCTAGAGACAGGACACAAGAGTTCGTATCTACCGTAAGGAGTCTCCAAGGGCGTACGTTCGCCAAACCAATCGTGAAAGATGATAGAAAAGCTGCAGTTCTTGCAACATACTCTCAGTTTATGAGTCTGGCGAAAGTAATAAGTAAAAACATTACAAGTACTTATACTAAGCTGGAAAAGTTGGCTTTATGTAAGTATTAGGAGATAAATTTAATATGCCTATTTTTTTTCTAATAACTTTATTCATCTTATAATTACACAAGTATTTATCTAGGAAAATGATCTGAATAAATAGTAATTCTAATTTTACTCACTCACATATATGGAACTCAGATCCACCACTCTGCACATGCAGGTTGATTAAGTTAATGATTGATTCTTTAACAATCAGAATGAAATGTTAAAGGTTTATTGACAGCTTAATGTGCAAAGAGCACAGGAGTTCCAACCCCCCCCCCCCCCCTGTCCCAAGTTCCTAGCCCTCGGCTGAGAATTTCTGGGAAGTCATGGTCAACATTTAATAACCTATACCAACCACTGAATAAATGAGGATTATTAAATTATAAACAGACACAAGTTCATGGCTAAGGACCCCATATGGGTTCGAAACCAGTCGGGCATACTCCGACAACCATGATGTAAGTTTCAGCTGTTTATTTTTGATAATATGGATAATACTCGCGATGGTTAACATTCTAATTATTAATATCACTAATAAGAAAATTACAAATATTTTTTCAGTGGCAAAGAAGAAATCTTTATTTGACGACAGGCCGATGGAGATACATGAGCTTACATACATAATCAAGGGTGATTTGAATTCACTGAACCAGCAGATAGCCAAGTTAGGGGAAATGCCAAGAGGCCGCAAAAGTATGCACAGTCATTCGTCCAGTGTTGTGCTTGCTCTTCAGTCAAGGCTGGCTTCTATGAGTAATCAGTTTAAACAGGTAATTACTTATCACTAATTCAAGTATTGTTTTTGATTAGGTTAAATGCCATAAAAATTATCTTCCACCTTGAACTGCTGGCCAGTTGCCCATATCCAGCTGTATCATGAAATCAAAACTTCATAATTAGGCAAAAAGTCTTAAGTTTAAATTGATTAAAGAAGCAGACTTAGCCTGTGTCATTGTCTTTAATTTTGAACTTTAAACCCCCACTCCTATCATCTACATAACCTTATTTATATTAAAAGTAGAAAATAATAGTCTTTCTGAATATTTTTACTTTACTTTTTTATTTTTTCAAAGGTGTTGGAAGTGAGATCAGAAAATCTGAAACACCAGAATAATAGAAGGGAACAGTTCTCAAGTACAGCACCAATTGTAAAAGAAGTACCATCTATATTACAACCTGAAGAAGTAAGTATAGACTTGGGTGAAGTGTCCAGTTTACAAACACAACAGATGGCCTTGAGAGATGACACCGACACTTATGTACAACAAAGAGCTGAAACAATGCATAACATTGAAAGCACCATTGTTGAACTGGGAGGCATATTCCAACAGTTGGCACATATGGTCAAAGAGCAAGATGAGGCTATCGGTAGGATTGATGCCAATATACAGGAAGCTGAGATGAATGTAGAAGCTGGTCACAGAGAAATAATGAAATACTTTCAGAATATAACGGGCAATAGAGCTCTGATGTTCAAAGTGTTTGGAGTATTGATTTTCTTTTTTATATTCTTTGTTGTATTTATGGCTTAATAACAAAATGTTTTTCATACAAATCTTTAATTGAATCGGGCTTGCATATCTATGGATGCAAAATGATTATTGCAATTAATTACAATGCAATTTTTATAGTAGATCAACAATTGACAGCAAAATATTTTAAGATAAACATTGACATCTACGTTGTTGTTAGTAACCAAGCTAAGTGCTCCATAATATGACAATTAAATCACTTAAGTTACTTTTCTGTATCAACATTATGTACCCAGTACATTCCAAAATACAGTTCAATAGTATAGTAAATATGTAAACTGGAAAATTTAAGTAGGCCAGTTTGATACTATTGGAAGATATCAAAATGGAACCTGTCATACAAATTTTTCTCCCAAAATTTTCATTGGTCTGGATAAGGGATATGATTTTATTTTCTCCACATTGTTAGTTACATGTTACAAAATGTGTTAAGCTTATTATTAGGTAATATAATAATGTGGGGACTGAAGCTTGCACTGGGAGAAAAACCCATGTTACAAGACAAAAAAAATGAATTTCTATAAAGAAAGAAGCAGTCACAATCACCAATATTTTGTTTTACATAATATAATGAAACTATATATTTTAAATTTTTAATCTATTATCTGTACCTATCTTCTGTTTGATAGTATTTAAATTTGTTATATTGTGTAAATATTGTTAAAAATTGGGAGTTATACATAATGTATTGTGGAAATATATATAGTACTATAAATAAATATGTAAAGTGTAAAAAATAAACTTACTAATGAAACCTGTTATTGTTTCATTTGTTTCTAGCAAATAATCAACAAACATTTGTTCTGAGTTATTTTTTATTTCAAAGGTCAAGTAAGAGAACAATATTTCTGTAAATATTAAACAATTGACACACACATAGAAAATGCAAAATATATTATTTACATGTATTAATTATCCTTAATATCAAAATAATTATTCATACTTTTGTTAAATCTTTCAAGAATATCAGCAACAGTTACAAAAACTCATCGCACCAGTCTTTCAAACACTGGTAACAGTCTGCAGACTGTTTTGAATTGGCGCTGCATGTTTCTTTCATCCATTCTTGAAAAAGCTCCTTGTCTTTTTTTAGTACCAGGAACTGTCCTAGTACAACGCACGCCTGAAACAAGCAGAAATTCATTATATTGTTTTAGTACTAATTTATATTGATGAGCCAATAATTTAAAACTACCAACTGTTGGAACAGGTTGGAAAGGAGCTGGTATTTTTGCTGCTACATGACTAGCACATTTATTTTTAGTTGATATCTGAATTAATCTGTGTACATTTAAAATTTTCATTATAAAAGTAACTCATATCCAGGGTGTAATCTGTCTATTCTAAATTTCTATCAAAATTAGTGCAGTACTCAAGGATGGAAGAGTACCAACCATATAGATTTAACATGCCCTCGCCTTTATAATAGTAGAGAATACCTAATTTCGAAATAAGTCTAAAGTGCATTTCGATGACACCAGCAAAAGAGTCCAAAATATTAGTACAAAAAAAAATTAAAATGAGAGAAATAAAGAAGTACAATAAAACCGAGATTTAAAAGTTTTTTCTTATATTAATTAGTTTAAGTTAGCCCTTGATTGCAATCACACTTGTAGGTAAGTGATGATGCAATCTAAAGTGGAAATGGGCAAACTTGTTAGAAGGTGGATGAAGGCTAAAGTCTCCTACCAGCCTGACCAGGACCAATCAAGAATATTTCAATTGGCCTTGCCAGGAATCGAACCCATGACCTCCGTCTTATAAATCCACTGCAGCTGTCAATAAAGGCATTAGTTTTAAAATGACAAATATCTTTTTTATTATTCAATAGGCAAATTTAAGAGTATTATCACATAAATATATTTGCCTAAGCTGCCCGAGAGGTGGTGAAGCTGGTAGTGAAGATTCTAGGGGGAAACTGTCTTCAGTTCTTCTAACACTTTTTTATATAGCTACCAAATATAATCATAATGATGTTTAGAAATACATTTATTTTTGTATAATTTATCCAAAGACATAATTCGAATCATATTTTTAGAATGATAATACCTTGTCAAACCCTGCCGTTTCCAATCGCCTGCCAAGGACCTCTCCAACTCCAGCTAAATCTGTTACTGCCTTGTCCCCCATAGGTTCGGCAACAAAGTTGCGATGTTTCTGTGATGTACTCGACATTTTGTCTTATTTTTTATATGAAATAGACTCGACACAAATATAGCTTCCTAAATAATTAACAACCAGTAAACAGAAACCGCTAAAAAGACGCGAAGCCTGTAAACAACAATGACATGAGTAATGACACAGATTATATTTAAATTTTTTACATATTTTTTACAACAATTATCTACCACCATAGATTAAAGACATTATTCTATGCATAGATTCTATGCCTACCACAGAAGGCTTTGAAGTTAGGATAGAGTAAGACGTTTTTTTTTAAATTTATTTGATGGCCTGAAATCAAGTTCTTTATGGCATAGTAAGATGTATATAAAATATTGGACACAGAAAATAATACTACCTAATAAGTAAGTACTACTGGTTCCACATTATCTGTGTCAAATATTGGTAAAAATTAGTATCTAGGCCAAAAAGAACTTGATTCCAGGTTATGGAGAGTAGAGGTAAGGAGGACATTCTTATATGGGAGAAAAGTTGAAAAAGTGTCCAGTTGTATGCGTTAAATAACAGTTCAAAAATCCTCCATAATGGCGCTGGTGGACAGCACAGGGTATGGTATGAATGTAGCAATCGTAGATGAATTGAAGTATGCCGAGTTAAAAAATTGAATGTCATTATCGACTAAAGTAGTTAATTATTGAGAACTTCAACAACTTACGTTGTACAAAATATTGTGGTAAATATAACCTTACAGAATTATAACCAATTTCAAAAAAATTATTTCAAAAGTTTTATTTTGTATTTGGCGCTTCTTTTGAAAGTTACTTTGATGCAACTGTGGCGCCATCCTAATTTAATACATTTTGACGGACACTTTTTATATACAGAGATTGTCCTCCTTACCTCTACTCTCCATATTCCAGGTCGTTAAATATATAAAACTTAGATTAAAGAAGTACAATAAAACCGAGAGTTTTTTCTTCCTTGACTGCAATCACACTTTGTAGTCTTTAATCTATGATATAAAATGAGCTAAATAAAACCGTTTAAAAAAGGAGTTGATCTGTGGTCAAATAATTCTGTATCTATGGAGACTGGAGAGTGGACATGGATAGTGGATATTTCGGAATTCAGAAATCTAAAATATTAATTATTTGAATTCTGAGATTTGTGTTATTTCAATTACCTAATTATTGTACGTTGCTACCATATGAAATACAATAGTAATTAATAAGATCTCTTAAAAATGGTATGTATAATTCATAAAAACTACTTTTATGTGGTTGTTTATGTTTATGGTAGAAATTAAAAGTAAATACAAAGTATGATCAGGATACTCCCAGTGGGACGAGCTCGCCGGGGCTGATAGCTCCACCTCTCCTGCCACCACCGATGCTTGGCGGGATACCACCGCCTATGCCGCCGGCTGTGGCTATGCCTCCTGTGCCAGGGCTACCGCCAAACATTGGGCCGTTGCCACCGGCGATGGCATTCACCCCGATGATGACGCCATTTTCCATGCCACCACCTGGGTTTCCACCTTTTAAACCGGTAACTATGTAGCATGTATTATACCTTTTTACAGACAATATAAGGTTAGGATGTGGTTCAGATTTTAAAATATATACAACCATGGTTTAGTTGCTAATATATTTTTTTATGTGTTCCACTGTATTTAGTTATAATGCATAGTATTTAAGTATTACTCAGTATTTAATTATAATTATAAAAGGTAACGATAATGACTGAAACTGTGACAATACTAAAGATTTTAGATGAAATGGGCTTTAGTTAATGTGTTATTAGTGTCTCTAATAAGATATAAAATTTATTGCAGGAACTGAGTGCGCCAGCACCAGAAATATCACCAATGGCTAACCAAACCTGCCCGTGGTCTGAGCACAAAGCCCCGGATGGCCGCATATACTACTATAACTCTATTACAAAACAAAGCCTATGGGAAAAACCAGATGACCTAAAGACTTCAGCAGAGGTAAATTTTACTAACTATGTTGTACTGTAACACAACTTCAGTTTATTAAAATTTAAATGAAGTTGATTCTGGATGACTTGGAACAATCATCAGAGTCTTGTTTGTGGCGTTAGTTAGTAATCATATTAAAGTATTTATTGCAATCACAGACATGGTACATTGCTGTAACGCTTGTGAAACAAAGTTACATTTGTGGTATTAATCATTCAAAATTAGGAAGGTATATTAAATTATTCAACATGGTTACTTTGTTAACACTGCTACACACAGAAAATTGAGTCCTATTTTTTATTTATTACAAATTAGTCCTTAACTACAATCACACCTGATGGTAAGTGATGATGCAATCAATCTAAGATTGAAGCTGACTATTTTGTTACAAGCAAGTCCACACCCCTTTCAGTTCCAGTTTCTGCGAGACATCATATCATCTAAACTGCTTGGCAGTACATTTTTGTCAGCAAAGTGGTAACTAGCCACGGCATAAGACTCACCAGCAAAACCAGGGTCCGTTGAAAAAATCTCAATTGGCCCCACCGGGTAGTCTGTTACGTAAAATAATACATTTTTATCTACAAATGGCTATAATCATCTTCAATGGATGTGTTGGTTTTATAGAGTTGTGATTCTAATTATATATTGATGGTTTTATAGCATATAGGTTACAAATATTTTAGCTATTTTAAATTTCCTAATTTGCAATTATAAATTTCTAGAAAATGCTGTCCTCTTGCGTTTGGAAAGAATACACTACTGATGCTGGAAGAGTGTATTACCACAACATTGAGACAAAGGAATCTAGTTGGGTGGTACCCCCTGAACTTCAAGAAATTAAAGATAAGATAGCAGCAGAAGAAGCAGCACAGTAAATTTTTGCTTTACATAATTCGAAAGATAACTCAAATTTTAAAATAAAGTAGAATAAAATTAATGCTTTATGGTGAAAATAAAATTAAAATTCAATGAAGCTCCTAAGTTATTAGTGCCTTGATCTTGGAGTACTTGGAGTCTTCTTTGCAAAATGAAAATTTGTACTGAGCTACTATGGGGCTACAAGCAATGTACAGTTTTGTCTAATTAATATTTTTCATAACATTTTTGTTTTCAATCCAGTTTTAAAAAAGAATATAAAACAACAATATTTTGATATCAGTAATTTTCCTAATTAAAGTAAATTATATGTTTTAATCGGGTTATGTAGTTATGGTATGGGTATAGGAGTAACAAACACACAGTGATACACAAACTTAATTATATATGTGTGATGTATATCTTAAAATTAGTTAAAACTTTCTGTAAACTCATATTGATCTGATATGTTATATAATATAATATTCATTTAATGGAAGTAATGACCAAGAAATAAATTTAAATCCTCCTGTACATCTTGTATCACTACATATAATGATACAGTACAGGGGGGCCTGTATCTGTCTGTCAGTTCTGTCTGAGCATTTCTCGAGGTTTGCACCAAGAGAGTGACTGTCAAGGAATGTGTCAAACAGGTGTCTTCCAGTAATTAAATTAAATAAAAAAAAAACTTTAAGTTCTTTTTAAAAATGTTCATAATTCGTAGGGCGATACTTAATGCTGAAGTGCCGCCGGGGGAAGTGCCTCTGCCTTCCTCCCCTGCCGTGGGCTCGACGGGCAGCTCCGCTCTAGATGAAGCCATGGCCAAAACCCTGGCTGCAATCGACACATCTCTGGCAAACGCTATACCTATCCCAGAAGAAAGTAAGTTATAAAACTTAACAAACTTTCAGTCTCACATAAGGCGTGCGACTGCGCAGTGTAAAAGCACTGAGTTAACTGTCAGTAATACTATATAATTTTAATATTAGTGTCCGACCGTATGTTCGGTGTCGGTTTCGGTTACGGCCGAGTTTCGGCCAAAAATCAAGTTTCGGCGACAGTTTCGGTTTCGGCCTAAATTGGCCGAAACTTTTGCCGAAACCGATTTCGAAAGTAGTCCTGCACGCTCGCCCAACTTCGTTTCTCGCGGCAACACTAAGGCGGACGCTGGCGGCCCTGTTCGGGAATTGTCGTGTGCCGTTCGGAAATCTCCGTTGCAACAAAACTTAGTCATTAATGTAAAACTTAGTCAGTTAATGCAGCATAATGTGTAAAATGCATCAAATTTTAGTATTTTAAGGAATTTTATACTTTACCACATGAGTTTCGGTTTCGGCCGAAACTGAAGCCATGGCCGAATATTCGGTTTCGGTTTCGGCCAGAAAACCAGTTTCGATCGGACTCTATTTAATATACATATTATGTAACTCAAAATTTACGGCTTTCTTTCACTTCTTTACTTTATATACAGCATAAACGGCTGTCTGTATTGATTGATTGCGTTGGCTTAGACAGTAGACTTGAGTATTTGATATAAACGTCAGCTTGATATCTCTACGCGTTCCTGAGAAAAAGGGTCTTGACAAAGTGATAGACTGACATCAAAGTGATAATATAAAAGTTCCATGTTATTCTTTCGAGGTATGGAACTGTAAACATGGGCCATTTTAGCAATTTGCTAACAACTTTTATTCATTGCAGTTAAACCAGAGGAGATTGAAGCGCCTCCACAACCCAATGGATCAGATTCCAACGAGCCAGAGTTGCAGTACAAAGATAAGAAGGAAGCCATTGAAGCATTTAAAGACCTCCTAAAAGATAGGGTGAGTTTTTAGAGAAGCAATAGTGTTTGTTATGTTTGATTATATTTTACCCTAATATTTACTTTAAATGAGGAATATTTATATAACAAATTTTAGTGCTCAATTGCAGTCTGTTTATTGTCATTGTTATATAATATAATAAGATAGTGTGATATTAATATAATAAAGGGCGTTGAACCCCCGGAAGACGCTAAGAGATCTAAGGAGTAGACAAAGTATCTATCTCCCACTAACCTATGTATATATTCGAGGAGCCAACACCCTTTATTGCCGATCTATATGGTTCGAAATATAGGTAGAACATCCAAATAGATAGCACCACATTAAATTGTCATTGACCTTTGCTACATATTGCGTGAAAAACAGTGTCACGTCGTTTGTCGTCACGGCAATCGATTTAATTTTAAGACCAAGGCGTACAGATAGATGTTTCACAGCAATAAAAAGCTTATTCCTATATTATGAATTTTGTGGAGTTCTACGTATTGGTATTATTTGTTATTTTTTTACGCATAAACTACTGTAGACCTAATATACGGGCTAACGCTAAAACAGGCGCGGTCGGCCGCGGGCCACAAAACCGCGCGCGGGCACCCGTCGCGTGCGGCCCGTCTCAGTTAGCGCTGCTAGTATAATTTTATTTGATAAAATCAACAAATATTTATTTCACCGTAGCATCTAGCGGCGCTCGACTGATTTGTAGAAACAAACCCGCTCGCGTGTGCCCGTCGCGGCCGCCCGCGCCGTGTACCCGCCGCCCGCCGCGCGGTTGCGAATCCGCCACCCGCGCCCGCGCTCCGTCGCGCTGTCCATACTATTTTTCATTATACAACCGCGCGCGGGCGACCGCGCCTGTTTTAGCGTAGGCCCTACGCCTCAAGAGATGTGTCGTGTAAAGAAAACGAAGAATGTTGTCCAATAGCAGGTAAATCGAAAATATAGCCCTCTTTTTGGCCCAATGCAATGAATGAGAGCTATATTTTTTATTGCACTCATAGATGATTTAATATTTAGGATAGATATAGAATATAATCTATACTAAAGCCAAACTCGATTGAGAATGCTTGTCAACAAACAAATTTAAAATGAAGGTAGAAAATGCAACACATTTTATGCCTAATAAATTTTTAAATGATGTTTTGTTTTTTTATAAAACCCTATTTAAAAGATATTGAATATATTAATTACTTTTAAGCTTACTAATCTAATTTATTGTCATGAATTCGTCATTAACAAGTTAACTAAAAAAATTTGGTGTAAAATGACTTGTGATTTCTACCATCATTTTTAATTTGTTGACAAACATTCTCAATCGAGTTTGGCTTTAGTATAGATTAGCACATTGTACACTTTAGCCGGAATTACTAAAGTGTGTGTGTATGTGTGTGTGTGTGTGTGTGTTCTTGCAGTGTAGTAAAAATTTTAATTTCACATTGTTAATCGTTGCTGTCATCAGCAGTATATTAATAAAACATTAAAAAAACGTGTGTTAGATATTTGTCAACCAATTGCTCTGTATAAAGGCTTCAATGTGCTATTTCTTAACAACAAATTTACCTTCAGAATGTGCCTTCAAATGCAACGTGGGAGCAATGCGTGAAGATAATATCGAAAGACCCTCGATATGTCACATTCAAGAAACTCAATGAGAAGAAACAGGCATTCAATGCATACAAAACTCAGAAGTTAAAAGACGAGAGAGAGGAACAAAGGTAAGAAAGCCTAATAATTTAATGCTTTTAATTTTAGTTTAGTTACGTTTACTTTTTATTTAATTTTACTATTTAATGAGGATATACTATTTAAAAAGCGAATATTATTTACATAACATGCATAGATGAACAGGGTAATATTCGATAGGAATTTTGCGAAAAATATTCCGCGTGTTTGTTATAGGACGGACCTCTCATTTTAATATAAGCTACACAAACAATACTATTATATATTTTTGTGTTACCATGGAATAATATTGTAAAAGCAAATTCAAATACAAATTTTACATGCAAGCCCTACTACCTCCTAGGTGCTGCATCTGATTGGACTATATTAATGAAAAAACATTACAATGTTTAGGCATACACTGGGATTAATGGATCTTTAACTTAAGCTGTTGAATAGTCTAATGACGTTGATTCTACAGTGACAGAATGCCAACTAAATACTCCATACAATAAACAACGCTTCATAATCATCATTACCAGCCTCTAGACGCCCACTGTTGGACATAGGCCTTTTTTAGGGACTTCCAAAAACAACGATCCCGACTGTTGCCAACGGCTCCCTGCGACACGTTTGACGTCGTCAAATTATAAATAAATAATGCCCCGCCGTTACCATGACCGCTAGCAGAGCCAGGAAAAGTGGGACTGCCGGGGACTAGAGGCTGTTTTTTCGGACCGTCTTCCATAAAAGAAATGCCCTATAGTGACCACGCTTGGCAGGCGGGTTGGTCACCGCAGGACTAGACTATTCGTACCAGTGACACTGCTGCCTGACACTGGCCTCATTTTATAGCCTAGCCTATTCGGAATGGTTATAACAACACTTAACAACGCTAACAACGCTTATTGTTGTTAAATAGTAATTGTTGTCACAGACAACTTTGTTTTGCTATGCCTCAACAAATTCAGTATTTCTTTAAAGACTATCTAATGAAGGAAATGTAATGACCTAACTAATGGATGGACTAAAAATTACTAATTAGTTTACATGCATATTTCTATCTCTATAATAGGATGATACTTTGTATAGGCAGGGAGAATAACTTGAGCAGTGAAGGTGCGTATTGAAACGTCACATAGGCGTTCCTTAAACATACACTCGTGTCACAATTCTCGGGTTCTCCCGCCTTATAGGAGAGGGGATATGAAGCGTATACTCACCACGCTACTACAATGCGGGTTGGCGAGCTTAGGGTGATAATGTTTCATTTATTAACGATCACCATCAGTTGTTGATGACAGTAACCGGGACCGACGGCTTAACGTGCTCTCCGAGGCACAGGGGTGTAACACCATCAATTTCCCGACTCCAGGCTTGGAACATACTGAGAATTTCATAAAAGAATGAAAAAGTCAGAATTATTCCGTGACTCGACCCAGGAGTCGAACCCAGGACCTCATGATCGAAGCACACCCACGCACAGCGAATATATTGAATGTTTATATTGATCTCACCTATGCGTTATCCTCATACGATCAAGATTACTTGATAACCAAAATATACTACATCGGATTTTAATTCCATTGCAGACTGAAAACTAAAAAGAACAGAGAAAGTTTGGAAGAGTTCCTATTGAGCTGTGACCGAGTGACGTCGCTCACTAAATATTATAAATGTGAGGAGATGTTTAGTAATTTAGAGGTAAGTATTGTACACTGTTATATTTTTACCTTGAAAAAGTTTTACAGTATTATTTTTAATTCGTAGCGCACGTTAATGTGGTGTTGACCACAGCATAACAATAAAAAGTTATCATCTACCATCCATACAATTACAATCCAAGCAATATTTTTTTACTTTTGATAACGCAAAGGACATTGAAATGAAATGAAAATGTACTTTATTGCACACACCAAAACAGGAAAAACACGAAACAAGAAACAATAGATACACGAATTTGCAGTAGCACAATAGGCGGCCTTATCGCCAACAGGCGATTTCTTCTAGGCAACCTAGTAAGGAAGAAGAAGAAAAGTTAAAAGCAACTGTTAATAATTAAAGAGAGGGTGAGGATGTACAAAACAAGGAAAATATAAACTAAATTCACTAATAAATTGAAAAAAAAACATAGAAAACTAAAACTTTTATATATTACTTAAATATATAATTACTATAAACATTGACATATTAATACTATGGACTTCGGGTCTAAAGCAAAATTTACGTCAAAAGTGTCCCAAGATATTTTATACACACTAGATGTATTTATTTTTTCATACACAAAATAACATTGTAATGTATGTCTTATCGTATTGTTATACAGTCTAATTTGCAACAGTCTAATTGCATGCAATAAGTAATCAGTTTCGATTGACGGTTGCCATGGCAGCCTTTTTATGACATGACAGCTTCTCGTGAAAATAGGACAACATAAATGGTGTGGAGTCGGTAGCTTTCAAATTTTTTTGGCATCTTATATTTATATACATATTATATTTACAGCAAATTTTAATTTATATTTACATATCCCTGACCTCTATATGCTGGGATAAATCTTGTACCAAATAATAATTGTTGTAATTATCTTGTATAAAATAATAATTAGTTATAATAATAATTAATTACAAACCAAATCCACTAATGTACAAAATGATATGCCACTCGACATAGTTCTTTACTTTGAAATTTTAAGTTCTCGATATTTTCCTCTTTTTAATTAAACTGAAAATACATTTTTTTACTTCAATGACATTAGATCTCTTTTTTTAAATAACTGTTCCTAATTTCATGTAGATAATTCTTATAGTTATCAAATTAATATACCATTATGGTAAAAGTTATTTGATTAATATTCATGACATAAAAAATAAAAGTTGACATAAAAAATAAAAAATTTTGAATTGAAAATAATCAAATTATTTTCATTCAAAAATTAAGTAATTAAATAATTCAAATGTTAAACAACAAAATAACTCTATGCAGTCGTTGTTCTAAAACATTCTATTGCTCACGGCAGATCCGAACTAAATGTGGTTAATTAGATAAACATATTGCACTCCTTCTATCCTATACGCGGGTAGCGTATGGGAAAAGGACAGATAGATACTTTTGTTCATTTTGGTTGGTTATGCAATTCGTTTCTATAGTTTATTAAAATTTTAATAAAATAGCCTGTTTCTAAGCAAAATAATACTTTAAAATGATCAGTAAATATTTACTTACTGAAAATATGGTACACCGTCTTCTTTTCTCACCTTAGTCGGGTAGTTTTTACAAGTTTTTTATAACATATTACGGCATTATTGACGTGTATTCTGTCAGTCAGCTAATACGAGACTGAATTGCGATTGGAAATCATTTCGCGTTTTGGCTTACTTTTGGTTCGGACACTTTTTATCGCTGACCCGAAGTCCATAGTATTAATATGTCAATGACTATAAATAATAAACACTATAATATTTAAAAATAAATAAACATAAATACTAATAATAATAAACATTAATATATATATATATGTTCAATATAAAAATTAAATCATAGTAATCTGATGCATTTAAGGTGACATTGCCATAATTTGCCCCAGGCTGTCCAAACGTATGCTCATATTTAACTAATTTATTTAAATACACAATGAATTTTAAACAACTACCCATGTTTCATAGCAATCACTTGAAAATATGTCAAAAATATAAGAATTTCAATCGATTTTTTGTGTTCAGAATCACGTGACCGTCGTCGTAGTATGAAAAATCAACTTTAAAAACCTTCATAACTTTTATCAGCGACTGCTTAACTACAAGTTACTTTATTACTATTTAAATAAAAGATCTGTACTATTTAATGACATATATATCATCTCTACATTTTTTACCTATGTGCTTTGTGATGTTCTAACGATCAATCATTGATCCTGTTTGCTAGAATTACAAATAAGTCCACAATGGGATATATCTGTCCTTTGAGGAAAAATTGCTATACCCAATTTTCTTAAAAAAAGGATTACGTTTTTTTATTTTTGGTGTTTTGGAGGCTATTTACCATTTTATTTGCTGCTAGTATACAGATAAAACTTATTACTGTCTGTCTAAATACTGTCAATTGAATAAAGTCTGTGTGATATAGATTTGGCGCTGCGTGCCTGATTCCGACAGAAGGGACATATACGAGGACTGCATATTCACAATCGCTAAACGTGAGAAGGAAGAAGCGAAGGCATTAAAAAAACGCAACATGAAGATTCTGGCACAAGTAACTATATATATTTTTCATTACAAACAGTTAATACATTTCCGAAACACAAGTTTGTTTATAACATGTTTTATCACAAAATGTTTTGATGTTAACAAATTTGGAGAACAAACTAAATTATTTATTAAACAACTTGACCGTAATTTTAAGCCTAATAACAAATGAGATAGATACCATTGTTTCTGTCCCTTTCTTTTCTCTATTTCTACCTTATATTGCCTTCTCTTTCACACATCCCACCACCAGCAGTAGTCGCCTTTTAGTTTGTAGGCGCTTTTTTAAATCATTGACGTCGTTGTTTCCGTCCCGTCAACACGGCCCTAAGGACCGACAACTGCTGCGCAAGTCTCAACTGAGCTGTGTTCAAATATAATAATTTCATTTAAATTTTTAAAATTAATAACTACATAGTTTTGCTAACAGTTTGTGGAAGTGTGTACCAGTGTTAAGGTATGTAAGAAATTTTCTATTACTCACCGAAATGATAATGATTCGTACAAAAAGGGAGGTAGTATTTTTTACAAAATAACTACTTCGATTACAAACTGCATAAAGGTATTATTACAGTGTATGCATATTATTTAACGGCGATGCCGTTCGATTGATTATTTATTTTTGTTTCTTGAATTTCTACCTTCATTGTAAAATAATTGTAAAAACTATAGTTCTTTGTTGTTGCCTTACTTTGAAAATTTCTATTTTTAGATTGATTGTTTTGAACCTACCTTCATAAATTTTTTTGTACTATCTACAGCAATTGGTTAACCTGTAGGTTTTTGTTAAATCTATTATAATGTTAACTATTTATAATGAATTTTTAGGTAGGTACCGACAATTAAATATTATGGGTAGTCCAGAGAACCCCGAAGACATTCTGGAGTTACGTTCTACCGATGAACTGCGATCTCGGAAGCGAAAGATGAGCAGTTCATCTAGTTCAAGCTCTAGTTCCTCATCTGATTCTTCGAGCACTAAACGATCGCGCCGGCATCGTAAAAAATCTAAACGTAGAAAAGATCGAAGGCTTGAACGCTTAATAGAAGAGGTAAGCGAACTTAAGAATAAAATTACATCAAATAATTATGATGCTCACGAGTATGAGGCCAGTGAACACTATTGCCCCACTACTAGTGACCATACCGGTGAACAAGAACCAGAGGCAGAATTTTCTTTGCCTATTGGGACTACTGTAAAGGATCCTGATATTTTGAAAACCCCACCAAATTTTCTAAAAGTCCTTAAAGAGGTTCAGCGTTTTGACGATGCTAACTGGCGTGACGTCCGCTATTCTGATGTTCAGAAAATTTACCGACATAGTCCCGGTTTTACTGATTTGGACGTAAATGAAGAAGTAAAGCGGTATGACACATCTCGCACTCTGGGCAATACAGAGAAAGCGTTTGCAGCTTTAAGCTTTGCATTAATTAAGCAAAAAGATCAATTACAAATGGATCTACGAAATTTTTTGGCTTGGGTCAAAGATACACCCGACGTGAGGTACGAAGAAATTAACGAAAAAATTCACGACATTTTTGTAAACGGCGACTATTCTAAGATTTCAAATGATGCTCTTCAACTGGTTTGCGGCCACAGAGCTGAATTGATTCAACAAAGAAGGGAGTCTATTTTATCCTTTATCAAGGACCCGCTTCACAAACATAGCCTTCGAAAGATACCCCCATCATCCCAAAGCTTATTTGAGTCTGAAAAATTTACAGTCACTCTTGAAAAAGCGGGGGGGGTAAGAAAGGTCTTCTGGCCACGTGAAAAGGATCGTACTTCTGTTCCACAGAAAGATCCATGTACATCCTCTTCTTTTAGAAAAAATGTTACAGTTCATGGATCAAAAAGAGGTACCTTCAAAAACGTGACGCAGTCATATGCTCCAAGATCTGATCTAACGCACTCACATGTTCCAAGATTTAATGTAACAAACGCTGGCAATTTTAATTCCTTTCGTGGACGCGGTGGAAACAAAGGAATCCGGCGCGAAACCAATGATGCTTACGGCAATACGCGCAGGCGCTCTCCCTCATCCCACCGGGATAGGAGAGGTAAATCTAGAAGGTATTGACTCACCGAGTCGATTCCGTGCCGGTCAGCTGATCTTGAATCTCGACCGTTGGAAACAAATGGGTGCACCAAATTACATTATAAAAATAATATCGGGTTATCGCATACCCTTTCTAACAAAGCCACCTCTTCATCTACCCAATGTATACAGAAGCGAGCAAGCTACGTCTCCTTCAAGAGATATGAGCAAGGCTATAGAAAAGATGAAATTGGAAGGGGTACTGACGACGGTTCCACCGTCTCAAAGCTTTCTGTCTCCAATGTTCTTGGTGCCAAAAGAAGACGGAACTTTCAGACCAATATTCAATCTGAAAGCCTTAAATCGATATGTCGATGCTTCAAAATTCCGACTCATCAATATGCAAAAAATACCCCAATTCATGCAACCGTACGATTGGATGATCAAAATAGACTTAAGCCAGGCATACTTTCACCTGCCAATAGCTCACTCGCACAAACGGTTTTTACGGCTCCTGTACCAGCATCAACTGCTGCAAATGAACTGCCTGCCCTTCGGGCTCAGTTCAGCACCGAAAGCCTTCGCGTCGGTGACAAATTGGATTGCCCAAATTCTAAGAAATCATGTAGGCATGCGAGTGATAGTTTATTTGGACGATTTCCTGATTGTCAATCAAAGTCGCCAAGTTTTAGAGAGTCACGCTATGTTTACAGTAAATCTATTAGAACATCTGGGATGGACAATAAATTATACAAAATCTGTTCTACAACCCAGTCAGATAATGGAATACCTAGGTGTAATATGGAATTCCCGGCTAAACAACAAGTCTCTCTCCATAAAGAAATGTACGAAAATAGAAGGACTCATAGACCGATTCAAGACCAAAAGAAAAATCGGTCTAAAGGACCTACAAAGCCTAGTGGGAATATTGAACTTCGCAAGTTTTGTTGTTCCTCGCGGGAGGTTGAATTTTCGCCAGCTTCAACGAACCTGTATCAGCCATACGAGCAAGAACTCGAAAGTCGTACTATTACCCCAGTTAGTCCTAACAGAACTGCAATGGTGGCTTGTTCATCACAAGGACACATCGTCAATCCACATGACTCCTCCTACCCATTATATGGTGACCGATGCGTCAGATCTAGCCTGGGGCGCACGTATAGACAAATTGCAGCTGTCAGGAAATTGGCTAACCTCAGAAAGGAATCTTCACTGCAATCAGAAGGAATTACTTGCAATATTAAAAGCTTTACAAAGGCAAGGTCCGAACCTCCGTTGCAGTTTGCTACATTTGCAGTGCGACAACAAAACTGCAGTATCATATTTACGGAACGAAGGAGGCACACGGTCTCAAGTACTGTTGAACCTTACTTACCAAATTCTGGACCTATTGGACTTGCACAAAATACATCTTACAGTCCATCATATACCAGGAGTTTACAATGCGGAAGCAGATCGCTTGTCTCGCCTAAGCGGAATTCCGGAATGGCACTTGCTTCCCCAAGCAACCACTCTAATCTTTTCCAAATGGGGGATTCCGGAGATAGATCTATTTGCATCTCGGAACGCTTATGTAGTTCCCAGTTATTGCTCTCTGGACTATCAGGACAGCCAAGCAGTATTCCACGACGCGTTTTCCCAGACGTGGAACTATCAACTGGCATGGGTATTTCCACCTCCGTTTCTAATACCGAAGGTTCTATCGCATCTGAACAAGTGCAGAGGCATGTTCTTAATAATAGCCCCGAGGTGGCCAAAGGTATATTGGAGGCCAGACCTGAAGAACAGAGCAGTAGCACCCCCATGGACCATCAGGAATCTACCTCAGCTCCTGATAGACACATCTACCGGCCGACCTCCACAAAAAGTGTCAGAGATGATTCTGGAAGTCTGGAAATGTGGGGGTGGTGTGAATACCTAAGCGAATGGACCGAACAACAGAAGGGTCTCCTAATGAATAGTTGGCGTACCTCATCTCTAAGGACTTATAAACCAGCATGGACAAAGTGGATTACCTGGACGAATCAGAATAATGTATCCCAAAATAAACCTGATGGCTCACAATTGGCTAGATTTTTGGCTGATCTTCACCAGAAAGACGGATTTTCTTATAATACCATACTGACCTATAAATCAGCGATATCTACTCTATGTGATCCGCAATCATCTGACCGCCTTAGTAGCCATCCTTTAGTAAAACGCATGTTGAAGTCTATCGCATTAGCAAAGCCCAGGAGCTCCAAAGCACCAATATGGGATGTTGATCCCCTTGTCAAATACATGTCAAAGTTAAACCCTAATATTGATAATTTATACCAGATATCCAAATGTACTGCATCTATTTTGCTACTTTGCTCCGGACGTCGTGTACATGACTTAACTTTGCTAAGAGTAAATGAAAACTACTGCACCATTACACCCAATCACATAACCTTATGGCCTGTTTTTGGATCAAAAACAGATTCATCAGATGTTCGTCAGTCAGGTTGGAAATTAAGTAGGAATTCTGTTAATAAAAGTTTGGATCCAGTGCATTGGATCAATTTGTTAATTGCAGCTGGCTTAGATAGAAGGAAACTAGCAAGTTGTGATAACTTGTTCGTAACTACATGTGGCCCGGCGAAGGCGGCTTCTCGATCTGTTATAGGCGGCTGGGTTAAGAATATGTTGAAGGAGTCAGGAATTAATGCTTCACCTGGCAGTTTTCGAGCAGCTGTTGCATCAAAAAGCTGGATTGAGAATTCCCCGCTAGATGAAATTTTTTCCAGAGGTAATTGGAAATCAGAAAATACATTTAAACGTTTTTATTGTAGAGAGGTAACGAGAAACAAGACTACAGAAAATAATTCTGCTACGCAGTTATTTTCTCCCGTTGATTAGTGCCACTGATTATAAAAGATATTGATTTGTATTATGATAGAAAATCTGTAAATTGTTAAAGATGATTAAAGGTTATGTAATCGACACCTGACTATTTACCTTTTCCCAATATATTAATTAGTAAAAGCTACTTAAATGTACACTTACCTACCAGTAACTGCTTACATGATTTATTAGTCAACAGTTTCAGATAATGAATTTATATAATGATAATGAATTATAACATGTCAAATGAATTACTACATTCTATACCTTCGAATCTTGTATTCAACTAGCACTCTAGCGATTATAATAATGTGAACAATTAACTACAATTGCTATTAATTGTAGTTCAGTATTAGCTACTATAAAAAAGACATCTTGAGGTTGTTTTAGAAAATATCAGTGTGACAAAATCTTAATCACATTGACGTCATCATCACCACCACCAGGCGATAACAAACACGTCTCTCATTTGTTATTAGGCTTAAAATTACGGTCAAGTTGTTTAATGAGAACGTTTTACCTGAAAATAAAACGGTTATTAAACATACTTACCTAATTTTAAGCCTAATAAGTGAAATCCTGCCTGGTGATCTATATAAAGGACGTAATGATTTAAAAAAGCGCCTACAAACTAAAAGGCGACTACTGCTGGTGGTGGGATGTGTGAAAGAGAAGGCAATATAAGGTAGAAATAGAGAAAAGAAAGGGACAGAAACAATGGTATCTATCTCATTTGTTATTAGGCTTAAAATTAGGTAAGTATGTTTAATAACCGTTTTATTTTCAGGTAAAACGTTCTCAATAATCATTGTTTAAAAAAATTATCTACTTTGTAGACAGTTATTTTATTTTTCCTGATCTTAGGGACTTCTTTCACTTGGTACCCTTATGGAGTTGAAAGAAAAAGGTACTAATTAGTCACAGATTTTAAGTTTTTATTTTTATTTTAAGTGACGTAACTTGGTTAACTGTACATTATCATTTAAATTTAATGGGCATAGGAAAAATTGCATCTAAATGAATATAAATACATAAAAAGCTTTTTTTAAAACGTACATAATATATAGACAGATAATAAATTATAACGTGGTTATTTTTAGGTATTGGAAAATATGACGGAAATAACTTACAGCAGCACCTGGAGTGAAGCACAAGTCTTATTATTGGAGAATGCAGCTTTTAAAAATGACGTCAGTTTGTTGGGCATGGACAAAGAAGATGCTCTTATAGGTACATTGTTTTTGTTCAACTGTACTGTGTGTGAAAAATAATGTTTCATTTTTTTTTATTTTATATTTTTTAAACAAAGAAGATTTTTGAAAGTTGCTTCAAATGGTTAAAATTATAAGTGTAGATAAATAAATTAATGGATTAAAGTGTAAAATAAATATAATTGTGAAATGGCGACGATACTGAAAGTAAGTTATTGGTTATTCTTGTTAGTTTTCGAGCAGCACATCAGAAATTTGGAGGCGGAATACTTGCAGGAACGCGAACAAGTGAAAAAAAGAAATAAACGCCAGCAACGGAAAAACAGAGACAACTTTTTGGTATGATAAATTTATTCCAGTAATATTTGCTTATTATAAAACTACGCCGTCTGCTAGTTATACTATAAATGACGTCTATTATAAGTTCTCACAATGTTTCAATGTTATCCGCCCGCTCAGGCGTTACTGGACGGGCTACACGAAGAGGGCAAGCTCACGTCCATGTCGTTGTGGGTAGAGCTGTACCCCGTCATTTCCGCTGATATGCGTTTCTCCGCCATGTTGGGTAAGTTAACTTATTTATTTATGGGGTTTCAATAGGTTATTACAAATTAGATAGAGTAAACAAAATAAATTCTATCAAATTTAAAAGAAAAATTAAAGACTACCTTTTAGAAAATTATTCTTCTGGATAGTTTAGAATTATAATAATTATATAAGGTTAGAATTTTTTAAAATATAAGAATTAGTTTATGTATCACTCTATACTATTTATACTATATTCGCTATAGTTAAAATTGGTTTGTCTTGGTTATAATTATAATTGTGTTTGCTAGTTTATTGTTAGTTTGTGTTTGCTTTTTGTTTGTATTTCTACTATAGTATTTCTAAGTTAGCATGTTGTGTTTACTAATAAGTAGGTTTACAATTAAACATTTAGTTTTTAAGATCTTACTATTGCTATACGTATGCCAATTGTAACCTGTTGGTAACCTTAATAAATAAATTAATAATGATTTAGCAATAGCTATGCCTACTCACTTATAGGTTACCTTAACATGCGTAATGCGTATAGTACAATTCAGTTACAAAAATGGTAAGAGAAAATAAAAAAGACTCAAAATGCACTAAAAAGTAAAAAATAACTACGTCATTTAGTTGCTTTAATTAACTTAAGCATATCTATGAAGTCCGTGCCTGTTCTGGGTACAATAATAATAAAATAACGGGAGAGCTAGTTCTGTTACCTCTGTGTCATATTGCAAGGACCGTGAACTGAAGAGCTATTTTAGGCTTAAATAATTTATTTTAAAATAATTTATAGGTCAAAATGGGTCCACGCCTTTGGACTTATTTAAATTCTACGTGGAGAACTTGAAAGCGAGGTTCCACGACGAGAAGAAAGTGATAAAAGAAATATTGAAAGAGAAGGAGTTCGAGGTGAAGCCGGACACCACGTTCGAGGAGTTCGCGACCGTGGTGTGCGAGGACAGCAAGTCCGCCTCGCTCGACGCCGGCAACGTCAAGCTCACGTACAACTCCTTGCTGGAGAAGGTCATTGCTATCTGTACTTTATCAATTTTTGAATGTGCATCACGTCTAATTGATTATCTAATCCTAGACTACTCACTATCCGATTACTTGGTTACATTATTATATATATTATTCAAGTTACCATTTGTACCAGAAAATAATAATAAAATAATAGGTAAAAAAAAAACTTGACTTGACGGTACATAATTATATTCTGGAAGCGTAATAAATAACACCAAGTCAATACCCGCCATATTAAGGACTTGTTAAAAAACTGTTTATTTTTTAGGCCTATTTTTTATTTTATCAGTAATACTATAGAAAAATTGTAAAAAATATTTAGGAGGTAACATTGTAATGATAATTTTAAGAGAAATTGTAACTTTTCATTAATGAAAGGCCATAAAGGACTTGATTCCAGGCCGTTAAATAAATTATAAAAAAGAAAAACACCAAGTCACGGTCGCTTATAATTTATTGCTATAATTTATAGGCGGAAACGAAGAACAGGGAAAAGTTAAAGGAGGAGTCGAAGGCGCAGAGGAAGATCGAGAGCGCGTTCAAGTGGGCGCTGAGTGACGCCAACATCGAGCACCATCTGCCGTGGAGCGAAGTGCGCGACAAGCTCGACCTGACCGCGCCCGAGTTCGCGGCCGTGCCCAGCGAGGAGGAGCGCGCGAGACTTTACAAGGTAGTTTTCACCGGCGGGGGAGCGCGGTGCGCGACAAGCTCGACCTGACCGCGCCCGAGTTCGCGGCCGTGCCCAGCGAGGAGGAGCGCGCGAGACTTTACAAGGTAGTTTTCACCGGCGGGGGAGCGCAGTGCGCGACAAGCTCGACCTGACCGCGCCCGAGTTCGCGGCCGTGCCCAGCGAGGAGGAGCGCGCGAGACTTTACAAGGTAGTTTTCACCGGCGGGGGAGCGCGGTGCGCGACAAGCTCGACCTGACCGCGCCCGAGTTCGCGGCCGTGCCCAGCGAGGAGGAGCGCGCGAGACTTTACAAGGTAGTTTTCACCGGCGGGGGAGCGCAGTGCGCGACAAGCTCGACCTGACCGCGCCCGAGTTCGCGGCCGTGCCCAGCGAGGAGGAGCGCGCGAGACTTTACAAGGTAGTTTTCACCGGCGGGGGAGCGCAGTGCGCGACAAGCTCGACCTGACCGCGCCCGAGTTCGCGGCCGTGCCCAGCGAGGAGGAGCGCGCGAGACTTTACAAGGTAGTTTTCACCGGCGGGGGAGCGCAGTGCGCGACAAGCTCGACCTGACCGCGCCCGAGTTCGCGGCCGTGCCCAGCGAGGAGGAGCGCGCGAGACTTTACAAGGTAGTTTTCACCGGCGGGGGAGCGCAGTGCGCGACAAGCTCGACCTGACCGCGCCCGAGTTCGCGGCCGTGCCCAGCGAGGAGGAGCGCGCGAGACTTTACAAGGTAGTTTTCACCGGCGGGGGAGCGCAGTGCGCGACAAGCTCGACCTGACCGCGCCCGAGTTCGCGGCCGTGCCCAGCGAGGAGGAGCGCGCGAGACTTTACAAGGTAGTTTTCACCGGCGGGGGAGCGCAGTGCGCGACAAGCTCGACCTGACCGCGCCCGAGTTCGCGGCCGTGCCCAGCGAGGAGGAGCGCGCGAGACTTTACAAGGTAGTTTTCACCGGCGGGGGAGCGCAGTGCGCGACAAGCTCGACCTGACCGCGCCCGAGTTCGCGGCCGTGCCCAGCGAGGAGGAGCGCGCGAGACTTTACAAGGTAGTTTTCACCGGCGGGGGAGCGCAGTGCGCGACAAGCTCGACCTGACCGCGCCCGAGTTCGCGGCCGTGCCCAGCGAGGAGGAGCGCGCGAGACTTTACAAGGTAGTTTTCACCGGCGGGGGAGCGCAGTGCGCGACAAGCTCGACCTGACCGCGCCCGAGTTCGCGGCCGTGCCCAGCGAGGAGGAGCGCGCGAGACTTTACAAGGTAGTTTTCACCGGCGGGGGAGCGCAGTGCGCGACAAGCTCGACCTGACCGCGCCCGAGTTCGCGGCCGTGCCCAGCGAGGAGGAGCGCGCGAGACTTTACAAGGTAGTTTTCACCGGCGGGGGAGCGCAGTGCGCGACAAGCTCGACCTGACCGCGCCCGAGTTCGCGGCCGTGCCCAGCGAGGAGGAGCGCGCGAGACTTTACAAGGTAGTTTTCACCGGCGGGGGAGCGCAGTGCGCGACAAGCTCGACCTGACCGCGCCCGAGTTCGCGGCCGTGCCCAGCGAGGAGGAGCGCGCGAGACTTTACAAGGTAGTTTTCACCGGCGGGGGAGCGCAGTGCGCGACAAGCTCGACCTGACCGCGCCCGAGTTCGCGGCCGTGCCCAGCGAGGAGGAGCGCGCGAGACTTTACAAGGTAGTTTTCACCGGCGGGGGAGCGCAGTGCGCGACAAGCTCGACCTGACCGCGCCCGAGTTCGCGGCCGTGCCCAGCGAGGAGGAGCGCGCGAGACTTTACAAGGTAGTTTTCACCGGCGGGGGAGCGCAGTGCGCGACAAGCTCGACCTGACCGCGCCCGAGTTCGCGGCCGTGCCCAGCGAGGAGGAGCGCGCGAGACTTTACAAGGTAGTTTTCACCGGCGGGGGAGCGCAGTGCGCGACAAGCTCGACCTGACCGCGCCCGAGTTCGCGGCCGTGCCCAGCGAGGAGGAGCGCGCGAGACTTTACAAGGTAGTTTTCACCGGCGGGGGAGCGCAGTGCGCGACAAGCTCGACCTGACCGCGCCCGAGTTCGCGGCCGTGCCCAGCGAGGAGGAGCGCGCGAGACTTTACAAGGTAGTTTTCACCGGCGGGGGAGCGCAGTGCGCGACAAGCTCGACCTGACCGCGCCCGAGTTCGCGGCCGTGCCCAGCGAGGAGGAGCGCGCGAGACTTTACAAGGTAGTTTTCACCGGCGGGGGAGCGCAGTGCGCGACAAGCTCGACCTGACCGCGCCCGATTTTGCGGCCGTGCCCAGCGAGGAGGAGCGCGCGAGACTTTACAAGGTAGTTTTCACCGGCGGGGGAGCGCAGTGCGCGACAAGCTCGACCTGACCGCGCCCGAGTTCGCGGCCGTGCCCAGCGAGGAGGAGCGCGCGAGACTTTACAAGGTAGTTTTCACCGGCGGGGGAGCGCAGTGCGCGACAAGCTCGACCTGACCGCGCCCGAGTTAGCGGCCGTGCCCAGCGAGGAGGAGCGCGCGAGACTTTACAAGGTAGTTTTCACCGGCGGGGGAGCGCAGTGCGCGACAAGCTCGACCTGACCGCGCCCGAGTTCGCGGCCGTGCCCAGCGAGGAGGAGCGCGCGAGACTTTACAAGGTAGTTTTCACCGGCGGGGGAGCGCAGTGCGCGACAAGCTCGACCTGACCGCGCCCGAGTTCGCGGCCGTGCCCAGCGAGGAGGAGCGCGCGAGACTTTACAAGGTAGTTTTCACCGGCGGGGGAGCGCAGTGCGCGACAAGCTCGACCTGACCGCGCCCGAGTTCGCGGCCGTGCCCAGCGAGGAGGAGCGCGCGAGACTTTACAAGGTAGTTTTCACCGGCGGGGGAGCGCAGTGCGCGACAAGCTCGACCTGACCGCGCCCGAGTTCGCGGCCGTGCCCAGCGAGGAGGAGCGCGCGAGACTTTACAAGGTAGTTTTCACCGGCGGGGGAGCGCAGTGCGCGACAAGCTCGACCTGACCGCGCCCGAGTTCGCGGCCGTGCCCAGCGAGGAGGAGCGCGCGAGACTTTACAAGGTAGTTTTCACCGGCGGGGGAGCGCAGTGCGCGACAAGCTCGACCTGACCGCGCCCGAGTTCGCGGCCGTGCCCAGCGAGGAGGAGCGCGCGAGACTTTACAAGGTAGTTTTCACCAGAGGTGCGGAACAAGCTAGGTTGTTCCGCGCCTGAGCCTTATTTCATCAATGTCAAATTTTACCGACCAGACCAGGCCATTTGACCAGAGACAATTTAAATAATTATTTAATCTGTTATTTTTGCTTTTTTTTACATTATATTATAACAAATACCTTTGTTTCAGGACTACCAACACGAACAAGAAGAGAGTTGCATGCACTACCATCACCCTAAACCGAGGAAATCAAAGAGATCCAAGAAAAAGAAGCAACGCTCCCGGTCAATTTCACAAGTACTGTTTTATTTACTTCGACGCCTTTTATACAAAAACTTTTGAAGAGTCTAGTCTATCAATGAGTCTCTCGACCTGTTTGAAATTTAAGAGAATAAAGAATAAGATATACTCTTTGTCATTACAGCTATTAAGTTAATTTGAAATTAATTTCAAATCTTTACAAAAAATATTTTTTCAGTCTCGATCAAGATCAACGTCACTGCAGCGTCTGTCGCCGCCGCGACTGTCGCCGTCGCGGGCGTCTGCGTCGCGCATGTCCGTGTCGCGCTCGTCGGGCAGCGTGTCGGGCTCGGAAGAGGAAACGCGCAAACACAAGAAATCAAAGAAGAAGCACCGCAAACACTCGCCACCGCCGGTAAGTACTAACTCTAGTACTTTTACTAAGCGAATTTATAAATATGAAATTAATTCAACAAGGTATGCTTGAAGAATGATAAATTCAAATTCATTTATTTCAAGTAGGCTGTTTTACAAGCACTTCGTCTTGAAACGTCAAGTCTGTCAGTACGTAGTGACTCTACCACCGGTTTGGAAGGCAGATCCTGCGGAGAAGAGCCAGCAAGAAACTCAGCAGTTGCTCTTTTTAAAAATCAATGTTACAATTTGTATTCTAAAAATTACAATTTTAGTTATCCCGTCTTGTGTGTAGAAAAAACAGCTGATTGCTTCCAAGTATCTTCGTTGTTAATAAAATCATTAATTTTATAGTAACCTTTACTTAGTAAATGGCTTTTAACACATTTTTTAAACTTTTCTAAAGGCAAGTCCAGTACTTCCTTTGGTATGAGATTATAAAATCGTATACTCAGTCCCACAAATGATTTTTGCGTTGCGTTTGTTCGTATCACCGTCACAGTTTGGACCATGACTCAAGCATTGTCTCTCAACTGAATTGAGGTATTGGCTCTAGGATCGATGTACCGGAAAGACATTTTTTATTACACAATTTTTTATATTTTGTAAATAAACGAAGTTTAAGAATGACATA
This sequence comes from Mycalesis mineus, assembly GCA_034621355.1. Classification (NCBI taxonomy): domain Eukaryota; kingdom Metazoa; phylum Arthropoda; class Insecta; order Lepidoptera; family Nymphalidae; genus Mycalesis; species Mycalesis mineus. The sequence goes on along the minus strand of CM067889.1, from coordinate 13,015,657 downwards.
TTATTTCTCTTTATAACTCAAAAATAACAACATAATCGTTCACTAAAGTTACTTACTTTACTAACTAGGTACTTTTACAACATTTGACGCAGTGCAGCTCATTTTATTTCAAACAACAAATTTTGATGTACCATGGTCAGGTGCGCTTAAAGTGGGGTTGCTTGCGATACAATGTGCTGTCGGTTAAGCTCAAATGAGGAAAATTGTTGTATTTACGATAACCTAAGCACTGGCATAACTGGTTTTGAGAAGGCCAGATGGGTCGCTTGCGATAATTCAGTGGTTAATGCTCGATATTTTGTGTATGCAGAAATCTCCAAGTCCGGAAGAGGGTGGCATATCGGACGACGAGCCCGTCAAGCACAAGCCCAGCAAGAAGACCAAGCGCAGCGCGCCCAGCTCGCCCGACCAGCCGCCCGAGCTCTCGCACAAGCCCAAGAAGAAGAAGGACAAGAAAGACAAGAAGGACAGGTCAGGACTGCGCGAGGACTAAGGTCCCCCGCACGCACTCAATAAAAGTCAAGTTCATTTATTTCAAGTAGGTTTAGTTTACTTGTACTTTTGAAACGTCATATTAAACTATTATTTAAAAGTATAGGTGATAATTTAAAGCCGGAAACTTAAAATTGAAGCTACGACCTGCGACTGCTTCTGTGGTGCAGAGGGATGCGCAGTGGGTTTATAAGACGGAGGTCCTAGGTTTGACTCCCGGCTGGACCGATCAACATTATCTATATTGGTCCACGTTTGGCTAGTGGGAGGCTTCGCCCTGGGGTAGTTACCACCCTACTGACAAAGACACACCGCTAAGAGATTTAGCGTTTTGATGCGATGTCGTTCTAGCATAATAAATAGTTTCCATCGTAGATTGTATCACTTATTGTGTGTGGAGTGATTTCATCGTGTCACGAATAAAAATAAATGAACTGACTTCATATAATAATTCCGTCATTTAGTTGTATTAATTTGCTTAAGCACATCTGTAAAGTCGGTAAATAAAATCTAGCCGTCAACCCGAAATTAAGAAGAGAGAGAGAGAGAGTATATGCGTAAAAAAACATGAGCTTCCTAGGCAGAATTCTAAGAGAGATAATGAGGACTTGAAGAATTTGCTTAAAACTCTGAGATGCTACCCTATTTAGGCCTGTGTGCACCAAGGTTTCGGTTATCATAACCAACGCTTAACGTAAGCTAAACGTAAACGCCGGTTAAGAACGTAAACCGGGCGGTTATCTTAACCGAGCTTACGGGTTGTCGTGAACAGTAAATTTATAGTAAAGTTATGTAAACCGTTGGTTATGATAACCGAAATCTTGATGCACACAGGCCTTAGTGTTTTTCCTGCTATACACGAGTGTTACCCACTGGGTTAACGTTCTCATAGTTATGCCTGTAAGTAGACAGTTAGGCTCACGCATTTCATTTTAAAAATAACAATTTTTATTATTATTAGTATGGTAAGGCCCGCCACAGCGGATGCGCTTCGACCCTGTTGGATCTTTTGTACACACCCCGCCCTTGCCTAGCCTATATCAGTTCAAACACCCACTCTAAGAGTTGGATGGTTGCTTTTAGGTTGGAGTCATAGAAATCCTCTGGTAGTGGATAGGCCATCCCCAGGAGACCCATTCACTTTCTAGTGAGTCCGTCACATTCACACAAAATGTGTTCCATGTCTTCATTACAAGCCCTGAAGATAGGATCCTCAGAAACTCCCATTATGCAGCACATAGATCTGGTGCTAAAATAGGCTATGTATGCTGCTATGGCATACAACTTACCTTCGCTAGAAAACCTACATTTTATACAAGAACTTTTTTGAGTGCCTTAGACCTTCTACTTTGTCCCATCCTGCCATCATCTTCTCGGCATATGATATCAGAGCCATGTTTATCACACACCGATGTTCCAGGCCGATGAAAGGTGACTCCAAGCCCCTACGAGCTAGCTCATTGCCTAGCATGCCTTCATGTCCAGGTACCCATAATAGTCTGGTTGAGTTTACCTGCCCCAGACCATTTAGGCCATTCATACGTTCCAGTACCCGTGCAGATAAAACTTTGCTAGTGCTGAGCACTGCCTGACTATCATTGAGAATGAGTATTTACTCCCCAATGATCTTCTGGTTTTGCATCTTCACCAAGCTATAGCTAGCCTTGAACCCTTTAGAGTGGACACCAGCTACGGTACCTGTGTGCCTAGTGTGAGCTTTCACCAAAACAAATCGAAAACTTCACATTTACGTTAAGGGCATATTTATATGGAACTGAAGCAGCGCCCCTGGCGGAAGTGAGAGAAAACTCAACACTGATACTCGCCCATTTGAGTTGGGGCCATCAGTATACCAGATCAGGTTGTCTTTCCCTGGTGGGCGTAGAGTTTTCATCCATTCTTCCTTCGTCGGGACGTATATTTCATAATTCTTCATTGATACCATTACATGTGTGATTATCGCATCTCATACCTAGTATCCTGTCTAAGTCGGTATTTATGCTCAGTCGCATATGATTTGTTCTGGGCAGCAATACCTTCTTACATTCCACCACAATGATTCTGTGCAAAGCTTTTCTTTCTTAATATTAACATAACAATTTTAATATTTAGTATGGTTTTTTTAAATTAAAATGATGATTTTATACACAGAATTGTGTTGATATACAGTACGACTCGAGGCGGTATATCGTTTACCTAACACGGGGCGTTGTGATTGCGCAGGTCGACGGGCGCGGCGGGCGCGGCGGGCGCGAGCGTGGCGGGCGGCGCGGGCGCGGCGTGGAGCGACGCGGAGCTGGAGTCGCGGCGCGCGGCGCTGCTGGCGCAGCTGCACGAGCACGAGGCCGACTGACGCCGCGTCACGCACGTGCACATCTTCAACCGCTACCCGCCGCGCCCGCGCCCCGCCTCCCCGCACGCCTCCCCGCACGCCTCCCCGCACGACTCCCCGCACGACTGCACCAAGCAGCCGCTCATATCGCCCATGCCTGACACCGATACCGACAACTCCACTTTGTGAATTCAGTACTCGAGCTGCGTTGCTATCCTCCTGGATGCGACTCGTAAACTTGGCTTCTGGTAATATACCAGAACTCGAGTCGGTCTAAATATACTTTGACAATGTCAATGCGGCATTATTTATACGCTGAATATATATAAATGGTGATTAAATAAACTTTGCATATATGCATTTATACTGCCTACATTCAAGGCTCATTTGTAAAAGTAGTTATGTCTAGTGCTTACCCCATTTAAACCAGGGGGTTTAAGTTAAGCCATATGTATTTATACATGAAATAAGAAGCTGTACAATAACCATTAATTTTTACTTAGTAATAAATTCACATTGTGGCATTCAGTTCCAGGGCTTTTAAGAAGTTTATCTTTTATATAAATATCATCTGTCTGTATATAATATGAGTATTTGTATTGTTTTAATGGAAAAGTTTCATGCATGTTATTTATGTCTTCAACATGTAATCGTTATTGGGGCGAAATGAATGTTTTGTATAGGTCTGGTAACCATGTCTAAGTACAAAGGTACCATGGAATAAGTGTAGTAAAGACACGTTTACGACGTTTCCCTTTTAATAAGTCAAGTATGTATAATGAAAACTAGCTTCATAGTGAAGGATTTGTGTTGTACATATATATTTTTATACATTAAATTGTTCTCTACAAAGGATACGACGAGTTGATGCATTTTGCCAAATGTGAAAATATTCTTCGTGTATAAAAAATAGGCTTGACAGATTTCAAATTTGTTTATTTTGCACTTAAACTGCAGTAATTTAGGAACAAAATAAGGAGAAAAATCAAAGCTTGCAATTTCATATGAACTGAGTGGTCACTACGGATTACATTCAAGAGATGGCGTTCGTTTACCATATATGATATATAGGTGTATGTCAAATCAGATAAAAAAATTCTTTTCTTTCAATAATTATACATCTTATATAACACATGAGTGTATAAACAGATGTGCTGTATGTGTGTTAGATGTAGCCATAAAAAATCATCCGTATTCGTCTCAAACCTTGCTCCTTGTCTAAAATAATTTGTATTAAATCATAAGTATAGTTGTGTCGATGTTACAAGTGTAATATTCTCTGTAAGTAGAACTTAACTTGTTATATTCACACTAAACAATTTGCTCGATAGGCGCAGGTAGCGATCTTTATTATTAAAATAAAAATACTTTTTATAACATAAATAAATATATATTATACATCAACAACATAAATGATTTGTTTTTTAATATATAAAAATTGATTCCTTCTGATATATAAAAATTGATTTTTTCATTTTCATTTTCAAACCTACTATGCAAATCTTGGGATGGAGTATGAATTCAGTATGTCTAAATAGGGTTCGATGTACTACATCTACATAAGCCTAGAAAGGTTTCAGTTTCGAAAATGCCATATCTAAATTTTGCACTTTTTAAAGTCTGTTTTTTTCGAAATCGACTTGCTGTGGGTTGGTTCCTTATTGCAAAAGGTGCAAATAATAACATAATTATAACATAGCCATTGGCATATAATTTATGATAATTACATAATTTTTTGGAGATTACGTAAACTTATCTAAAGAAAATTCTTGCACTAGTTAGGCTGTAGTATAGCAGTTTGTACTCATCTTCTAACGTTTTAATCTTCTTCTCTGTAAGAGCTAATGCTTGCTGCAACTGTATGGAACCTTTACTTTTCTGCTCGCTAATATTTTCCCTCTCCTTTTTTATGTGGGTCCATACGGTATCGAACCAGTGAAGAGACTCAAAATTGCAGTCCTGAATACAACAAAGTTAGAATGAATATGTGGCGCGTTTGGAAATCTCGTGGCTTTAATGTTAAATTTCCGACCTAAAATTATTACTATTATATTTATATTAAAATTGTCTTAAAATCACATATGGACGATTCAAACTAATCTAAAAGATTTCACTGAACTATGACTATGTACACGGGCGTAGGTATAACTTTCTCGTGGAGTAAGGGCTAAACGATGATGATAGCTTTCTCATGGCCCCTCTCCCTCAAGGGTCTAATGATCTTTCGAATGCATCCTGTATTTGAAAAAGGGTAAAAATTAGATTAAGTTTAGAAAAATAAATTACCTGGTCCAATAATTTGAGGATATACGCAATACCCATTGCAAAGCCATCATCAGTGAAGGCTGCACCAGCTTTATTTTTCTTAGACATTTTATCTTTTGACAATATCATATGTTCTACAAAGTTCAGTGTTAATGGTGGTACAATGATAAAAAAGTTCTTTAAATGTACATTTTTAGGATTTCGGAAAACAGGTGCAAATACTTCAACAAGTAATTTGAAATATTCTGTGCCTTGAATAAAATTTGTCACAAGATCATTAATATTGTCTTCTAAATTATCAGCAGTTTGTATGGTTTTCTCATTAAGAGCATTTTCTTCACAGAGTCCTTTGAAATCTTTTACTTCGAGGTTGGGCAGGAAGGCAGTTGCATCGCAACAACAATGTCTGCCGCCAGATCTGATACTGCGCACATACCCCATTGCGTTGCCTATTTGGCTAATGAGATCTCTGAACAGATCTAAATAACTTTGACCATCTTCTACTACTCCCAAAACTTTGATTCCTTTGTTAAATTTTTCTGCATTCTTATATAAATAAACATTACCATGTTCTCCTGAAGTTTCCTTGAAATTCCTGAGATCTTTCGCGAGTCGCGATTTGATCTGTTCGTCGTACATAAACTGGGAAAATATATAGAATTTATTCTTTAAAAATTGATAAGTAAAGTTCACTGTCGTGTTCATAATACCAGTTCCATGAGTCCTTATTGAGTTGGCAATGTGTCTTATATTTATTGAGTTCAGATGTTTGTTGTTGCTACTTTTCTCAATAAAGATTTGATTGTTGAGATTGTATTGGTATCTGGAAACGAAAATATGAATGTTGCGCATAATTTCCAATACATCTAAACCTTGTTCCAACGTTTGAGTTGGAAGATTGTCCTGTATAGTCGATATCTTGAACTTGAGTTTCGCCATTTGGCGCATTTCTCCATATGTTTTCCAGTCAGACAATACAACAGTGGTTAGATTGTAACAAGTCTTTGACAAATAGTGTTCTACACAGGGCTTAACAGACATGTATACATTGTGCAGTCGAAGGTTGTCTAGTAGAAGTAACATCTTTTTAACCATATTATGTGTTAAAGGATCCACAACATCTAATTGTAAATGGGAATGTATGTGCAGACGTAGGTTAGTTTCTATGTTCTGACTGATATTCTTCAAAACATGTTCATCGAATATCACTTTCAGTTTATTTTTGAACTCGGTAGCTCTGTTAACGTCAAACAGTTTGTCAGTTGCTTCTAATAAAACAACACAATCATCTAATGCCATTAAAAAATATTTCAACTTAACAGCTTGTAATTGCATGCTAAAATTTTGTTCAAAATAAATTGGAATTATATTGTGATGCCATAAGAGCCATGAACAATTACAATGTTTCTTGATGCTGTTTGGAAAATCAGAAATGGTTTGTATTTTTTCGAGCAACAGTCCTAATTTCACATAAGTATCTTCAATATATGTCGTTTCAGGCACAAAACTGAGTGCAATGTTAGTTGCTATATTACGTTCTAAAGTTGATGCTCCTTTTATAGTTTGTTCTGCAATAACAATACAAGTGAGCTCATCCAATCTTTTATTGGCATATTTTTTGTCACTTATCAATGTCTTTTTTATTTCAAGTATTGAAGAGACAGCTTGAAATGTTAAATGTTGTATGATCATATTCATAGAATTTATAATCTGATCATAATTTCTGCTGACAGCATTCCACAAACTTTTTAGGATATCCATAATTTCAAACAACGACATTAACATCTGTTTTGTTAAAGGCATACCCAGAGAGAGGTGCAAATTTATTAAAGATAAAACTGAATAATTTATATTTGATGCCACATCTAGGCCATCCATAATAGTCTTTGCATGAAGTGTCATCTCTGCAGCACTCAACTTATTGTTTTTAGAAAAAACTTCTTCTACTGTCAATGCCCATTGGGAGCATATATATTGAACACTAATTATATCTTTGGTTAAAGACATCTTTTTTGTGCTCATATAGGCCTGTCTCGCTTTAAGCATTCCTTGTGATAGTTTGTTAAAATTGCCACAAAGTGCTGGAACAAATCTCTGAAGAAATTGCTCAGGAAACCAAATAGCTGTCCCAATGACAAAAATGCTGTGTGCCTGAAAATAATAGAAACTTAATTTCAAAACTGTTTGAACTGTTTGAATAATTGAAACTAAAATATCTACAATAATATTGTAAATGCGAAGGTAACTCTGTCTGTTCCTTACTCAATCATGCCTAAACTACTGAACCGATTGAAGAGATAGTTTAGAACTTGAGAAAGGACTTAGGTTACTACTTCCAACTATCACAAAACAGAATTTCTTGTAGAAGGAGTCACAAGCCTCCACTAGTTTTTGATATTACCTTTGTGTTCAATTCCATTAAACTTTTAAAGGTCTTTTTGTCATTATTTCCAAAAAGATGCGCATTCAAAACAAATAAAGCATTGATTTTTATGCACTTGTACAAATTGTCACCACTAGGTTTATCCTGGGCTAGTTTATCCAGATTTATTATAGCTTGTTTTATATATTGTGTAAATTCAGCTGAAACAACTGAACAGTTCTTAGCTGATAAATAATTTTTCCTCAGCACAAGAAGACTTTGTAAAGTGCTTTGAATTATATCATCATTCATTAGCTTGGTCGTTATATTGTTTACAGCTCCATTCAAAGCTGTCAACTTGTCTCCACCTAAGCCTAAATCATCGTGCTTCGCGTCATACACTTTTAGGGTCTTACAAAAGCTATTCCAATTTGATGTAATAGTGCATCTTGAAATCAACATTTCTAATATTACTATCAGTGTAAATATTTCCCCTATTTTATTTATAATATAGTGCCATTGAATTCCATCTGAAAAAATAGATAAAAGATAATACAATTAAGTCTCTTATATAAGTTAGCAAGGACATAATTTTGATCATCATGTATAATATTTTTAACTTTATAATTTTACTCTGAAATATAAATAAGCAATATTTCAGACACACTTACTCAAATTTATAATGTCTTCATTAAAAATTGCAAACACTTGGCTGCATAAATTATTTAGTGTGTCATTGCATCTACTTAAAAATGTGTTCAAAAGACAAATAGATTCCATTTGAGCAGATATGTCACTTCCAGTATATTCATCATATACTGACAGAAATTTGAAATGGCTGAAACAAGGTTTTTAATATAATATTACTACATATTATAAAACTTAGCCCCTGCTGTATGTGTCTGTCTGTCTATTCACAATAAACTCAAAGACTACAGAACAGATTTGTTGTGGTTTACAAAAGTAGATAGTGGTTCCAGAGGAAGAGTTTTATATATTTTGGCTGATATATTATGACTATTGTTGGAAGAGTCGCACCACTAGGGAGATATAATAAACTCTGCTTTATCTATTCGAGATATAACAAACAAATGTATAAAGGATTGCTTGCAGGTGATGTTTCTTATCATTCAAAGATTTATCAAGTACATGCTACCCAGTCTCAATAATGTTTTTGGTATAAGCATAAGTGACAACTATGTAATCTATTCTAATTGAAGTTCATACCACTGGGTACTATCAATTCAGGTTGGTGCAATATAGAAATACAGCCTAGTGTATGATCAGCATTGTTGCACAATAGGTACATAAGTAAAATAAAATATTTTTGCATTTCGGATATTAGGCAGTCTTGACAAACTAAAACAATGTGTTGTTGTAAAGTTTTTAACATTTGCAACCTATTTTACTGGACTATTAAACTAGAGTTACATGTAAAGCACCTTTCAAAAGCTTCTTTTTTTAAATCATGAATTTCCACACACAGAGATGTCAGCACACTTAAAACTTTTGTTATTACTGCGTTATCAGATGATACTAAATCTGTTATTGGCACTAGTTCACTGGACTCCAAAACAACTTGTATAGGTGAAAATGTTTTATTGTCTTCTCTAGTTTCATCTTCCAGTAATGATATATAGTCTTGATATTGTTTTTTAAAAAAATCTCCGTAACTCCTCAGAACATGTGTACCAGCTTCCTTGTCCATATCTGTCCTCATGATGAAAGTTGCGAACTAAACTAATAAATAAAAGAATTTTGAGTTGAACTTCTACATAAACATTATTTGTGAAATGGTTTGAGATGTATCTTCGACGCCAAAGCAAAGACCAAAGAGTAGGTATAGGTACATAATCATAAATCACTATGTTTCGAGACGAGTGATTGCGAATGAGTATGCTATAGGCTATAGTGCATACTCATTGACGTTGAAATTGACAGGTAGTGCTCTCAATGTGACATTTTTATAGGGTACCTATGTTTCGAAATATACCGCGAGCATTTAAGGCTATTTAGCTCAAAACGACGTAGTATGATGGTCACTGTTATAAATGGAACACATTTTAGTATACTTACATACTGTCATCAGTGTAGTGCATAACATCAAATGGTTTTTTTTTACTAGTGCTGCCCGAAAATACGCTTAACAGAGCTAGAATCTAGAGACTTAAAGCTAGAAAAAAGAACAATGCTGTTAGTGTCAGTGTCAGCTGTCAAATCAAGACAAGTGTCAAAGGAAAAACACGTCAAAAGATTCATTATACTACAGCGAAGTTGTTTTGCTTATTGAAAAATAATTTCATAAGTAATTTAAGTCAATTGTGTTAAAAATCAATATTATACGTGGTATAATCAAACATACATACAGTAAAACTTAAATTCCAAACATGGATCAAATGTTACCGAGTCCGTACAACATACCGGGGATAGGCACCCCACTACATCAACCTGAGGAGGACCAACAGATTCTGCCCAATGCGTTACAGCAACAGCATCAACAACAGCAAGCACAACAACAACAACAACATTCCCTGGCCTCCTTGAGCTCATCGCCGCTCGCGGGGTTTGGCGCGCAACTGATGGGCACCCCGCAGCGGACTATGCACACCTATGCACCGACCGCCAGCTATGCTACACCCCAGCAAATGATGCAGCCACAAACACCAGTACATATCTTTCAAATACGTAATATTTCAAATATAGCTAAAATACAATTATCTCCACAACCACATTGTTCCTATACCTTATTAAAAAAGATGAAAGAGATTTGCATATAAATAAATACAAAGTATAATATTTTATATGAGTGTAGATGCTAACTAGACTTTCCATTTTATAAAAGCTGAAAGTCAGTCTATGTCCCTACCATTACCAAAATAAGGAGCTTACTTAATAGTGGCTTTTGCACCTTGAGGAAAATATGTATAGATTGTGATAACTGACTATTTTATTTATTAGTTAGTAATTTAATCATATTTTTATACAGGCTAATAATAATGAGAAATCTGACCAATACTTGCCATAGTTGTTAACAGTACTTATTATATTACAGTAACATATTCTATTAGTTCCGACGGCTGAGTGGCGCAGTTGGTAGTGATCCTGCTTCTGCGTCCTAGGCTGTGGGTTCGATTCCCACATCTGGGAAAATGTTTGTGTAATGAGCATGGATAATATCCAGTGTTTGGGTGTTTATCTATATGTTATAAGTATTTATGTATAATTTATATAAAATATTCATCAGTTATCATAGTACCCATAACACAAGCTACCTATGCTTACTTTGGGGCTATATAGCGATGTGTGTAATTGTCCTATAATATTAAAAATTTATTCCACCTAATTTCCATTTATGTGGTAATAATAAAAATAAGATCATATTTACTTTACATTGTTCCTTTGTATTACAGCAAAATTTAATGTCACCGATGATTACGGGTAGTGTGATAGCTGGTCAACAAATACTGGGCCAGGCAAGTCCTGCACCTATGACTCCAATGACACCACACTCAGCTGATCCTGGCATTACCCCACAGTTACAGTATGATACCTGCTTAATATTTTGTGTCGCTAGAGTAATAAAATAACAACAATGAAGTAATTAATACAATTAAGTATGATTACTTAAGGTGTGAAATTACAGCCAGATGGCACTTTCACATATATTTCATTTCTGCATCTTGAGTGATTAAAGTATTTTATAGTTTTTTTTTATAGTTTTTATAGTACAAGTATAATGCAATGTCCTTAAAATTTACAAAATTCTTTAATTGAGCAGCATTTGTTAATGTTAAAAAAAATAAACAGGTAGTTCACCTATTTTGTAACCTTATGATTGATTACATGTAGTTATTAAAAATTTAAGTATTACAAATCCCTTACAGCAATTGTAATTAACATATTATAATTTAATTTAATATTTCAGAAACATAGTATCTACAGTGAATTTGAATTGTAAATTGGATTTGAAGAAAATTGCTCTACATGCCCGAAATGCAGAATACAATCCAAAAAGATTTGCTGCTGTCATCATGAGAATAAGAGAGCCGAGAACTACTGCTTTAATATTTTCCTCTGGCAAAATGGTTTGCACTGGAGCTAAAAGTGAAGAAGATTCCAGATTAGCAGCTAGAAAATATGCTAGAATCATTCAAAAACTAGGTTTCACAGTAAGCAACAATCATATTATATTACTTTTTACTCTATCTACCTAAAGTATTCTAGCCAAAAGCTTATATTCATTGAAATTAAGGTAATAATAATAAATAAGATAGTAAAGTAAATCAGTGATACATATTATATTTTATAGAAAAAGAAATTTATTTGTTTAAAATAACAGTATAATGTTGGTATAACTTTGTAACATGATAAACAATCAGTAGCATTGAAAATGATTGACATATAGTTTATATTTTTTAAATATATTTATGTAAGGTTTTTAAAATGTTATTTTTGTTACAGGCAAAGTTTTTGGATTTTAAAATCCAAAACATGGTTGGCAGCTGTGATGTCAAATTTCCAATTCGTCTAGAAGGGCTAGTGCTTACACATGGACAGTTTAGCTCTTATGAACCTGAACTCTTCCCAGGACTCATTTATAGAATGGTCAAACCTAGAATAGTGTTGTTAATTTTTGTTTCTGGAAAAGTAGTGTTAACTGGTGCCAAAGTACGTCAAGAAATTTATGAAGCATTTGATAACATATATCCAATATTAAAAAGTTTCAAGAAACAATAGACTGAGATTGGGTCTGCTCCATTATAGTCTCATTTGGGACCAAGAAAGAATGAAATTATAATGTGAAAAAACCCTATGATTGAATTTTGTTTAATTTAATAGAATATTTTTGTAAGTTCTCCTTAATAAATTAAGTGTATTGAATAATTTGTGTTTAATATCTCAGATAATGCCCTACTTTTTTATACTCTTACTTTTTTATGGAAGGTCAGCCAACAGGTGTTAGCCTGCAGTACAATAAATGACCATTTATGCATATTTGTGAGGGAAGAAAGTCAAAGGAATTCATGTGGAGCATAAGATTTTCTCATCTATCAAGAATTCATGAACTCAGTAGTATCGGGCCATTTCAGACATGATCGACAAAATACTATTTTGACAAAAAATATTATTCACCTTTCATTCACCCTAGGCCTTAGGAAATAGGCTGAGATAATGATAATTATGAAAAAATTACAAATATGGTAGTTTCGGCATTGGCCACAAAAAGTAGTTTCGGTCGGACACTAACCAAAAGAGCAACAATTATTTTAAGGTAGTAATAATCTATGGCAAGAATCCCTGAGCCAAATAATTAAAAAAATGTCAATATAAACATTTGTCATTTGTGTCAAACTGTCAATGTCAAATAACTTTTTGATCACCACGCGTGCAGCGTGCACTATAAAATATTGTGTTTTGTGGGAAAAAATTGTGTAGAGTTTTAGCAAATTCATAAATTGTTTAACTATAACAATGGCGGAAACAATGCGACAAACAGTAGCAACCATCTTGAAAAGTATCGAAAGATACAACCCGGCAAATCTGCAAACCTTAGAACGATACGTGGAAATGCAATCAAGGGAGAACACCTATGATTTGGAAGCGAATTTGGCTGTTTTAAAGCTGTATCAGTTCAATCCTGAGAAGTTTAATCCTGATATCACTTGCCAAATACTTTTGAAAGCGCTCACAAATTTTCCACATACTGATTTTACATTGTGCAAGTGTTTACTTCTGGAGTCTGTAGTCAGTAATTATTGTTATTTTTACTCACTAAATATAATGTTTACTTTAAATTTATTAAAAGTTGAGAAATGTCTTTCCTTATTAGTATTATTATTGCAATCAATGACAAGAATTTTACCGTTTTAGGAATGTCCTAAACTTAACCTGTTTGTTCTTATTTATAGGCGGAAAATGAAACTATTTCTCAAATTAAATATTTGGCGGATATTCTAGAGCAATGTGATTTTGCCCAATTTTGGAACAGAGTGCACCAAATGCCTGAGCTGTGTAATCGTATTAGCAGTTTCCATGATTCCATCCGCAAGTTTGTTTGCCATGTTGTGGGCATCACCTTCCAGACCATTGACAAAAATAATCTTGCTAATCTTCTGGGTGGAATTGATGGTAAGTACTTGTTGAAATCATCACTGTAGTAGCTTTATAGAACTGACTATAAGATCAGGCCTATGGATATGGAGCTTATTCCTCACCATGCAGCTCCTATGCAGGTTACTGTAGTATAATATGTAATAATAACTTTAAGAACATTTACTATCAGATGTTAATGATAGTGACTGGGCTGACAGTATAACATGTTCTTAGAAGCACAAGTCTAATGCCACCTTTCCTATCTATCTATAGTTTATTGAGAAGTTCTCGGAAAAAAAAGGATGATCATTATTTCATATTAGCCCAAACCAGGACTAACATGAGGTGAGTCATCATTCAAAGCTATAAGGGTTAGTGACTGGCAGTTCGCTATTTGAAATATTATTCTTGAACTGTAAATATGAAACTGCCAGATATGTATGAAGTGCTAAAATTCTCATTTTAATTAAGATACCTAATAACCTACCAAATTAAGTAAAGTTGACTAAAACAAAATTGTGAAAATGTTATGAAAAGTATTCTTTCATTTTAGATGTGACCCTAAAACACTGGGTGAAAAAATATGGATGGAAGGATGAAGGCAACCTGATCTTCATCGCCACTCAGGATGAAAACATCAAGACAAAGAACATAACAGAAAAGATAGAATTTGAGCATTTAGCACCTCTGATGGCTATTCTGTAACCTTTTTATGTATCTATCATTATTATTATACAGTAATGATTATTAATGAAAGAAAATAAAAACAAAAGATATATATATTTTTTTAATTATATCGTTTAAATCCAATTGTATCATAGGATGATACAATTGGATTTGATTACAATTGGTACTGCACCTGTTTGGATTTATAATGGATTAATGGACACATATTAAAACACTATATAATCCCAGATGAGGTAACTATTTGACATCTAGATCAGATATCTTTTTTCAAACTGATTATTATAATAGGTACATTATAATTCTAGTATTGTAGAGTTTACAGTGCAGTGGAGAATAAACATCTCTATAAACCAGGCATTAACCATGAATAAATAATATTACCTTACAAATGAACTATCAAAAAATTACTATATACTACTGTTGCTTGCACATAATTATATAAAGTAGAAGTGGGTGCAAGAGGTATACCAGCAAAATCTCTACAACTGACCTGACTAGAACTGCAGGAAGCTCTATTCTAGAAAGAGTGTCCAAAGCTGGTCTAGCAGGATCCTACCAGATTTAGTTGGGCACGGAGAATTATTCCAGCAGAGAAAGCAAGTGTTGACTGGTCCTAAAGGGTGCCCTTGCCTATGTCCGTGCCACAAATCTTGCACTCTGTTTTGCGTTTTTCTCTGCCACATGATGTACCCTGCAACCTCATGGTGAATCTATCAAATGCTAAGAAATTCGCAATCAGTTCTGAAACATCAAATTCATCTGATTGTAGTGACTTTACTACTGGCTTGAAAGGCATAATCTTGCAAAACTTCTACTTGTCTGGTAGGCCGTGAACTCAAGGTGAATGGCTGCGCATTGTTCAAAAGATAGATTGGCGCGACATGACATGACTAGACATGTCTAAATGTCTAGTCTATCATCAGACCTGCGCAATTACTCTAAGGAGGTATAAATCTAATTGTTAAACTTAATTTCAAATATACTTTTTTGAATTTGAATTGATTCTCAGTGGCGAATATAGTCGTTTTTATATTCATTACAAGTTAGCCCTTGACTGCAATTTCACCCAATGGTAAGTGATGATGCAATCTAAAATGTTTGGTTTCTACATGACATCGTACCGGAACGATAATTCGCTTGGTCAAAAACAACTAGCCATGTCCAAAGCCGTCCACCAGGCAGACCTGTACCAATTAAGTAAATCTCAATCGGCCCATCCGGGGATCGAACCCAGGACTTCCTTCTTGTAAATCCAGTACCAAAACCTATGCGTTACGGAGGCCGTAAAGATCTATTTTATTGAATTAATGTATCGTTGAATTTAATTAGAGCTTAATTCCACAACGCTGTTCCAAAGTGGGTCAGCGGACTATGAAAAATTAATGTAACAAGTAATAGAAGAATACAAGTATTCGAACTTGTCTGGTTATTCTATGGTTCATTATGTGAATCGCGCGGTAACAATGACATTAATGCAGCAACTGAAATTGGGTAATGGGTGAGAACCAAAAAAACGATTACATAGGTATTATAAAATTCGTCAAAGTAGGTCAAATTGCAATAAGTAGGTACCTGAGTTGCAATATAAATTGTTCAAAATATCTTTTTCAATACCTAACAAAAGGTAACAGAGCTAAAAAGGGTAAACACTGTTTTTGTTAAATGAAAATGAAAAAGTGAAACATCCAGTGATCTGAGTGTGATAAGATTTTTTGACCTGACTGAGTTTGTTGTTGGCTCTTCTCGGATCAAGGCGCGTTTGGGACCCTCGTAGCTTTCATTTTAAGTTTTCGACCTTAATTATCACCATTACTTAATCTAAAATTGACGATTCATAATAATCATAAGATATTACTGAATAAAGAGATTTAAGATTACCGAGTCTTCGGTAAGTTGTAAGTAATTCGTGCGTATTTAACTAAGTCTCAAATCTCAATTTCTTCTGTCCTACCTACATACCGGAATAGTGATTCGGTTATGGTTACAGTCTTTGCGGGGTAGTAGTGATATGGTAATTATGCCAAGCTAAGCCAGATTATAAACTCTTAAATTGATCCAAAGTATGAATTGAGCCCAGACCAAATACAGTGCTTATATAGCGACTGTCAGCGACGAGAGGTCGTATTAAACGTAAGTACTTAGTAGACAAGTTGTTCGTGGACTCTAGCTTTTGAAAATAACACAACGTATATATTTTCACATAAATTAACAACGTTTATTAAAAATATTCAACAATGGCTTAATTTAACTGAGAAGTATATAAATATATAAAGCACAATATTCACTAGTTGGGGGTCGTCTTCCTTATGCTTTCTTTCCGTGGCTGTACCCGTACTCCTTGCCTCCGGAGTGGCCGGCTTTCTTGCCGTGATCGTGATGGTGGGCGTGGTGCTCCTCGTGGCCGTGGTGACCCTTGTGTCCCTTGTGGTCTTCATCGTAATGCCCTTTGTCGTGTTTCCCTTTCTTGCCGTGGTGTTTCTCGTGATGGCCCTTCTCGTGATGACCGCCCTTCTTGTGGTGACCTTCCTTATTGTCATGATGGCCATGGAAATCGCCATGCTTGTGATGATGACCACCCTTGTGGAAGTCGTCGTAGAACTTGTGTTCTTTATGATACTCATCTTTGTGAGACTTGTGGTGGTAGCCAGTGGTCTTGGAGCCTTTCTTGTGGCCTTTCTTGTGACCGAACTTGCCTCCCTTGTGGCCGTGCGCGGCTTCGTGGTGCTCGCCGTGGTGGTCGTGCTCGTCGTGGTGCTTCTTTTTGTGGCCGCCGTGCTCGTCGTGGTGCCCTTCGTGGTGATGTTTCTCGTGGTGGCCCTCTTCTCCTTTGTCGTGATGATGATGAGACTTGTATCCCTTGTCTCCCTTTTCTCCCTCTTCTTTGTGGTGGTCGGCGTGGTGTTCTTGACCGCCGCCTTCTTCTTTGTGACTACTTGTACTTTGCTTTTTTTCTGTTCCCGACGAAGCTTGGTCTGCGGTTTTTGGTGTTTCTGCTTTAACAACAGTCGCATCAACTTTGGCAATAGTCGCTTCTGCTTTTGCGTCCGTCGTCGCTGCCGCTACTGCTACATCTTCTGCTTTTTTTGGTTCTGTATCAACGTGACGTGCAACCACCGCTATTAGACCCCACGCTAACAGCACAATAAATAATGATTCCTTCATATTGCCTGTAAATAAAAAAAATATGGTTACCAATATCACATCATTTATTTCGAGCAGGTACTTATTTAATTAAATTATAAATGTCGTCTTACTAGAAGGTATGGCTGTAAGGAGAGCCAGGCGTGTTGTGTTATGAACGTTTCTACAGATTGCATTTATAGATAATGTCGCTTTCGTCGGCGACCGATTACAGACATCTTTGGCAATCACATTGCTACTCATTTCTGGACGAGTGACTCCGTCGGTTATGGTGACGACATCCGTAATTCACTGTAAATAAATTAGTTCCGTAAAACCCACAGTACTCACAAAGCGATTGTGTTAGATTGTCTACGAGAAATTGTTTTCATACAAGTCGAGAGACTTGTAAATTCAACTTTTAACAAAGTACAGAGGCTATTTTTATAATAAATAAATTTTATACTTGTAGGATTTAAAAAAATATTTTTTTTATATTATATGTAAGTATTTATTTACATGAATTTGGCGGTTACAGTAGGTAGGTATATTAAACAAGTAATGGCTATCCTTAAAATAAGAGTTTCAGTGCTTTTCGTGGTGGAATCCCCAGTGCTTATGGCCCTCGTGGCCGTCTTTCTTCCCGTGGCCTTCGTGGTGGTGGTGATGCTCTTCATGGCCGTGGTGGCCTTTGTGTCCCTTGTGGTCCTCGTCGTAATGATGTTTGTCGTGGTGTCCTTTCTTGCCATGGTGGTGTTCGTGGTGGCCGGAGTCATGGTGGTGACCTTTCTTGTGGTGGCCGCCGTGGTCTTCGTGGTGACCGTGATGGTGGCCATGCTTATGGTGTTTCCCATCCTTGTGGTGTTCGTCGTAGAAGTGGTGGTCCTTGTGGTATTCGTCCTTATGGTACTTCTTGTGGTAGCCTTCGGTCTCTTCTCCTTTGTCGTGGTGCTTCTTGTGGTGGTGCTTGCCGCCCTTGTGGTGGTGGCCGTGCTCATGGTGGTGGCCATGGTGATCGTGCTCGTCCCAATGCTTTTTATGTCCGCCGCCGTGCTCGTGGTGGTGGCCCGCGTGGTGGTGCTTGTGGTGCTCGCCGTGGTCGCCCTTGTGGTGATGGTGGTGCCCCTTGTGGCCCTTGTGCCCCTTCTCGCCGTGCTCGTGGTGGTGATGGTGATGGTGCTCCTTGCCGCCTCCTTCCTCGTGATGGTGTCCCTTGTGGTGGCTGGCCGCGGCCACTAGGTCAGACTCCTGTTGGCCGATCTGTCTACCGGAACACGCTACTGCGACATATCCCAACACGATAAGGGCGACAAGCGTCCTCATTTTTGTCGCACTCGTAGCTTTCTAAGTTAAAGGTTTTAACACTATGACTGAACTGGCTTTACGAGAGAACGAGAGGGCATTTATATCAATGATTAAAGTAGCTGATTGCAGCTGGTGAAATTACCGGGCAAGGACGCCGCAGCGACCGTTCCGCCCATAGCATTCGGTAGTTACGACATTTAAACGCACTTCTAATGTTAGATATTGATAAATTTTCCTTTACTTCCTATTTAAAAAATACCTATAACAACTACGTTAATCTTCTATGAACAGTTACTGTTAACTGTGTTAAAGTAGTGATATAATCTAGCCATTAAGTAAAGAGTAGGTAACAAAAGGTTTTTTGTCTTATAAGTAACCGTCGTAAACGTGGTAAGTATCTCAGTACAATAAATTGAATAGAAGGTTTTTTTTACATAATAAAATCATTTCAAATTTATTAGATATTTAAAATTTAATAGCTTAGTAGTTAGTTGCTCATTTAGGCTACTTTTTATGTTGGTTGTTTGTAGGTTGCTTATATGGATGTTTGTTACTCTTTTACGCAAAAACTACTGAATGTATTTTAATGAAACTACAATAATACTTACATATTATAAAAAAGTCTCACGCCGCGTCTGTCTGTCTGTTTGCGATAGACTCAAAGTCTATTGAACGGACTGTTCCTGAGGAAGGTTGTAGTATATAAATTGTTAAGGTTTTATGTAAAACTAGAGGACGCCCGCGGTTTCACCCGCGTAGTTCTCGTTCCCGTGGGAATTTCGGTATAAAATGTAGCCTATGTGTTATTCTGATATGTAACATATATTATTGTGAAGTTTCATCAAAATCCATTCAGTAGTTTTTGCGTGAAAAAGTAACAAACATCCATACATCCATACAAACTTTCCCCTTTATAATATTAGTAAGGATGGACGAAATTTGACTATAGGTAATTATTGAGAAAGTCTGTGAAATGTGAACCATCTGGGAGCCTTCATCGAAAACGTTTTATCTGTTTGATATGACAATGAATGGAAGAACAGTTTCTTTTTATTAGGACTATAAAAAAAAATCCGCGACATCTTTTGAGGATAACTTGCTTAACCAATGGTGTGTTGCAAACTACCAACATGCAGGTTGAAAAACGACATATACCAGCCGGGCGAAGTCGCGGGCGTCTACTAGTGTAGCTTATAAATCAGAATAACACAGGCTACTTTTAACCGATGAAAAAAAAAACGGAGGAGGTTCTCAATTCGACACGTATATATATATTTTTTACAGAGTTGTCCGATTTTGATAATTCTTATTTTATTAGAAAGGGCACTTCCAAGATGATACGACCATCTATCCATAAAGTCATCATGACAATTACACACATCGCTATATAGCCCCAAAGTAAGCGTACTCGTAAGTAGCTTGTGTTATTGAGTGCTATGATAACTGACGAATATTTTTATATATATTATACATAAATACTTATAATATATAGATAAACACCCAGACACAGGAAAACATCCATGCTCATCACACAAACATTTTCCAGATGTGGGAATCGAACCCACAGCCTAAGACGCAGAAGAAGGGCAGCACCCACTGCGCCACTCGGCTGTCATAATACATACATACTAAACGTCACAGTTATTTTTTACTTTATAGTGCGTTTTGAGTCGGTTCTATTTTTTGTTATTATTCCGAAATTTATTACGCGGATATTACACCCACTCTCTTGTACAGAATATCGAGAAGAAATCACAGAATGTTGAATTAACATCTAACGTATGTTTAGTTGACGAACATTCCACTATTTTATAATCAGCGTGACCAGTTGACGCGATCAGTCTCGTATTTTAGTTGACAATTTTTTTTAATTATAAAGTCTGGAATGTTTGAACCTTGGCCGAGCTTTGAGGTTGGAATTAAATGACCGAACAAAGTTCCCTACTCGAAGAGTTATTTAATTTCGGTGTTGTTCCGATAGATGGTCGTTTCAATCTATGGTCCTATCAAGAAAAGCTTTGAAGGAGACCTTAAGAGCGCTTCGCTTGACGGTTGGAGTTGGATAAAACGTTCGAATACAGAAAGTTATAAACCTTGAAGCGGCGCATATTGTGTATAGCTTCACTCTGGAGTTCTGACCGCTGGTTCCTTGGCCACTTAAAGCTTCAGGCGAATAGATGGATTTCAAATTCAAATTCAAAATCATTTTCATGGTTCCCAAAGCCAAATAGCAGAAAACGGAACCCTTATAGATTCGTGAAGTCTCTCTGTCTGTCCGTCCGTAAGTCACAAGCACTTTTTTCAAGTAGGTTAGGTAGGTAGTTTTTACTTAATTTACATGCACTAATTATGAAACGTCATTTTGTCAGTCAGATTTTTAAATTGTGTTCAATATAAGAATATATATATAATAAGCTTTTTCATTTTTTGCGCAAAGGATTAGCCTGGCTATCCAACGCGGAAATGCAGCCAGTATTCTTGCCACCATTCCACGTGCGCATGATTTGTATAGTTATTAGGATAAGTTAGCTCAAGTTCCTTATTGTATTCTTTCTCAATAATAAAAAAAAGCTTTATTTATCATTATCTTAAATATTATCCTACTAGAAGACGCCCGCGGTTTTACCCGCGTATTTTTCGTTCCCGTGGAAATTTTGAGATAAAATGTGGCCTATGTGGTATTCTGATATGGTATTAGTAAGGATTAATCTCCCAATTCAGGCCACTTTTAAGAGAGAGGGTATAAAGCTAGGACCCACCATTCTATTTCAATGCTGGTAGACGGGTTTAGGGTAAAATCAGAAAATTGATTTCGTTAATTATTGTGTGCGCTTCTAATTCATTTACATATGTAGAGAGTATAATATAAATAGTAGAAGTTGCAATTTGCCTTTTGATTGTGTATAAAAGTTGTATTGTTAGCGTGCTGATATACTCGTATATAAACAAGGTTACTAATTATGACTAGGATCGTCGTCTTATTTTGCATTTATAGACATGACAGCAACAATGTAGGCGAGTTCGAGAAGATAAACTCAACAACATATGTTTTTGTATGGCCTCCGACTTAGGCTCTAAACTTCCTGTTCTTTAAGGTCCAGTTATGTACCTATATACGAGTACGTTGCTTATCTAATAAAGTTACGTACTCATTAGCGTAACCAGACATAGTAATAAATTTAAGTGTAACCGCTTACTCATTGGTAAGCTGTAATCGGTTACAGCACAGCGTCAGAGTAGCGTCATTCTGTTTTGTGCGCTCACTAGTCAGTACCTACCCAGCTTGATAGAACTGTGTTGGATTCCCATAGAAATTAGCTAATATTTTCAAGTGTGTAGGCTTAGGTTTGGTGGAAAGGTACGATTATTGTCATCTTATTGGCAGAAGTATTTCCAAGAGTACGTACGATACCTAATTAGCAACCAGTCAAGTAATGAAAAATAGTTCTTCAATTCACTTCATTTGGATATCGTTTGAAAAAAGGAATTCATTCCGTTAACTTATATTTATCTGTAAAATTGACAGAAAATTGCAATAATAATTTTAAAACTTGCCAAACAGTTTCTTAATGTTTACTGGCATCGATTCTTCAGAGAGTAGCTGATGTCGCAACGGTCGTTGTCACCGCATAAAACGCCGCGGTTACGCTTTTTATATTGTTCATGAACAAATCAACAGCTTCATCATTATAAATTATAATTAATAATTAAAATTCTGTTTTGTTCCATGACTCTACATTGATCTTGTTACCTTCACTAACTATTTAATTTTATTTTAATTTGAGTGTTTTCTTAAATTTTATTACATTGAGCCATTTGTAAAAAGCAGTTGTTTTAATACGTTGGCTGTTACAAAATAAATAGGTTTCTAAAACATGTGTGATGTTTGGTATAGACACAGTTTAGGTGCCTAGTAGGAACATAATTTTTAAGAAATAAGCAACTAAATAAGTCTTATTAAAGTTTTATGGGTTTATATTAGGTAATCACTGTAAAAAAGTACGAACAATAACAATAACATTAACAAAGTTTATCATTGGTAACCAGCAATCGTAACAACTACATTTGAACATATTCTCAATGTTTCTTATGGTGTCCCCAGTGTTTGTGGTCCTCATGATGGCCCTTCTTGCCGTGGTCGTGGTGCCCGTGATGGTGGTCCTCATGGCCGTGGTGGCCGTGGTGTTCGTGGTGGCCGTCGTCGTGGTGGTGCTTGTCGTGGTGTCCGTGGTGGCCGTGGTGGCCCTCGTGGTGTCCGTGATGGCCGTGGTGGCCCTTCTTGTGGTGGTGCTCGTCGTCGTGGTGGTGCCCGTGATGGTGGCCGTGCTTGTGGTGCTTGCCCTCGTGATGATGGCCGTCGTGGAAGTGATGGTCCTTGTGGAAGTGGTCCTTGTGGTGCTTCTTGTGGAAGCCTTCGGTGTGCTCGCCCTTGTCGTGATGCTTGTGGTGGTGGTGCTTGTCGCCCTTGTGGTGGTGGCCGTGCTCGTGGTGGTCGCCGTGGTGGTCGTGCTCGTCCCAATGCTTCTTGTGGTCGTCGTGGTGCTCGTGGTGATGCTCGCCGTGGTGGTGCTTGCCGTGGTGGCCCTCGTGCCCCTTGTGGTGGTGGTGGTGCCCCTTGTGGCCCTTGTGCTCGTGGTCACCGTGCTCGTGGTGGTGGTGGCCGTGGTGCTCGTGGCCCTTGCCGTGCTCGTGGTGGTGGTGGTGGCTGGCCGCCACGGCCTGGTCGTCGTCGGCCTCGAGCGCGCCGCAGAGCGCGACGGCACACAGCACTCCTAACAATATAAACCTCCTCATGGTAGACGACGGCTCTAACGGAAGTCCGGCTGGAACTGACCTCTGCACGCTTCTTGTCTGTTTTATATTAGTGGATGCTTAGTATAGTTAAAGCGGTGGAGAAACATTTTTATTCCGCAACTATTTCTCTATAGATACTGGTTCACGGACATTCAAATAAGACACACCGTTTTTATTGTTAAAAGATATAGTTAATGAATTTATGCAGGTGTATTGAATTTATATTATACTAGCTTTGCCCAACCGATTCATTAGATCCCGTTATCGTGAGAGTTATCGTGAAATCCTTCTTCGTGAAATTCTTAGTGAGCATCTACGTCGCGAAATGAGTAACTATTCAAAATTTCAATTCGTTTTAAACGGTTCGTTGTGGAAATTCCGTGATGAGTACAATAATCCAGTCAGCGGTATTCGCTTATATTAGATATTGATTATTTATTACTTATTGCACTAATATAATATTATAAAGATGAAGTGTTTGATTTGTTTTTAGGGTTACGTACCTCAAAAGGATCCCTTATAGGATCTTTCATGTATCACAGTCAGTCAATCAAGTTAAAAATAAAAAAAAGTATGATAAGTGCAGTGTGAAATGAAAGGCCGTATTGTGACGATCTCAATTATAATTTTTTGTTAATTTAAAATACATAGTTTCCAAGTTATTCACGATACTACCTCCCCCCTTATCTTTGAAACTACTGATCCCAAAATTTAGAAAAAAATATAGTAATTAGTGTTGACTCTATTTTTTTACAGGAAAACCTATGAAAAGATGAAATCTATGTAACCCTTTTTTGGTTAAATCACAGGAGCTATAGGTTCCGCATAGATAATTTTTTCAGTCTTAAATGGGGCCCATTTGTCAATGTTATATATCTGAAATCAGGACGCAAGACAGACGATTATACGCGAGTGAAATCGCGTAGCAAAGCTAGGTCATAAGATCAATAAACTGTTCCGATAGGTTCATTGCATTGTACTTGTAAAATGCGAGATATTTGATTGACAGCTTATAATCTCGTACCATTCTCAAATTATTTGCTTAGTGGATCCTTTCGTGTTAGGGACACCGCTATTTGGATAGCGTTAAACAATTCTTCCGAACGACTAAACTTGTTTAGTGCACGCCCCTGCACCATACGTCCGGTATCTGATGTTACAATAACTCTCTGTTTGCATATTCACTTCGATTAACCACGCTTTAGAGTTTGAGATTTTTGTATAGCTTACAAGAGATTATGGCAACACAGGTATGTATAACAGACCGGCTTCAATAAGTACCTAATATATTTACAAGTAGGTAGCTTACCTACATATTAATATAAGTTTGATTAACTATCACTCCTGATTTTAAGTGATGATGCAATCTAAGATGGAAGCGGGCTAACTTGGTAGGAGTAGGATAATAGCCACACTACTTCGGTTTCTACAAGACATTGTACCGGAACGCTAAGTCGCTTAACGGTACGTCTTTGTCGGTAGGATTGTAACTAGCCACGGCGAAAGCCTCTCACCAGCCAGACCAAGACAAATTAAGAAAAATCTCAATCTGTCCCGCCGGGAATCGAACCCAGAACCTCCGTCTTATAAATCCACCGCGCAGACCACTGCGCCACGGAGGCCTTGGAACTTGATGTAGTGTCATATGCTCTAGTCTCTTATAAGTGGCTTTGGCATGCAAATTAATTATTTACTATTTATCGTCTAAGGCGCAAGGTAGGATGTAGCGACCAAAATTGAGAAAGGGATTGAGGCGACGTTGAATGGAAATGTTGGAAGGGGAAGACCTAGGCGAATGTTCCTGGATCAAATTCAGGACATTTTAATTAATGGCCAGGTCAAGAGTACCCTAAGCCGACGAACTTGTATGAAAGGATTAATGAGAGTGGAAGAAGCTAAGAAAGTATGCAAGGACCGTGGCAAGTGGGAGGATGTGGTCTCTGCCTACCCATATGGGAATAAAGTGTGATGTTATGTATGTATGTAGCCTTCCTCAATTTATTGCAGGCGAAATCAACAACAAAAATCCGAATGGTTTGTTAACGTATTGTATTTTGCATTCACAATGATTTGTAACTTAACTAGATAATACAGTTTGTTACTTATATACTTTTATAAATTTAAGTTAGGTAACTTATTTTAACGGCTCACTAGGGGGAAGGAGCTCAGGCCCACAACGGCGCTCCGATTAGGGTTGGCGAGCTTAGGATGTTATTTTCTTGTTTTGCTGTTGATCTATCAGATGTTTTTGACGACCTTCGTGGCGCAGTGGTATGAGTGGTGGATTTATGAGACGGAGGTCCTAGGTTCGATCCCGGCGGAGCAGATGGGGATTTTTCTAAATTTGTCTTTGTCTGGCTGGTGGGAGGCTTTCGCCGTGGCTAGTTACCACCCTACCGACAAAGACGTACCGCCCAGCGACTTAGCGTTTCCGTACGATGTCGTGTAGAAACCGAAAGGGGTGTGGATTTCATCCTACTCCTAGCAAGTTAGCCCGCTTCCATCTTAAATTGCATCATTACTTAACATCAGGTGTGATAGTAGTCAAGGGCCAAATTGTAGCCAATAAAAAAAAATGTTAATCTAGGGTAGCATAGTCGGGCCTACGGCTGCGGTAAAAGAGACAAGTATGTACAACTTAATACATAAAAGGAAGCGAAAACGAATGTAGGTAAAGTATAGATGTTTTTATTTAAAATCAAAACAACGAGCATCGAACTTAGTTACCTGAATATATATCTATATTACGTGACAAACTCTTAACCACTGAGCAGATAGGCAAATATAGGCCGCTTTACACAACGGAGTAAGTTCACGACCGACACGGTCTGCTGCGCGCTTTTCTAAAGGTCCGCTTTCAAGATACGCGTGCTTTTCAAGGTTATGGTACGTACTGTTTGACATTTATGTTAAGATGATTGTATTTAATTAGGATTGTCTTCATTATAATGATTCATATGGCCTTTTTGGCGTGGTGGTTATATGAGGCCCGAGTTCGATTTCCGACATCGCTTAATTTTAGTATTTGTTATTTCTTAATTTTCCATTGAGCTATTTGCTAACTTGTTGAGTTAGCGTAATTGAGTCTTTAACTACAAAATAGTTATCGGCGTCGCCATGAAACCTCCGCAGTTCAGCATGTTGCAATTCAGAGGAGACTACGTTTGGCGCCTATGTTGCTACAAGAAAAAAACAATATTTTGTAGAATATCTTCTATGGCTATTTATCGTTTATCGTTTTAGCGGATTGATATAGGTAGGTAGAGTAGGCAACTACTGATATGGTGAAATATAGATATGAATATGATACTATGGCATTATTGATGATACGGTATGATATACGTATGAATACTATAGTGATTCTTCTGATATCTCGTTGGTCTAGGCTTCGATCACTAGGTCCTGGGTCCGAATCCTGGGTCCGAATCCTGGGTCGGGTCACGGAATTATTCTGACGTTTTAGAAATTTTTCAGGATATTCCAAATCCAGATTTGGGAAGTTGGTGGTGATACAGCTCCGTACCTGGAGAGCACGTAATGCCGTCGGTCCCGGTCACTATCATCAACATCTGATGGTGATCGTTTACAAATGAAACATTATCGTGGTAGTATGGTGGTATCCCCTCTCCTATAAGGAGGGAAGCCTGGCCTTTAATGGGCCGCTAATAGGCTGGTAATGAAGATGATGACGTCTGATATAGCATTAACACCATAATATTCAGATTTCAGATCTCATCATCAACTCGAAAAAGTTATGTTTATATGAGTCTATTCCATTGCGTCTAATATGGTCTAGCAAGCCTTGAAAGAATGGTCCTGTAGTGTAGGTACATTACTCCTGGAGAAGGTAGGTACGTTTACGGTTAAGTCGGTGAACTGTACATATCCCTCTCATTACCGCCTTACGTCACCGCTTAGGTACCTACTATCCATGACTGCCTCGCCATCAGGCTAAGATGCAATCAAACGTTGACGCAAAATAGAAAAATCTTCACCTTAATATAAGTATAAAGACGTTAGCGTCATTGTAGTACAATCAAGTTAAACAAGACCTAGTTTTAACATAAGCCGAACGCTAATGCTCTTACCGCATAGTCTCGTATTTATGCGTTACTTATAACGCTAAGAAGCCAAGCCGCCTAGCCGCCTAGCCGCCTAGCCGCCTTGCCCACTACATCGTACAATCCTGTTAAATTGTTGGAAGTCCTATACCATAATGTTATTACTTTTGTAATGCTGTAAACTTCTATGCATATATTGCGTAACTACGGATGTGAGTAGATAGGTTTATAAAGTTTACCAGGTCAATTGATTTCGGGCACAGAGTTGAGTACCTACTGCAATGGCAGCAACTTTGAAACCTTGATAAATAATAATTTATGATACAGTCCCTTGAATCAATACCTTTAAAGGTCTATCCTATATATCAAGTTGTAACATCATCTCGTATCTAGAATTTCGAGTGTACTTACTTAACTTACCTGACATTTACGAGTATGAGATAGTAGGTACGAGTATGACCTTTCCAACCTAATCTTTATACGTCAACGTTTGAAATAAAAATTTTAGAAATCATCCCTTTATAAGGCGTAAGTTTTAGCCGTGCATTTATGTTGTCTATTAAAATAAATAAAGTGTCTGTTTGCAATTTCAAATTAACAGTTTTTCACTGACAGCTTATGAAAGTAGTTACCTATTTATTTACGGTATCTACATACCTACTTAAAATTTATTTTCCAAATTGTTTGCCTGTTTGTCTGTGAAAATACCAGTCGCGTTTGACAAATTCTGATATGATAGCCAGACTTGTAATATATGCTAAATTGTATCCTTACATTCCAACGCTAACGCGAACGCGAATTATCCATAAATTCCGCGTATAGGAACTTGATAATTTCAGAGTCAACGGAAAATATTTATCATATACGTTTATTTGGTGCATAGTAATTAGTATCTACGACTACCTACCGTATGATTTCAGCAGTGAATTATAAAGCTGTATCACACTGCTTGCAGTATCGCCGCGGTTGCATTGTAGCCGCTGCTGGGGGTTAGCCGGGATAATCCCTCCCATTGTTGGCTATTTAATGCTTATGCTTTATGTGACCGGCCGAATTAAGTCATACGCGGATAATCTCAGCATTATGCGTAGTTAATTTTCCATTGCCAACGCCGAGGGAATGGCAGCTGCCTGTTTAGCGACACAAATCTGTGACATGTAGCTGTATGGTGCCTATACCCATTTTAGAAATTGTGAATATCAATGTCAATTTATTGTTACGGAGGTGTTTTTATAAAATTGATATAGGTATAGGTAAGGGAACCTCAATTTTCTTATTTTGAACAACCGTTTGCAATAATAGACATATTTACATGTAATCTTTCAATTTTTTGTTTCATATTGAACATCATATTATGTGCAGTGGGGTAGTGATCCTGCCTACTGCGTCTAAGGTCGTGGGTTCGTCTCCACACTTAACAAGCACATTTGATACGTCGAGTCAGTTTTTAGTGACACTACCAGAAGTTTGTGCATTCCGAATCTAGTGTGAAAAGCCAACAAAAACTCAGCAGCACCTCTTTTAAATTATATTGTCAATGTTAGGACTATGCTTTATGTTTCTTTCCTCCTACAAGGGATCCTAACTTCAAATCAGAACAATCACGCATTAAGAAATTTAAGAATATAAATCAGCGTGAGTGTTTTCCATAATATTAAAATGAAAAATGGCTAACTAAGTTGAAATAATTAGTTGCTTTCGGATTAAGGAGCTCTATAAGCCATAAACATATAGGTAACCATGTAGATTACAACGAAAAAGGTGAAAAACTTTATTGCACACAAACTTAATACAAATATAATACAAGTAGATCTTAAAGTAAAACTAATATTTAGTATGCATGCAAAGGTGCCCTTATTGCTTAGAGCAATATATTACAGGCAAACCTTGATGACAAAAAGTATGGTCCTAATCCTAATTCCTAAGTAAGGTTGACTTTCACTCATCTGCCTGCCAGATGAAAATCAAACATTACAGGCCAATATCTAAATTTCACTGACTCACTTGACAAATACCAAAGTTCAGTAATATATTTTTTTAACAATATATACTTACCAACCGAGATAATTTTCATCTGTAAAGCAGATGAGTAAGGGTCTTACTTGGTATTCTCCCTTTTAGGTGAGTTAAGACGTAAAGACACTCGCTTGAAACGTCGCCGGAGCCACCGTCGGTAGATGCCACGCATCGTCGAGTGTGACCAATATTTGCCAGAACAGGACACCGTAAAGATGTTTCCGGCCCGTGAAAGTATCGTATTAACTGTTCAAACATTGGTGGCGAGGTTTTATCTTGGGCAGCTGGTCGACACGACTAATTACATCAATTACAGGCAAACAGAAGCGCGCTCGGGTTTCGTGGCTCCCACCTTTGTCAATATTTGCGAAGAGTTGCGTGCCCTCCCGCCCGCTGCCGCCGACGCTGCTCTCGTGTCTCTACATTATTTATCAACATCTAAAAAAACTTTTTTTTTTATTGAAAATTCAATAAAAAAAAGCTTTAGTAAGAGATCATGAAATTTTAATAGATTGTAAAGTATTGACCAGTTGGACGAAAAAATATATGTTCATATATGCTCTGAAAAAGTTTACTTTTGTATACTAAAGAACGGTTGATCATTTTAAAAAATCCATATTATTCTATAGTAAGTTAAACAAAACCAAACTTTTTCAAGTAATATAGTTATTTCGTACTATTACTTACTTATTAAAATATAAGTCACACTTATATCGTTTTTCAGTGATCTTAGTGTGGTTT
Source organism: Mycalesis mineus (assembly GCA_034621355.1). Lineage (NCBI taxonomy): Eukaryota > Metazoa > Arthropoda > Insecta > Lepidoptera > Nymphalidae > Mycalesis > Mycalesis mineus. The sequence continues at coordinate 12,985,389 of CM067889.1, read as the reverse complement.
GAGAGTATAGAAGCATTTTTGGCCGTTGGTGCGTCATATGACCTTATCGTTTCTAAGCTTGCCAAAACTCATTAGAACTAAGTACTATAAGAAGGGAGCCCTTCGAGCCTGGCTCTCTTTTCTAATGTTAAGGATAAAGTAATCCTGCCTACACTAGGTTTAAGTATCTACTCATTATACAAATCGCGATAAAATCTAATTTGTTAAGACTTTTAAAATTCCCATACAAACAATAACAGAAATGCACATCACACACTCACAATCAACATTAATTTAAAAAATATAATTTTGGATTTCAATCCCATTGAACACGTTTTTTCGAAACTCTACAACTCAATAATGGGTGGTATATCTCGAAATCCGTTTTTTACATCTCAGTCGCAGCAAATTAAGAATACATTTTTTGTCGCTGCTAAAAAGACATGTGTTTTGTGCGATTCTCCTTGCGTCTGAATTAGATATTGTTGTGTTATTGTGTAGATATGTAGGTAAGCTGCAAAAAGACGAACACGTTGAAAGCCGCGGGCGCAACGCTGCGGGTAAGCCGACTCAATTTGTTCCTTGTTAGATAGAGTTAATCCTCGCGTCTCGTACAATCGTCGTTAGAGCTTTGTAATGCTGCCTATTAAATAAATAGATGTCTGTACTGTTGGATAATCTGTTATTAGCTCTGCCCAGCGGTTTCACTCGCGTAGATTTCTTTTCCGTGGACGTATCGTGAAATTCGTTCTTAGTGAGCATATAGAAAATCTGTTTTAAATTTCAAGTCAACCGAGAATATAGTTTTAGAGATCTCGTCATGAGTCTTATGAGCTGGTATTTAGCTTAGGTATATGTAGATAGACATGGGCACAAGAGCGCGCGGCAGGTCACCAATGCGGTGGACCGACCAAATGAAGATTGCCCTAAATCGAAGTGTCTACGAATGCACTAGAAGCGCTGCAGTACGGGAGCAATGGCGACGGGTTGTGGAGCTCGCCACCACTCCTGATGTGACGACCATGATCGCTCTGTTAAGAGTGTGACGACAAAGATTAAGAAGATTGACCAATTTTGGGGCTGAATTTGTGATTGTGATTTTGATAAAGCATTAAAAATAAAGTCCTAGCATAGATTTTTATTAAATTAGCTTACGAATAATTAAGGTCCGCAAGTAAATCCTAAAAACAATTTTTTATTAAAAATCAATTGAAATAACTATAAAAAACTATAAAAATAATTTAAATAAAATGATGTATCCAAATAGCAATCTAAATTCAAAATGTAATTTTCCTAAAGTAGCTTTTCCTCGTTGCCTCGTCTGAAGCAAAAAAGATGTTTTGAACTAGAGAACTCCGAAAATCTATTTCAAACTACGTATATCGTGAACGTGAATAAAAATAAAGAAGATAAATACCTACCTAATTTTATTTTACGATAGTAAAAAAAATATTTATTAACTTGCAATTTCAAATGTTCCAAGGTGGAGATTTAGCTAACTCTCTGTAGCTAAACAAGTAAACATAAGTAAGGTCGTATAGACAAATGAAAGGAAGGGATAAAGATTACTATTATTAGTGAGCTTTTGGGAGCGTCGTATTGTCACATCCATTAAGCTCCGCGAGGGGCGGAGTCGCGGGCACGCCCCGCGCCGCGCACGCCCGCCGCGCGCCCCGCGCCCAGCGCCGCCGACCCGCGGACCCGCTCTCACATCGCGCCGCGACTTCTCACTAAAACGATTTGCCTGCAATCGCATCACGCGTCCATCCCATTATCCTATCGCATTAGGAATTTTACTAATCAGCAGCCGAACTCATTTTCGTATTTCGCTCGGCGCACAGTTTTACGTTTCGGACTCGATTGCTTAGAGTTTGCGAAGTGTCGATATCGGTGTGCAAGTGTTCGGAATGATCAGAAGGAAAGTCTCGGAAGTGCGGATGCGGATGAGTGCGTCGCGGTCGCGGTGAGCAGCGTGGCGGGCGAGATGGGCGGCGCGGGCGGCTGGGCGCGCGACGCGCCCGCGCTGCTGAGCACGGCGCTGCTGCTGGCCGAGCGCCCGCCGCCGCCGCTCTTCACCATCGACAGCATCCTGGCGCCGCGCCCGCCGCCGCCCGTGCCGCCGCTACAGCTGCACCAGCTGGCCCACACGCCCTTCCACCGCGCGCACGATCTGTTCGGTACGTCGTACTCTACACGCATATTGTACTAGGTACCTCCGGGTAGGGTTGGTGGTGGCTAATAGCCGGGCAGACCAGCCAGTTTGGCCGGACGTTTGGATAAAAAAGACATTCTACATCATTGAGGATTGTGTGTCTCAATATTAAAAGGTGTCACAACAAAATGTGCAAAAAGATGTAAAATCATTGATAGGTACCATAAATCCTCTTAAATTTTAATGAAATGTCCCTAAAAACCTAAAAAAATTTATTTTTGCCGGACACGCAATTAAATGGCCTAACTAAGTATGTCTGGCTTAATCCTGACGCATGGCGACACTGTCTTCGGATAGTACGTAGAACCATCCAAGTACGCATATTTCTGTTACCAAGCTGCAATGTTGAGTTCGAGTCTGAGTCTAGGTTTCAGGTGTAATTCCAGGAAAAGTGGCTAAAAGCCTGCGGCTCAAGTCACTCACGACACTTTATATAAGACGTGTATCTTGCTCTGCGAAGTATTACACTGTAGATTCTGATATTCCAATTCCATCAGGTGGTCCTTTTAGATGTAGTTGCAGATGCAACCGCATATTGGCGTTTCAAATACTTTTTGAAAATTAATAACAAATAAAATTTTAATAAAAAATTTAAACCGACTTCAAAACGCACTAAAAAGTAAAAAAAAATTATAATTTGGTTGCTTTCATTTATTTACGAAACGAAAACTGGGCAGTTCTTGAAATATTACGTACGGTTCGAATTGATAACCTCCTTTTTTAAAGTCGGTTAAAACCTACATAAATAATAGAAAATAAAACAAAGACGGCCTCCTCGGAAAAAAAATTAAAATCATTTATTTCAAGTAAGCTGCTTTACAAGCTCTTTTGAAACGTCGTCTGTCAGTACCTACGTATGACTCTACCACCGGTTCGGAAGGCAGATCCTGCGGAGAAGAGCCGGCATGAAACTCAACAGTTGCTCTTTTAAAATTCCAATTTACAATATGTGTTCCATAAATTACAATTTTAGTTATCGCGTCATGTGTGCAGAAAGAAAAGCTGATTTTTTTCAAGAATCTTTGTCGTTAATAACGTCATTAATTTTATATTAGGTAACCTTTACTTAGTAAATGGTTATTTACACATTTTTTGAACTTTTTTAAAGGAAAGTCCAGTACTTCCTTAGGAAAAAGATAATAGAATGGTATACTCAGTTCTACAAATGATTTCTGTACTTTGCTCAATCGCAGTACTGGGGAAACTAATTTAGGACAATGTCTAGAGATTCGCTTGTTAGCATCAATTTTCTGTCATAATGGCTGATATTTTGGTTAGCAAAAACTACGTTACTATAAATATATTGCGAAGCGACTTACACTTTTTTCACTTAACCTCAAAATTTATGTGAAAAATTCAAAAACCTCCTTTTTTTTTTTATTTTTATCTTTAACAAATATAATTTTATTTTAACGAAATTTGGTGAAAACTTACTTTTTTATGTCCCAAACACGCTATAATTTATTTGATTTGAAATATTTATTTTTTCACCTAATTTTGAATGAATATCGAAAAAATAACCTTATTTTCAACCGAAAATTCGGCCGTCAAAATATCGGCTTTTTTAAAAATTCGGTGTGCTTTCTATTAATTGAAATCTCTACTCTCCGATTGTGGAAAACCAGCCGGAATACCCACTTAAACCCAGCGATGACCCAGTCACCAGGCGATCGGAAGGACCATCGCTTAAAATAGTAATAAATAAATTTTTTAACAAAAAATAGAATCGACTCAAAACGCACTAAAAAGTAAAAAATAAATGTGTCATTTAGTTGCTTTAATTTACTTAAGCATATCTATGAAGTCGATGCCAACCAAGGTTTCTACTTTAAGGACATTACCTCGAACCCACAAATTGCTTTACTACGTTATGTCTATATTTTCCTATAATATACAAGAGTACGGAAACGGCTACCATATAGTTTTCACAGATAGTCAGAGAAAAGTTTTAGTAGGCATATAATTAGTTATGGTTAGTGTAAATTGGCTGAAATATGACGATAATTATTGGAAATGTTGAAAAAATCTAATCCGCTTGAGAGCATTCATCCAAAACGCTGCTTTATCTATTTGAGATATTTTGTATAACTGATGAAGTATTGTTTCTCTTTATTCAAAAAGTCCGCGATGGCATTATCTAACTTTTAAATAGCTTGCTGTGTTTAAAAGTAAGCGATGCCTTAATTCGGATTTAAAAAATTATTTATAGTTATCTAACATACCTACTTACCGAATGTTCCCAAGCGATTATAGAGTAATTACTGCAGTTTCTTTTCGACTCTCCCCGACAGAAACCGCTTTTCGAAACGGTAGTAGAGTCATTACTCTCAAAAGTGCTTGTGTAAAAGCCTACTTGAGATTAATCAATTTGAATTTAGAACATGTTTTTTTCTTAGGACTCAATCAATTAAAAAATGACTATCTATGCCGAACAGTTTCACTTGTGTAGACCCTGTTCCCGTGGAAGTATCGAGACATCCATTCTTAGTGAACGCCTGCATAGCGAAATAAGTAACTATGTTAATTTCAAATCCATTGTTTATAGTTTTGGAGATCTTATTATGTGTCAATAGTACAGTTAGTGGCATTTCTTTTTTTATGTAAATGTGAGATGAAATTAATTTATTTATTAATAATTAAAATAAATAAAATTTCTAATATAAAAGTAGCAATACTTATAACATTAGCATTAATACTCCTTATAACATTAGAATGCAAGTCCCGTTAAAATTAGTCCAGCCGTTACAGAGATCAGCCAAAACAAATAGACAGAAAATTACATTCGAATTTACCTCAAGCGTTTTTTTTAACCGACGAAAAAAAACGGAGGAGGTTCTCAATTCGACACGTATTTTATTTTTTTATGTATGACAACTTTTTACAGAGTTGTCCGATTTTGATAATTCTTTTTTTATTAGAAACGGCATAAGGTGGTCCCATTGTCATCATGTTAGGATCTGATGATGATATCCTGAGGAAATTGAAGGAACTCTTCAAATTTTTGGCTACTAGTGCCGTATAATATACTATGACAGTATAGTACGAGTACGATACGTGGCGATAAATCACTAAAAAGTAAGAAATAAAATTTTTTAAATAAAAATAGAACCGACTCAAAACGCACTAAAAAGTAAAAAATAACTGTGTCATTTAGTTGCTTTAAATTACTTAAGCATATCTAGGAGTCGGTGCCAGCCAAGGTTTCTACTTTAAGGACGTTACCTAGAACCCACAAACGGCTTTACTACGTAAAATAAAGGTTTAAATTAAGTAAATGACACAGTTATTTTTTACTTTTTAGTGCGTTTTGAGTCGGTTCTATTTTTATTTATTTAATTACATTATCTACACCGTTCACAAAAGTGGAGATTTTTTTAGTTTGAAAAAAAAAAGTAAATTACGATTTTGCATCACATCTGTTAAGAAGCAGTCGCGGTATTTGAATGCACTCTGTGGTAGCAACGAGCGCCTCAGCCTCGGGCCATACCTCGCGCCACGGGAACCGAGGGGTGAAGACAGGATTTATCCCAATTATACTCTTTTTTCCTCTTCGAAAGCATTTGAAAATTTAAAAATATCTTTAGGGCTTTGTAGGCCTGCTTGCTACAACTAAAATAACTTTTATGTTATGATTTCATTAATCTTTTGGTACGGTATATCGATTTGTTGAGCAAAGTTACAAATACAGATTCAATCTTAATCGAGAAAAGAGTAATATTTCATTATCACAGTGCCAGGCATCCCTTTCAATAGGGGAGGGGGTATGGGAGTTAAGTTATTTACGGGAGTAATGATACCCACCCCTCTGCCCCAATGTGAAATTGATAACTTTCGACTCTCCCGATCACTATCACATGTTAATGATAATGACCGGAACTATAACATATTCTGTGAGGCAAGGGGGGGGGGGGGCGTAATATCAACACATTCTCTCCTTTATTGAAAACTGAAAAAGAAAATCTTAGTCTAGTCAAGCTAGTGTAAGATTTTATTCCTTATACCAACATCTATCTCACATTGCCTGGAAAATCAGATAGTTGATAAGTATTCATCTCAGTATGGCACTTCATAAATTACTCGTAAGAAGATAAACAAAGAAACTACATATAGATAAGTATATATGTATTATATATATTGTATGTTTTATATATATTTATTTATTTAACATTTTGCATATGTATTCATATTTATTTATTTATTTATTTTTAAATATTATAGTGTTTATTATCTATAAGTAATTATATATTTAAGTGTGTTTTAGTTTTTATTTATTCTCGATTTATTTGTGAATTAAGTTTTTATTTTCTTTTTAAGTTCCTTGTTCTGTACACCCTCACCCTCTCTTTAATTTATTGTAGCTTCTTAACTAGGTTGCCTGGAAGAGATCGCCTGTTGGCGATAAGGCCGCCTATTGTGCTACTGTAAATTCTTGTGTAAATTGTATCTTGTTTCGTATCTTTCCTGTCTTGGTGTGTGCAATAAAGTATATTTTCATTTCAAAGAAACTACATATAATAGCTATGTAGAAAATCTACTTTTCTTGGTCAGAATTTTTTTATTAAGTAGGTACCTACTGGTAATTTGCTACTTGTCTTAATTAATGAGGTTATCATGTCTTTATTTTGTAAAATGAGTATAAGCGAAATATCATTGACTGACACTATATGTACATTTGATTGACTTGAAATTTGGCATAGTTGCTCATTTTGCGATGTACGTGCTCACAAAGAACGAACGAATCTACGCGGGTATAACAGTTATATAACAGCTATTTTGTAAACCTTACGTTATTTAAACCTCGACGTGAAAACGTGTGCGTCTCGGGACGCCCGATAGATGTGACAACTTTCATACGGCTAGTTCTGTAAGTTAGAGTGAGAGAGGAGGAACCTGCTTACGCATGTTACGTAACGCTTAGGGGTTTTACTAGTATGTTGTTAAAAATTGTAGCTTTTATGACTATTAGGAGATGAACAAAATTTTTAATTTTTACATATATTGTTATTATTTATGGCACCTTCTTCTTCTTCTTCCTGGGATTTTCCTGCACTTGGCCAGTAAGTTGGCCGTTGTACGTGGGTCCCCTGGTGTAGGCTCCCACTGACTCACTCTAGAGTCCAGCCAGCCGAGCTCGCTCCAGAAGCTTATCAGGCCTCCCAGGTCGCCGATTGCCTCTTGAAGCGTCGCTTTGGAGCCAATGTATGCTTTACGTTGTTCCGATACTCCTCTACAACTGAGCATAACGCGTATCGGTGTCTCGTCGTGCACCAGACATGCCCTGCATAGAAGGCTGTCGGTCATACCTAGAATTGAGAGGTGTTTGTTTAATGGACAGTGATCAGTTCTATACCCGTTCTAAGTTTTGCACGGCTTAACCGTGTGAGTTTTTTAATGAGTGTCAGTTATTATTATCAGATTATTTATGGCATGTCGCCTACAGACGCGACCAGGAAAGAAGTATCCGAAAAGATATATCTTTAACTTTACGTTTAATTTGCAAAGCTAGTCTCCATCACCAATCACCAATTCAAATCGCAGTAAAAAAAACAAACAGAGGGAAAAATAAACACCGTAATAATATATTTTGTTCCATATTACAAGTAACCTGGTATTCTTAAATCAATACGGCTTAGGCGGGCGAGCGCTCCAACAAATGCAAAGAGCGAACCGCGATAGCGCCTTAGAAATACGCTGGCGGCCTTAAAAGCTTTTATATTTCTATCGGAAATAATACAGTGTAATACCCCGCCATCGGCGGAAGTATGCAAAAATATTCACTTTTTATTCGCAGCGTTAATATATTTTGAATTGTTCAGACGCTCGGTGCCTGGGGAGCTCGTGGTTAAGCTCGGATCTTCACGGTTCGGCTGCTCTGATGGCAGGCTCATTCTAATGTACTATGACGTGTTGGAATCGTCGTTCCATGGTGACGAGGACAATTCTTATCGATTTCTACTCACATGATTGGCTTAAGTATTGTGTTGTAATGAAATACTCGATAAGAATAAGTATACTTAAACTTTAGAAGATGGATTGTAGCACAAACATGTTTGTATTTAACTTAAAGCAATGTCAGCGCAACAGAAATTTTAAAATACAGGGAGAGGCATGTATGACATGAAAACCCCTTTAAAAATCTAGCAACGACTCCCATGCATACCTATGACAATTTAAATATATATTTCTGCTTTGCTAATGCTCCTCCAGTTTTACATATAAAGGCCTGCCAAACGCCTGTCTATAACCCAAATATATTTTTCATTAAATTTTTTTATTTTATACTTTTAAGTGATTTATAAACAACGAACATACATAAAACCTACTCGTACTAAACTATGAGTTTGGTACTCATATTTCATCGTGGTTCGCCAGCCACTAATAAAATACCATAATCACTGCAAATGTGCCTATAAAGTTAAAATGAAGAATTCCCCCGAGTTTCCCAAGATCTCACCATGACTTGGTAAACATTAAACCAACTGGAAAGTATTGCTCTTTCAAACATAAAAAAATTATCAAATCGGTCCTGTCTTCGAGTAGTAAGGTACTCCTTAACTGTAAATAATTAAGGAGTGCCCTTAACTGTCCTTCGTTTTCTTCACTAATAACTGTCTATCTGGGTGAAAAGTTCCCATCAATACAAATTAATCAAGTCCAATCACTACTGTAAACCGTTAAGGAGCTGCCTTTACTGTCTGTCCTTCGTCTTCATCACCAGACTTCTAATGACAGTCACAGCCCATCTAAATGTAAAGTTCTCATCAAGACAAATTAATCAAGCCCGAACACAAGGTAACTGCAGTAAATAGTTGAGGAGTTCTCTCATCTGTATTTCGACTCCAGCATGAAATCTATTCAAGACCTTTATTACATTGTAGTGCTTTAAAATACTTAATGGAAAAATTAACAAACATACTAGTTGTCTCTATAATTTTTGAACGTTCCCCTCGATTTCTCCAGAATCCCACATTTTATGTGTTATATCCATTATTATCCCATATTTTGTTTTCGCGTAGTAACTACTATATTTTGCATTTGTCGGCGTTAATTAATTTGCATTAAAATCTCTTCTTATGCTAGTTACCTATATTTGTTTCTTCTCGTAGCGAAATCTCTCCAAATGGATTGGTTTGTTGCATTTTAACCATTTAATTAAAATTTTACTCTGAATCAAATACACAGTTAAAACCACAGGTACGGGCAAATTTTTTTAATTATTGTGATTGCAAGAGGCTTAAATGTCGGTAACAATAACGATATACCTATTTGTCATTGTTACCGATATTTAAGATTTATAGAATGCACCTGAAGGCATCGGTCCACATGTATTTTGAAGTGATACAAAAATACATATAGGCACCTCAAAATACAAACAACAAATACTTATATTTTCTTTAGTACATTATTTTTCTAGGAAATACTATATTTTTAAAGTATATTTGATAAATAGTACCTACATTTTTTAAGTTTTTTTTTAAATAAATGTTGGCAACCTTACTTTCGTTCGTGACTTATTCCACATGAGTTTGATTTATTCATGGACTTCTTATATATTACGTCCATAGTTTCTACCAATGTGTTGCTATTGGAGTTTGCACATATTGTAGGGCAAGGATTCCCAAATTTTCAAGATAACCTACACCTACAAATAACTTTTATCATACGGAACCCAATACCATAAATGAATTATAATTATTATACAATTAACAGCCGGGAGTTGGGAAATCGGTGTTAAACTTCTGAAGAGCATGTAAAGCCGTCGGTCCCGTTCATTATACACAGCATCGTTGTATAATATAATCAAACTTAAACTGCCAATCTGCATTGTAGCAGCATAGTCTCCCTTAGTCATACAGATCATATAACAAAGAAAATATTGGCACGTGCAGGAGTGGGCAGCGCGGTGTCGTCGGGCTACGCGGGTCTGTACGGCGGATACGCGGCGGCGGCGCTGGCGGGTCTGTCGGGCCCGCCGCCCAAGCGCAAGCGGCGCCACCGCACCATCTTCACGGAGGAGCAGCTGGAGCAGCTGGAGAGCACCTTCGACAAGACGCACTACCCCGACGTCGTGCTCCGTGAGCAGCTCGCGCTGCGGGTTGACTTGAAGGAGGAGCGGGTAGAGGTATGCTATTTGTTGTTTTTTATGGATTCATTTTTATATAATTACTTCGCAAGCGTCGTAAAACTCTTCGTAAGTATTACAAAAAGACGAGTGTATAGACAATATTATGATAGGGCTTAGATAGTTGAGGCTCAAGTTTCGTTATATTACATTTTTCTACATAGTATAAATGATTATAAGATTAAGGTTAATCAGTATGAGAACTTTAATTAATTCAATAACTGAAAACTTCGTCTCCACGCAGTCTTGTCTGCCCTACCCCTACAGTGTTTTTGTAAAGCGTGAAACCAGAAGCTAGAGAAAGATAAAGATAAATGAATGAAGCAAGCCTATGATTCGACTGGAGCTCACTATATATTTTCACATACGAGTAAGTGTAGAGATTGTAAGATAACTAAAAAAAAGATTCACGCTATGATTGATATAAAGAGTGTAAGGGCAAGCAGATTTAAGACCTTTGTTCAACATGAGATGTGATTACTTTTTACAGTGCAATCTGCGTTTTAGTGTCTTAGGATTTCCGTATCTTTATGAGTTTCCTTAAAAAATTAAAAAGATATAAAAAATAAAAATATATTTCTTAGTTTTCTTTAAACATTCCGCGCGTTCACTAAAATATAGTGAGACAGACCGATTTAAACGCCTCAGTGACACGTTGTATGGATATCTAACGGCTAGAGATTACGCTGCCGCCGCGGAGTTTGGCCGAGGCAAAGCGCTACGAGTCAATAGAGCTGACGTGACATTTTTTGTGCCAACATTATGTGGGTGGCCCATCCTAAAACATATTAAGTTTTGTTTAAACTGCCCTCTTTTAACTTGTAATCATTGATTTGCTTCTGGGGACATTAAAATTTTGCATTAACTTAATATAATTAAACATTTTTATGATCTCTCTGATGATATTGCATGATTTGCTTTATAACTGGATTCTAGAATTCAATTCTTAGTTCAATAGCGTTATTTTATGACGATGTTTTCAAAATCGTGTTAGTGTCATTATCTCTAACACAATATTATAGATATAGAGATGGAGACAGAGACATCATTACAGAATAGCACTACAGGTCAAGCTTCTAAATTCCGGTTTGATGTTACGGCTACCTACTACGAATAGGGACGAGCTGATATCGATGTCCTGTAGAATTTCTGTAAGAACACTGGACACCTATGTTTGGAAAAGCATAGACTTGTGACAGCAATACATTATAGTATACGCAGTTACTTCGGTCACGAACATGTAAGGTAATAATGGTTCAGTTGTTGGTTATAGATAATTCTATTATCTACAAAAAAATATCCAAATATAACTTTTTCTACGAGACACCGACTGTTCGTGTCAAAATACTTCTTTTTGTATGGATTACTAGAGTTTTATTATCGATAAACTTTACAAGGAAAATGAAATTTTGTGACGTTACTCTAGTAACTCTAATTTTAACAAGTTTTAACAGTTTCGACTGTCCCGGTATCTGTAATGAAACCATGTAAGCTAAATTTGACTCACCTTACGATTATCAAGCTAAAAGGCGTGTATATGTATGTCGCGTGTAACTATAATATTATGATTATATGCTGTTGATGTGATGCTGTAGTTATAAGGTGGTCATAGAAACGCCACAATAAAATTCCACAATCCTATCGAGTTTGGGCTCATTTGATTTGTCTTTGTGAGTACTTAGGTCGTAGACAATATTGAAATGAAAAGCTTATAAAAAGATTTTTTAAATGTATACTTTTTGTACCATAAATCCAATAAAAGAAGATCTTTTCTGATTGAATTGAACTCAATTGTTCAGTATTTTCTTCTTATTCCCAACATACATATTATGACAATTATTTTGTTTAGAGATAGGATATTATTCCTTCTAAGTTATTGTGTCTTTGACATTGTTCTATCAGGCAAGCAGAGGCTCAAATAAATCGTTACACAATGTTTGTCCAGCTTAACTGTCCGGTTAGTCAGAATTTGGGATATTGGATGTTTGCGGCTACCGGTGTTGACGAGTGTGTGCCGACCACTCCAGCGAACCACCCAGACTGCGCTCCGTCGTCTATTTACATGCCCACCTTTTTATACTATTGCGCAAATTACACCTCTTCAGTTTACTCCTGTAATAAAGGTCTATATTATATAAAATAATCTCTACCCGCGATTGAACGGAAATATGCGTTTAGGGTGAGGTTTGTGCACTATTACTAATGTAGCAAATTATCTCTAGAACGGTTTGACTAATTAAGATGCGGTATGTATTCTGTAATAGATTCGATGTTAGTTAGCTACAAGTAGGTCTTATAAAATTAACAATAAAAATTAAGTATTTTCCCACCCGATGATTGTTGCCGATTTTCTCCATAAGGAATTGATCGATTCAGAAGCGAGGATTCTTAGATGACAATACATTTTGGGTCAATACGGCGGGACTATCTCGTTTAATTTGAGAGTTCCTAAGGCTTCTACACTTCTATCACCATACGAACTCCTTAACATTGAATCAACAATGCGAGATTTTTTATTTTTTATATTATTGAATGAAACAAACAGATGGGCTTCCTGATCTTTTAGGGAAATTGTGGCCAATCGTTCAGGGCACGCTCGCCGTAATTATTTTATATTCTTAAAACAGCATCATGTAACTCAACCATACAATATGTTTATTTAAGTAGCTGTTTAGATTTGAAAACATAACAATTAGACGGATTAAGTTACTATTACTTGGACACATTACATTTAAAACGCCATAAAGAAAAACTTGTTTCGAGAGTGTAGACCTACTTACATAATACTAAATATTATGTATCTAAACGCTTTGAAAACTTTTATAGTTAACTCTTGTTGTTGTTGTAAAAAGACTTCTTTCTTTACATTGTCTTACATAATACCTACCCCGCTTACCGACTCTTTATAAAGACAAGAGATTTTTTACAAAGATAAATCTGTTTATTAATCAGTCTATTTATAAAGTTATCAAATCAAAGATGACAAATATAATAAACTTTTAAGTGCAGTTTCGAGTAGATAGGGAACGTTTCTTGAAGAAAATCACTCAATGCGTGACATAGTTTACAAATCTACCCCTTATCAAATAAATATGGTGATTTGCCGATTATACTTACCTAATTTTTTTATTTTCGTTTTCCTATCAACGCCCTATTTTATTTCAAATTAAATGAGAAATCTTCAAATAAACATGAGCTTATAAAATTGATAGATTTAATTTAAGTGACCTTTTGAGGTTTCGCGGCGGCAAAGTTGCGGGCGACGCGTTAAAGCTAGTGTAAACTTTTTATTAAAGAATCCATAGTAAACCAGCGGGAGGCGAGTGTAGAACTGAGAATTTTACCTCGGGGCGAATAAAAAGGGACGCCGAGGGTGAGACGACGGCGCCGCGAAAATTAATCTGAGTTAATTAAATTTGATTTATTTATGCTATCCCGAGCCGAGGGCGCCGGCAACGATAAAAGTACAACAATGAGGCTAATGAGGGTCACTTTTAAGGCTTTCGCTCGGATAACAGTGTTTTTCCGATTTGCGTAACTCGTGACTCGAATCTCTTCTAAGATCTTACAATATCCAAGAAATCTGTACGAACCCCTTCAAAGTATTTATATGTTATTTAATTTCTATTTTATTAAATAGGTAATTAATAATCACTTGATTTTTTTTCTGCTAAATTAAAGACACTGTATTGTAGAGTCGTAAAACAATCAAGTAGTTCTGCGGTTTTCCGTTGTTTGTTAAGTAGGTATTAATAATATAAAAGTAATATAAAAGCATTGTTCATTCTACAATTCATAGAATATTGTATAGCCCATTCATTCTTTCTTTATTGGTCATCACCATTTGAATAGCAAAAAAATATACAATGTTGTAAAATTGGTATGTGAAAAATAATTTAATGATGTCTCATGTAAGTAAGCATAATTTCTTCTTTGGTTAAAAAATGTGTTATGAGTGACCAAGGATAGAGTTTTTAAAAAAATTGAACCGACACAAAACGCACCAAAAGGTATAAAATAACTGTGCCATTTAGTTGCTTAAATTTACTTAAGCATATCTATGAAGTCGGTGCCAGCCAAGTTTAAGGAACATTTATTTAACGTAGTAAATCAGTTTGTGGGCTCTAGGTAACTTCCTTAAAGTAGAGACCTTGGCTGGCTCCGACTCCTAGATATGCTTAAGTAAATTAAAGCAACTAAATGACACACTTATTTTTTACTTTTTGGTGCGTTTTGAGTCGGTTCTATTTAAAAAAAAATATTTCTTACTTTTTAGTGATTTATCGACACGTAACGTAGTCGTACTATACTTTTATAGTATACGGCACTATTAGCCAAAAAGCTACCGATACTTACACAAAAGCCGAAATAGCTGTAGGTATGCCTATAGAATTTATTTGAAGAATTCCTTCAATTTTCCCAGGATATCATCATCGAATCCTAACATGATGACTATGGGACCATCTTGGAAGTGTGCTCTTTCTATTAAAAAAATTATCTAAATCGGAAAACTCTATAAAAAGTTATGCGTGGTCATACATAAATATATATATATATATATATATATATATATATACGTGTCGAATTGAGAACCTCCTCCGTTTTTTTGCGTCGGTTAGTAATAATTAAAGTGTGTACTTCCTCGTAAGGGTAATTTTAAGAATTTAAATATCCGTCTAAAAGTTTTCGTTTGGTTCGAAAATTATCTGAGTAAGAAATTATATAGAATTCATATTTTTTTTATCGACTACAAGTTGGCCCTTGACTGCTATCACACCTAATGTTAGGTGATGATGCAATCTAAGATGGAAGCGGGCTAACTCGTTAGGAGTGGGACGAAATCCACACCCCTTTCGATTTCTACACGACATCGTACCGGAACGCCTAATCGCTTGGCGGTACGTCTTTGTCGGTAGGGTGATACCTAGCCAGACCAGGACAAATTAAGAAAAATCTCTATCTGACCCGCCAGTAATTGAACCCAGGGCGTCCTTCTTATAAATCCACCGCGCATACCACTGCCCCACGAAGGCCGTCAAAATATTTGAAGGTATTATCATTCTCATCATGCTGATATTCAAATAAAGTGGACAAGAATTAAATTGTGAATCTGACTGTCCTTGTCAAATTGATCACATTGTGATCTATTGTTATTTCTTAGCTATAATTTAGAACTGTGTGGCGTAAGTTTTATGTAAAATTGAAAAGGACCAAAAAAAGAATTTCGTTAAATGATAATTTCAAATTCAAATTGGCTTATTTCATGTACTTTTAAAATGTCATATTACCTTTTGCAGTGACTCTATCACCAGCTCGGAAGGCAGGTTCTGCTGAGAAGAGCCGTCAATAAACTCTATAATTTTATATAATCAAAATATTTACCTTTATACAACTATTAATTGTTATTTTTCTTCATATTTGGGAAGTAAACATGTAGGTAACGTATGTTGCACGGGGTTTTCTTTTATGGCAACTCGTGTTATTTGTCAAAAGCTTGTTTTCACTGGCGCAGCGCGCGGCTCCGCGCCCGCTATTTGCGCAGCGGCAATTGGAAAATGCATTATTAAAACGCTTTTGTTTAGACACCGCAACACTTGCTGAAAATCGAGCTCATGACAAAACGCTTTGTTCCATTCCATTGTTTTACTTTTTTCACGTTTGATCAGTACAATTTATTTTTAATACTTACTTATAGCTGACTCGTACGATAGAGAGTAGAGGCGTAGGTACGTTATTAAGCTATTGTATAGCTTCTATCGCGGGCCTTGAGCGTGGAGACCGAATCCAGAAATTCCTTAACGAAAAAACCTAACATCCTCTCAATATCAAAAACATAATATCAAAAGCACAATTTCGGCAACGACGTCATCGGGGAACGTGGCCTTGCGGTAAGGTGCTCTAAGTGCCCGGATTGCCAGAGAGATGCGGGTTCTAATCCCGTCGGTTCCGCAATTTTTTTTTCCGGGCACTTAGAGCGCCTTTTCGCTCGGCCACGGTCCCGATGACGTTGGTAAGTAAACATAAGTTAATAAAAAATGCTATGCAATAGCTTTACCGCGGCAGTCCCCGAGTGCCACACGTCTTTTTTTATATTTATTCATATTAACTTAACTTTGCGCAGAAAATTATAGTACTTTAATTTCATAAACTGAGTTGTATAGGCTGTTTCAGCGTTTTATACCGAAATCTTTCAACTCTGTACTATCAATTCAAAGATAAAGAAATAAATAACAATGGAGTTCTTAAGCGCCCTATTGCAATAGTGCTTTTAGAGAGAGTATCATCGTGATTTTCGATATGTATGTGTCGAGTATATGCAGGTAATATTACAGAATTTTCTTTATTTATTACTGAATAGCTAGTGAGTTACGCATTTTCTAAATTACTTAAAGTGACGAGTACTGTGTAAACGAAAAGACAATGAAAGGGTGGCGCATTGCTGTCTTTTTGTGGCTTCAACTCTTTGCACAGTTAATAATTAAGGAGACAAGACGAGATTATGAGTACATAACTCGGGTCGTCTCGGGCTCCGGGCGCGGCTGTACGACGCCGCGGGCCATAGCCTCCGATGTTGATGTTAGGCTGATCACAGCCGAACGGGATTTCAAATAATACCCGCCTAAACAACGAGACAAGAAGTTTTTAAATGAATTTATTTCCATTAGTTGCATTTGGCTAGTTGCCTAACGAAATAACTTAATATTTGGAACGTTTTGATTTGGTCCCTATTTCTGCAACAGATTCATGACGAGTCGTTTGTATTTTTCCTCAAAATTATAGTTACCAATTATTATTTATCTGCTTGGACATTTTTTATTTACATGAAAAGTAGACGACAAGTTTTGATACTACCTTTAAGTTTTACCTACGGTAAAATTTATTGGAGCTCTATGACATGACCAATCAAAAATCTGAAAGACCCTTACTAGTGGGTCATGTATTTATGAACTTTAAAACAAACAAGTTTTTATATAATTATAGATAGGTACGTCAAAAGATTTCACTTTTCACTGCATGCCCAAGATGATTGCCATTATATTTATTGCCAAAAAAGGGACCTTTAATTTAAAAACAAATTCGTCAAGTTTTACCTATCCCCAAAGAATTTACTGACCGTGATAGGCCACCCTACTACTACTAAAGTGAACCCATTAATATATCGTTGCCAAAAAATTTGTATAGTATGGAAACTTCAAGTAGTATTTATTATTCGATTTGTAGACGCTAGTCTGTCTTCAGCCTTAGTTAAAAGTAGCAGTCTGGTTAAATCTGAAGCTTATGTCTACTAATTTGACTTGTATTTCGTTTTAATATTTTCTCCTAATGAAATCATAATAAGATCACGTACTGCTATGTTTGCTGAAACAAAGGTACGAATATTATACCTAGCCCTTTGTTATTTCGAGCAATATGCGATAGAAAAGTACTTTTATCTGCCAATCGGCGGGATCGAGGGAATAATATTACTTTATTAGATTTCGAAAGAAAAAATATAATAAATATTTCAAAAATACATCACAGAGTTAAAATTAATAAAAAAGTGGGCGTCTCGGGACGCCTGACAGAAGTGATAATACATCTAGCGCTGTGGGCAAGAGTTAAAGAGGACGAGCCTGTCCTACCGCTGCCGTATACGTGAGAGAAAGGAAAGCCAGACAGACTGGCACCGTACAGCGTTTCGTTACGAAGCGTTACCCTCCCATAAGAAGTTGTTCCTTCAATTCGTCTTAAATTCGGCTTACTTGAAATTAAATTAATTTTCATACCTTTCAATAGGTAGACTACTTTAGAAAGAATCTATGTTCTTATCCTATCCTAGGTCAATAGCATGAAACTGAACATTGTACTGAAAAATGTGTGTGCACTCGTACTCACATTGCAAATATTATACCGTATCTATTTTTCTGCGGCAGAGTAAACAGTACCTACCATAGTATATCTAGTAGATAGGTTCCGTGCGATGCGAACATGTTGACAAAGCACATCCCCAAACAGCAAGAGCAAGAAAAAGTGGGCGTGTCGCTCCGCCCAGCGACAGCGGCGCTTCCTAGTCCCGCTGCAGCCTCCCCGACAGGATTTATCTCGTAATAGGTAGCTATAATAAAAGAGATACGCTCGCAATGTGTTACTAAGTAATAAAGCGGCGCCATTTTGTCTTTGCTTCCGTGTCGACGGCGAGCAATAACGCCTTTATGAGTTGAACAGCGATCCGACGTCGCTGATCAAAGGTTCTGTCCCGTTTCATTTTCCGCTTGTTGCCTTCCGTTGGCTGTCAAACGAAACGTGCATAACTCAATCTTTCGACTGTTTTGTGTTTTACTCGTTTACCGTCACTGTGATAGTTTCAGCACCAGTCTTTTATGCATTTCCTGAAAGTGATGCATTTTGTACCTAGATACCTACCAGGCTTTTCTTTAATTATTTGAATGATGTACTTAATATAATTACAATATAGCATTTTTGTTTTTATGGTTGTTTATGTCGTTTTTTCATACAATTTTGGTTACTAAGATTATCGATAAGGTATCTAACCTTCGTATGCTGATGTCTTTGATCTAAAAGAGCGACTCTAACAGCAAAAATCTTTTTGCACATTTACGGCGTCAAACAATATTTTTTTGTTATTATATCAAATTTTAAGAAAGTGTTGAAAGCGTCAGTACGTCCTGACTCGAACTTTAAGATTTCAGGCCACAATAACTTACCACTAGACCATGGGGCAGTTGTTATTATAGTCATACAAATTCGCAATTTTTTTTTAATATTTGCATTTCTTAGTAGGTTTAGTTCCTTAATGTGTTCCTTAATCTCTCTGTGTATGTATCCACATTTTTTAATCAGTCTAAAGTTGTTAAGCAGCGTCTAGTAGGTAAAATATAATTGCATTTTATATAACATACGTTTGAATTAGATAAATATAGAATAAGAGACATACTAGCCTTACTCAATAGGCTTCAATCCCTCCGCTTCTCTATATCAACGCCCCTAATTACCTACTGTACCTGCTCTACAAGGAACTTTGCTCTACTCTACTTTTCAGGATAGTTATAAAGTATTGCCAAATAATGGTTGCTCAATTACCCACTCAAGTAGGGAGAGAGTTGTATATGGATAGTATAGCTATATGTATCATCTAATCTTATAATCATCAATTGAGTGTATTAAGTTCATTGTTTAAGTGAAGCAATATTCGGCTTCTGTCCCCGACTGCGGCCGATGTATCACTCTATTATTTATAGACGCGTTCGATACGCAATACAAATTATTGTTTTCAAAGTATAACGTTTAGGGGAGCCCGATGTTTGCCAAACGACCCTCGGGGGAACCCTACGGCGCGTTGCCACTCTACGAATTTCACGTTTATCAATACGACAATAAGTTTTATTTTACATCATAATGCGAATGACAAAGTACTTTTTCCATCTGAGCTAAATCGGACGTACCATTAAAGCAATCTTTTGACAATTGAATTTCGATTTGTTTGGCGCATTGTGCGCTGTTAGGCCGTTCTGGCAGCGCGGGCCGCACGGTGTTTGCGCGCGGTAATTGATACGAAGTGACAGATACGGGGGGATACTTTTCCAGCCTCCGGCCGCGAAGAGGAGTAATGTTTTGACATTAACCGAAAAGAGATGGGTGTGATTTGAAGTGCCCTTTGTGGAATTATACTCGCGGACGGAATCTTTAATATTGACTAATGCATTTCACAGCTAATGGGGAGTCGGAACACGACAGGTGTGAGAGCTTTAGACGCGGCTTACGTGGAAAATTGTCGAGAGCGTTAAGCTTTATTTTGTATTATTTAATCACACTTTCGTAATTATCATTCTAAATAATCATGACTTGAAATAGTTTAATAAGGTAATTTTCAAATGTATAACAGCACTATTATAAAAGTGTTGAAAGGGTCACAATATAAATAATGCTAATATCTACTAAAATTTAACTGAGAGAATTTTTAATGAAATTAATATCAAACAGATGTTTATTAGTTGAAAATTACCACGCTTACTATCTATGTATGTATACATTCGAAGCCAAAACAAATAATTTAAATGATTTTTTTGGAGATTTCGTAGGTCAGGTAAAGGTATACACGGTACACCACAGTTGGTAGAGAGCCTATACTACAGGGTAACGAACTTCTTACAAAGCATTCATAGATTATTAACTTTAATGAGCGATAGCAGGGAAATATCAATGTATATGTATATCAATACTCCAGGATGCCCGATACATCACGTTCGAGATGAAAAGTATTTATAAGCAGGTACATAACAGCGATTAAAGTCTGGTTATCGATAAATAGGTACCGATAATCATAACCGGTACGAAATAATAAGTAATGTAGTGCCATTAAATACTTAAACGTTACGTTTTACATCAATAATAATTAACAATCAACTCTATAAATTACACGGTAAATGTTAAAAAATAAAACAAAGATACGAACGAGTATGTAAATGAAATCGAAATTAAAGTATCAGAGGTGGATCAAGCGGTCCATTAATAAATCAGTTCGCTAAAACCGTAATTGTAATCTCAAACAAGGCGGAGGGAGCGAGAGAGCGGCGGTGTTTGTTCTAACAACATTATTACAATAAGTTCGGGCTCGGTTCGCCGCGGCCATCCGCCGCCGCTCTCGACCGCGCCGCGCGGTTCACACGCCGCGCTGCTCCCCAAACGAACTGAACATACGTACCTACCTACCTACGAGTATCGTTTCTGATTTACAGATATTTTTACTAGACTACGGAAGGGTTACTCTTACTACTAAATAAATAACAAAATTGTTAATGACATATCATAGCGTAATAATGCTAAAGGTACTACAGTAAGGCGAGGTGCTACATTACCAATCCTAATTATAATAAATATATTAGTAAGTACTTGACTTATACTTGAGATTATATTATCTCAACGGGCAATCAGGCAGGTTAATAGATTTTTTATTATAATTAAAAACAAGCTGTCAATATCGGGGTAAAAAGTACCTACTATGTCATTATCCAGGCTTTAATCCTTTGCTGTGCCAAATTTCATCCAGATCCAGATGTACTGGCCTAATCGGATAGCAAATATCCATCCATACTTTTGCTATTATAATATGAGTGGGACTGCTCACGATGTAGAGTTTGATGTGATTTCAGACAGTACAATAAACAAAAGCTTTCCTTCAACATTCACAAATCGGTAGATAGTCGTCACTCAAAGTTAAATATTCTTCGAACAAAAATACCTAACTACGAAGATGCAACTTTCAACGCGACATATGGCAGAAAGATAAAGTACCTACGTATAGTTTTCATTACATTATAATATGTATGCAAGAAGACTGTTTAGTTTTTATTCCTCATTGAATACTAAAATGAAATGAAATGATAGATAGCGTCGCACTGCGCATATTGTACAATGTAGGCATGTTCAGCTTTCTTTTGTTACTCCCCGTGTAGTTTGTGTTTATTTCAATAACTATTTTACGCACTTTCCACCTCAATGAGACAAACCTAGGTCATTAACATTGTAAGTATAACTAGATGCCTATTGTACCTGCATTTAATCTTGTGAAATAAAAACATTCTGCAATTGAATTTGTTTTTTAGTATTTTCTAGAACTAAGTTTCAAATGTAAATACTAATAGTCCGACATCCCCCATTTGAGCAGCGTGGTAAGTCCACAAGTAGGTATGGAGTTTACTTCATATCCTGTCTTCTACAAGGAGGGAGACTTGGTCCTGTAGAAGGCAATTAGGTTGTTAATAACGAGAACTATAATTGAATTTTTGTTGCATACAATACGAGCATTTTTAAAATAAATTTATAATTAACTATAATCATCGACATAAGTATCGAACTTATGTCGATGAAGAGAGGGGAAAGTCGAACCCACAAGAACACGTGGCATATGTCCAACATGCTGGACATACAAAATGATAATCACTCTTAAACAAAATGTCCACGAGTGTACAAGAAGTCTGGCAGTGTGGGAGCAATGGAGACGGGTTGTAAAGCTTGCCACCACTCCTAGTCCTGATGTGACGACCAAGACCACTAGAGAGACGTAGAAGTAGTTACATATACTTTCACTTACGTACCGATGCCCTACTCAAACACAAATTTTTAGTGATTTGAGGTTGGATGTTGAAAGTATGCTTATATTTGTTATCTCGATTTTTGAAAATTTTATTCATGAATGACAAATGGATGCTTCTCTTTTGACATACTCGTAACAGTCTAACATGCTTTATGTATCAGTCAAATCGAACCAATAATTGCGACGTGAAAGCGTAACAAATATCCGTACATCCAACATTTATTTCAATGTTTGTAAGGTCTTTCAAGAAATAGATAGTTACAACTAATCGGCGTGCAATTCAGTTTTTCACAGATCCTACGGCGATCGTGATTTTTGTTGGATAAATATACATACAAGCTTTTGCGTTTATAACATTGGTAAGGACGAGAGGACTTGTATAATTTACAGTTGATGCATTTGCAAACAATATTTATTAAGAAATAAAAGTTTAACTTGACCTTTTAAACATAAAATTATTCCCTAATTTGTATCAATTAACCAACCGGCTACGAGATCCTGCTTCTACGGCGTAGCACGTTACGTAGTAGAGATTTATTAAACTAAAGGCTAAGCGTAAACGCATAATTTCTGATCAATACAAATAAATAAAATTGAAGTGTCTGTTTCTTATTTCAAACTAACAACTTTTCACTAAATGAATATGAAGGTATTAACTTACGTCAAAAAATCAATTTTTAAAAGGAGAACGCCAGACAATTTGTAGGACTTTAACCCACTAATAAAACCATATTGTACAATAATTTATTATGTATTATTATGTGTATATTTTATTGCATTTTTTACTTTTAAATATTATTATAATTTAAATGTAATTTAACATTTAAAAACTCTAAAATTTGGAGTATTCGACACGAGCCTAACGTTGGGTATCGTCCATTTCCGTATTGCTGTAGCGAGTTCTAGACGAGACACTAAAGATTAGCCCAGATGGATAAATCTTTTTTATTCTTCTTTTTATTTTGTATCTAGATTCACTAAATAACAAAGTATCAACTGCAGTCAAAGGTGGTGGACGTACCATTTAATCATCATCATTATCAGCCGATGGACGTCCACTGTTGGTCATAGGGCTCTTGTAAGATCTTCCAAACACCATGGTTTTGAGCCGCCTGGATCCAGAAATGGATCCTGAAACCCGCTTAATGTCTTCAGGCGGTAATACTTAGCAATAAGTCGGCGAGTAGGCAATCATGAAGCACATTTTTAAACAGGCTTACCGACTCTGGATACTAGCCTTTTGGAGACCACTTTGAATGAAAATACAAAAAAAATTGCTTATTGTAAAGCATTTATATAATAATAGGATATTTTTAGTATATTTACAATTTGTGTTCTTTCTGGGTTAGAATCTGGCATTCTCCTGTGTCAGTATGATGAAACAGCTGAACTGATTTTCACGGGACTTTCACTTACAGATAGCTATATAAATAAAATCGTTTTTATTTAAATTTCTTTCATTGCATACATACATGCCAGCTAGGAAACTTTCATTAGGAGTAGTACAATCTACATTTGTACTATAAGACTTCGCTCTTCTATAACCAGTA
Organism: Mycalesis mineus; assembly: GCA_034621355.1. Taxonomy (NCBI): domain Eukaryota; kingdom Metazoa; phylum Arthropoda; class Insecta; order Lepidoptera; family Nymphalidae; genus Mycalesis; species Mycalesis mineus. The sequence goes on along the minus strand of CM067889.1, from coordinate 12,961,432 downwards.
CAAAGTGAAATAGAAGATTATAAATAATAATTCCTGTAAACAGATGTATCTATGAGTAATTAAGGCTACTTTTAGTACTTAGATCTTTAATATATTTTGTAATCTGCCCAAATTGTTTGTGTTTAGCTGAATACTTAATATATTTAAACAACGTACATGATTACTGTCAAATATTCTAACATATGGTGGTTTGTTAACCTAAGTAAATGTTATCCAATTATGATTGAAAACAATAAATAAATTGCTGTTGTTGATAAATATAAATTTAAATAAGTATGAACTTGCAACGTTCGGGTAAATTGTAATATGAACAGATTGGGCTGTTTGTTTGTTTTACGAGTAATAAGAATGTATGTCAGTGCTTTTACTGTCGACATCAGAATAAAGGGAACAAGATTGTAAAAAAAAATACGTGTCGAACCTCCTCCGTTTTTTTCGTCGGTTAAAAATACTATAATATTACTTTTTAATAAACATTTAAATTTTGTTTTACATAATTCATCAATGAAATTGTTATATGACTGATGCTATAAATTTTGATTCATGAGATAATACAGTAGACAATTACTTGATTATAATACTTGATATTATTAATTTATTAGATAAATTTTATTGTTATTACTATGTACAAAAAATCCCGCTGCTGTATGACTGTACATCTGTTTGTCATTTTATTTGCGATAAACTGAACGACATTTATAGAGTTTATACCAATAGATAGAATGATTATGATGAGTTCCTGAGGAAGATTTTAGTAGTTATATACTAAAATTTTCCTCACGAACTTATCATAATCATTCTATGTTAAAACTTTGAGTACTTAAATTGGTTCCTTTTGGCACTGCCTGGAATCTTTTATTGAAAACGCCGCCTATTCACAGTCAATCTCTAAATTAAAATATTTTATAAAAAGTTCAAAGCATATTCTGCCTATAAAATTCGATTTGAAAACGCCGCCTATTCACAGTCAATCTCTAAATTAAAATATTTTATAAAAAGTTCAAAGCATATTCTGCCTATAAAATTCGATTTGGGTTCTTTCGATTTTTCCAGGATCCCAACATCAGATGCAAACCTGATGACTATGGAACCATCTTGGGAGTATTTTCTTCTCAAGCGAAGTCGCGGGCGTCTGACGGTTAATTATAATTTAAATGAATGATAAATAGATTGGAGTCGCAATCTGCCGGCGGCGCGTCGACGGCTATGTGTCGACGGCGCGCGTCGAAGCGTGCGGTGCATAGCCGAGGGCCATCGGTGTATCGTACATCTGTGGACTGTGCCTCTTCCAACATAAACAGTAACCTCATCTACAATTAATAAACAATTACGTTTACAATTGCATTGTATTAACACTTGTTGTATATAGCAATTACTGAAAAGGTGGGCTGATAGGTAATGCCTATGGTAATTTCTAGCTTAGAGCTACTATATCCAATTCGTAATTTTTCAAAAAAATAATGAAGTATGCTTTACTTCATTGTTCTATTTTCCGCCAAAAACTAACAAATCTAACCGACAGTCACCTAGGTCCGACAGAAAACCGGCTACCTACTCAGTAGATGTTGACTGTACAGTGTTCAATTGCAACGTCAACTGCTTACATACGAAACTGCGATACTGTGCAAAACACTTAGTTAAAATCTTCTTCATTTTATAAAAGCTGAAAATTTATCAGCTCATATTTGAAACTTGTTAGCTTCTAGAGCCACCACAGTCTAAACTTCAAAGTTGCTTCTCGTACTTAGCTACGTAGGAACATAAGCAGGCTCTCAGTTTATTAGTAAAAGAAGCCAGATGCATTTGCATACACAAATAAAAATATGCAAATGCATATGTAATATGCGATTGCATATAAAGCGGCTTCTAGTAATAATTAGCTTAAAGAATTGAGTAGGTATCCCGACTGGTTAAGTACTTACATCACAATGTGGTCGTAGTTAAACCGGAACAAAGGCGAAACTCACACACATTTACTATGCAGTTTAGCCTTTCAATGAAGCTCTGTTTGTCTTTGTTATACTGCAAGCTGAAAATTATATATGCATGTTAGACCGCCGCACCGCCTGCACATACTGGAAATTGGTAATGCCTTGTGTGCATCTGTAGGTACAATGGGAAACACTCAATATTCAGTGTAAACTCACTCTGCAATAAAGTTTCCGTATTCTATTCATATCATCGTTTTTATAATGCAAATTGTTACGTATAGTTTAATATGGTGTCAGTTTTGTTGGTATTTGGACATGTTGCGTAAAAATAACATTGACGTGTAAGTACGAATTAGCTGGTAACTCGAATTTGAGTGATGATAAATAATTAATAAATCACTTTTAATCAATGAGGGCCTGCAATTTTATAAAAGCTGTCAGTCTTTGCTCCTACCAGAGCTAATTTGGTAGATAACCGTGGAGTAGGATGATTGTAGCTGAAGGAGGTAGAATGTAGGACATACGAGATTTCAAGGTTCGCTAGAGGCTATTATTAGACTAAAGTTTCTGGCGATTAGAGACATGATTTCTCATAAAACACGCGTTATATTTGGAAGATTGAGGGTTAAAAATGCTGAAACTTGTTACCTATTATTTCATCCATTCTCTGGTACAAAACAATGTCAAACTGATTAAGATCGATAATTTTAAACTATATGTTTTGGAAATCGAACCATTGCCTATTCATTAACAAACGAAGTCATGAATGACACTCAATAAAAACAAACAATGAACGGGTTACAGGCAAGTACAATGCGTGGCGGACAAAAGGCGTTGGGTAATCTTGTTGTGGGCTCCAGCAGGCGCGCAGTCGGAGGAGCCCTGAGGTCTGCCGGTGGCATCGCCCATATTTGCCGCGTGAGTGCAACACAATACCGCCACGCTCGATGAGTGCGAAAGCTCCTCACTCATTTTCCGAAAGTTAATAGGGGCTTTTGTCGAGCTCCCGCCGACACTTGTAATGCAATTAACTCCGACAATGGTGGTATCGTTAACGAATTATTTATAAGCTTCCAACGCCATTAAAACTCGGCACGTTTTGTTATTTCGATCCGCCGGCTCATTTTGTATTCAGAGTTGGGCTGCGAAAAAATCGTGCTGCGTATTGACGGATATAGAAAGAGAAGCAATTGGTTTATTTTCAACAAAGGATTATATATTTGTAATTTTAATACCTACTACTACTACCTTGCCTTTTCTATATTTTCACCTATTAACAAGATCTGTCTAGTGACTGATCACTTGATTTATCATAATACAATGTGAACAAAATATTAAAAACTGGACAACTGAGTTAAACTTGAATTTGAATTGACTGTGATAACAACTTTATAACCACTCTATACCAAATTTCAGTTATACCAAGGTTCAGTAGTTTAGGTGAAAAAACAGTTTACAGAGCTACTTTCGTTTAGTTAACACAGTTACTTTCACATTTATAATATAAGTATAGATTTTATTAAATGGAAAATAAGTGAAATTTTCCATTTAATACTAGTTATCAAAAATCTGTCACAGTAAAATGAAGACGGGGCTTAATAATAATAGGTCATATTTGTAAGCTATGAATGAGCGGGCGTAGCAAAGACGCCGCTGGTGTTGTGACTGAAAGTGTACTTGTAAGCCGCTGCGACCACCCGCAGGCCGACTTTTTCGACACTTGTGCGTGCTAAGTCGAGTGGAAGCCTCCACGTACCGAGAATATCATTGATCACTCAACAAATAGTTTTTTTTAACCACTCCCAGTGTGTACGGTAGCGCAGGCAACGTTAAATGAAACTGGGTCGCACTATTGTACCGAATAACATGCCGCATTATAACATATTGGTGGATCTTACAATACTACAAATGATTGAACATTTGTTGACTACTTATTGTACTGATTGATATTTCAAAGATATACTGACAATACGTATCTACCTACGTCCTTCATTCATACACGAGTTATTTTCTATAAATAGTCAATTTATTTCAATTTTAGATTACATATCGACTAGAAACGGTTTAGAAATTAACCACATGCAATGATATTACAAAGAATTGTTAAAGACAGTATTTACACAAAATGTAGGTAACTCTCTAAAATATCTAGTGTTTGGTATCCACGCCTTGAACATTGTGACTTAGTTTGGATGATACGAGTAGTTATACGAGTTGATACGAAGAAAGAAAGTAATTCGGAAATAGGGATGAATATATGTATCTATGAATTGGCATAATTGACGACGCCAGTCTGAATTAAGCCATAATTTCGGAAACGCATTGAGGAATCGCGTTGAGCTTGAAGCTATGAAAAAAACAAACTTCTAAGTTATCGTAAAAAAAGATATGGCCGTTTTATTATTTGTCTGACTATCGAATTAGCTAAGAATATATTATCTTTCAGGTGTGGTTCAAGAACCGGCGCGCGAAATGGCGCAAGCAAAAGCGCGAGGAACAAGAACGACTTCGCAAGCTGCAAGAGGAGCGAGCTTGCGGGCGAGCGATGGCGTCCCGGGCCCGGCTGTCGTCGCCCGTGAGACCGCCGGCGCCCGCGCCGCCAACACCGCGCCCCTACACCGACGACTCCGAAGACTCTGATCTTGAAGTCGCTTAAGTGAACTACTGAAGTGAGAATGAATAAAAAGTGCAAACTTGAGAAATGACTCAAAAGTGCAAGTGAAAAACTTAGAAGTGCCGTGAATAATGACTAAATTCAATTGACACTCGTCTTCGAAGACATTTTCGAAAGTGCACAAAATAATAGGATTTTAAGGACAATATTCTATTTATAAATAAAAAAGCTTTTTAAGACAGGTACTAGTATACCTAACTTCTTCCAGAAATAATTCGTTTTCTCTGTAAATAAGTGTTGCAAACCACAACTGGATATTCGAATTGTCTTAACCATTTTCAATTTATAAGATAATGTATAGTGATTCTTAAGTTATTGATTGTAATTCTTCTACTTAGATAAGTTGTAGTAAAATCAGTCGAATTTTTGTGAAATGATACTGTAGATGAGCATCCTTACTAACCATCTAGCTACAAACATATTATCTACATTCTAGAACTATAGATCTTATATGTATGTGTTTGTAAAATATTAGAAGATTAAAACAGTACGGGGCGTCTGTTTACGCGACGTGATTTTGATGATTTTTCGACACTCCTTTCCGTGGTGTACAGAGATTTAGCTTGACCCCGCCCCTCTCCCCAATTCTCGCTTCAGATTTTCAAAATGTGTACGTTTTATTCCACTGATTCATTTTGTGACAGTATATGTAAGTGGAGAAACATTTGTTATATATAATTTAATCTAGTTTTCTCGCAATTATACATTTATTTATACCGAAATGGATCGGCTCCCCCCCCCTCCCCATCCAACAGCTTCATTTAATTACCTAAGAACTGGACGCCCCCTAATAACAACATTTTAAATGCTAGATTTGCTTGAAGTCTACCAGTCTGTGGTAGTCATCAGACCTTCGTCATTTCATAAACTTAGATATTGTATCTGGTGACTGAGGACATGAATTTTCATATGATTCGAAGAAATAAAAAATACTCTTTATACTTGAACGAATGAAGGTCCGCCCTCCCCTACAAATGATGAAGAGCTGGTCATCACAGGCTCTCGCTCTGTTATCATATAATTGTTTCACCACACAGCGAACGGGGCGGAATGACGAGGTGACACTGCTGCGACTTGATCCGTAATGTCGTAAGACTGTCATGCCAAACGCGATGCAGCGGTTCGAGGCACTCTATGCTATGGAGTACATTACAACTGAATACTTCGCGCCAGCGTCGCGTCGACGTTCTGTCTCTACCGCTTTGTGACGAAACTTTTGCAAAAAAAAATAGGTCAGACATTTGTTAGTGCGATTATGAATTAGAGTTTTGTAAGTAGAACAAACACTATTCCATTTTTGTGCGAACATTCTATTTGATGTTTAGATACTTAGATAGTTCATGATTTTAAAATATGGATACAGGATACATATTCGTTCCAGATATACCTATATGTTATTAAAGGAAAATTTAGTATTGAAACAAAAGACATTGTATATAATATAGCAATATAATTATCTTATCTATTTTTATTGTTTAATCATTTAGAGGCTCGCTATAATTTATTATGTTATTACAGTTTACAGTTTAGCTGATAGGTAATCTGGTAAAGGAAAAATTATTAATTTCTATCTAGATCTAAATTGGATTTAATGACACACTTATTTGATTTACTAATATAGAGCTAACATACTTGTATATTAGTACATTGTGCCATCATTCCCCATATAACACAACTGGAGCCTAGCTTTCGAATTTTAATTCAAATTCATCTTAATTGCACCTCATTTAAAGTGATAATGGGATGAATTAAAAAGTTTGACTGTCTCTATCCACGCCAATATAATACAGGTAGTACCTTGTTGAAAAGCCTGAATATTGCCTGACGGTTGTACATGTATTTTTTTTTATTATGCCGTGACAAATCACATGGTAAGAAAATGATGTTTTGCTTTTTATATACTGGTAGACGCCCGCGACTTCGCCGCAAGCAAAATAGTGTTTTGCAAACTTTCCTGAATACCAAACAACTCCAAAAAATACGTGAAGATTTTTAAGGGAATGAATAAGTGTGCTTTGTAATATAGAGGAATAATCCTTCCATACATTGTTTTGTTACATCTCAAATAGATTATGCAGCGTTTTCAAAGAAGAAAAGAAAGACTCACAAGCGCCGCGACCCTTCCCCCTATTATCATCATATTAGAGTCAATTTACACACTACTTTAACTCTATCTATTGGTGAAAATAAAATTGCAAGAAAACCCGTTCAGTTCAGTCTTTGACTTTATTGTGAATTTGGACTTTTTTACAATGTGTAGTGATCTCTAGGTTTACTCGCTGACTGACATCTTCACCCCCAGTCACTGATGATTACGATCGATTAATTAATATTAGAAATTTCAACGTTGAGGGGGAAATCGGAATTGGAACGTTGAATGATAGTTTAAACTTTGTTTTCTACTTAAACGAAGTCACAGGCGTTTTCCTGTATATACGAATTGCAAAGGCTTCAGTGTGCACCTTAAGATAAACGCATTGGTTCCACGTTTAGGTAGCAAGCATGTTGGATACACTCATAGTCAAGAATGCAGAACACCCAATGGCTGAAAGCTATCTGTTTACACGGACGCTCATAATTCGACTTAAAGCTGAATACATGGTTATTTTTAAGATACTGGCAACATTTTCATAACGTTTTTAGGAGAACGTAATTTTTTTATATAAATACGCAGGACGCGTTACACTGTAAAACCCGGGAAAAAAGGAACTAAGTTCGAGTCTCAACTCACACTGGCGCAGAGTTGAAACGTCGATGCCCGATTCCATATTTATATAACACATAGTAGTTCATTCCATAGTTCCATATTTATATAGTACTTAAATAATGGACAACTAGAAAATTTACTACAGGTGAAAAACGAGTGACGACGCTGCGGGTGGTGATGGGAGTCAACACGCATTGTGGTAGAAAATATTAACGTGTCGCGATACTGCGACTCTACGCTAGTATGAGTTGAGATTAAACTTTGAAATACAGAGTTATGACTTTTTATAAATCCAATATCTAATAAAATATATATTTTATTGGAAACTTTTTTGCATTCTTATAACTTGAAAACTACTATTTTTTTAATATGTATTGCTTTCTAAATATTGAATTCTAAGTTTAAAAATTAACCTTTTAAACTATATCTGATATATTTTGTAGTTTACGGTATACCTAACGGTTTATATATATCGGTTATATATATCGCTTTCGCAATACTCCTGACGTGGAAATAATGCGTACACCTTTAATCACTTATTATATAAATTAATATTGCCTACGTTATTTCCCGTTTGATAGAATTTAGGCAAGCTATTATATATCTCAATATATCTATCAGTTATTATGCAAAATACCTATACAAAACATTCATTGCAATTTAATACATATGTGTATGTAATATTTGTAGGTAATGGCAATTATAAAATAACGATAACTAACAATAAATAACTAAAGTTATAAATTAATAAGTCTTTTATTTCATAAGATAAATGTACCTTACTTACAGGGACTTGAAAAACCACCTTCGAACCTACGGCGAATGAATTGATAGGTGGTAGTTCCTGTAAATTACATTTACATGACACCCTCGACCTTCCTGTTATCTAATCAACAACTTTTATAAAGAAAAGAATCGATCGTCAAAATCTGCTTGCCGGGATTATACTTGGCATCATAAGAAAAACAAGTAAATCTATAATTTCTTATTTCATAGAAAAATTAACTTTGTATAAACAAAAGCGCGTTGAACTCTAATACGAGTAGGTGTGACACAAAGCGCTTACTAGCGAGAATTTTGGGTAGGTAATTTATTTCTTGACGGTATTTACATGTTATTGTATTAATATATTACAGGAAATGTAAAAACGTGTAATTTTGTTTCTTAGAGCTGATTTTCAAGTAAGTAAGTATGTAAGTGGGTAGGTTTATACTACGAGTAAGATAAGACAAAAGCGTGTTTTTATTCGTAAAGGTTTATGAGTAGACGACATCCACTACTGCTTTGAACTGACTAAAAACCTGACATTAACTACTGAATAAAAATAAAAGCCGTGCTTTGTTATGAGTTACCTATCTTCTCGTTTTTAAGCACTTAGTTATCAGCTATCTTTTGTTTATTCAATACAGGTTAGCCCTTGACTGCAAACTTTCGGAACACATTAACGAAGTCTGTAATAAACTTAGATCTATATTGGCAAAATTTACCATAATTAAAAATAAAATACCATACCATATACGATTATCGCTATACAAAGCACTTGCTGAATCCACTATATCCTAGGGTCTAAGCAGCTACGGACGGACTTGTAAAACACATTTGGACTCCATTTCCCATCTACAAATTCGTTTGCTCAAAACCCTAGTGCCTTACAAAATTAAAATTAAACATAAAAATAATTATCATGAACTTTTTCTTACTGTAATATAATGCCAATATATGATATCAAATATACAATGCTAATGGAAAATTTCTTTAACATGAGTGTACAAAAACTCGTAACAATTCCGATAAAAACGCGCAGTGTATCAAACGCCAAACTTATAACTCCTCGATGTAACAACTTGTACGGCAGGCAAACCCTGGAGTTTATTGTTCCTACATTGCTAAACACGTTGCCCTACAAGTTAAAGCAAGAAATCAACCCAAAGAATCTAAAAGAAAAACTCAAGAAATATTTCCTATAAATATGAAATTTAATTTGGAACACCCTGTTTATGTTTTATTTAAACTGGTCTAATGCGTCACATCAGTGCAGCGAGGCACCTGTAATCGGTATTATTTTGTAACTACCCTCACATATTTTGTTCTTATTAATTACACATCTACGCATATCGTACTCTTACTTACCTACCTAAAAGTATAATTAGGAATTCCGAGCGCTGAACGATGAGTGCCGGTGTACGGACTAACTCAGGTGAGTTTTTGTTGCACCGTTTTAACAATTTTTATAATGTATATTTTGGTTTAAAAAAAAATAAAGCCTAAATGATGATGCAATCTAATATGGAAGCAGGGTAACTTATTTTTGTTTTCGGCACGACATTGTGCCGGAACTCAAAATAGTTTGGCGGTACGTACTTGGTAGAGTGGTAACGGTCACAGTTGAAACCTGCCTGATCTGGAACAATTAAGAAAATATCAATCGGGAATCGAACCCAGGACCGTCTAACAAATCACCCGCGTATAATGCTACGTAACAGAGGCGTCGAAACCCGCACTGCTATGCTCTGCAAATCTAAAGCAACAAGTAGTAATTGCTCGCTTGTTTTGAGTAGGTAATTACTGCACAAATGCTCTCTTCATAACAAGTTATATGACGTTCTATAACACCGATCAGCGCACACCTTAACTTTATACCATAATTGCGTCCGTTTGATATGAGCCGTGTGAGCTGTCAAATCACTCCAACCTCTGCATACAAATGATGCGTGAATGACGGGAAGCCTTGAGCATGCCATCATTATTATGTCACGGACTGTGTCATCTTGCTTTTAAGATTACTAATCCAGATTTATACATGACCTATTTCATTAGTCGAAACTATTATACAAGAATTTGTTTAAAAATAAAGTACTGAGAAATCAAATATCTGTTTAACTCAGTTTTATTAGTTCATTAGCGTTGTTCTGAAACAAAACTCGCCAGTGTGAGCTTCGACTTCATCTCTATCTCTTTAAAACAAGGTATCTAGTAAAGATAAAGAAAGATAGAGACGAATTCGAAACTCATAGTGTCGAGTTCCGTTATAGAGCGCTACAGATATAGGAAAACACGTCTGCCAAGTTAGAGTATACAACTTTAGAGTTATTCTTTCTTCCAAGAATTGCTTAGCACAAATTGTCAGTACGCTATTGAGAGGTGCCAACCTCTCAATAGCGTACTGACAATTTGATTTGCCTCGTAGATTTTATTCAAAGTGGGGCAAAAACTAAAAAGCGACCCCAGGCAGCATCTTCTGATGGTCATGACTCATGTGCCTCCCGAAAACAATGCCACAACTGCTGGTCTATCGCTGTCTTGTCCACACTAGAACCGGATCTTAACTTAAATTGGTTAAATTAAGTCATCCGGGTCATTACCATTAACAGTTAAAAGCCTAAGCAACGCAACGCCGTTATAAGTAAGTACAATAGAGTAAGTATTGTTTATTTAACAGTGGATGGGACGTCTGATAATGATTTTGATTAAAACTCACAGATACAGACATTCAATATTTTTATTGCATTTTTATTTTACATTTTTACACATAGATATAGATAGCATAAAATCATGAATAATGGAATATTTTTAGAAATGTGATGGGGAAAATAATTTAGGAAGTAAATATACCTAGTATTTAGGTACGTTATTGTTTATAGGTTTTAATTTTTTATTATTAATGAAAGGAAAGTTGACTAGATTAAAATACTATCCAATGTTACACATTTTAGTTTATAGAAATGCCAATTAACATTTAAAGTTATATAATATAATATAATATGATAATAGGTATCACAGAGATGTAAACCAATCCGCATCTAAACATTGAAACTAGTAGCCATTAACACTAGTGACGTATTCTACTAGTCTATGTCTAGTAGAAGGCGTATGGATACGAGTAAGCGTATGCGTAGGGGTAGGAGTAGGTCAGGGGAGCGCTGTAAGTGGACACGTAGGCGGGCGCGTAGTAGCCGTAGTCGTACAGAAGCTGCGGTTTGGCAGCCGCCGACGCTACAAGCAGCATGGCGGCGACGATCAGCAACAACTGCAAACAAAGGAGTTCTTATTTAAACGAAGTTGTCACCAGTATCAGCCTATCAAAGGCCCACTATAGGACCAGGCCTAAATCTTTGTACGACGCGAAATGAAGCGTAGATCTACCACGCTTCATATCGCATCCAACTCTATAACGATCTCTATTAGATGTTGATGATACGAGTAGTTACCGAAACCGACGGCTTAACGTGCTTCCACGGCACGGGTATGTAACACAACCAACTTCCTGGGTCCACGCATAGAATTTACTGAAAATTTCTTGGAAGAAAATCTCAGATTATTTATTACTCCAGGACTGACCCAGAACCTCATAATCGAGGCCACATAGGCTAATGACTAGACCAGTGATTCTCAACCACTGTGTCGCAGCACTTTTGTGTGTCGCCAAATTTCGAAAGTGTGCCGCCAAATTTTGCAAATATATAATAATGTTAATATTATTAAATTATATCATTTAAAAAGAAAAATATTATTAACATGAATATACATTTAAATCCACAAAAAAATAAATTATTTTATTATTTGCTTTCCAAATTTGTGATTCACTTTGCGTCGCATTTTTCAGGAACGCATTAGCGACGCAAAGCGTCTTGGTGTATTTAAAATTTTTGTCATAAACTATTTACGCAGTGTAAATAATTTAAGTGTAAGTGTAAGTTAGTAAATAATTTTTATCTTTTTCTTTGTGTGCTGCCAAATTTTGAAATCGTTAAATATGTGCCGCAACAAAAAAAAGGTTGAGAATCACTGGACTAGACGATATATACAGTATATAGACTACTAATGCAATACGAGTGACGAAATGTATGCCAATGATATCCATCTACCTAATAAATAAATAATAAATAAATGTTCTCTTATTGAGTTGAGTTTATAGAAATTGTGCGTGACCATTATTTTACATGATAGAATGCAAGCTACCCTTTTAAAATAGATAATGCAATTATTGACTGGTTTGTAGTTTAATAAAGAGAAACAATCCTAACATTATTTAGTTACTTTTATCTCAAAATTTAGGTAGGTATATGCAAAAGGCCTATTACGTTCCCGAAATAAAATCTGCCAATTACAATTTTTAACCGACGAAAAAAAACGGAGGAGGTTCTCAATTCGACACGTATATTTTTTTTATTTATTTTTATTTTTTTATGTATGACCACGCATAACTTTTTACAGAGTTGTCCGATTTTGATGATAGGATCTGATGATGATATCCTGGGGAAATTAAAGGAACTCTTCAAATTTTGGAGGCACGCTTACAGCGATTTCGGTTTTTGTCTCGGTATCGGTAGCTTTTTGGCTACTGGCGTCGTATAATATACTATGACAGTATAGTACGGGTACGTTACGTGGCGATAAATCACTAAAAAGTATGAAATAAAATTTTTTAACAAAAAATATAACCGACTCAAAACGCACTAAAAAGTAACTTGGCTGGCGCCGACTCCAAGATATGCTTAAGTAAATTAAAGCAACTAAATGACACAGGTTTTTTTTACTTCTTTTTTTTGAGTCGTTTTGAGTCAGTTCTATTTCTTGCTAAAAATTTTAATTTACTTAAATTACGGCAACTGAAAACTTAATTTATTAATTAAAATAAAAAAAAATAACATACCAGTTTGCACATTATAAAGGTAATCCGTCAAATTCACAACAGGACCGTGTCTAGAGGCTCTAGGCGGGATTGTTGTCAACAGCCGTGACTGCAATGCACCTTCGGGCAGTACCCAATCTTATATATAGGTGATCGAAGAACAATGTCCCGTCCGTGCTCGGAAAATCTAATCACCACACGAACTCCGATATATTCAATGATACCGGACATAAATGTTATTCACAATGTCGCATTAAGCGTTAACAACTAGTATCATCTCTATATTGAACCCGGATCATTCTAACAATAGGTAACTACATTAACGTACTAGTGATCTATTATAGCAGTCATATTCTCACAAAAAAGGACAAAAGGACTACTTGTGTAATATATATAATGTTTTTTTGGCAATTGTAGGTAAGTAGGTACCTACCATTTTTAGTAGGTATTAGGTATTTATAGATGCGCCATCGAAACGACAAAAAACGAATGAATTATTTTTTAAAATCTTAAAAACATTGTTGCTTACGATAGATTAGAAAAGAGATAATATTCGCCTGCTTTCGCATACCAGTCTTTTGTTTAGACAAACTACATATAGTTAAATAACATATTATATATTTATGCTTACACGCATATAAGTCCAACAGAAATTATTCAGATTTAAATTGAAGAAAATCTCCAACACCTGATAGCTATCAATAAATAGATAGGTATAGTTATAACTATCATCCAAAGCCCGCGACTTTGCATTGGAGAAGCGACGCGAGTCTATGCTCCATATAAGCACAATATAAAAGGAAGCCTGGTCCTGTAGTGGGCTGTTAGTATGCTAATATATAAGTAGAGCAATAGTGTGTGATGTTCGAGACCATCATCATCTTTCGACCGCCCCGTAGCACAGTCGATGTATAAGACGGAGGTCCTGGGTTCGACTCCTGGCAGTTATCAGAAAAAAGGCTATTATACATTTGCGTAGGTATAATATTACCTGAGTACCATGATTATACTGATTCATTCTATTCATATTCATTAGTTAGTAACATACCTACTACTAGGTACCTACTTTATAGTAGGTAAGTGGGTGATCTATTAAAATCATTGCATACAATTATTATGTACACATTTAAATAACTCACGATATCGTGATTAGAATTTATCTTCTATTGAATAAGATCAAATTAACACCTGCCTCGCTTGTCTCGTTGTATTGCTTAGCAAGATCGTCTACGAGTTTTGATGTCCGGGGTTCAATTCAAGGGTCAGGCGAATAAGAAATAAGGTTGCGGGTAGGCAGAAAGCGTATAGACGTTCTGTGTGCCTAGTGTGAGTTTGTAACCGATCGACTGCGTATAAACGTAACGGAAATTTATATGGAATTGAAGCAGCGCCATCTAGTAATAGCGAGAGTGAACGCTTTTAACGCAGTCGCTCGGTGAAAACTCGCACTTGCCCCACTGAACGCAGCGTTCTGCGCAACATTGGATCTTGCCATCTGTTCGGTTGTATGAAGTTATAGATAACCAGAAGAAAGCTGCATTGAAGGCGCCATTAGTAGTTTTTAAGCAGAGTATGCTTGTGTTTAATAAAAGAAATTAGTATATAATTCCGCACCATAGCTTTTAAGAAAGCATAGTTTTTAAGTTTATTAATGTGTTTACTAACACCGCTATGACCGTTGAAATAAACGATTTTTTTTTAAAAGAAGCGAGGTTTTTATTTTCCTGGTCAAGATGATTATTAACTAACATAAATCTAAAATAAGCTTGGGTCGGAGAACGGTTTCGAGCCGTTCGCACTCCTGCATTTCTGATACGCTTGATTTTGAACCCAATGTTATACTCAGGTTCATCTACTGGGCCGTTAATATAGTCATAAAACTATTACTATCCTAATCCCACCAACTTACACTCGAGCAGCTTGGTGGGTTTAAGCTCCAGATATTTCCTACAAGTCAGGGAGACAGATTCTTCTAGTGGGCCATTAAAACAATCATAAAACTATTATCACCCCAATCCCGCCAACCCACACTGGAGCAGCATGGTGGGTCTAAGCTCCAGATATTTCCCACAAGTCAGGGAGTCAGGTTTTTCTAGTGGGCAATTAAAATAGTCATAAAACTATTACGACCTTAAGCCTGCCAACCCATAATTTACCAGCATGGTGAGTCTAAGATCCAGATATTTCCCACCAATCAGGGAGTCAGGTTCTTCTAGCGGGCCATCCCTTTCCAACAAAAAAAGAATCATTAAAATCGGTTCATAAATGACGAAGTTATCCGCGAAGACACATAAAAACATTTCCCTTTTTCTGACGCAGTTAAGTAAAAAAAAAGTATGTAAGAACACTCCTCAGACTTTTTCCTTCACGAATACGTCATCATATCGGGGATCGGCCAAGCCGTTTGGAGGTTGTAAGGGAAGATATAAATAGTGCGGACAGACGCACAGACAGACAGACAGACAACAAGAATTTATAGCGTTCCGCAGAAATGCAAAAATATTAATGGACCCGTTGACCCACCACATTTCTGTAAATCGGGTTATTGGAGTGATATTTTTTTATTATTAACCGATTACTACTTATACTACATATAACATAAATAAATATCTAAAAGTATAACCTAAAATGTTTTCTCAATACTATACATAGCATAAATAATTTCTAATAGGTAGTATATATAACCTAACGTAATCCTAAAATGCTCATACATTTTTATTCTTTTTTTCAACTTTTATTACATAGCATCAAGTCAGCGTTTCAGGCAAAATAACTTCGATACGATTTGCTATTTTAAATATATAAAACAATTCAGTATGTACTTACAACGTAATTAGTATTCCATTCTATCTTCGTAACCTACATACCTATTTACTATGATTATACTTAACCATAACAGTTGTGTTCTTGAAACCAATTAACACAGCCCAGCGCCTTATATTCCTTAACCTTAGATACCACGTTACGTGATAGATAGGTAGTCGTAATAGTTGTCAGGATTTATAGCAAGCATAATAATTTAATACTATGCATAATTTTAAAGCCTGATTATCGATTTACTTTATGTATTTTCCATGTTTCATGCAAACCTGTTCAACCCTACTTCTAGATGAGTATTGCGGTCACAATAAATTAAAATATCCAATTTTTTCTTCACATAGGTATAACATAACGTTCGTTATGCTTTAAAAGAGGTTATTATATTAACATGCGGTTAAGGGGCAAGGGGCAGCTTTCACTTACGTTTCAGTCACGCCTGCGCCCTGAGTGATCAAAGTTTGTAAAAATTAAGTTCAAATATTTTAGAAAGCACTAATAATGCTTGTAGAAAAGCTAGATTGAACGGAATACAAAAGGCGGCTACGAAGCGATAAGGCCGCCTCTTGTATTGTACTTCTTTCATTTTATTGATTTTATTTCTAACAAGTCGCACGCTTAAAAATATAAATACTTAATTCAATATTTTGTTTTTGACCTTTGTTAATAAAACGACCTAAAATCAACATTTTCATAAGAATGAATCTACCTGCCAGCCGAAAACCATTTCATGACACCCAAACAAAGTTCCCCTTCAATTTTAACGATGCATGAAGCGATGTGTTTTGGTTTACAAATAAAATATATAAATAAATTGATTATGGTGCTAGACATTTTAAATATATTTTTTATGGAAATGTGTAATAAATATTTTTCCAAATAAAAGAACAAAAATATAAGAAAGTATATACATTTATTATTTCCTTAATCATCATCTAATTTCTGTCTCATATTTCGTTTAGGGTTATTAAATTTCCTCTTCTTAAACTCGACAGGTCCGTCGCCCAGGGACTCTATACGTTTCTCTTTGAACTCGATTTTCTCCGGTTCCATTACAACTGGCGGCGGAATCGATTCTTTTTCGGATTTTGGCAATTGCAGGTCGATATTTTGTTCTGGTCTGAAATAGGATCAATTAAATATTTTAATTACTAGCAGAACCGTAACCATCAATTTATGCGTCCTATGCCTTGTAACTGACTCTAAATAAGGTACTGTTTGTATATGGTTTGGTCATTTCTGAGCCCCTCCAGGTTCTGCGCCCTGTGCCTGGACGCCGCTGGCACTGATTACTAGCGCTTTGTAAAGGGTTTAATTGTTATTAATATTTATAGTGTGACGTCAAATTCAGCCACTTGTTTCACCACTGCCTGCGTTACTGACTCATCAATACATCTCAAAACTATACACTTGAAATCTGGCACAGTTAGTTATTCAATTAAATAAACAATGAACGATGAGCGAGATCAAACTGTAAACTGACAGAAACGAACCTTTTTTATCGATGTTCCAAACTTTGTATTAAAGGGGTAAATCTATCTTCTACATATAAAAAAACTCTTCTATTACTGAGTGGTGTACTGACTGACAGACAACGCACAGCTGAAACTACTGGCCGTAGAGAGCTGAAATTTGGCACGTATGTTTGTTGGGGGGAGTAGACATGTCACCGTCATGGGGGTCATGACCCCCCCCCCCTGGAACCGCGCTTGTAACATTTAATATGGAAAAATGTACATTTCTTTTGTTGAATAGTTATATTTAAACAATATTGGCTTTATTTTATTTCCTTTTATCTCATTATTTACACATTTTTTAATCAAACCTCAGTTTATTCATACCTCGCAAATGTCATAAAAACATTGAAGTCTTGGTTTGGTCTAGCACTCTCGGCTGACCCTTCAACTCTATTCAGAGATTACAATAATTTTGGGTTAAAACTAAAAAGGCCATCGGAACTCTATAAACACCTCAGGGTTACCAGAACGCACATTCTAGTTAAGTCCCAGGACGAACTAGTTGCATCACTTCCTAAAGACGAGGGTGCCGGAAAACTTGACTCTAGGCTTCAATTTTACAAACAATTTATGGCAGGGGCTCAGGTAAATAGAACCGGGTTGGGTGCAAGACGTAAAAAGGAAGACCAAGACATAATAAAATCTTTTCTTAAACAAGATGAGGACGACAACTACAAAGTGCATGCCATGAACCTAGAAATGCAAAATGAGTGGTTAAACTTAGGCGAGTTCTGCATCCCTCTGGCTCTGAAGTGGCGCGCCATGCTGTACGATTGGTCTCCTGCCTTATTGAAATTTTATCTTAATGCCTTTCAACTGACTCTCCCAGATGAGAGTAACCTAGTAAGATGGGGAAAAGCCTCGGAAAAATCTTGCTATACCTGTGGTGAGGCAGTGGGCACTGCAAGGCACTTATTGGTAGGATGCAAGGTGCTCCTGGACAGGGGTCTCTACTCACGCCGCCACGACAGAGTACTAGAAATCATACGTGAAGCTATAAGCCTTTCAGTAGCTAGGGCTCAAAAAGGGTTGACGACGAATAAAAGACAAACTAACTTCGTTAAAGCAGGCTCAAGTACAAATTCCACCAGCAAGCCTTATTCAATTCTGGGCTCTGCTCCTGATTGGACTATATTAATGGACACGTATGAAAAGCACTATAAAATCCCGGAAGACTTATTTCTTTTTTCCAAACAAATCAAACGTATAGTACTTGTTGAGCTTACAGTGCCGTGGGAAACAAACATCCCTAAAGACCATGTATTCAAAGTGAATAAATACTATGACCTTACTAATGAACTAACCAAAAATGGCTGTGGTTAGTTTATACGCGGTAGAAGTGGGTGCGAGGGGTATACCAGCGAAGTCTCTCTACAACCTGCTAAAAGACCTTGGCCTTACTAGAAGTGCAGTAAGCTCCATATTGGAACGAGTGTCCAAAGCTGCACTAGTAGGGTCCTTCCGAATATGGTTGGGCAGGGAGAATAACTTGAACAGAGGAGGTGAGTGTTGACGCGCGTCACAAAGGGTACCCTTAAACCTACACCCGTGTCACAAGTCTCGGGCTCTGTTCGGAGTTTTTCTCTCAGCCACGCGATGGACCCGGCACCCGCACGGTGAATCCATGGAATGCTAAGATATTCATCTCAACATAGTTTATATTGCATTTGTTCATAAGAATGAAAAATTTAATAAAAGGTGTTGTATTTACTGTAAAAAACGAAAAAACCCATGACTTGGGTATTTACCCGATAAATACCGGGTTGCTACCCATTTTGGATAAATACCCGGGTTGCTACCTTTTGGGTATTTACCCTTTGCCCATCTCTAATCCAGGGTGTCAGCTAACTCCATACCAAATTTCATTAAAATCGCTCCAGCCGTTTAATGGTGAAGAACAAACATACACGCTCACAAACTTTCGCCTTTATAATAGTAGTATAACAATTAAAGCATTGTTATTAACCGACGAAAAAAACCACCACGCATAACTTTTTACAGTGTTGTCCGATTTTGATAATTATTTTTTTATTAGAAAGGGCATACATCCAAGGTGGTCCCATTGTCCTCATGTTAGGATCTGATGATGATATCCTGGGGAAATTGAAGGAACTCTTTAAATTTTGGAGGCACGCTTACAGCGATTTCGGTTTTTGACTCGGTATCGGTAGCTTTTTAGCTACTAGTGCTATATAATATACTATGACAGTATAGTACGAGTACACTACGTGGCGATAAATCACTAAAAAGTAAAAAATAAAAATTTTTAACAAAAAATAGAACCGACTCAAAACGCACTAAAAAGTAAAAAATAACTGTGTCATTTAGTAGCTTTAATTTACTTAAGCATATCTAGGAGTCGGTGCCAGCCAAGTTTAAGGAACATTTATTTTACGTATTAAAGCAGTTTGTGGGTTCTAGGTAACATTCTTGAAAGTAGAAACCTTGGGTATTTGGCTTTTGTTAAAAATTTTTATTTTACTTAATTTATATATAATAATCACAATTTCTATATAAAACATTATGAGCAGTTGTCTATGATATAAAAGAGCGTTGATGTGCATGTATTAGAGAAAAGTCAATAACCGGTGCAGTGAGGTCTTCGCTTTGAACGGGAAATCGAAATTAATTTTCCTCACAACGGAAAACTCATATTCATAACTGAAAAGATGGATGGCATTACTTCAGGATTTTCCAACATGTTTTGACATTCATTTCTATCCAGTTATTTGGTTTTAGTAAAAGATGTTGGCAAAAAACTTATGCGTCATTTTCCAATATGGCTCTGTTTTATAAACTTTTGTTGTAAAACGGCTGGACCGATTTTGACTAAGAGACTACAAAATTAACAATTTTTAAAAATTCCGGAAATTTTTTAAGGAAAGCTACTTAATGACTGGGATATAACTTCACAGTTCCCATACAAAGTTATCTGACCACCCCAAAAGTCCAAATAGGTTAACAGGTAAGTGTTATGAGCCCTACACAGAGGACTTGGACTCATAGACTTGTGCGGAAATACTGGTGTGAGCCCACATTGGGTTCACAGACTGTAAATGTGTTAAGAACCCTTAGTAAGATATACATACTCTTTGACAACAGCTTTCCATGTGCCATACGGCCTGACGCAAGGCGCTGGTCCAAAAGGCACTTCGGTTTTAACAGGCTTCGGCTCATTTTTGTCCACGGCCAATTCTTTCATCTTCTCTCGCGCCATTAGAGCTTTTACTTCATCGATCGCCTCTTTCTGTTTTTGTTTCCTAAAATATACCATCATATATTAAGCAACACTTAACATAAAATAAAATGGTTCTAATATCCTTTTTAATTGTAAAATTTTGATCTATGGGGCAGTGGCGTGTGCAGTGGATTTTTAAGACAGAGGTTCTGGGTTCGATTCCCGGCTGGGCTAGTTAAGATTTTCTAAACTCATCAAAGTCTGGCCGGTGGAAGGCTTTGTGCTAGTTACCACCCTACCTACAAAGACATGCGATTTAGCGTTCCGGTGCCATGTCGTGCCGGAAGGGGTATGAATTTCATACTACAACATCAGATATGATTATAATTAAGGGCTAACTTGTAAAAAAAATAAAAATGATATTGAATTACTTGAGCATTTTTTCCCTTTTCTGTTCTTCCTTCTCTTTAAGTTTCTTTTCTTCTTGTTGTGCCAAAGACACAAAATTGTCTGGAGGATCCCACGTCGTCTCTGAAAGCATGGAATAGATACATTTAACTGACGAAACGGCTATAGCACTGCAAGATAGCATGTTCTTTTATAACTACTAAGCATTTTCTTTCTCCCAAGAAATAATTCTAGCGCCCCTTCTTCAAGATTAACATGACATAGGAAGTTAGTGGTGTTACACCCCTGTGCCTTACGAGAGCATGAGAAGCTATGTATCTTGTTCATCATTATTGAAAGGACATTGCCAAAAATTGTATGGAAGTGTACCCCAGGCCGCCCAGTAATGATATATATGTCATTAAATAGTGCAGATTTTCTATTTACAGAAAAACAAAGTTGTATGTAGCTATGCAGTCGCAGGAAAAAGTTATGAAGGTTGAAAAAGTTGACTTTTCATACTACGACGACAGTCACATGATTCAGAACACAAAAATAGATTGAATTTTTTATTTTTTTGATATATTTTCAAGTGGTTGCTATAAAACATGGGTAGTTGTTTAAAATTCATTGTGTATTTAAATAAAACAGTTAAATATGAGCATAAGTTTGGACAGCCTGGGGCAAATTTTGGAAATGTCCTTTGATAGGGATTGTTAAAGATTGAAACAAGTGAGAGTGAATTCTTAGTAATGGATTTTTCCAACAGGCTGGTAGATAATGTTAGTTTACCATTTGTTTGTGTATTCCAATAATATATGTTCCCATCATCACTCTTAATCTCTTGCCAGTCTGGAGTTTCTTTGGTATCCGAGGCTACCACAGCATCTTTACTGGTACTTCCTGAATTACCAAGCAGCTCATTAATACTCTGTACAAATAAAAGAATTATATCATTAGCCTTTACTGACAAACACCTTTCTGACCACCAACAGAAATTCTGCTCTCCTTCTTTGGGGTTTTTCCGACATATCATGTAATTCCCACCTTTGGGTTAAATGAACACATTGACGGACAGTACCGCCTGTGAATGTCAAGTAATCAAAAGTATTGTCACTACACCCCTTGACATTTAAGTTCAATAAACCAGTAGTAGAAAATTATACATCTTGAGACACATACTTTTCTAGGCAATTGTAAGGAAGAGCATGTTGTACTAAAGGTTTAGTTTACAGACTTTCTACTGTCACCACATAATGTTATCAAGTATTATAATAATAACTGTGTTGTGACAATACACCAATGGGCAATGTATTACAATAAGTATTGTTGCTGCATGCACAATCTGTGTTGTAGTACTGTCCGTCAACATGTTAAAAAATAGCCTGTGTTTCTCAAAGGTCATATTTGTTTTTGTACCAAAATTTAATAATGTTACAAGGATGGAAGCAGCAGCTAGATCTCTTTGGAACACATATCAATCACACTTGATCCCTAAGGATTTAAATTTTGTTCAAAGGTTTAACTGGAAAAAGTTAAAAGCGGCGGGAGACTATTTGATAATATGTACATTTTAGATGATTTAATTATACTCATTAGCTTGAATAAGTTTAATATCACTTGAAAATAATTTACTTGAGAAGTGAGGTCTGCATTGTTTTGGACATCCTTTAGGTAGGCACTCATCGCAGCAGCTTCCATCTTTTTCATCTCATCTTCAATCTTTTCCTGCTTTTTGAAATCCTTAGCACTTTTCTTACTGAGCTGTGATATGTGCTTTTTGACATTCTCTTTGTGCCTTTTCCCATTTTCGTGGAAAGATATAGACTGAAAATTATAAATTTTTATCTAAGTGAATTTTTATGTTGAAATGGTGTTAATTCCTTGGATAAAAATTATTATTTATTTGTAAATATGGATGGCTGCAACTGTGTCAAAGAAATTCTGTATTGTGATAGTTCAAAAAAAGTAGCCTATCTTGTCTCAGGTATCTCTATCAGCTATCTTTATATTAAATTTATATTTAAATTGGTTCAGTAGTTTAGTTTTGATTGAGTTACTTTCACATTTAATGACAGAGTTAATTTCAGATTTATGATATTAGAATAGATGTGCTTATAATATTGTGAAATAAGGGGTTAGAGCAAATATTATTTTGTATTTATTTAGAATTTTAAAATAAATTGCATAAGCAATAGACAAGTTATTTTTACTGGTTGTTTGGTAAATTCTACTTGAAAGCAATTTAGATGAAACTTACAAAAACATGATTTTTGTGGATATCATTAACAATAGAATGAAACAATGGTTGATAATGTTGCTTGTTAGTAAAATCTGGGTGTCAGTAACAGTTTTTGTTTAAATAATATGTTAGTGACAATATGATTTATTTTGAGTTAAATAAAATATTGTAATTAGCGGCTACTTTATAAAGGTAATACCATGTTGGATTCAACTTTTGTAGATTATAGATGTTTGAATGATCCTCATATATTTACATCTGTCTACATTAATTTATAGGGGCAAAACTAAATAATTTTTCCAGTATTCCTTCAACATTATAATAAAGAACATTGAAAAAACTTACAACTTTATTGTCAGCAAACCAGCATTTGCAAAATTCACAATATTTACGATCTTGAGACTTCCAGTAGGTAGTCCTACGAATAAAAAAAGAATATATATATTTGACTGGTTATTTAATAGAGTGTTATTAGATATAGTTTTAAAAAGATATAGATATAGGGTCAACGTGGGTATAATTGACCTGTGTCTTACTGTGACCCTATACTAAAAAAACTTTCGAATATAATTTGTTTGGTAACATTCAGGAGGTTTGTTAACTCACATTTTAAACAAATAATTCCATACATATAAACTTTTTTACAAATATTAGATTAGATTAGGCACAGAAAATGATTAGAGATTAAGAAGATGTAACAAGTATTATGAAACAAAATATAAACAAAGTTTAAAAGGCTACTCAATAATTCAATAGTATTTATTTTATTATTATTGACTGCACACACTTAGTTATGACACTAATACCCTATATACATCCTATTCTATGGACATAGGCAAAGAGTATAATAAATAAATTAATAATGGACATAGAAGAGTAATATATTGGGAATATTCGTGTGGTAATGTTTATATACTCTTGACTCTTTGGAATATTCCTAACGGCATAGACTAAAGACTACTAGATGGAGTCATAACGCGGCTGTAGGTTCAAGAGCGTGACAGACTTATTTCATTCGGCCTTTATTAGAAACTGATACAAGATTATTTTTTGTCCCTTTCAGCGTGTTCGTTTTTATTATTTGTCAATAGTGGAATTTGTGACAGACAAGGGACATATCTGAGCAATTATTAGCTTTTTATTAAATTTGCTGATAAATAATATAACTTTGCGGTTACTATATTAATTTAAACGTTATCGTGCTATGGTGGGTTGTAATATTTTCGGTTGCAACAGTCGCAGCGAACAGAAAATCGAAGGAATTACGTTTCATACGTAAGTAGGCATAAACTTCATTGATTGATGATTTAAAGCTTAGATATGTTATTTTTTAGCAAATTTCATGTATTATGCGTTTACTAAACTATCTTATAGAGAGACGAATATCTTAGCATTCCATGGATTCACCGTGCGGGTGCCGGGTCCATCGCGTGGCTGAGAGAATAACTCCGAACAGAGCCCGAGACTTGTGACACGGGTGTAGGTTTAAGGGTACCCTTAGTGACGGCCGTCAACACTCACCTCCTCTGTTCAAGTTATTCTCCCTGCCCAACCATATTCGGAAGGACCCTACTAGTGCAGCCTTGGACACTCGTTCTAATATGGAGCTTACTGCACTTCTAGTAAGGCCAAGGTCTTTTAGCAGGTTGTAGAGAGACTTCGCTGGTATACCCCTCGCACCCACTTCTACCGCGTATAAACTAACCACATAGCCATTTTTGGTTAGTTCATTAGTAAGGTCATAGTATTTATTCACTTTGAATACATGGTCTTTAGGGATGTTTGTTTCCCACGGCACTGTAAGCTCAACAAGTACTATACGTTTGATTTGTTTGGAAAAAAGAAATATGTCCGGTCTAGATGTCGTAATAGCTAAGTCTTCCGGGATTTTATAGTGCTTTTCATACGTGTCCATTAATATAGTCCAATCAGGAGCAGAGCCCAGAATTGAATAAGGCTTGCTGGTGGAATTTGTACTTGAGCCTGCTTTAACGAAGTTAGTTTGTCTTTTATTCGTCGTCAACCCTTTTTGAGCCCTAGCTACTGAAAGGCTTATAGCTTCACGTATGATTTCTAGTACTCTGTCGTGGCGGTGTGAGTAGAGACCCCTGTCCAGGAGCACCTTGCATCCTACCAATAAGTGCCTTGCAGTGCCCACTGCCTCACCACAGGAATAGCAAGATTTTTCCGAGGCTTTTCCCCATCTTACTAGGTTACTCTGATCTGGGAGAGTCAGTTGAAAGGCATTAAGATAAAATTTCAATAAGGCAGGAGACCAATCGTACAACAAGGCGCGCCACTTCAGAGCCAGAGGGATGCAGAACTCGCCTAAGTTTAACCACTCGTTTTGCATTTCTAGGTTCATGGCATGCACTTTGTAGTTGTCGTCCTCATCTTGTTTAAGAAAAGATTTTATTATGTCTTGGTCTTCCTTTTTACGTCTTGCACCCAACCCGGTTCTATTTACCTGAGCACCTGCCATAAATTGTTTGTAAAATTGAAGCCTAGAGTCAAGTTTTCCGGCACCCTCGTCTTTAGGAAGTGATGCAACTAGTTCGTCCTGGGACTTAACTAGAATGTGCGTTCTGGTAACCCTGAGGTGTTTATAGAGTTCCGATGGCCTTTTTAGTTTTAACCCAAAATTATTGTAATCTCTGAATAGAGTTGAAGGGTCGGCCGAGAGTGCTAGACCAAACCAAGACTTCAATGTTTTTATGACATTTGCATCTAGTTTTGCCAGATGGGTTCTGCCAATATCATAAACGAGGAATGGCCAAGTCAGACGTGAAGTGAGATAGTTGTCATAGACCCACGCTTTTTTTATATTGTTAATGGGCTGTTGGTCTACCTTATTAAGGTCATTTATGAAGTTATCGACGACTACCTCAAGGGATGGTGTGCGTCCTTTGTAATCAATCTTTCTACCGAGGAACTTAAAAGGCAATGCTTCAGCAATGGTGGTTACACTTTGGCCACTAATAGAGAGACCCGGATCATAAGATGTAAATTTAGTATTTCGTCTCCCCAGACATAGACAGTGACATTTGCTTGGCTTTACCCTCAGCCCACCAGTCCATGAGCAGAACTCATCCACTACATTCAATAGCTCCTGACAATGTTTTGGGTTTCGTGTCAGTAAAGCAAGGTCATCTGCAAAAGCTAAGATGGACTCTGTATATTTATTGTTAATTTTAAACCGATAGCCCCATTTCTTTTCTTGAACAATTAATTTATCTATTAGAATATTGATGACTACATTAAAAGCTATTGGGGATAAGCAGCAACCTTGAAACAGCCCCACATTGTAATGTAGGGGTTTTGAGTACTCATTGTTTACTGCTATGGTGAATTTCAATTTTGAATAGTAAGAAGTGATTAAATCAATAACTAGATCAGGAAAATTGTACCACCTCAAGGCGAAAGTCAATAGATCATGCTGGACAGAACCAAACGCATTTTCTAGGTCTATCCAGCAGATCGTAATTTGCCTTTCATATTTTCTAGCATCCTTGAGACTTTCGCCTAGAAGTGAATTGTGTTCCAGGCAACCAGAGATTCCGGGCAAAAACCCTTTCTGGTGATTAGGCCTGAAATACCTATTGTTTATCATGTGCTTTGTCATTTTTGTTTGCAATATACTGAAAAATAATTTAGAAATAGTATTAGTTAGAGCTATCGGTCTAGTGTCCTTTGGATGAGTTACTTCGACTTTTTTTGGGATGAGGACAAAAATCGCTTCGCCAAATGTCGCTGGTATTTGTTGTCCTAGCCAGATCTTATTAAATATGTTTAAGAGATGTTTACGGACTGAAGCACATTTTTTGTACACAATATAGGGGATGCCATCAGGGCCTGGTGCAGATTTAGATGTTTTCTTCCTGATAGTATTGTTTATTTCCTCTATGGTGGGTGGAATACTTTGAAAGTTTGCTAGAGGATTGCTAGGCCTTAGTGTATGAGGATCTGAATATAGCCTCCCATGTCTTGG
This sequence comes from Mycalesis mineus, assembly GCA_034621355.1. Taxonomy (NCBI): domain Eukaryota; kingdom Metazoa; phylum Arthropoda; class Insecta; order Lepidoptera; family Nymphalidae; genus Mycalesis; species Mycalesis mineus. The sequence continues at coordinate 12,934,359 of CM067889.1, read as the reverse complement.
TACCTCATATGTGCTTTTAAAGTGGTCGTAAATCTGCTCATTGGTTAGGAAAATAATATTACGTATTTTACGATATTTTAAAACATAACGTTTTATGATGTACTTTAAATGTTGACATGTCATGTAAATAAGGCTGATTTGCTGTCTCACGAGTGGACACGCTATGGGCTCTATCTAGTAGTCTTTAATCTATGATTCCTAATGGAGTTATTTTTTTTAAATTTATTTAACGATCTGGAATCGAGTTCTTTATGGCATTTCATTAAATCATTACTATTATATTTTTCCAAACCACGCACAATTTCCTATTTTGTGAAAAATATTGGCCAGACATTCGTAAAGATTCTTGCGATTAGTGTTGCCTATCGATAGTCGACTATCGCTAAACTATCGATAGACAATCGATAGTTGACGTCATATAAATAGTATTGGTAGCCTATCGATACTATGGATGTTATCTACACTATCGATAATATTGATACTATCGAAGACCGATATACGTTTAGGAGTAATACTGTCGATAGTATTGATAGTATCGATAATTCACACTATCGATAGTTTAATGAACTGCGATAGTATTGCTTTCCAATAATCAATGACGTAGTTAGAAAATATATCATAAAAATATTAGTATAGTAAACGTATTAATCAATTAACAGTGAGATGGGGAGCATTAGGCAATTGCTCCCAATTGCCTAATGCTCCCCATACCTTCCTTATGAATGGAGGGGTGCCGAAGCCTCCGCTTGGGCACCCCTCCATTCCTCAAAATATTTTCTAGATATTTTGAGTTTTCTACCATAATACTATAAGAAGTTCATAGGTAGTTTAATAACTGACAGCACCGCTCATAAAAAGTGTCAGCTAACATTTCACTTGGTTGTCAAGTTACATGCGCTTAACGGTTTGTTGCGTACTAAAGTAAATATTTTGATTGTGATTTGAAGTAACATCACGAAGAAATCTGCAAGAAAGTGTAAGTACCTATGTTAACTTCTTCTGTTGTATTTACTGAAGAATATATTTACCTGTCAATTAGGATTCAACATTTGATAAAATAAACTTATTCAAATTTATTTGAAAAGTGAGGGTATGGGGTAGGAGGGAGGCTTGGGCATGTCCAATGCTCCCTTTGTTTTCAGTGTATTTTCCCTCTCGGTGGGTAGATTTGGGCACCCCTGTCGGGAGACTTGCGTACTGTTTTTAATATGCACGATATTGCTTCACTATGCTTAAGTAATATATAACATTGCTATAAAAAATTGTCTTACAAACATTTTTTCTTATCAGATTATAACAGTTTTATTATCATTTATGTAAAAAAGTGCCTAATGCTCTTCTACCTTCCCAACTAGGTCTATTGTCTGGGAAATTACAATTTAAATTAACGGATATATTATCTTAGATTAGGTATATAGGATCTAATGTAACAAAATTACTTGCAGTGTTTCCACACAGCGATTTTCATTATTTCCACCTTTATTCATTTCTACCGCTTTATGTCCTAGTATAAAAAATCACGGATAAGACGTTTAATACTACTTTTTCAAAATTATAATTATGGGTTTTATTTAAACACTCTGTAGTTTTTGGCCTAAAATTGCATAAAATATTATGTTGAGATTCAACGATAATAATCTCATAATGTTTATTGTTTATTACTTGAAAACTGGCAACACCACTGCTTACTTTTGTGATGTCGCCTTCGAGTATCGAGTGTCGTCGTCTTTTTTAAAGTTTTATCAAGGTGAATTCCCTGTTTATTTATACTAAAAATATCAATTATACTTTAATTATCAAATATATAAATGTTTAAATACTCTAAACTACTATTTTTTGTATTGTAAATACTCTTTATTCAAATACACTGTAGGTCGGCCATATTAAAAATAGAAATTCGTTTGTAAATTTTATCTTTCCTAATCATCGTAATCGATCGCTTGTTTGGATGTTGTACGCTTATTAATTAAAATTTGTGTTTTAATCTGAGCGGCGGGAGTTTTAGTTATGATAAACAACTAGGATTGTTTAATTCTTTTCCTATCTAGTTTCAGAGTATAACTGTATACACAGTACCTATGTATTGCTTGTTGACGCGTCTCGTAATCTGCATCAGTTATACATACATATACATTTCATAGAGAATTGATAAAATTATTAAACTGCCCTTTGTGATTTTGTTTCAGATATTCCCTGCTAAGTTTGTGGACGTGATAAACTTTACGTAGCATATGTATTTAAAAGTGACTTATTGTGAAATTTGTTTAGTGTTGGACTACAATAAAATAAATACTTGTGATAAGTTTCTAATTTTAGTCACCCCTAGTGGGCATATTTGGCAAAAATGATGACCGAAAATAGAATTAGTTCAAGTAATCACGTCGGAAACATGAGTAATCAAAAAGGGTAAGTTAGTGTTCTACAGTTTTCTTTGTTGTATAGTATTGACTTTCTCTTAACCGCAATTTTCCCTTGCAGAGAATTAAATGATAAAACAGACGACATTGGGTGGAAAGCGAAATTAAAACTACCCCCCAAAGACAGAAGAATCAAAACCAGTGTAAGTTCTCCAAGTGCATGTGTTAATTATATATTTCATACCCACTAAACTATTGGTATTATAATTATAATAAAATACTTTTGTATTTAGGATGTCACTGACACAAGAGGTAATGAGTTTGAAGAATTTTGTCTCAAAAGAGAAATATTGATGGGAATTTTTGAAAAGGGATGGGAAAAGCCATCCCCTATTCAGGAGGCTTCTATTCCTATTGCACTTAGTGGTAAAGATGTATTAGCAAGAGCCAAGAATGGAACTGGCAAGACAGGCGCTTATTGTATTCCAGTTTTAGAACAGGTAAACATTTTTGTGTGAAACTTAATTCTTGGTAAATTATGCATTGACAATATGGTAATATTGTGCAGATTTAATGATACTAAAGCATAAAATCTATAAAGTTTAAGTATATTAATAATTTATGTAAAATGTATTCATTTATATACATGAATTATTATTTGTGTACATAAAAAAGAGATGTGTAATTCATACATTCCAAAAATGAAACCATAGTGTGAAGATATTAAGATGTAAAAGGAGACCTAAAAATTTAATATTTATTTATCTTTGGTACGAAGGAATGAACTTCCATTAAAAAATATAAACTATGTTAAATCTCATGATGATAATGTTTGGATTCCCCTTCACTTGATGATAAGTGATAAAACCAATTCTGAATGTACTACATTTTAATATTAATACTTCGTGTATAAAAAGAAGATCTTTATATTCAGTATATTTTCTTTAAGGTTGACCCTAAAAAGGATGTTATACAAGCTTTAATTGTTGTGCCGACCAGAGAGTTGGCATTACAAACATCACAAATATGCATTGAGCTTGCCAAGCACACAGACATTCGTGTTATGGTCACCACAGGAGGCACAAATTTGCGAGATGACATCATGCGTATTTACCAAAATGGTAAGAGAAACTATTTATTAAAAGTTTTGTTGGACAAAACCTGTATTCTACATGTATCTTCTTCTGTAGCATCTTACCTCAAATTGTAGCTTGTATTATGTATGGAAGATCATCATCATTATACACAAATATCATAGACATGGGTAGTTTTTTGGCCATCTAGAGGGGAGTGTACCAACACTGCACTGTTGAAGATACTGATACATAAAACTAGCGACCCACCCCTGGCTTCACAGGAGTGCAATAATGGTACCTGCATTTTGAATCTTTTATATCTTGAAAAATATTTACTTAAATTACATGCTCTAAAGGCAATAGTGATCTATATTGATTGCACAAAATATGTAAGATACTTGATTAGATTAGGATTCATGTGGTATTGCTTAAAATTGCTTAGTAAATAAGCCATTACTTTTGGTTAAAAGTGAAAGATAAAAAATGGTTATTGTGGGTAATCCCTAAGAGATAGACATATACCATCTCTAACTTTTTCTGAGCCAGTTTATCTGATAAAAAAAAACTGCATAAAAATCGGATGCGTAGTTTTAAAGATTAAAGCATACATATGGACAAACATATTAAAGCTACTTTGTTTTATACTATGTAATGATAATACACACAGAGACATTGTGGATATCAAACCAAAGTTGCAGTGGGCATAGACTACACTCTGCACTTTTCAGCCATTAAAACTGGTCAAACTAGGAGTGCACAATTTAAACAAATATTTATTATAGGTTAGCCCTGAACTGCATTCACACCTGATGGTAAAGGATAATGCAATTTAAGATGGAAGCGAGCTAACTAAAAGTAGGATAGTATCCATATTCCATTGATTTCTATGTTACATTATATTAGAACGCTAAACTGCTTGGCGACAAGTCTTTGTTGGTAGGGTATCCAGATCAATTCAGAAAATAATCTCTAATACATACAAGTGTTGTTATACACTACAAATTCTAAAAAATCTATAGAAACAGTAACTTTAGGAGTTTTTTAAATTTCTTTTTTACCTTACATATTGTAAAACAAAATCTGCCGCCACATATGTCTGTTCAGTATAAACTTAAATAATAATGAAAGGACTGTCATGTGATCTTCACCAATAGATTTCCTGAAGATTTAGGTTCCTCACAGAGGTTATAGTATATAACTTGTTAATGTTTTATGTAAATTGGATAAAATGTGACAACAATTGAAAAGGTTAAGTTAAAAACATTTATGCCATGTAGGAACTTAATCAAGAACTTTATGTATTTAAGATATAATAAAAAAATGAATAGATTTCCTTATTTTTATTAGGACTACAAAAAAGTTTGCCACAGCTGTAATCTATCTTTTGAGGATAACTTGCTGTACTGATTTTTTTTTTAAACGGTTATATATATTTTCTGTGTTTTTGAAGGTTGCGTTTGGTATCTGCTAGTTATAATTATATATCAGTCCAGTTCGGTGATTCAACATAATGAGGGAGTGGGAACTGATATGTGGAAATGTCCAGCAGTGGACAGATACAGGCTGTCCATGATGATGATGATAATTGTTTACTGCTAGGATCAATTTTAATTTTTTACTTACAACACTTGCTAAAAAATATCATTTAGAGATCATTGTTGTCAATGACTATTGATTGTTTCAGTCCAAGTTATAATTGCCACACCAGGGCGTATAATTGATCTCATGGATAAACAAGTAGCAAAGATGGACCAGTGCCGGATGCTGGTACTGGATGAAGCAGACAAACTTCTTTCTCAGGACTTCAAGGGCATGCTGGATACTGTGATATCACGGTATTAACACTCTAAATATCTAGCAATCTTGTATCAACATTTACATAAGAAATTTGAAAAAATAATACCACCAAATATATTAAAAGTATAAAATAAAACATACATGTATAATTGCATGATATTTAATTTATTTTTATTAAATTTAACATTTAATTTCAGACTACCAAAGGAGCGTCAGATTCTACTTTTCTCTGCAACCTTCCCGTTGAGTGTCAAACAGTTTATGGAGAAGCACTTAAGAGAGCCGTACGAGATTAATCTCATGGAGGAGCTTACACTGAAGGGAGTGACACAGTACTACGCGTTTGTGCAGGAGAGACAGAAAGTGCACTGCTTAAATACACTCTTTTCAAAGGTAATTAGATTCATAAATTAAACAGTATGTCCGTCATTTCCCTTTTCATAGCTAAACTGTTGTTAAACTGATTTTTTTGTAATTTTTCAAGATGATTCTCTTAAAAATTGGTACATGTACTTAGTGGTTAAAAAAATTTTTTTTTGTTTAGTAATATTGTTCATGTGACCCCAGTAAATTTAAAATAATTAAAATAATTTTCACCCTTAAAGGGTGAAAAGGGGAGTTGATATGTATATTGACTTACACGCAGACAATCCTGTGTATTTGTTAAAATTTATTATTTTTATAAATTTTCAATTGGTTGTTTATTCTGACACTGGCTTCTGTAACACAGTAATAACTAGTACAGGAGGCAGGCTTCAAATTTACAGTGAGTAGTAGTTTGTAATAAATAAAGATTTATTTATTTAATCTTGTTGCAATAGTGCAAATAATTAGATTGGTCTTATATTGAACATATTTCAAATCATTTAATTTAATAGCCTGATTTAAATTCAATAAGCCACAACCAGTAAGTAATCCTTACTTGGAAACTATGAAGTTGCTTTATACCAGCAGTATTTATTCTTTAGTAGGTATATACATTCATGAGGCCATCAAATTGTATGATTGTAGCTGACAGCTTTTCAACCAACTGGATCTCTGTATTATATAATTGAAACTAATATGATTTGCCTAACAGAAAATACCTGTCAGGGAAGGTAAAGGAGTAATTCAAATTTCTGTTAAATATAAGTACCTGTCATGAAATGTTCTCACACAAAAATGTATTCCAGAGATAATTATTAATAATACAATTATAACTGCATATTATCTCCCACAAGTATGATAAGATATACATTTTTATATTTGTACACTTTACAACATTTTTGATAACCCTATAAACTTACAATAAACACACAGAATTATCTGTGTTTGTGATTCTTATTAATGGATAGATAAAAACATCTTGTCCTACATAAATAGTATTTATTTAAATTTGGGTGGTTATTTGAAACAGGCCATATCCAAGTCACAAATTACTTTAATTAAACAATTTAAATGCAAAAATTAGGATTGAAGTAGGCAGCCATAAAACACAATTTAGTTACATCTGATCCTTGAGTAAATATAACTCTTTTTCATCTGTCCTTCTTTATATAATCCTTTGTCAAGTAAAAAGTATTAAAGATGATCTTGAAATGGCTAAACATTATTTAACTATTACTAGTAAAATTCTCAATCATAATATTTAACAAAACCAAAATCTGTATTGGTAGGGAGCAACAATGCCACTGACAAATTAACAGAAGTATTTTCAACATAGTTATGTAAATCTAGAGACATCATCATCATTATTACCAGCCTGTAGACGTCCACTGTTGGACATAGGCATTTTTTAGGGACTTCCAAACACAACAATCCCGAGCCGCCTGTTGCCAGCGCCTCCCTGCGACTTGTTTGATGTCGTCAGTCCACCTGGTTGGGGGTCGACCAACGCTGCGCTTTCCGGTGCGGGGTCGCCAATCTACCACCTTGGGCCCCCGAATTCCATCAGCTGTTATATGATATGCGATAAGAAAGTAAACACATCAGTAGCAACCTGATCTTAATATACATGTTGTATTATATTAAAAAGCAAGTACATTGCATTCCAGAACCTTAATGATCCTTTGTTTCTAGAATGTTCGTATCAACTTGCAGTCTCGTATTTATTGTGTACAAACACCAAGTGCCTTTCGTAATAAGTAGTATAATATGATATGTATCTACTAATTTGCAATATTAAAATTTAATAGATTTTTTAAGTAGTTATACTCAAAAATTTAATTCCGTGAAACTCTGACATTACCTGATGTTTCTTAATCTTTTTATATATACAATTCTCACAAAAAAGATTACTAAAAAAAAATATTCATTGGATTCTAAGAATAAAATCAAATGCGATTCCGATTCCCACACTAGACAAGTTTGAATTATTGTTAAAATGACACTTTTGTTCCAGTTGCAAATCAATCAGTCCATTATATTTTGCAACTCGACCCAAAGGGTAGAGCTTCTGGCGAAGAAGATAACCGAGCTGGGCTACTGCTGCTACTACATCCACGCGCGCATGGCGCAGGCGCACCGCAACCGCGTGTTCCACGACTTCCGCGCCGGCCTGTGCCGCAACCTTGTGTGCTCTGACTTGTTCACGCGCGGCATCGACGTGCAGGCCGTCAACGTTGTGATCAACTTCGACTTCCCGCGCATGGCCGAGACGTACCTGCACCGCATCGGGCGCTCGGGCCGCTTCGGCCACCTCGGCATCGCCATCAACCTGATCACGTACGAGGACCGCTTCGCGCTGCACCGCATCGAGCAGGAGCTGGGCACGGAGATCAAGCCCATCCCGAAGGTCATCGACCCCGCGCTCTACGTGTCGCGCGCCGACGACGACGACGCCGACAAGTAACGCAGCGTGCGCAGACAGAGTAACACAAAAACAAAAACTTATTTGTAAAAAGTGTAATGAATTTATTGTAACAAAATGTGCGTGTATATAGTTTATCGTGGTATAAGACTTGAACCTGAAAAAGGGTTAATTTTTTAAAGTGTATATAATAAACATCGGGGACTTACGAAAGGCACCTTGAGTTCTTTGTCCATATTGGATTCTGTGCGTGGTTTCCTAAGATTGTTAAAAAGTAAAATATTTATCTGAGTATCCTACTAAACTTGTGAGAGTCTATCTAAATTTGTCAGTTGTCTAAACATAAATTGTGGTAGACTTTTGAAATGTGCATCTTTGCGTACCCTACCCATATGGTAATGCTCGGGCTAGCGCTGGTTTCATTTTGTGCAAAACTTAACATTGATGGTAGTCTGGAATATGGGTAGGCATTAAGTCTAGCTCGAGATGAACACATTAAAATAATAAATTATTTATTTTGATAAATCAGCATATGTGGTGTTGTTTCTGTCCGCTTGAAACAATGTTCATTTAATAAAGCCCTCCTTTGTCCTATATTGAGATCAGGTTAAAGCAATGCAATAGCAACACAAGTTTTCACTAAGTAGGTCTTATCAAATTATAAAAAAAAATATAAATATATTATAGTGACCTCTTAATATTTCTCATGTAGAGTAAAATATATTGTGTTAACCTGATTTTAAAGTTGTTTTTTTAGTTTAAGCGGAAGAAGTCACAGTGAATGAAAAATTTAATGAAAATTAAATTTGTGTAATTTAAATGGTGGGTTGTTCAGTTGTTCAGATCGGTTGCGACACTTCGTTGATCATAAAACTTGTGAAGGAAGTTAGGGCAACCTTATAAAGCAGAATAAAGAAAGTACTGTGACTAACTTACAAAGTGGAGCAATGGAATCACATTGTTAGGCTTGCATTGTGAACGTTGCTCTGCTTAGGGGTAATGGATAAGAGCGTTTGTGTTCAATTTAATGTAAAACTGCTCTTGGGGAATCTAAATCTTTGGGATGTCTTGTGAAGAGTTATATGTATTGGTCTCAGTCAACATCACAATTTTGATAAAATTTAGTTTTATGCAAACCTTTCCATCAGTAAGCACTGTTGTGTGTCAGTACTCTTCTTGGAAATTGCATTTTTTAGTGAAACAATTTTACATTGTTCAAATATCCTGTCTGTGATATTCTTTGTGCAAATGCCTGGTATTGTGTGCGAGTGGCAATTGGATGAAATTGTATACCTATTCATTTCGTCTTCCGAATAGCTGTTAGATCTAAAGGATGTTAAAATTGATGTGAATGATATAGTTATTAATTATTTCCTTTATTATTTCAGAAAGAGTAATCGTCTTTGAATAAGAATTTGGTCATTATTTTTACCATCTGATCTTTGAACCAGGCAACTTAACAATTAATGTAATTAGTCGGCATATCATTGATATTTTTGTAAAAATGTAATAGATTCAAGAAATCATGCTCTATTATTATACAAATAAATTATTTTTTTTGTATATTTTATTATTGGCACATCAATGGGGACTTGAATTGATTGTACTTTTTAGTTATGTTCGTACTATATGCATAATTAATGCGAAGGTGGAGGCGAATTAATACTTTCTCAGTTTTGAGGAGTTGTTTTAATAATAGTTGTTCGCTCGCTTCTTCATTCGTATATACATATATGTACCTGGTGGTCAAATTCAAATGATATGATTAATGTTGCTTTGGCTCTAGTGACCAACTGAAAATTATATGTAAAATGGTTTGTGATAGTAGAAGTTTTTTATGAATATGTTTATTTTGTAGCGAGACCAAAAGAGATGTGCTAAAAATATAGATAAATATTTGACAAATGAGTCTATATAATGTATAATATTCTTTTCTCTTTCCTGTATGAAAAAAAATATATTCTTGTTGAAAAATGGGCCAAGAATAAACTCTTCACACAAAAATATTTTTATTATTTTGCAACCTTCCAAATCTATACAGGGTTACTGGAAACACGTAGCGATCCTTTTAGGGCTAACGCTAAAACTGGTGCGGGCGCACGCCGCGGGCCACAAATCCGCGCGTGGGCACCCGTCGCGTGCGCCCGTCTCAGTTAGCGCTGCTAGTATAATTTTGATGTCGAGCGTGTACAGTTGTGTGGAGTATACACCCGCGAGCGTGCACCCGCGCGAGTTTTAGCGTTAGCCCTTAGGGGGTGATAGAAGAGACCATTAGCTATCAAATTTCCCTCGGGGAACATAGGTTAAAAATGTACCGATTTTCAAAAAAAAAAAACATTTTTTTTTCAAGAAAAGTGGGTCGCCCTACTTATCTGGATTTTATAAAACAACGTGCGTAATTAATGGTTGTTTTCGATGATGATTGTTGATTTAGTTAGTCAACATAGATTGAAGATTAATACTTAAAAATAATACAAAAAAGAACAAATGTTGTACTGTTTGTAAATGACCCTAAAACTCTAAATTTTTTTACATTTTATACAGTTTCCTGTGACTAAATGCAATTTTATTGCAAAAAATTACCTAGTAACTTTATCGGCGTAATAGTTTAATAACAAGTACGTCTTATTAGCTAATTCCAACGCGGTATAAAAAAATAAAAAAAGTTGAAAAATGGCTGCGTAAATGGACTCCATCGAGAATAAGTGAAAAATCGTAATTTTTATAATTAATTTATTTTACTCAGGTAACTCAAAATTACAGCCGATTTTAAAATTGTGACCCCTATTTCTAATGCTAGCACACATTCTAGTCCTTAATTGAGTTTTTACAACGTTACTGGATAATAATATTTCATTTGCGGCATTGACATATTAATACAATAGACTTCGGGTCAGCGCTAAAAAGTGTCCGAACTAAAAGAGAGCTTTTTTTTTTTAATAAGAAATAAGCCCGCGCTTGACCACTATCTCACCTGATGGTAAGTGTAGATGTGGTCTAAGGTGGAACGCGCTTGCTTAGAAGATGCCTAAGAAGCTAAAACGCGAAAAAGATTTCTAATCGCATTCAGTCTCATATTAGCTTGCTGAGAGAAAACACGTCAATAATGTTTTAGAACAACGTATTTTGTTGTTTAGTATTTGAATTTTTTAAATCCTTCATTTTTGAATTGAAAATAATTTTAATTAATAAACTTTTATTTTTTGTCATGAATATTAATCAAAGAAGTTTTACTATAATGGTAAAATGGAACCCTTCCGTCCGTCCGTCTATAAGAATTATGTATATGAAATTTGGATCAGTTAATTAAAACACCTAACGTCATTGTAGTAAAAAAATATATATTGGTTGGTACCTACTAGATTTATCCCAGCATATAGGTAGAGGTCACTGATACATTTAAACTTTGCTGTGAATATATTTAATATACTTAGGTTAATAATTATAGCTTAATATATTATAGGTTAAAGATGCCAAAAAAAAATCCAAGCTACCTACTCCACACCATTTATGTTGCCCTATTTTCACGAGAAGCTGCCATGTAAAAAAAAGGCTGCCATGGCAACCGTCAGTCAAAGCTGATTACTTATTGCAAGCAATTAGACAGTTGCATATTAGATTGTATATCAATAAATTAAGACATATATTACAATGTTTTAGATTGTTTACATTATATCTTGATCACACATGTGTAAGATTAAGATTAATGTAGCAGGATAAGTAAATTATTTACAGTTTTAGTTTTTATAGGTTATATGTTCGTTACTTCAAAATCTGAGCTGTTTACGAATTATCAGAGTCCTTAGGGCATATAAGGTCAGATCAAGTTATAAAACAGCAGTACAATTAAGTAATAAAAACCACAAAAATGTCAGACGATAGTGAAATGATTACAAACACAAGTCGCAGCCGTCGAGCGAACAATTATCGGTGTTGCCTTCTGATTTGCCAATCTTCTGATTTTCGTAATTCATTATTTTTAATCGGTGTAAATTAACAATAATAATTATTGGACAATATTGATAAAAAAAATGAGATTTTATTTGGATTGGATTGGTGTCTTTGATAATGAAATGAATCTAAATGAACATTTATCCATGTTGCCGTCATAATTTTAACTTATCAGTAATCTTTTGGTATTGCATAATTCATTATTTTACACGGTCACAAATAATTAAAATAATAATTGCACAATATTGAGTAAAAAATTGAGTATTTTCCTGTGTTAGCGTAACTTCCAGACACTAATATTTATGTCAACATGCTTTTCGCCATAGCTGGTTGTATAATTGTCGAGGGGTGTTTTAAATTTAATAAAAAGGCGATATAATAAATATAAGTGTTTATTAAGAATCATTCATTCAAATTGGATATTTAAGTTAGAAATAAGTACATAAAATCAGGTACCTAATAATTTACAAAAAAAGATATATAAGTATTTTTGGATTATAATGGACGACAGATGACAGTAAAAGAAAGGCGAACACAAGTCACTAAAATTTAAAAACATTATTTATATAAAGATGCCATCCGTTACAATTAAATAGTAAATAAGTTAAAAATTAAATTACTATTCTCTACGTATTGATCTCTTATAAAAAGCATGCACAATCAGCGAACAAATAACGTCCTCACTAAATGAGTGCCAAACACAGGTTTTCGGTAGACTTTTCAAGTAGTTTATCAATGCAAGGTTGAATTTGTTCTGAATTTGGGGTTTTATTGGAAGCAGTTTAATGTTAAATGTTAAGCATATAGTTTTTACATGTTCTAAAACTACATGATTGTGCGTCCTTTTTAATAAGAGGTCAATATCCCTACGCTACTAATGTATATTTTTGATACGAACATACAAAAAGTTTTATTATCTGTTTTTACACCAAGTCCATTGTAGTTGTAGCAGAAATGAGCTAAGTAGAAACAGGAACTGATAGTTCATTTAATACGATCTAATTCGCGAAATAGATTAATTACGGTCCTATTTGATAATAAATATTGATAGACAGAACCGTAATAATTTTACAGTGACAACCTGATCAGTTATTTGCGAAGAGAATAATTATAATCATTACGTTTATTAAAATGTATATGGCACCCTATAACAACATAAGCCACTGTTAGTGTTGTGCGGGTGCACTGCTCGTATACTCGATATCAAACTATACTCGAGTATAATAATAAAAAATATCATTACACTCGATACCACCAAAGTGTAAATGTAAGAAACCGCGGCCAACTGAGTTTTTATGCGTCCCGATAAAATTTGATAGACAATGCAGACCGCGAGCTTTTTCAAAGCATTTTTTGAAAATGTGCTCGTTATTTTAAATCAATACACAAACATATATTAATTAATGGCTGCCCATTTTTTTTGTTAAACTCTAAAAACATGTCCGGTGTATTATGATTTTTTTATTTTAAACAGATCGTGTTTGACGGCGTAGAGTCAATAAGTACTTTGTATTTACTTATCACTATACTACTATAAATTGTAGGTAGGTACAGTATTGTCAGTAATTATACTAAAGCGAAACTCGATTGAGAACACTTGTCAACAAACAAATTAAAAATGAAGGTAGAAATCACTAGTCATTTTAAACCTAATTTTTTTAATTAATTTGTTAATGACGAATTCATGACAATAAATTAGATTAGTAAGCTTAAAACTAATTAATATATTCAATATCTTTTAAATAAGATTTTATAAAAAACACAAAACATAATTTTAAATTTATTAGGCATTAAATGTGTTGCATTTCCTACCTTCATTTTAAATTTGTTTGTTGACAAGCATTCATAATCGAGTTTGGCTTTTAGTATAGGTAGCATTGTATGCATTAAATGGTGGTGGGAAATGGAATATTTTAGTTTCACATCAGGTCCCCAAACAGTAAGAAAAACTCATCATTCAATAAAAAATATGTAAATATCCTTAATATGAGTTAACTATTGTAAAAAAAAGAAATCTACATTATTAAGGCTATAGGCGTCAATTATTATTCTACATAATTAAAATAATATACTTAAATGATTAGAATATGAGCGATAAAAACTATTTTATTTGCAATAAAACAAAATGATTGAATTGTAAATCCCAGGATAAATATCCTCGTAGGTACCAAAATATGGCACTAGCTAGTACTTATTTTCTTATTTTACAAATATTCGCACCAAATTCAAATACTTTTTGCGTAGTTAAATTAATATATGGCTTGTATAAAAATCAGTAATATAATAAATTGTGATTACATACGGGTAGTTATTTGCAAATAACTGTAAAATTTGTTGCTAGCATCTATCTAACCTATATTACAGTAATATACCTATTTCATCATATCATAAACATGTTAAGACTTAAGATATAAAAGCGCCGACATACTAGCGTTCCTTTTGCACAAAACGCAAATGACTTTTTTAAAAGATTACTACCTATATAAAAAATAATAATTGGTAGTATCAAACTGAGTTATTTCAGTATTTGGTCTATAATGTAGAAAATTCCCTTCGACTTTTTTTTTAATTTATTAGATTTTAGACAATTTTAGACTGTACTTTCAGTAGCTAAACTAAACATGTTATCTGAATTAAGATCGGCAGCTGACTAAGTTTTTGTTGCGGTCACCTGCTGTCAAAGACAAGGCGCCCATTGTAAGGGCTAACGCTAAAACTGGCGCGGTTGCACGCTCGCGGTTGTATAATGAAAAATAGTATGGACAGCGCGACGGAGCGCGGGCGCGGGTGGCGGATTCGCAACCGCGCGGCGGGCGGCGGGTACACGGCGCGGGCGCCCACGACGGGCACACGCGAGCGTGTTTGTTTCTACAAATCAGTCGAGCGCTGCTAGATGCTACGGTCAAATAAATATTTGTTGATTTGCGCGCGGTTTTGTGGCCCGCGGCAGTCGCCTGCCGCGGGCGACCGCGAGCGTGCAGCCGCGTCAGTTTTAGCGTAGGCCCTAAGTGTCACCTGGCGGCTAAACTAGCTCATTCGAGTTTGAGATTGATTTATTTATTCATTTAGAGAAACAAACTGCTAATACATTAGTTCTAGTTCATTATTTGTACATTGTAGCTTCAGTGAATGTTCAGCTTGTCACAATGTGCACAATAATTTTAAATTATGATTTTTTTAATTTACTCAGTCTATTAAAAGTCAATAAAAATTGTATATAATGCCCGGGATATTGAAAATAAAAAACATCGATATTGGTTCGTTTCAAAAGTATAAGGTCGCGACAATTACGCACGCGACGCGATTGTCGCAGCGTCTAGTGTAAACGGTCGCTAGAGTGAAGGGGCTTAATTTTTAAGTACATATATTTACGTTTAATAAAACGATCTAACAATTTTAAGAATAACTTTTACTAAAAACCTAGCAATATTGTCTATGTTGATATCGACGGATTCTTTCGTCCGAACGGAATGAAACGTGCTGGATGAAGCGACAATCACTGCCATCTGATTTGTTAAAAAGATTTTAAATCTCAAGCGAGGTCAAACCACGTATGCGTTCGTGGATTTAATTTAGTTAGGTGTCGCTCAATCAATAGTAAGTAGTCCAACCATGAGAATTTTTCCAACATCTATAATACAAAAACATATTTTACGTGTTAACAAATAGGATATAAACATCAGTTCCAAAATTACATAAAACGTAATTTAAAGTAATGCCTACCAAATAGGTACTATAGTCCGATCCATATAGATTGGCAATACCTTTATTGCCTAACTATCTCTCATGGCAATATTGCCAACATACTAAACTTATTGTTTGGAAGAATCACACCTGATGTTAAGTGATGATGCAATCTAAGATGGAAGCGGGCTAACTTGTTAGAAGTATGATGAAATCCACACACCTGTCGGTTTTTTCACATCGTACCGGAACGCTAAATCGCTTGGCGGTAGGTCTTTGTCGGTAGGGTGGTAACTAGTCACGACGAAAGCCTCCGACCAGCCAGACCAAGACTAATTAAAAAAAACTTAATATGCCCCGCCGGGAATCGAACTCTTTACTCTTAGCAACTTTTGCGGGTTCAACGCAATAATGCCAATCTTTAAGTTCGAAATATAGGTATGTGTACCTGGATAGACGTAAATATTTGCGTCGAATTGGTTACATAACGTTTTCCCCAAAATTATCCGGCTCGTTTAAAATGATATTTTATATTCTAATGGCAGTATTATAATTAAGTCCACGATCTTCTGCATGTAAGGGGCCTTCCATAATTTACGTCACACGATTTTTTTTTATCAAAAACACTCTTTTATGAAAAATCTTCATGTTCATAGATGGCCCACAATGGATACCGCATACAAGCCAAATGCCGCGCAATACTTTATGGTTTTGTTCTTCTCTCAACAATTCCTTCAGTGGTTACCAAATGTGAAACTTGTAACGACGCGGTTTCAAGATTCTTCGTAAAGTTAAAAAATTAAGGTAATTAAGGTAAACTTGAATGTTCGATTGTACATTTCGATTATTAAAACAATAAAATACTGATAAAACAAATGCAATTAAAATTTTTTAAATATGTTTTTATGAATTATCTGTATAATTGTGATATATTGTAAAAAAATACAAGAAATTATTAAAAAATATAAGCGACTTTTTGATTGACGGACGTATTTAAATATAAACTTTAAAATTATGTTAAGATAATATAGCCCTGTTTTTATTTTTACTTAATTATAATTAATTTAATTAATTATGAAAATAGTATTAATTAATTTCGAAAAAACCTATAAAATTTAATATTCAACCTTCCATAATTTGGTACTTTCGAACGAAATGCTGTCAGTTAAATATAAGGTGAGTTTGAATTATTAGCCAGCGGCGAAACTGGAGTAAATGTAATGGATACTGATTACAACAGCGGGATAAAAATATTTCTAGAACCAGTAACAAAAAATTTAAAAATTACCTACAAAATGTTAACTCACTTAGCACATTTTACATAGCACCATCCATGGCATTCATAAATTAATCACAAGATACCGAACGAACGTATGTCTTAAACATTCGATTACTACCAAATAAAATACGGAAAGAAAAGCCAAACCGCCAATCACCCACTAGACCAGACCTGAACTAATAAAAAAAAATAACAATCGGCTGTCAGAAATCGAACCCGGAACTTTCAAAGGACTAAGTAGGTAGATATGTTCCCATCTGCACACTTTAGAACTGGTAAAAAATAAATAAATAAAGAACGAAATAAACTTTTAAAAAAGCACTTAAAACTGAATCAGCTGATGTCTGTGCCATGTTCAATAAACTTTCCTATTAAATTACCTACTATAAAAACGCGGGCGGCAAGTGTTTAAGTGTGCGTGTTTGTCGGCGTCCCTTGTTGCGGTAGCGTTCAGAAAGAGCGGTGCCGTTGTCGGTCTTTTAAAAGGCCGACAATCGCACCGCGCCTGTTTGTACGTTCGCCGCCGGCGGTGCCGGCATTTCAAACTAAGTTTTAATCTATTAATGGAAAGTGCATTGACCTTGGTCGTCGATCAGCTGTTACGTTTGTTATTTTAATCAATTCTAGTGTGTAAGTAGGTACATAACTGGCTTGAGGTTAATGGCTGGCTGGCTTTAGGGTCATTTATGGATGTATTGGATGGCGTTATGCGTACTGTCGTAAGTGAATAGATATTTTGTAATGCTTTATAATTTTTTATTTATTGATTTCGGGAACAAATTTTTTTATCTATTGTAATCTATATGCATAAGACTTGCTCCAGTTTCGCCGCTGGCTAATAATTCAAACTCACCTTACATATAGTTATATTCAACATTTGAAAGATCTCTCCAAGGTCATCAGGCTCATTAGTTCAATGTTAGTCACTATCTAATGTAAAGTTTATTCAGTAAATCATCGTTATACTTAAATAGCCACCTGGTTTAAAGGGCAATGGCCTCACTCCTTTTAGGAGGGGATGTGAAACTTGGATCCTACACGCTAAACCAAAGCGGGCTGGTGGGCTCATGACCGACTGCTCTCCAAGGCACGGTAGTGTAACACCGCCAACGATAAGTTTTTGGAGGATTTTCAAAGATCAAATCGCAAATTAAATATTTGAATTATTTCCAATAAATTGTTATCAAATCTAGGTAATTTCAAATCTAATACCACACAGGCTAATGTTATCAGAGTTGTAAATGAGAAAGATTTAATTCTTATTGAATTGAACCTATGCATGCTCAAACGCCATGAAAAGCAATCATAATGAACTACTTAACTTAATGATATATGTTAACGTTTTCCAGTGGTCATATCTTCACGTGGAAGGGCAAGTGTGTTGGCTATTGTACTGTCGAGTCATTCTATAGAGAGGCTGGACAGGTCGAGGTCGGGCGGCGGCGGCGGCGGTGGCAGGCCGGGCTGCAGCGTGACCGCCACGCCGCGGTTGAGCGACACGGCGGGGTAGAACGCGCCTCGCAACCCCGTGAACGCAATGTCACCCTGTAAACCAGGTTATAATGTTTAAGGCTGAATTGCTGTTTGGTCGCAGTCAGCGGCCGTTGCGTACCTGCGGCTGGTCGTCGACGGTGAAGCGCAGCGTGCCGCGCGTGAGGTCCAGCAGCACGCCCACCGTGGAGCCGGTGGCCACGCCCCCCTCCGCGCGCCCGCCGTGCGCGCCGCCGTGCACGAACCACGAGCGCGACCCGTCGATGTACATCGCCCACCCCAGCGCGTCGCTCCCTGCGGAACATGGTGCATGTTTATGCTGCTCGAGTTTCAATCTGTGTAAGTTGAGACACAGTGTAGGCAGTTACCGAGCATCTTGTCGCGGGCCACGTCGGCGCGCGCCACGCCGAAGGCGGGGTCGGCGTTGCCGTCGTAGTGGTCGATGCGCAGGCGCCAGTAGTGCACGCCGCGCGCCAGCGGCTGGTCGGCGAGCGCCACGCGCGGCTGCCAGCCCGCGGCGCGCGCGCGCAGCCCCTCCGCGTCCAGCGCCAGCCCGCCCTCCGCGCCCGCGCAGCGCGCGTCCCACGTGAACCACGCCACTGCACACACGTTACAAGTTAATCCTTCATACACCTGATGGTAGACGAAGAAGAGTAGGGTGAAATTCATACCCCTTTTGGTTTCTGCTCGACATAGAGTCGGAGCGCTACATTGCTTGTCAGTACGCCTTTGCCGACAGGGCCACGGCCACGGCCGGAGTCTCCTACCAGCCAACCAATAAAGAAAATCTCAATCGACCCAGCCGGGAATCGAACTTCGTCTAACAAGCTCGTCACGCATATCACTGCGCCACGTCGTCCTACCCAGTACACCTCCTGACAATTACAGGGTTACACTTTGTTTCCTTACCCGGCGATGTTTGCAAGCCGATGACTTCGCTGTAGGGCCCCTCGCCCGCGCCGTTGAACGCCTTCACCCGCGCGCTGTACAGCGACGCGTAGTGCAGCCCGTCGATAGTGCACACCTTCTCGCGCCCGCAGTACACCTCCTGACAATTACAGGGTTACACTTTGTTTCCTTACCCGGCGATGTTTGCAAGCCGATGACTTCGCTGTAGGGCCCCTCGCCCGCGCCGTTGAACGCCTTCACCCGCGCGCTGTACAGCGACGCGTAGTGCAGCCCGTCGATAGTGCACACCGTCTCGCGCCCGCAGTACACCTCCTGACAATTTCAGGGTAACATTTGCACTTAGGTGATAATAATGACGCATGATGCGAAGCTAAATAGATTATTAAACAAAGCAGTTATTAAGATATATACTGAGTGTAAGGAACATGATAACAAAAACAAATCAGTGATTCAGTACATTACTCTGGTGTTGATCTGACAGCAGTAGAATTTGTCATCGCTCTTTCCGTGATTTTGTCTCTACTCTACCAGGCAACCTAATAGAGGATTAAGTAATGTGGGGCAGGATGTACGCAAGAAATTACGATGAAGTAATATTATCTAAACACACACATTTAACAATAAAATAATAGAAAATTTCTATTATTTTATTTTATTGATAAAAATAAAGCAAGTAATCTATGTAAGTAAGTAAGTAGTGCGGGACGTACTCTGAAGGGTCCGCCCAGGCCGTCGTCCAGCTCGAGCACGTACCCGCGCACGGCGCGCGGCGCGTTGGGCGCGCGCCACGCCAGCGTGCACGAGCAGCCGCGCGCCGCGCACGCTTCCACTGCCATCTCGGGAGCGCCCGGCGCTGTAGTAGCAATTACTTGTAGTTAACTAGCGTTCCCAAACGTGGCATACCAGTCAGTGCAGTCAGTGTTTACTGGGGCACTATTGGTAATTAAATCCAAGCTGGTAAGGAAACGTACGACTATTCGAAACTGTTCGAAAGTAGAGATCAGATGCCCGCAAAAAATCCAAGAGACTTCACTGAAGGAGTGGAAGAGAGAATGGGCAATATCGGGAAAAGGGACCTGGGCGCGGGAACAAATCCCAGATCGTTACACGATGTCTTTAGAATGAGAACAGCTAGTAACGACAGCCGTCCAACGCCTCCCCACTTTATGTAATGCAATCTCCACTGATACCTATCTAAGCAGATCTAGCTTCATTTCATGAGATTAATCCCGTAGCAAAAAAGTACGAGACGTCGGGCGAAATTAGCGAGATCGATCGGCGGTAGTCATGGACTCATCACGCCATTTAAGCATACGTTCGTTCGCGCGGCGACTCGCAGACAATAAACCAAGTAAAGGTTATATCGCTATACGAATTAGGGGTGTCGGGCCGCAACTGCAACCTATTATTACATATAATTTTAGCTTTCATTGAGGAGATTTATTGTTTTGAAATTAGTACTTGGAGAGACTAATAAAATTCAGTCCATATTTACAACCAGTAACTGGACTGGTGATATGTCTCGCTGCGCTAAGCTGAGCGAAACCAACGTTTAATCTGTCGCGCAGACTTTCGATTTAAGGATAGTTATATTCTATTTATTATTGAGCTGTCGATAAATGAAAATCTTTACTTAAGGCGTGTCTAATTGATATTTTCACATGAACTATAGTAAACACTCATGTCAATGATTAAATATTGATTCATCAAGTACTTCACTGATAAAATAAATATCTATTTCAAAGAAACCTTTTCATTAGTTAGATATAGATAACTGGCACACATTTCAAACATTCATTCGGATAATGTATAGAAAATAATATGAATGTTGAAATGTACCTGAGTATAGACATTATTATTTTTAGAAAATCTTTAAAGTATACCTGGTGTTTTCATTTCCTTCTCAGGAGCTGCATTCCAAGAACAGATACATATTGTAGTTTTTTAACAAATTTTTCTTCTCTTCTTGCAAAGTTCAAAGTTCAAGCAAGCAATATATTCTTGTAGTAGTGGAAATTATAAAATGTAATTGTTGAATATGAAGTTGGTAAGATACTTACGTATGCATTCAACAAAGTTTATGACTTTGACAGTTCTCAACACAGGCTCAATGTCAAGTGTAAGGGCAGGTGGAGAGGGGGGTGTCTCCAGAGACAATCTCAGTCCTGATGCGGTGTCTTGAGCACGAGCAGTTAGTATTTTACCCACCTAAAAAAATTGAGTGTAATAGGCAATCTAACAGATTAAGGCCTGTCCACCGAGATAAGGGGCCAGGCAGGCAATTAGAGAGACGAATATCTTAGCATTCCATGGATTCACCGTGCGGGTGCCGGGTCCATCGCGTGGCCGAGAGAAAAACTCCGAACAGAGCCCGAGACTTGTGACTCGGGTGTAGGTTTAAGGGTACCCTTTGTGACGCGCGTCAACACTCACCTCCTCTGTTCAAGTTATTCTCCCTGCCCAACCATATTCGGAAGGACCCTACTAGTGCAGCTTTGGACACTCGTTCCAATATGGAGCTTACTGCGCTTCTAGTAAGGCCAAGGTCTTTTAGCAGGTTGTAGAGAGACTTCGCTGGTATACCCCTCGCACCCACTTCTACCGCGTATAAACTAACCACATAGCCATTTTTGGTTAGTTCATTAGTAAGGTCATAGTATTTATTCACTTTGAATACATGGTCTTTAGGGATGTTTGTTTCCCACGGCACTGTAAGCTCGACAAGTACTATACGTTTAATTTGTTTGGAAAAAAGAAATATGTCCGGTCTAGATGTCGTAATAGCTAAGTCTTCCGGGATTTTATAGTGCTTATCATACGTGTCCATTAATATAGTCCAATCAGGAGCGGAGCCCAGAATTGAATAAGGCTTGCTGGTGGAATTTGTACTTGAGCCTGCTTTAACGAAGTTAGTTTGTCTTTTATTCGTCGTCAACCCTTTTTGAGCCCTAGCTACTGAAAGGCTTATAGCTTCACGTATGATTTCTAGTACTTTGTCGTGGCGGCGTGAGTAGAGACCCCTGTCCAGGAGCACCTTGCATCCTACCAATAAGTGCCTTGCAGTGCCCACTACCTCACCACAGGTATAGCAAGATTTTTCCGAGGCTTTTCCCCATCTTACTAGGTTACTCTGATCTGGGAGAGTCAGTTGAAAGGCATTAAGATAAAATTTCAATAAGGCAGGAGACCAATCATACAGCAAGGCGCGCCACTTCAGAGCTAGAGGGATGCAGAACTCGCCTAAGTTTAACCACTCGTTTTGCATTTCTAGGTTCATGGCATGCACTTTGTAGTTGTCGTCCTCATCTTGTTTAAGAAAAGATTTTATTATGTCTTGGTCTGCCTTTTTACGTCTTGCACCCAACCCGGTTCTATTTACCTGAGCCCCTGCCATAAATTGTTTGTAAAATTGAAGCCTAGAGTCAAGTTTTCCGGCACCCTCGTCTTTAGGAAGTGATGCAACTAGTTCGTCCTGGGACTTAACTAGAATGTGCGTTCTGGTAACCCTGAGGTGTTTATAGAGTTCCGATGGCCTTTTTAGTTTTAACCCAAAATTATTGTAATCTCTGAATAGAGTTGAAGGGTCAGCCGAGAGTGCTAGACCAAACCAAGACTTCAATGTTTTTATGACATTTGCATCTAGTTTTGCCAGATGGGTTCTGCCAATATCATAAACGAGGAATGGCCAAGTCAGACGTGAAGTGAGATAGTTGTCATAGACCCACGCTTTTTTTATATTGTTAATGGGCTGTTGGTCTACCTTATTGAGGTCATTTATGAAGTTATCGACGACTACCTCAAGGGATGGTGTGCGTCCTTTGTAATCAATCTTTCTACCGAGGAACTTAAAAGGCAATGCTTCAGCAATGGTGGTTACACTTTGGCCACTAATAGAGAGACCCGGATCATAAGATGTAAATTTAGTATTTCGTCTCCCCAGACATAGACAGTGACATTTGCTTGGCTTTACCCTCAGCCCACCAGTCCATGAGCAGAACTCATCCACTACATTCAATAGCTCCTGACAGTGTTTTGGGTTTCGTGTCAGTAAAGCAAGGTCATCTGCAAAAGCTAAGATGGACTCTGTATATTTATTGTTGATTTTAAACCGATAGCCCCATTTCTTTTCTTGAACAATTAATTTATCTATTAGAATATTGATGACTACATTAAAAGCTATTGGGGATAAGCAGCAACCTTGAAACAGCCCCACATTGTAATGTAGGGGTTTTGAGTACTCATTGTTTACTGCTATGGTGAATTTCAATTTTGAATAATAAGAAGTGATTAAATCAATAACTAGATCAGGAAAATTGTACCACCTCAAGGCGAAAGTCAATAGATCATGCTGGACAGAACCAAACGCATTTTCTAGGTCTATCCAGCAGATAGTAATTTGCCTTTCATATTTTCTAGCATCCTTGAGACTTTCGCCTAGAAGTGAATTGTGTTCCAGGCAACCAGAAATTCCGGGCAAAAACCCTTTCTGGTGATTAGGCCTGAAATACATATTGTTTATCATGTGCTTTGTCATTTTTGTTTGCAATATACTGAAAAATAATTTAGAAATAGTATTAGTTAGAGCTATCGGTCTAGTGTCCTTTGGATGAGTTACTTCGGCTTTTTTTGGGATGAGGACAAAAATCGCTTCGCCAAATGTCGCTGGTATTTGTTGTCCTAGCCAGATCTTATTAAATATGTTTAAGAGATGTTTACGGACTGAAGCACATTTTTTGTACACAATATAGGGGATGCCATCAGGGCCTGGTGCAGATTTAGATGTGCACAGACAGTCGCGTACACCGTAGCGACCATACAACAGTCGAGAGCAAATGTACTCGTACTTATCAAAGTTGTCTCAACATCAGTACATTTCTAGGTCACTAGACGGGTGGGTTGCCGGTGGACTGCCTGTTTGGGTAAATTTTAATATGAGACAGCATGAAACTAAGCAGTTTCTCAGTTGAACTATATTTGTTTCTTGTACGAAGGAAGAACTGATTTGATTTTGTGCTGTCACCTAATAATGATTGTTGGGTGACATCAACTTTATATTCTACTTTGAAGTCACAATATGCAGAACTGTGCAGTAGCATAGCCTCACTGAGACATATTTTTGTACACTTAATATTCAGAGAGGATTTATAGCACATTATTTTTAAATATATAATGACAAAATAGTGTTCAGGAGATTATTTTAATTGCATTAGGCTAAATTATTATACTTATATTGGATTTTTAATTTTAATACTGAATTCATTATTGGGAACACTGGGAAATGCTAATAAGATTTGTATAACAGACCTGCAGGAATGCTGCGTGATCCGATTCCTTCAAAGCTTCTATAGAAAAGTGTAATAATGCTGTAGCTTCATGAACTTTTTGAGCAGCTTGCGACATGAAAGAACGCATGTTTGCTACAGCTTCTGTTTTAGTACTTCTTGCAGCTCTAATCAGTTCATCTCTTCTTCTTTCAACAGCTCGAGTGATTTCCATGCAAGCGTGATCTATTTGTCGTTCTAATTCTTCACAAGATTCCTAAAATAAATATATTAGATATTAGTTAGTAAGGCCATTATCATAATTATCAGCCTATCCTTAAGGTCCACTACTAGGGAACTACTAGGCCTCCATCATTATAAAAGAGACATTAACAAGATCAGGCCTACAGTTAACTATCACAGTAAGGCTAATAATTAATAGCATTACTGTGGTATATAAAAATATTGAAAAATTACTTTAAGGACAATTCAAAATGACCTTTTAGATTTTTATGCTAAAAATTATTTTTATTCTGGCTACCATTCCAATTCAGTGAAAGTTACCAGCAAAATGTATTATGCTTCTGTTAATTTAGCATTAGTGTTGTAAGTATGATATACATACATTAATCTTATCTCCTGAACCTTTGACTAGTTGTATACATTCAGTCATTGCTTTGGCTTCTTCAGAGAGTTGTTGGAGCGTTTGAGATAGTTCAGTCTGAAAATCATATAAAAATAAAACATTTAACATTTACTTATTGGTAGTTAGTAATGCGCTATTTTAAGTAAATCAGAATTACAACATTTTACCATTTTTGTTTTTTGTACAATTTTTCAAATATTTAATAATATTAAGAATACAAAATTAATTATATACATTATAGGTAGATAGATTGACTTATCAACAATATGGATTTATTTTTAGGAGTAAACATTTATTTCTATATAGTTTTAAATATCTGAATAAGGAACCATGGTTTTTAATATATTTTTGGCTAAAAATAAATTAGATACCTTTTGAGTTCTAGATGCACTAGATAAATGTTGTGTTTCATGCGAGGAGTGTCTCTCTGCTAGACAACGTTGACAAATAGGAAGCAGGCACGTGTTGCAATACAGAACAGGCGGGGAGCCGTGGTCAGTGCAAATGGTCCCCAGAGCCCTCAGCTCGTGTTGAGCCAGCGGCCCTCTAGTCGGGTGCCAGGCGTCTCTGCAGCTGCCGCAGTAACGCACGGAGCACTGCTCGCAACGGACTATGGCAACTCGTTTTTCACCTTCGCACATTTGACACGCCTCCTCCGCCGCAGGAGCCACGGTGACACCACCGAAGCGTTCGACAATAGTTCGCATAACGCGAAAGGGAGGCAGCCCTTCAGCTCCATTCTCGTCTAGAAAAGTTTGTTTACCGCACAACGGACAAGTTATATTGTAAACGGCAGTGGAGTAAGCCGGCGCGGCTGGAGTCCCCGCGTAACTGTTAGGCCTTGATCCACAAACTACGCCACTATCGGTTTCACTCGACACAGATGCTTTGTCAGCTTCTTGGTAGTCTGTATTCAATGCAGACGCATTGTCGTTGTCGTTAATGTGAATTTGAAGGGAAACAGCGCACACACGACACAGTGCATGCCCGCAAGGAAGCAAAACTGGTTCCCTGTAGAATTCTTTACATATACACCTGAGCTCTTCTTCCATTTTGAACTTGATAACAATTATCTATTATAAGTGCTTAATTTATTTATACTGGTGGTTTGTGGAATGGAATTACTCATTTTTTTATTAATGTTACTAAAATTTTTGTTTATAAATAAAAGTTTATTCAGAAAGTAAGAGTTTAAAAAACGATAAAAAACACACAAAATACACACGCCACAGATACAATATGTTGCCAGTTTGCCACAGACAAAAATCCCACCACAGATTAACAGGATGCCCCACAAACCGGAAGTCAGGCGGAACTGTCCTTTACAACTTTGGGTTCAAGCATTTTGCCCTATCCGCTCGGCATTATGCACACTGGCCACATATAATAAACACTACCAATGACCGTGAATTGTTTGATGGTGTTTTTCGAGCTGTATTTATACGATCCAGGTAAACCATGAATAAGCCCAACAATTTACTAGTTGGGCTTACTCATGGTTTGCTAAATTTTACTTGCTATATCAAAATTGCTATATCTATAATTGTTATTTTTATTTAACGAGTAAGATTTGCGAAACGGTATTGTTGGTGTTTGACATTGAAGACAATTTAACATGAAATGATCTCTGTGGTTATGTCGTAGGTCAATAATCTTGATTAGGTACTGTTTGACAAGTTACGGTTTTATTATTATTATTCGTTTTAATTTTTATTTACATTTTGCAAGTGGATATCTATAAAACTAACGTTAACATAAACAAGAATTTATTATTAATTTTACATACTTACCTGTAATTATTTAATATTAATTAAGAACTATTGTCACTGCTGACGGCGATTAAACAGTCGTTTCTAAATATTTATACCCTTATTTAATATCTTGTATTTTTGGGCTGACAGTAAATCTTTATTTATATTATCTCTCGAATGTATGCTGTTCTAAAAGATGGATATTGATTTTGAATAAAATTATAAATTTTGGTTCTGTTATGGAATCAACAGTATCTTCAGACGATAGTTATGATCAAGATATCAAAAGTTTAAAAAATCAATTAACCGGTAAGTTGCTATGATAATATATTCGCATACTTTGTTTAGTTGACCACCACTTTACACAATACTAAATAAATAATATTTTTTAGTAGCTGTACAATTTGCCTGTCCCTTAGGATAAATTTGAAAAAAGACTGGTAGTTATAAACAAAAATTATGCGATACTTTTAATATTGCATTTATTTTGTAGAATATGGACTGGATGAAGACAATTTAAGTAAAGAGGAAATGATAGATTTACTTAAAGCTCTTAAGTTTTCAAAGACTACTGTACAAGAAGAGGACACATTAAAGCTGGTAATTTGGTTTTATTTTCCATTTTGTAATATATGTATATTATAACTGCCTTATAGGTGCTGCTTCTAGTGGTAAATCTTTGCAGGTTTAAATCAAATTCTGCTTGGTAATAAATTAAAATGTTTTTTACTCTTCTTCCTTAAACATTATTGCGTCGGAGAACACAGAAAAGTCAAGTGTCCTACCTGAAATAAATGAATAAATATTACACTAAGCCCGCCAACCCACATTGGAGCAGTTTGGTGGGTGTAAGATCTGTATTTTTCTATATATAGAAAGAGGCCTGGCAGTAAGCCATTGTAAGAGTTATGCATCTATCTATAATAATAATAATAATAATATACACCACATAAATTTTTTTAAAATTTTCATCTGTTTGATCCGACTAATTGCTGAAACTACCAGTCTGATTGTAAAAAATGATAGCTAGACGCATAAGGAGTGGTATAAAGTAATTTGTATCCAGATATTTCCACAGTAACCGCTAGTAATAAATAAAAAGATCTTCTTCGAGAAGAAGAAGAAGAAATAAAAAGATACGAAAGAGTAATGATACTCTTTTTAAGATTTAAAGGATAGGATATAATATTGTAATTTTTTTTAACTTGTTGAAGGACAGTACTACTTCACAGATTGTGCATGCTGTGACAGTACTTTTTGCCATATATTGACCATGGGTATAGTATAGCCTCACAGCACAATTATTATTACAATATATTTTTTGAACAGATTTTTAATCATTATGTGGTGACAGTAGACAGTCTGAATTAAACCATTGGTGACAGTATAACATACTCTTTCTTACAATTTCCTAGAAAATTATCTGTCTTCAGGGGTACAGTTTTTATGAGCAAAGAAACTTTAATGTCAAGGGGCATACTGTCTATATAATTTTGACTACTTGAGGTCCACAGGTGGTACTGTCTGTCAATGTGTTAACTCAAAATCAAAGGGATGTATAAATTTTTTGTAAAAATTGTCACCAGTGCTACTACTCTACTATGTGTAATTACAATTTGCTATATGTGTTTATTTGAAATTTTACAGACAGATGATGCAGCTTGCAAAACACCTGCTAAAGTTGTAATGAAGAGGAGATATATAAATGTTAAAGATAGGAGGATGCCCTGGAGCCTCCTACCAACTACAATTACACCAGCGGAGAAAGCGAGAACTCTCGCTGCATACATTAAAGTAATGTCATTGAATACCTACCGCCAAGCCCGACAGTCTGTAAATTTAGCCGCTTGGCCTTTACCCATACAAATAATTGAAACAACGAGAGTTCAACCACTCCGGTCAACCAGGAGCGGTCGCTCAGTACCTGTCTACACAGATTTTGATGATGATTCCTCTGATTTTGATCAAGTAATAACAAAGACGAAGAAAAGGAAAATATCGAGCAACGATCAGAATGAAGGTATCAATGCAAGAAAGATGTTAAGTTTAAAACGTAAATTTCCAAAAGATGAAAACATTAGGCCAATTAAGGAAGCCAAAATTATTGAAATACATAAATCTGAATCAGATGGTCATGATGTCTATTCAATTGAAGACTGAATCAAGTTTTAGGCGATATTTTATTACTGTGCATATGTGTACAATATAGAATATTAGAAGGTACTGGAGACATTGTGTTGGCATCTTACATAATAGATGAAATTGATAACATCACAATGCTTCCTTTCCAAAAATTGTCATTGGAAAATGTACATAAAATATACCATTAATATAAAAAATATATAAAATCAGACCCGATATATAAACTATGTTTATTTGTTAATTGCCTCTTATGAATGAAATAAATTGTCACATTCGAAATTTGATAAAAATGTAATTGTTAATCTTCATGTTAGAATATTTTTTCTGTCTGTCCTTGGAACATCAACTAATTCATAAATAAAAATGATTCATATTCCTCTGGGTTATATCAACCCACACATTTAAAATATGTCAGTTATCAAATGATTTAAAAGCACAAGTAATATTAAAATTGTTTTATATGGATCACATATTATCCTAACATTAGGGTTCCATAGGGTTTTCGATAAACGCTATGTTTATCTAAAACCCTTTTAAAGGAAACCTGAAATTATTGTGCCTCAAAGGCACTTTTGTCAGCTAGCTAGCAAGCAAGTAGAAATTGTTTCTAAACAATTATTTTCTAAAGTAGTTGATGCAAGGGCGGATCCAGCTTTCAATTGTCGGGAGGTCTCATAGGTCATGGTCTTGTCACAACATGCTTCAACACAAAATGACAGGCAGATTTTGTGTGCGTGTACTTCAGTTGCTTTTATTAGAAGTGACGCAGATGGCTGCATGGAGGCCTTGACGTGAATAAAGGTCGCGCGCAAAAATTAGGCGTCTCACTGATTCCACACTAAAATTGAGACATGCATGGGGCGTCACAGTTGTTTGGCGCTGGACAGAACTTGATAGAAATTTTAGCAAACCCTCACTTTAACGCGACTGTAGGTTTGCGCGCGAATATTGGGAGATTGACAGATTTCAAATCAAAAATGAGACTGGAACGGGGATGTCATAGAGTTCTGGCGCAGGACGGGGTTTGAAGGAAAAGGAGAGTAAACCTGAGGCCGTCTTAAGGACACACTTAAAAATTCGGGGATTCAT
Source organism: Mycalesis mineus (assembly GCA_034621355.1). NCBI lineage: Eukaryota > Metazoa > Arthropoda > Insecta > Lepidoptera > Nymphalidae > Mycalesis > Mycalesis mineus. The sequence goes on along the minus strand of CM067889.1, from coordinate 12,904,138 downwards.
TGATTCTACATTAAAATTGACAGGGCCATGAGGGCATCGTAGTTGTCGGGCGCAAGACGGAATCCGGAAGAAAAGCAAACACTCCACTGCAGATGAACTTCATGCAACCGTAGGTCTAGCACTAAAATCGGGAGATTGATGGAAGTCACAACAAAAAAGAGACGGGTTACGGGGGTGTCTCAGAGTTATGGCGCATGATGGGGTCAGTAGGAAAAGGAGAACAAACGTGTGGCTGGAGGTAGGAGGCTTTGTCACGACCAAAGTTAATGTGTGAAAATCCAAGAATTTACACATTGAGACAGCATGGGTTCATTACAGTTGTCTAGTGCCAACAACATGGTGCGTAAGAAAAGAAGAGCAAGCCCCCGACTACAGGGTGGACTTTTCTCGCGACCGCAGGTTTGTACGAATATTGTAAAAAAGGAATGTACGAAAATGCAGACATGGGTGCATTACAGTTATCTGAAGCAGGACGGGGTTCAAAGGAAAAAGAGAGCAAACCTGCGGCTGTAGGGCGCCCGGGGCGACGCAGGTGCCTGTTGCAGGGCGGGGACCAGGGAGAAAGGAGAGCCAACCTGCGGCTGGAGGCTGGAGGCTTTGGCTTGACCGTAAGTCACGTGTGTAAATTTGGACATTCACTGATTTCATATAAAATCGAGAAAGGCTTTGTCTGAAAAATAAACAATTTGTCTGGTGCAGTACGACGTTTTCCGAGGAAAAGGTATACTTTTTAGCCTCGATTTTTATCTCATCAGGCGTATATATCTATATCTGATATCTGTATCTGCCTAATAAGTTTTAAAACATTTTCCGTTATAATATAATTTTGTACAAATTTAGTTATATTTATATTTTAATTGTTATATTGGAATTGTTTACAATGTGCCAATCGGTTTTTCTGTTGTATGTAAGAGCGACAATTCTGACTGGTAGTACTTCCTATAACCAGTGGAGTGCACAGGATTGTATACAAGGGAATGCAGTAAATAGATAGATTGTTATAATATTTAAACTGAAAAAACACGCGACAAAGATAGAAAACCATGTTTTAGATCCGAATCTGCCTTTAGCTTACCACCAATGATGATTAGGATGATAATGTGACCGTAACACATTTATGGCAACACTACAGAACTCGGTCCTAACCTCACGGTACAGGAAATAGGGAGTAAGGACGACAGCGGGTTGCGACAGAAGCGAGCGTCAGGGCATTCATTCTGCCGCCAAGCTGTATTGCTCTGCTTATAGGCGATTGATTCTTTTACCGCCAGGTGGGCACTTGATCCGTTAAAAAAAATGTACTACCGCTCGCATCACGCTCCCCTCAGACACCATGCCCTGCAACAACCGAATACAATTATCGCGCGGACGATGACCCAGCTAAGAGCTATACTCATTAGATCGTTGCTCTACATTGCGTCGTCGCTGCGTAATTTAGCATATATATTATATTATTTTAAATGATATTCCATATATAGCGCTGCGTCGGTCAGCACGACGTTTTAACGTTTAGAGCGCGCAGGTGTATCGCACAATGCGTTGACCCGTTGCGAGGACGCAAGCGTAACGTAACGCACTAAAGAGTTATCGCAGTTACGTCATGCGTGAAATCATTATATTTTTGAATGTCGAAACAAAGCTCTCTATCTGCGACACACTGGGATTAAAGTTATGACGCGTTAAAGTGATCTTTCAAAATATTTTATTTCAATCTCTTATTGCGTTTGTTTGTTTGCTTAAAATACTCAGTTTTTCATCTCGTTGGACCATCCATATTCTCGATAATTATAACAATTTATTTGTCTTCTAAATATCTATAATTGATGCTCTTTTTAAAGGTAGGTTTTTTTATTAAAAGCAAAACCTTTTTATTTCATGCTAGCCGATGCTCATAACTTTGTCTGCTTGGAATTTAAGGTTATAACTTGAAAAAATTAAATTTACCAAAAAACATTGTAAAAATGCCTATGTCATATTCTCAAACCTACGAAACATACAAAATATTCATAAAAATCGGTCATGCTGTTTCATGTAGCTTGATCGACAGATGTTTGTGTGGTTCGATAAAAACACTGTGACAGGAAATGTTTATATCTATTAGATTAAATTAGGTCACACCGTCACAATATGTTTTACACAGGCAACAAACTAAGCAATAGGCTAACTAAATCGTCGTAACTTTAACATTTTGAAATGTGAATATTATGTCATAATCATAATGGTCCTCTTTTTGTGTCGTAAATATAAGTTTATATAGATTGACTAAATTAATTTATTTTAAACACTATTTATAACTTGCTGTTACCCAAAATATTTAAGTACCTAAATACCTAGATATTTTATTGTCATTTTTTAAAGTTTATTTTTCTTTATCATTTTGTTTTAATTGCCACGTAATTGTTATTTTCCATTGAGAGTAATGTGTACATAATTATTAAACTGCGTTGCTTTTATGAGTATATATAATAGATTTATCTAGTTAAGAAAAAAATTGATTTAATATTTTCATTTGGTCATCACAAAAAATGTTTTCAAAATCGTATATGAATAAAAAGACAGAAAACACTTTTCAGTATCTGTTGTTTAATTTACTGCCTCTTCTCTAGCCCCTATAACTCTTCTTCTTTAAGAAGTGTCTCTCCATTAGTGAAGATGGGTGGTCAGCTTTTTAAACTTCTCCTTGTCCATGGTTAGGCGTAGTGTTGCCATCCCTAAAATTTGGAAAACAGGACAAGACGCTTGAAAACCCCAGATTTTAGAGTCCGAAAGCTGGACATGTCAACAAAATCTTTTAAACATATTTAGGCCTGTGTGCACCAAGATTTCGGTTATCATAACCAACGGTTAACATAAGCTAACTATAAATTTACTGGTCACGACAACCCGTTCGCCGGTTAAGGACGTAAACCGGGCGGTTATCTTAACCGAGCTTACGTCCTTAACCGGCGTACGGGTTGAGAACAGTAAATTTTATGTTTAGCTTATGTTAACCGTTGGTTATGAAAACCGAAATTTTGGTGCATACAGGCCTCAATGTAATTTTCATTTCAAAAATAAAAATTATTGGAACGAAGTTCCTTATCGCGCGTTGTGAAAGGGGGCTAAACGGAAAAAATTCGTACGAAAAGTTGTCACGACACTTTTTGATCAAAGGATCTTGCCGCCGCCTTTGATGTGTGTGCGCGTGAGCGGCGGGGGGCGCCCGCGCTGTATGCTGTCTCGCGCTCTCGTGGCGCCCTCTGGTGTTTCGGTGTACAACAACAAATATTATTATTACTTAAAAAAAATAAAATTTTATTACAATTCCTTCACTAATTAATCGAAAGGAACTTCGTTCCATCCGGGTGTCCCTTGACACCTCTCAACTTTTTTTATTATTAAGCCTAATTCCTATGTTAGTAGAAAATAACAACTTGGATTAAAGTTAATATTGTTCTAGTTTACGTTTATTAATATGGCAGATAGTAATTACCGGATACCACATGAGTAGATAAAAGGAACAGAGGTAAAGCTTTTTTAAGAACGTGAAAAATTGTTACCTATTCAGGTAGGGTTGTCACAATAGGTTAAGATAAATAAACAACCATACAAACAACGTGTCGCACTGATATGACACTAAGATTGTCAAGTAATTGTGCGTAAATCGTTTTTTTTCCAGTCTCGTATCTACGCGACAAGCGGCTGGTGGCTACCGCATGCTTGTAGTAGTGTAACCGATTTGCGCGGTAGTATGAAGCTTGGTCTCTGTTACTTTTATCTACTCATGTGTGGTTGCGGATACTTAGAGGACGTATCTGCGTTCTGCGCCTTTTCAGTTAGTAACTTGGTAATCTGTGTCTTCACAATAAGCCATTTACATTTCTTATAGACGAGTGGGTAACGAGCACCACTGAGAATAAATTGAAAATCAAGAAACTAATCAGTAATCACCTTTTAGGGACGAGCGTTTTTTTTATAAACCTACGGCCCGTTTAGCGCATAGGTTTAGAGCTCTGGTTGATACATATTTGTGTTGGGTCTGGGGGTTTCTGGTTTTCATATTACAAGGGACAACCTTAGTTTTTGACCAGGACAATGTGTGTGATGTCTCAATTACAAGTAACTACGCAGTATGTAAGTAGTTAAGACATTTATTTATATTTCGGCCGATATGTGTAATATTTTCTTCTCACACTTCTCCACTTTAGAACATGCATTTATTAGAGAGGAAAAATATTAAAAACACACCATTTCTTTTAAAAAAACCTTATTTTATTTCATAAATCAATTAAATATACATTTAGGTACTTAGATATATCTGGACTGCTTCAGAGGCAATCAAAGACAAAGGGCATGGCAAGGCAAGTAGTACATTGCAATTTAAATAACAAATCACTTCTATATAAATAACTTAATTTAATTTACCAATTTCTTATTTCCTTTTTTCTTTACAACAGCTTCAATAAGGGATGGCGATGCCTTTTTCAGATCGTACGCCCAACCGATTCGCGCGAACAAGTCTATGTAGAATGTCGTTATGTTCAGGAAGTAGGAGAGCTCTGCCGCTTTGTAATCCCACGGGAAGGTGTGGTGGTAGTTGTGCCAACCTTCGCCCATTGCGAAGAATGATACTTTCCAGTTTTCAACGGGCATTATTGTGCTGAAATAAGATTCAAGTGGCTGTTATAGACAATATCTGGGCGACCGAGATGCGGTCGGTTCGTTTATAACGCCATCTCTAACTCTACCAGAGCAACATATTCACTTTAATAACTCCAAAATGAGAATATTTTTTATTTTAATAAAAAAATTAATATATTTCTGAAGACCTCCGTGGCGCAGTGGTGTGCGCGGTGGATTTAAAAGATGGAGGTCCCGGGTTGGATTCCCGGTAGGGCCGATTGAGATTTCCTGGTTTGGTCCGGTTCTGCTTTGTGAGACGCCTCGGTCGTGGCTAGTTACCGGCAAAGACGTACCGCGAAGTGATTTAGCGTTCTGATGCGATGTAGTGTAGAAACCGAAGACGTGTCGATGTCGTAGCCACATCGTAGATTTGCTCATTTCATGAAATGCTCGAGAATTTCATGAAATGGCCGCGTTTCATGATGTGGCCAACTCAATTTGACTAGATCGTTAAATCGTTTACCTTTCACGATTTTATCATCCACGTTTGGCCGAATCTAGGTAATGTTTGCCCATAGATTATATGTAGTTTCGAAATTTATAAATGCCATACTAATAATTAAACATAATATTTCAACGCCCCATCCCGCTCAGCTGCGCGGTGCTCCTATTTATGGGTGGTTTACAATAAAAAATAACCGAGTCGGGGTGTAACTAGTTTACGATATGATCAAATAATTTTGACCATATCATGAAGTAAGGAAGTAGTCGCGCGTTAAGTTGGCCACATCGAGAAACGATTTTGCATCACTGATCTGCCCAAACCATATCATGATGTGGCCAATAGACAGGCAAACATTTCATGAAACGCGACCATTTCATGAACTACTCAAGCATTTCATGAAATGAGCAAATCTACGATGTGGCTACGACATCGACATTAACCTATTCCTAACAAAATAGTCCGCTTCCATCTTAGATTGCACCATCAGGTATGATTGCAACTTGTAATGACAAAAAAGAAGTTTACATCGATTATATTATTCATATTTAATACTGTGCCCCGCAATTTCGCCCACGTGCGAATATTGGGAAATCCGTGTTTAGTGAGCATCCACGTCGTAGAATGAGTACCTAACTATACACCTTGTATAATTTTAGAGTTCTCGTGATTAATCAATGAGTAGTATTTCGCTTTTATATAGATAAAAAAGCTCAAATTTCTTAGTAAAAGCTTTTTCTATTATATATTGTTTGGTACATTTTGGTTAATTGTGTACATGTACTGTACTTACGTATCATAAGGCTTGTTTCCCCAGAGATGTGCGAAGCTGTTAACAGCCCAAGTGAAGTTGACGCTCATCAAGTAGCGCATGAATGTGCCCAATATGGCCATGTGCCAGCTTTCATTTAAAAACATCACCTTAATCAAAGTTGGTAGCAGTAAGCACAAATTTATTTTGAAAAAATAAAAGTATCTGGAACAAAAGTTTATTCAATTAAAATTAGGCAAGATTTAGGTACTTTTTGAAAACCTGAGGACATCAGAATTATTTATCCCTTAACTGTTGGTTGTCTTTCTGGCAATCACTTGTCTATATCGCCCAGTGAAAAATAAGAACCTGTAAACCGCTGCGTGGAGTCATCTAACATGGCATACAGCAAAGATGGATGGATGTGTGAATAGAGTATAAAATATTTAACGAACCGTAAAAATGCTACCGAAAATATATGCCATGTGTGAACACGCTGTGAAGGCTGTAGAGCGAGGCAAAAATAACGTAGACTTGATTATGTAACTACTCTAGACTACTACGGGTCCCAGGAAGAAAAAAAAAGTAGCATAATAAGTATAGTGTTACTACAGAGTGCCTAGTGTGAGCTTTCACCAAAACAAATCGAAAACTTCACATTCGTAAAGGCAAATTTTATAAGGAATTGAATAGCACGAAAATTAACAGATGGGAAACATATACCTCATTATATCAGAAAGGTTGTTATGCAGCTGGTACGGCCTACTGGCCTATAACAAAAAGTAGAACCGACTCAAAACGCACTAAACACTAACTGCGTCATTTAGTTGTTTTAATTATCTTAACTTATCTATGAAGTCGGTGCCAGCCAAGTTTAAGGAACATTTATTTAACGTAGTAAAGCAGTTTGTGGGTTTTAGGTAACGTCCTTAAAGTAGAAACCTTGGCTGGCACCGACTCATAGATTTACTTAAGTAAATTAAAGCAATTAAATGACGCAGTTATTTTTTACTTTTTAGAGCGTTTTGAGTCGGTTCTATTTTTTGTTAAAATTTTTTATTTTTTACATTTTAGTGATTTATCGACACGTAACCTTGTACTATACTCTCATAGTATATTATACGGCACTAGTAGCCAAAAAGCTACCGGTACTTACACAAAAACCGCAATCGCTGCAAGTGTGCCTATAAAATTTGAAGAGTTCCTTCAATTTTTCTAGGATATCATCGTTAGATCCTAACATGATGACTATGGGACCATATTGGAAGTGTGCCCTTTCTAATAAAAAAAGTATTATCAAAATCGGAAAACTCTGTAAAAAGTTATGCGTGGTCATACATAAAAAAAATTACATGTCGAATTGAGAACCTCCTCCGTTTTTTTTCGTCGGTTAATAAAAAGGCTAGTTACGGACAACGATCTCTAAGGTCCTTGTGTCATTACCCATGTATATACTTACTTTGTGTGGAACTTGACAACCGGGCTGTTGACGATATCGCTCATATCGATTTTATTTCCTTCCTTGATGACCAGAGGGTGTTTCTTCATGAGAAGCCAGCCGACGTGTGAGAAGAAGAACCCTCGCCTGGCGTCGTGCGGATCTGCCGTCGTCTCCGACATTTTGTGGTGGACGCGATGATCTCTTACCCATTCATATATAGTATTCTAAAAATTTTACAAAAAAAAAATACTTTTACAAAAAAGTACAAGAACACCTACACTATCCCTTCTACAAGGAGGAAGGACGTTTTTTTAGGCTTTAGGATTATGACGAGCGCTTTTAAAAGCCAGAAATGACACCGTATATATCTACTTAGTGTCTGTATATATCGCTTAAGGTATTGCCATCTATACATATACATATAAATAAAATTTGAGTGTCTGTTTGTAATTTTGAAATAACCGTTTTTACTACATGCATATGAATATAATATATGTATCTGCGGTTCATACACCAAAATAACAATTTTTACAATATTTGTCTGTTTATTAATCATCATCATTATCAGCCTATTAAAGGCCCACTACAGGACCAGGCCTCCCTCCTTATAGGAGAGGGGATATGGAGCGTACACCCACCACGCTGCTGCAACGGCGGGCTTAGGGTGATAATGTTTCATTTATTAACGATCACTATCAGATGTTGATGATAGTAATCGGGACCGACGGCTTAACGTGCTCTCCGAGGCACGGGGGTGTAACACCGCCAAGCTCAGAACTATTCCGTGACCCGACCCAGGAATCGAACCCAGGACCTCGTGATCGAAGCCACATAGGCTAACCACTAGACCAACGAGGCAGTCCAGTCATGAGGAGTGACATAGGGTAATTTGTATCCAGGTGTTCGCACCGGAACCGGGGACCGCTAGTATCAAATATGGTAATACTTTCGGTGACATGTGGTTAGTGACACGTGGCTCTCATTCCCTTGTGTCTCGGAGAGTAATTTTAATCATAAACAATATACGGCATAGGAGTGGGTATATGAGTATTAACAACAGGGCCAGGCCGGTCCCGCTCTGTTCCTCATGTGAGAGGGGTTGACCCATCAAGCTGTTCCAATATTCGTAATAATGTTACATATAAACAGTTTACCTGGCCTGACACGGAAAAACAGATCATAAGTATGATTTCAAGTGGTAGTGTGGCTTTGTATGATCTGTGCGTCCAGTACCGGTGCGCGCCGCCCGTCACGCCAAACCCGCTCACTCCTCCGAGAAATAATTCTGAAATTTAAATAATTCAAGTACTCTTCATTAAAATTAAGGAACCAGTGATATAATTTTATAAGAATATATTTTGAAGAAATATTTATTTCTTGAAGTCAAAAAACTGCCTGAGTTAAAAATCGAAGAGCAATGTTTAGCCGTATTATGTATAAATATATAAATTTGAAATAAAAAAATATTGAATGAATAAAGTAAATTAGCCGAGTAGATACTCAGGCTAATGGCAGGGGCTATATTCAGTTAGGTACTTTACAGAATTACAAAATTGTTTACATAAAATAATACTTCAAGTATAGGTACAAATTATTGTGCAAAGGAAATTTCATTACTAAGTTAGTGTTAGCGTGTCTCAGCTTTGCTTCGTTGGTCTAGTGCTTAGCCTACGTGGTGTCTCAGTAATACATTTTTTTCAGTAAAAATGGTCAGACAGAATGTTGACAAGTTGGTGGTCAAACATTATCACCCGTCGACATGCTAATTCGCATTGAAGCATGTGAATCTAAGCTACACATATTTCCCTGCTCGTTTGAATAAAGATTAAAGTAGATGAAATGATCTTACCAAACAGTATATGGTGCCAATTAAGTATAATTCCGTATCGGAGTGCCAAATATACAGGGTATAAAATAGTTGCTGCGTGAAATGAAAGTATAAGAATTGTGTTTATCCATCGAATTGGCGTTACGAATCCCACTCGTTTCTCCCACCTTCTGATGGGCGCTAGAAATTTTGGATCATTTTTTGGTAGTGCTTCGTAATAATAATCTATAATTTTATTCGCTGTCACGCCGTTGCTGGTGCTGTTGTCGCGCAAGCTATATTTTGTCTCAGGTTCTATTTGATTCAGGTTGTAGTCATTGTAATGCTTTTGTTTTGTTAAGACTTTCGTGATGGTGACAGCTGGTGGCATTTTCTGTAACAATAAATGACATATTTTAGGAATTATTTAAGCTGAAAGTCAGTCAGGACCTTTTTTGATTTTGGGTATCGTCGGCGTAGCAGTGTCAACGCCCGGAAGAACGGCTCCGGGCAATACCCAGTCGTACCCGATGTTCCACAGGAGAGGCCCAAGGGCTGAACCCTGAGGAACACCCCACGACATTGCCTACACTGACCAGCCCCCGCTAGTTGGGTACACAATAAATTGCTCGGAGAGGTAGGCCGCCGCAATCCGTTGCAAGTATCGAGGAAAGGGGTGGTAACTAATCGCCTCCTTAACGCAATTTCAAGGCAAGGTATTAAAATATCAACCTCGGACTGGATTCCCACCAGCCACTCATCCTATCGACGGGCGCCGGACCTTAGGATTGGGGTAATATTTTATAGAGGTTACAGTCAACTCTGATGAGCAGAGAAGTACCAGGACTATCCTGGCGGCGCGTGGAAGCACCCCACACCGAGCCAGATTTGGTGACGCGCCCGATGGGGGACTAGCAACCCTAGTCGGGTTCATACATATGCTTAAGTAAAGTAAAGCAACTAAATGATGCAATTATATTTTACTTTTTAGTGCGTTATGATGTCGGTTTTATTTTTTATTATTTTTTTTAGTGATTTATCGACACGTAATCTACTCACTTGTAGCCAAAAGGCTACTGAGTATTTCAAAAATATCGAAATCGCTGCAAGTGTGCCTATAAAAGTAGTACCTCCTAATTTTAGTTCTATAGAACTGTTGACACACCATATTAGAGTTTTGTGAGTTTGTGACCCATTAGTTCTAAATAGAACTAAATTAACAAAATTAAAAATAAGAAAATTAAAGAAATGTTGATATCAACATCTTGTTCGTACGTTACATATAAATTACTTAGGTTTTATAAGTATAATATGAAATCTCTATTGAGTGCCATAATAAATGTCCACTTGAATTTGAGAGTATCTACATAAACTGAAATGCATTATGGTGAAGAATCTAAACATACTACATCGAATACAGCTTGCTTAAATTGCATAAAGCGTCAGAAATTGATTATTTTGGGAATGACGAAATATTAAAATAAGCTTTCAAAAAAGCTTTTGGCGACGTGCTAATAGCAATGCACAAGAAGTCAAAGACCGATATGGATCATAACCAAAACAATTCGATCGATGTGAAGGATTTAGAATTATCTTTTTAGGGTTCCGTAGCCAAAGGCAAAAATCGGAATCCTTATGGATTTGTGAAGTCTTCCTGTCCGTCTGTTTGTAACAGCCACTTATTTCCGAAAATATAAGAACTATACTGTTGAAACTTACTAAAAAGATTTATTCCTTCATACAACATTTCATACAAATATAGAAAAAAGCAATAAATTTTGGGGTTCCCCATACTTAGAACTAGAATTTTAAATTTTTTTTATTATTAAACCCATACGTGCGGGGTATTTATGGATAGGTCTTTAAAAATGATATTGAGGTTTCTAATATATTTTTTTCTAAACTGAATAGTTTGCGCGAAAGATATTTTCAAAGTGGTAAAATGTGTCCCCCCCTGTAACTAAATAAGAGAATAGTTTTTTTGTTAAAAACAAAATGAAATATCTATTAAAATAATAATAAGTTTATAAGTTATATGCTATAAGTAAAGTCAAGAGCAAAAACTATACTACAGTACTATATAGAACTATTGGGATATAATTTGACAGCCCGGAAAATATCCCAATATCTAGGCTGCCTCAAACAAGTCTACCAGCTCTCAGACCGTTAGAAATGTTACATTTTATAGCCATAATAATTAGCTATAACTATAACACAGGTCGTTTGTTCGTAGGAGAAAATACACATTATTTTACAGATTTTTTCTTTATACAATTTTTAAATAAAAGTCAAACATCTCCGTGGCGCAGTGGTACGTGCGGTGGATTTATAAAACTGAGGTCCTGGGTTTTCTGAATTTGTCTTGGTCTGGCTGGTGGAAGGCTTTCACCGTGGCTAGTCTAGTCTAGCTGGCCACCCTACCGACAAAGACATACCGCCAAGCGATTTAGCGTTCCGGTACGATTTCGTGTAGAAACCGATAGGGGTGTGGATTTTATCCTGCTCCTAACAAGTTAACCCGCTTCCACCTTAGATTGCATCATCACTTAACATCAGGAGTGATAGCAGTCAAGGGCCATCTTGTAGTCAAATAAAAAAAAATATGTAAGTAATCTATTTCTTAGTTGTAATAGATTCAAAATATTAACATTGTATTAAGTATAATGTACTCACTAAGATGTATTGATGTTGTTTAACAGAACAAGGACATCCATTAAGCACTTTATATTATTTTTAGAATTCGAAGTATTGGACGATGTCACATGTGTAAAATATTTTGATATCGTTGCACTTTACTAATCGATTGAACACGTTCTTGCACGGTGAGAGTTACATTTACTCTGAGTCAAAATTTTGAATAACCATTGTTTTTACGAGCGATGAAACGTGATGGAGTTTTCCTTCGACCTATTAACATAACAATCGCCTTGAAACAAAAGCAAAAGTTCGATGTCTATTGCTTTTAAAAACGATCGTGGAAAGTATTAAGATATTCAAAAACGTTGATTATGCAAATGCCTACCGATTGTAATAAATTACCAAAAAAATTAAATTAAACCGACTTCAAAACCAACTGAAAGGCACAAAATAAATGCGTCATTTATTTAATTTAATTTACTTCTATAAACTCGGTGCCATCCAAGTTTAAGGAAAGTTTGAACAACAAAGCAGCATAGAACTTTGTGTGAATTAGGTATCATCTTTAAAGTAGAAAGCTTACAGATGGCACCGACTTCATAGATATGGTTAATTAAATTAAGGTAACTAAATGACGCATTTATTTTATACTTTTCAGTGGATTTTGAAGTCGGTTTAATTTTTTATTAAAATTTTTTTTCATACTTTTTAGTGGTTTATCGACAACGCACATACGTAAAACCTCGTTCTAAACTATGAGTACCACTATTCGCCAGCCATCTATAAACTACTGACAACGCTGCAAATGTGCCAATGAAGTTTGAAAAGTTCCTTCGATTTAACCAATATCTCATCATCAAATCCTAGCATGATGATTATGGGACTACATATGGATACAAATTCTCTATCTCAGAAACTACTAAGCGATATTGATAAAACTTACAGTGTATCCTATGTTTAACAATAACTAGTACAACAAAAAAAGAATTATTTAAATCGGACTCGTAGTTCCGGAGATAGGCCTCCACAAACATAAATACATACATACATACATACATACATACATACATACATACATACATACATACATACATACATACACTTATGAAATTTGGGACATTTGTTCAGACGCTGATATAGACTAAGAAAAATATTACATACATACGGGTCGAATTGATATTGACTTTTTTTGGAGTCGGCTAATAAAATAGAACAGAAATTGAATTTCGCATGAATTTCATTGCACTGAGTGTTCCTAATTTATATTAAGAACTAGCAGTCGCCCGCGACTTCGTCCGCGTGAAAACCTCTTAGGTACTCTTCTAATTTTAAAGACAGACTTTCATACAAAATGTGTGAAAGTCACATATAAAGTGTGCTCATTCCCCGCTCCCCCTCTCAATTTATTTTTTTTATAGTTTCCCGTGAAGCAATATCCTCCGTCCCGTCCCGTGTACTAAAGGTCTACATTTTTGTTAAACATTGTATGACATTTCAGTACATTAACATTAAAAATATATATTTATGGCAAGCTGATGGGTATAAATTGATATTAAATAGTATATTTCACTCTTGAGTCTAGCCTTCAGAATAAACAAAAATAATTTTACAATCCGACACGCAGATAGAGATTAGCCCGTTTAAACAAACGAACAAACTCTTCCGTGTACTAAATAGATATTTGAACAAAGATCGAATTCTTAATTCATCATCGTATATTTAACATAGATCTAAACTCCCCTTCCGCACGCGCGCCCCCGCCTTGGTGACGCTCACTTCGCAACGCAGAAATATTAATATTTTAATTTCGCCATAACTTCAAAACCAAAAGTCCAATTTTAATCTTTTAAATACCAAATATTATCTACATAAACTGCACTTAGTGATGAAATAATTTATTTTGATAAGGATTAATAGCATGAGTAAAATAAATGCGTTTAAATGTAGTCCGAAAAAAAATTCAAGAGTTTTAAATAAAAAAATGGTTGTTGTGCCTCACTCGACATATATAGGTATAGTGTGTCGCGGACTTTTTTGTAGATATTTATAAGATCTCCAATTAATTAGAACATTTTATGGTTCTATCTTTTATAGTTTAGACAGCGTACGCAAAATAAGAAACTTTTCTGGTTGATTTTTACACCTTGTGTCCGAAAAACCCAAATATTTTACGGAACCCTATTTTTTTTCAAAATAAAATTTAGCCTATGTTACTCGTGAATAATGTAGCTTTCGAATGGTGAAAGAATTTTTAAAAACGGTCCAGTAGTTTTTGAGCCTATTAATTACAAACAAACAAAGTTTTCCTCTTTATAATATTAGTATAGATAAACATAATATCAAAAATTGCGGAACCGACGGGATTCGAACCCGCGCCTCTTTGGCAATCCGGGCACTTAGAGCGCCTTACCGCTAATTGTTGAATATTGATGAATATTATATATTAAGAATAAACATAATATCAAAAATTGCGGAACCGACGGGATTCGAACCCGCACCTCTTTGGCAATCCGGGCACTTAGAGCGCCTTACCGCTAATTGTTGAATATTGATGAATATTATATATTAAAAATAAACATAATATCAAAAATTGCGGAATCGACGGGATTCGAACGCGCGCCTCTTTGGCAATCCGGGCACTTAGAGCGCCTTACCGCTAATTGTTGAATATTGATGAATATTATATTCTTGATATCCAGGTATACGGCCTGTAACGCCATCTTTTAGCATGAACTTAAGATGTTACAATACCATTGAAGGCTCATATTATTAGGAATGAAGCTCTCCAATTTTTAAAGATGACGTATTCCTATTTTTATTCTTTTTTAGTTTTATTGAAAAATGTTTACCCACACTTTTGGGATTATTTATATTAAGAATAAACATCATATCAAAAATTGCGGAACCGGTTCCTAATTTACTCAAATAAATGCATTGTAGCAGGTAGGGTTCCCAGGTCGCCAATTCTAATAGCCGGACAGACTGGCCAGTTTGGCCAGACATTTGGGTCAAAAGGCCGGCCATTATATGAATATTCAGATTTTTGTGTCAGTATTTATATGTACAACATAAAATTGTACGAAAAATCTAGTCTTTTCGATTATTGAAAATAAAAGCTTTTTAGCAGTATATTATGCTATTCAAAGAAATTTGTTCGATTTTATCATTCGATGTTTTTTTATTTTTTTGAAACGGCTCTACCACAAATTGTGTTAAATTATGATGAATGTCGGTTGCTCGGCCGCGTTCGACGCTCGGTCGTTTGCGATATGTAAAAATTATTATTATAAAAACAAAAAACCCCACTGCTTAGAAGTTATGAACTGAAAAGAGAAAAACAAGGATCACTATATCTGTATAAAATTCTAAATACTTTATGGTGCTGCAAACAGGGACCAAATACTTTAACCTGCGGGGAAAGAAAGATCTACCAAAACTACGTTTGTCCCCGCCTTTTTAGTTTTAGATTATGGTAAAGAAATGAGACGGTACACTTAGTAAACTTTTTGCCATTTTTTGTTAAAAAAGTAATATGAATATGATCATGATATGATATTTATATTTTTGAAATGGTCTTTTTACAACCTTTCAATTGGTACCCATATTGCTAAGATAAGAGAAAAAAATACACACATCCCCCCTTTTCCCGCCATTTACAGCCGCCATTTTGAAAATTTATATAGCCTATGACACTACCAGAATTTTGTCAAATTCAACGACACGTCACATGTCAAAATCCGTTCAAACGTTTAAGCTGTAGCGCGTGACGAAGAAATGGACATACATACATACATACATACATACAGTTTCCACATTGATTTTGGCTTTAGATAGTTGGACTTGTTATCCTCTTCTGTAAGGAGTGGGACGTTAAAATAGGTTAATACCTTACCAGAATGAGATGTTTTTAATAATTGTATTCTTGAACTTTTTTATTTGTATTTATAGAAACAGTTTGAGCTGTCGCTACCAATACCAATACATCCAAACAGTTGACGACCTCCGTGGCGCAGGAGTATGCGTGGTGGATTCATAAGACGGAGGTCCTGGGTTCGATTCCCGGTGGGGCAGATTGGGATTTTTCTTAATTTGTCTTGGTCTGGCTGGTGGGAGGCTTTCGCCGTGGCTAGTTACAACCCTACCGCCAAAGACGTACCGCCAAGCGACTTAGCGTTCCGGTACGATGTCGTGTAGAAACCGATAGGAGTGTGGATTTCATCGTACTCCTAACAAGTTAGCCCGTTTCCATCTTAGATTGTATCATCACTTAACATCAAGTGTGATAGCAGTCAAGGGCCAACTTGTAGTTGATAAAAAAAAATATATATTTTAAATTTTGTACGGAATCCATGATGTGCGAGTCCAACAATGAACTTGGTCGGTTTTGCGAATTACGGGAAACTATACTTGCTAATTTTGAGTGACGCAAAGTTAGTTTGAAAAACAAACATGTTGTTGACCTCAAGTCAATTATTTTGATTGTCTGCAGTTTTCAGGAGCACGTTTCTGACTATCTTAACCTTTGGCCGACGGACGTCACCACTAAAATCACGTTTATGTTTTAAAGATTAGCTGATGTCAGCTCTACGGAAATGGGTTATCATCCCTACTTTCTGTTTATGAGTAGATAATTATGTATAGTTGCATAGTAAAGATAATGAAACGAAATATTTTTCTTCTCAATATGGACACAACACGACCGCGACTCAGAATACCTAGTAAATATGCTGAAACACTTTCTCCATTAAACAATACGTAAAAATGTTCTTGTCGAAAACAACAATAAGATCTGTTGTGTACTTTAAAAGATCTAAGCGTACTTTTTTTATCATTACAAGTTGGCCCTAGACTACAATACACACCTGATGTTAAGTGATGATGCAATCTAAGACGGAAGCGGGCTAACTTGTTATACAAGGATAAAATCCACACTACTACGGTTGCTACACGATATCGTACCGGAACGCTAAATCGTTTGTCGGTACGTCCTTCTCGGTAGGGTGCCTCGAGGCCTTCCCGCCAAACCTACAGACGGCAGGAATCATATGTTTTTATACTATGCTAAAGATTAAATAAAATTTATACGCAGCAGAATATATCCTAGTACAGTGATTCTTAACCTTTTTTTTGTTGCGGCACACATTTAATGATTTCAAAATTTGGCGGCACACAAAGAAAAAGAAAAAAATTATTTACTTACTACAACACACTGCACAAATAAATTATGACAAAAATTTTAAATACACCAAGACCCCGCTTTACGTCGCTAATGCGATCCTGAAAAATGCGACGCAAAGTGACAAGACAAATTTGGTAAGCAAATAATAAAATAATTTATTTTTTTGTGAAATTTAAATACATATTCATGTTAATAATATTTTTCTTTTTAAATAATATAATTTAATAATGTTTATTAGTTAATTTTTTTAAATAAAATAATTTGCAAAATTTGGCGGCACACAAAAGTGCTGCGGCACAGTGGTTGAGAATCACTGTCCTAGTAGATAAAATAACAAATACTTGCAGTCAAACAGCATAAAATAACAAATACAGCACAAATAGTTGTAGTCATTCACTCACAATATTTGAAAATACCATCACAATTAACACTAACGTTTTAAGTTTATGGTACGTAGGTATAGCACTGTGATCAATTAATATGACAATGTGGAAAAAATGCGTTACAAGCAGTACGTGTCGTGTTACACATGTATGAGTTCTTACAGATCGATTTATTTCATTTATCACGTACGAGTACCTATTTGGGATGTTCTAACTACAGGCGTTCATACTAATGTTAAACATTTCATGGCTTACGATTTTCGCTGTTTTACAGAATAATAGTTATATCTTATGCCATAAAGAAAAATCCGAAGGTAGTAGGAAGATAACCTTTCATCTTATAGCGAGACTTTCAGGCCAATTATAAGCACATTTGAAACGTCAAATTAGACTATTTGTAGTGACTCTACCACCGGCTCGGAAGGCAGGTCCTGTTGAGAAGAGCCGGCAAGAAACTCAACAGTTGCTCTTTTAAAATCATTAATTTTACAATATGAACTGTATTGTTACATAAAATTATTTATTCTACTACTTGTGTGAAGTTGAAAGCTGATCCAATTGCCTCTCAACCTCTTTGTCATTTAAAAATTCATCTATAGTATAATAACCTTGACTCAGTAAGTGAGGTTAATACATTGTTTAAACTTATGCAATGGCAGATCTAAAATTGAATTGGGCATCTTGTTGTAGAAGAGTACACCCAGTCCAACGAATGACTTTTGAACTTTTCGGAGGAGCACAAAATACATTATATTGTAATAGACACTTCGCTCAATCACTTTCCTTCAAATCCAAAGAATCCTTTAACATGGCAATGCTATATATCAATAACTCAATCTCCAAGATAAAAGATTTTTTTGTATAAAACTTTCGAAGAACATTACAGATACTGATAAAGATACGTTTCTTTTTACTTTTGATTAATTAATTTTTTTTTATCGACTACAAGTTGGCCCTTGACTGCTATCACACCTGATGTGAAGTGATGATGCAATCTAAGATGGAAGCGAGCTAACTTGTTAGGAGTACGATGAAATCCACACTCCTATCGGTTTCTACACGACATACCGAAACGCTAAGTCGCTTGGCGGTACGTCTTTGTCGGTAAGGTGGTAACTAGCCACGGCGAAAGCCTCCCACCAGCCAGACCAAGACAAATTAAGAAGAATCCCAATCTGCCCCACCGGGAATCGAACCCAGGACCTCCGTCTTATGAATCCACCACGCATACCACTGCACCACGGAGGTCGTCAAAAATTAACCATCCTGTATCCGATTAAAATATTATTATTATTGTATACCTATCATTCAATTTTATTATCAGATTAGTTACTTTTCTTAGAGTGGTTGTAAAAAGACTCTTTTAATTTTGTTTCGCATAATTAAAAATAAAACTTGTTTAGTCGATGAAGGTAGTAAAAATTATTTTACGAAAAAACGAACTGTCGTAGAGTAACTATAAATAGTTTCACTTGACGTTTCAAAAGTGCTAAGCTAAGTCTACTTGAAACAAACGAATTAGCGACGGCTTAACATGCTCTTCAAGGCACCGTCAATGTTTTTAAACAGACTGCAACTAACAATTTCTTGTATTAAAAAAAATTAAGTATTTCACAATCTGTTTCAGTAGGCGATAGATGCGCACGAAAGAGACATGTTGTGTACGTTTCGTTGTCCAATAACGACGAAATCGGGATTTACCTCTTTTTTCCCAACACTCCGAAAGAGAGTAAGCGTTATTTTCGATTGGGCGATCGTATGTTATTCTATCTACACAAGACATCTCTTCGGGCGCATCTTAGACGTACAGAACTCGATTCCAGGACGCCATAATCCGAAGCCGTAGATCCTAACAAATGAATTATTGTAGCCACGCGTATGCGGTAAAAATACTGTTTTATCTGAAGACCGACATAATAGGATAGTGTTTCAGGAGGAGAAAATCCTTATGAACATCCTCGTGTCGGAAAATAACGACTTCTCTTAGCTAAAAAGCCCCCTTGTCTCCAAGCTACCGCTGTTCTTGTCCTTAAGCGTATTGCCAGCACCCTAAACTATCATCCTGCCTTATTCCATTCGTCTTTCTCTTTGCTCTTTATTATTTCTTAGAAGATACTGCATAATAGCAGTATATTAATATAATTACGGTATTATTAGATTACCTTTGCTTGGGACTTTATCTGAACATTAATTTACTAATAATTTGATTATTTGAATTTACCAGTTCTCTTTGAATATTTTCATCTATAAATTGATTGATGTATTGTGAATTAATCAAAATTATAAAGTGTATCATAAATCAATGTACGTAATACCCATTGAATCAAATTATCGAATAGGCTTTTGTTTGATTTCGATGTAATTGATGGTATATTGTATAACTAGGGTTGCCATCCGTCCGGGTTTCCCCGGATTTGTTCTAGTTTAGAGGGCATCCAGGGTGCGTCCGGGCAAGGTTTCATTTGTAGACAAGGTTTTAAAAATATATAAATAAAAAAAATTTGGGCCGCCCGCGAGACACGCACTATGCTCGCACCACACCACGATCAACCGATGAACAAAGTATATTCACCGTTCCAATTCCAAATAAAAAAGGTGATTTATGACATTTTCAACTATTTTTTATTACATTGATTTTATTTTTTATTAAATTGGCTTTCGGACTCTAAAATCCGGGGTTTTTACACGTCTTGTCTTGTTTTCCAAATTTTAGAGACGGCAACCCTATGTATAACTAGCAGATATAGTTGTAATTGATAGCTTTTATTGACAAAATATATTTGTAACAATAACAATATATGAGTTACTAAGTTTTCGTGTTTGAATTAGTCGCATCATAGATCGAGAGCCCGTGATAGCTAGACCTTCGTCATTTTATAAAAGCTGAAAGTTTGTCAGCTCGTGCCCCTACCACAGTTAAGTACGATAGATAATTGTAAACTTTGTCATTGGTGGGTTAAGAAGGTAGCACGTTTTAAGGATTCAGATTCTCAAACATTTAAGTATAAACTGTAATACTTTTATATTTTCCCCAGCACAATTTGAAAAATCATATCTTTAGTAACGTAACTTCGTGGCTCTCTTTGAGAAACTCTGTTAAAGATAACACTTTAACGGTCTTAAGCGGAGAGTTGCCACGAAGATAAGTGCCTGGCGAGTAGTGACGTGACATTTTGTAATAAATAACTAAATTTTGTGAGCGTAAAAAAAAAGTAAGAAAACTATGTTTAATACTACGTTTTATACAGTTGAGGGTCTGGACCCTTATACCTTGCTAGCTTTCAAAGAAAGAAGAAACCGTTGTCCAAAGTTGTGTTTCGTACTTATCTATCATGAGCTAACAAGATATCAACATTTAGCTCTTGGTCTATCAAGAAGTCCGAGTAAGTTATGATATAAGTTATAGCTGATGTTGGACATGTGGTATATTAGTATCAAATCGTTGGCCACTACAGTCTAGTGTGACAGAATTTTTAGTGCAAAAGATTCTTTCCAAAAGTGCAATAACGTCCGTCAAAGACGTATCGCCAAGCGATTTAGTGTTCCGGTACGATGTCGTGTAGAAACCGAAAGGGGTGTGGATTTTCGTCCCACTTCTAACAAGTTAGCCCGCTTCCATCTTAGACTGCATCTTCACTTAACATCAGGTGTGATAGCAGTCAAGTGCCAACTTGTAGTCGATAAGAAAAATAAAATAAAATTAGGCATGTCTCAATTCGCATTGAAATGGGAAAGTTTCCTTTTCGCTTGCATATTTTTGTGTTTTTATGGAGCTGGCGTGTGCGCACAATGTTCGAGAGCCACTGTGACGTCACTAGGGTTCGTCGTGGAGTACGCGGTGTGGCGTGGGTGGCATCAGGTCATCATACAAACACCTCATAGTGACGCAGGTTCACAGATTTTATTTACATTAACAACTTGAAACATTAATAGCTCCATAGTAAAGGGAGTCAATACAGGTCATGGCTTTGATTCCTGACCGTTGGATTGTTATCGTATCTACTTTCGTTGCATAGACTAAATAGGCGGGAAACCGGAATATCTGTTACACATATTTGAAAATTTTCAGCAACACAATTTTTTTGTGTATTTTTTTTGTTTATTCCACCTATTTTAAATAGATACCTATAAAATTAAAATCCATTTCGATCACGAACAGATTGATACAAGATTTTCATATATTAGACTAGTAGGTTGTTTATCCCTGTGTATGCTGTAAAAGCAAGCCTACAAAACCTTATATTTTGTTAATATCAATACTCGTCCGTACAGCCGACCAAATCCTCGGAATACGCAGCCATCTCCCACGTATAATAATCATTTTTAACTTACAGAATGCTATTGGAAAACTTTACGTTTAGTGAAGTGTTTAAGCGTAAATGGCGTAGCATCAGCTGTAAATGTGAAACAGAAATCTGCCACCAATTCGTTTCTTGGGATAATAATCCTTGCTCCTAAACTTCAAGGAATTGCTGTCAAAAGTTTCACTGCTGCAGTCAATCAGGTATACCAATATTCTCTTCTTCGTCTAACTTAAATTTTTTTATCGAATTATGTTTACATTTTAGTTTAACCAATGGGATATGAATACGCCATCCTATGATTGGTTGATCATGGCTAGAACAGTTGAAGATTATAAAATATTAAGCGATCTTTTAAATAAAACTGCATTGCGATTTGATCAGAATGTTGTCATAGGGATTACTAATGAGCAACGATCGGACAACTTTGGTCCTTGTGATAACAACTTTATTTATAAAAAGAATATTAAAACATGGAAAACTTATAACGATCTATTAAAAAAACAAGCTAATGATTCATTCTCTTATCACAACTTTCACAATTATAATACTTTTAATACTGTGAACAAGGAGTCTGAGAGGAATTATTATAAAACATCTGAGAGATTCAAAGGTATTGCGAAGAAGCGGAAATACGCGATTCTCGGAAAAATGTTGTCATTGTTCCGATCAGGAATTTCAAATTACAATTTTTCAAGGATTTTTTATTCAACCAATGTGAGTCAATTTAATTTAGTGAGTGCTGTAAAGAAATGGAATGATTTGAATAATGTTAATATAAATAAAACTGTGAATAATGTCTATCTCATACAATGTTATAAAGTACGAATGAATTCGACGCTTTACGTAAAATATCAAGGTAAAGTTTATTGTAATATTTTTTAATTTCTGAATATTACCCAAACTCCTTTGTTTGTAAAGTGCTGGTCATCATGGCTTCGGATCACGAGGCCTTTGAGCCCGCGACCTGGGTTGGGCTATTAAGTATTGAACATTTCTTGCTTTGAACTTGCTGTCAGTAACAATTCTCAACCTTAACGGAGTTAAGAAATTGGTGGCTTTCTATCCCCGTGCCACGTCCCCGTTCACGTTAAGCAGTGGATCCTGTCCATTATCACAAACCATCTAATAATAATTACAAAAGCAAGCATTATTACTTTGATTGATCCTATATTCAATATCATAAAACTGCCAACTCGAATCGGAGTATATCTCTTCTAGAAGGTTGTAGACTGTTAAAATAAGCCAACCGATAGTTATTATTAATTCAATCTTTTCTCTCATTTTATCTTCAATATTTGGATTACTGTATGGTTTACAGGTGCGTGGAATGTAAAGAGATCTATGTCTTTAGTAGAATCCCCATACCCGGTTGAAGCACGTAATTTTCTGGGCGAAAAGTTTATTGTTGGAAGGTGCAACTCTTCGGAGGAAAAATCAACTGCCTTAGATGAGGATGGACCTTCGGCACCGGAGTTGCTGGATGATATTTTACATTTTCTCGCTCTACGACTAAATGCCACGTAAATAAATTATCTTCTTGTTCTGCAGAAGTCCTTTCTTTTTATGTGCGCTTGACCACGATCTCACCTGATGGTAAATGTAGATGCAGTCTAAGGTAAGGCGTGCTTGCTTAGAAAATGCCTATTCACTCTTGTTTTAAAGATACCCAAGACCTCGCTTTGTTAGTATATTTGAACGTCTTTTCCTAATACTTTTATAAGTACTACCTACTCATTACTTTATTTGTAAATTCAGACTTCGGTCTACCGAAAATTTTCATACCAACTAACGGGATAATACTCCTTCACGCAACTGCTAAATGGAGGTAGTTTGTGCGCTGCACTAACATATTTATACTTATAATAATATTTTATCTCGAAAACTTAACAGTCCCCCATAATAGTTCAAAATCATCAGCTTGTTATATATGATCCTTTGCCATTTAATACAAAAATATTAGGGAAAATATATTGAAATTTTCGATTTGTAATGTAAATTAAAAATTATTTTTTTTTTAATTTAACATATTTATTTAAACAAAATAATTACCATTATTGTCTATACATTGCTGCCATCTAATAGGAAGCTCATTTATGCCTTTGTAATAGAACTCTGGTGATCTAGACTCGACAAACTGTGTGAAAGCATTTTGCACTGCCTCCTGAGAAGAAAAGTTTTTATCACGTAGAAAATTGTCCAAATCACGAAAAAAGTGGTAGTCCGTTGGAGCAAGGTCTGGCGAATATGGAGGGTGACGAGTGGGTGGGTGAGGTTTCTGATAGCAGTTCCTGTAGTGTTAAAACGGTTTCTCGTGCTGTATGAGGTCTCGCGTTATCATGGAGCAATAATGGTGAAGATCGATTCATAAGTCGGGGCTGTTTCACTGCTAGTTTCGCTATCATTGTTCGGAGTTCGACGCAGTAGACATCTGCCGTTATTGCTTGGCCAGATCGGATAAAGCTATAGTGAATAACACCACGCTGAGACCATCAAACAGTTACCATTACCTTTTTATTGGTAAGCTTTGCTTTAGGACACTGTTGCGGCGTTTGACCTGGGGTCAGCCATTGCATTTTCCGCTTACGATTATCGTAAAGCATCCTTTCATCACATGTCACAATTCGATCCAATATTCCTTCATTTCTGTATCGATTCAACAAGGCAACGCAAGTTTCAACACGCGTATTTTTCTGCAGATCAGTCAAATCATGAGGCACCCATTTTTCATATTTTTTATTTTAATGATTTGACGCAAATGAATCAATATTGTTAGTAAAGTAACGTTAAACCATACCGCTAATTCCTGGGAAGTTTGCCTCGGATAGGCTTCCGCCATCTCTTTCAAATCATTGTTATTCACCTGCATGGGTGGTCTTCCACGTGGTTCGTTCTTCAAATCGAAGTTTCCATCACGAAAGCGTTTAAACCGAAATGGCACAGTGCATTCATTAGCAGTCCCATCTCCAAACGCAACATTAATATTGCGAGCTGTTTCTGTCGCGTTAGTTCTGTGTCGGAACTCGTATTCAAAAATCACAAGAATTTTCGAAGTATCCATCTTTATTGTCTAAGCTGAATAAAAAAAACAGCTGAAAGTTGATAATCGAATGTTGCACATTTTTTAAAAGAAGAACTACACAGGAACCGTATTAAAAAAGTTTCACTTTAAAATTTTAAATCTTAAAGTTAAAGTGTAGGTTCTATGTCAATTCGAAGTACCTACCTATTACAACAAAACGGCAATTTCATTCTTTAACCCCTATTATTTGGAATAAATAGGTACATAATCTTGTAAATATTTGTGTCTGTTTATTCTTTGCCGATTTTTAGACTTCATATTTTTACAATTTAGCATAAATATCTACTTATAAACCTAAATTTCACGCAGATGGTATTGCGGGCATACGCAAGTGTATAGAAATACGTATGACTCCTAAATGTATTCTGTGTTTCGTAGATCAGTTGTACGCTACTACAACAAACTTGGGTTCCGTTCGTACGAAGGAGCGTGGACCGGCCTGCTGGGAGCTTTGATGGATCACTCTGTAGATATAGCGCTAGAACCAGTTACAGCGATATCCCCTCGACAAAAAGATATGGATTTCATATTTCCAATAGCTGATACAATGTAAGTTTTGGAGGTCTCCGTGGCGCATTGTTATACGCGGGGATTTAAACAGTGAAATTTTCTAAATTGGTCCAGTTGTTTTATATGTTCTAGGCTTTATTGAGGTCAAGGGTGTTAACTTGTATTGAATAAAAAAAAATAATCTTGAAACACCTCCTTATTTAGCCTACATACATACACACATATTTACCATTGATTAAAAATATATTCAATGAGTTAGCTTTCTTTTGTAAAAAATCAGCCTTTATAAAAAACTTAAGTCAAATCTTGGAAATGATGATTTAAGGGTTTAAGGGTTTTTCTAGCTTAAATCCAGAAGTATTTTCACGTTTTTCTATGAGTAGGTATTGAAATGTGCCTTATAATGGCAAACAATATTAAAATCAAGGATTTGTAACTCTCGAATTTGATCCTACTTAAGTTGTTGAGAAAAGTTATGAAAAGTGGTTCTGAATTTTAAGGTCTTCGCGATTATATTGAAATTAACGAAAAAAGTTGACTCGTATAAGTTATTTTCTTGCATTGAGATTTTTGTGGAAAAAGAATACCTAAAGTTCTTAACATGAAATATTTCTATTTTAATATTAAACTAAAAACATTTTAAATAAATAAACAATAAATAAATATTATATGACAATAACACACATCAGTATATAGCCCCAAAGTACGTAACTTGTGTTATGGATACTATGATAACTGATGAATATTTTATATATATATATATTATACATAAATACTTATAATATATAGATAATCAGCCAGACACAGGAAAATATCCATCTCATCACACAAACATGTGGGAATTGAACCAACAGCGTAGGACGCAGAAGCAGGGTTACTATCTACTGTGTCACTCGGCCGTCAATTATGAATTTTGGTGTTCTAACAGATGAATTTGCCGTTGTGAAAGTGCTTTTTTTATCGACTACAAGTTGGCCCTTGACTACTATCACACCTGATGTTAAGTGTAATGCCGTCTAAGATGAAAGCGGGCTAACTTGTTAGGAGTGGGTCGAAAATCCATACCCCTTTCGGTTTCTACACGACATTGTGCTTAGGTACGAACCTAAAACGCTAAATCGCTTGACGATATGTTTTTGTCGGTAGAGTGGTAACTAGCCACGGCGAAAGCCTCCCACCAGCCAGACCAAGACAAATTAAGAAAAATCTCAATCTGCCCCGCCAGGAATCGAACCCGTCTTATAAATTCACCGCGCATATCACTGCGCCATGGAGGTCGTCAAAGTGCTTGTAAACTAAACCTATTTGAACTACTGATTGAATTTTGATATCAAGCGCGACTAGCAAGCTGTAATTAAAGCTCAACGCAGACCGAGTCGAAGCGAAGCGATGCGTCATATTAACTACAAATTATGTATTTTGCACTAATTTGAGTTACTACTAATTATCTCTATTTTTTAATTAAAAAGAATAAAACAAAACATAAATAGGACATACCTACATGCAGTAATTGCTAATAAAAATAAATCATTTGTATGTTTGTAGGTGTAATATTTACATTCGTCACCAAGAAACTTCCGCAGTACGGGATATATTTTTGGCTCCATTTAGCTCGAAACTAATAGCTTGTGTAGTAAGCATGGTACTCGTGGCAGCAATCGCAGTCGTCACGATAAGCAGACACACAAGAACCTCACAGGAAGCGAGGCAGATGAGTTTCTTTGAGGGTATTATTTGGTCTACCGGAATTCTATGTCAACAAGGTTCGTAAAATCCTTACTTCCTTATTTCATTGCATAGTATAAAACAACGTCGCTTTCTTTTATCTGTCCTTATGCATGCTTAAATCTTTATAACTACGCAACCGATTTTCATGAGGTCTTTTTATCAGACAGAGTGATGCAAGGTTTGTGTGTACTACAGTAATGCATACCTTAAAAAGGTCAACACAAAAGTCCGCGATGGTATATGTCTATCTCTTAGGGATAACCCACAACAACCATTTTTTATCTTTTACTTTCAAACAAAATTAATGTCTTAATTACGAATCGATTTTAAGCAATACTGCATTAATCATTATTCAATTAAGTATCTTAAATACTTTATGCATTCAATATAGATTACTATTGCCCTTTACAGCATAGATATATATGTATGATATAAGATTCAAAATGCAGGGACACACTTTAGTACCAGCATTGCACCCGTGCGAAGCCGGGGAGGGTCGCTAGATATAATTATTATAAATACGAAAATAAGTGTGCATATCTGTGTGCTACGCAATCACACTTAAACTATTGAACCGCTTTAAATAATATTTTGTACGCAGACAGAGTCTGAAAAAGTCCGTCTAAGCCTATACAAAAATAATAATAGTGAGTATAGTATAGTAAAACCTATATTAAAAAATAAAAATATTTCCGATGCCGAGACTCACGCGCAGATATAATTGTATTAAACCTTACCCTAATTTATTGACGATATTATTTCGTGTGCGGTTAGCTTTCGAAATCATCGCATCCAGTGATTAACTTATTCCTTGTCATAATAGGTGGTACTTGGACCCCGCAAAATCCGGCTGCTAGCATTGTTCTGGTAGTATGCTTGTTCTTTGCTCTGGTCACTTACAATGCATATGCGGCGTTCATAACATCTGTGTTATCCGTACGAGTATCCACCGTTGGTTCACTGACTGATGTGCTTCAATCTAATTTGAAAATTGGATATATTCGGAATGGTGCTGACCAAATGTATTTAATGGTGAGTCAAAGCTTTTTATTCAACAACGGGAAGGTTATAGCTTTTTACCCGACTGCGTCAGAAGGAGGGTTATGTTTTTCGAGCGTATGTATGTATGTATGTATGTATGTATGTCCATTTCTTCGGCACGCGCTACAGCCTAAACGACTGAACGGATTTTGACAGGTGAGGTGTCGTTGAATTCGTTAAAACTGTGGTAGTGACATAGGCTATATAAATTTTCCCGTGTGGGGTTGCTAGTCCCCCATCGGGCGCGTCCCCGGGTGGTGGATTGGGGAACGCCTCCTTGTGAGGTACCGGGGTAACCTGGCGCGAACCAAAACTAGCACGGGGTGGGGCGCTTCTTCGCACTGCGTGGAGGGTTCGCTGGTCTCTACAGCTGGTGAGCTCTGATTTCGGGGCCCTTGAGCACGAAACGACAAGGCGCGAGGAAGAAAACCTCTATAAAAAATTACCCCAATCTCAAGGTCTGACGCCTGCCGATGGGATGTATGGCTGATGGGAAATCAGTCCCAAGGGCGTCACAAAAAAAAAAAAAACAAAACAACTATGAAATTGCGAACAGCCAAAAATTCTACCCGGGAGGGTCCCGCTAGCGGGGAATCCCTTGGTGCACTGGAAAGCCAGTGCATCGGCCCTATCGTATACGGGGGGGCCAACTGTCGCATTAGAGAAGAGGAATGTAGGGGGGGGAATGAATTAGGAAATGTGCAGGGGGGAGAGGGAGTGGCAGAATTGGATGTAGGTTTAGATGTTAGGTGCAGAAAAAAGGAGGAAAAACAAAAAGAAGCAAGAGCAGAAAATAATGACAATGGGACAATGATGGAGTCCGACTGCAGTCTCGGAATGATAGACAGTAGGCCCAGATCGGGCTCTGACTCTTCTGGAACTGCGTTGGCCTCTGGTCGTTTATGGCAAGGTGTGAAAAGGCAGCGAGTAAGTGATGATGTTGAGCTAGTGTCGTCCGATGACGACAGGCCGGCGACTCCAATGTCTAAAGGGAAAGAAAATCGGTCCAACATCTTAAATTATGGTTGGATTAAAGCAAAGGAGGCCCTTAAGAAAAAGAAGGAACTTGAAAAAAATAAAAATGAAGATGAGCTTTTGAGGGCTTCAGCCATATACAAATTTCGGCGCGAGGAGTTCAGACACACGACAACAGGAAATGGCCAGCAGTCCAAAAATAAGACTGCGGCCCAAATTCAAAAGCGAGTTTCGGAGGATGTGGCAATGATTAATAAAATTGCCAAAAGGTCCTCCAATCTAAAAGGAACATTTGTGCGCGACTTAAGGGACGCTGCTGCATCTATTCAGGAAGCCGTGGAAGTTCTAAGTTCGCGCACCATCGCAGAAGAGACTCGGCAGTTACAAGCCGACAATGCTCGTTTAGAAGCTGAAATGGCTAAGCTGCGTACGGAATTGACCCAACTCAAGGAAGACATGCATAGGTTACATAAGGGACAGGAGACACCAAACTGCCCTATGGACACAACAGAGGAGTTGCTTCCTGAGCCACACCTTCAACGAAAGGAAAAGGTCCGTCGTTCTGCACGGACAGCAAAGGAGCCCTCAATGGATGAGGTATGTCGTGTAGTGATGGTCCAGGTCGGAGATATGCTCAATGCCCGCCTGGCGTCTTTGGAAGACAGGCTACTTCCAGAGAAACGTTTGCGTCCACCGCTGTCTGTGGATAAGAGAATGTCCCAGAGTGCTAAGGAGCCTACACCAGGCAGTAGTCAACCTACACAGGAGGGGTGCCCGGATGAAAACATACATACAGCTAAACCTGTAAGTAATGAGGGTAAA
Organism: Mycalesis mineus; assembly: GCA_034621355.1. Lineage (NCBI taxonomy): Eukaryota > Metazoa > Arthropoda > Insecta > Lepidoptera > Nymphalidae > Mycalesis > Mycalesis mineus. Next base: position 12,874,377 of record CM067889.1, on the reverse strand, counting down.
TGGGAAAAAGTTCGACGCAAAGGAAAAAAGAAGGAGGCAAAACAGCAAAAGATATCGCAAGAAGGGCCGCAATTGCAGCCGCAGGAAAAAAGACAAGAAAAGGCAAAGCAGGAAAAGCAGCTTACTAAAAAACAACCAGCTGAAAAAAAAAGTCGTAAACTTCGCCCCCCGCGTTCAGCGGCTATTGTGCTAACGCTGCAACCTGGGGCGGAGGAGAAAGGCGCCTCATATGCCGCTGTGCTTAAGGAAGCCAAAGAAAAAATAGCTCTAGCTGATCTCGGCATAACAGCATTGCGGTTTAAGAAAGCCGCAACTGGAGGTCGTATTCTGGAGGTTCCTGGGGCCTCCAGTGATAAGTTAGCAGATAACCTTGCGCACAAATTGAGGGAAGTCATCAGCGACGAATTTCTTAGAGTCTCTAGACCCGTTAAATCCGTGGATTTGCGCGTTTCGGGTCTGGATGACTCCGTCTCTAGCGATGACGTAGTGACTGCTATAGCACTACGTGGTGGATGCCCTGCTGCTCAAGTGCGATGCGGTGAAATAAAAAAGACCTTCTCAGGTCTTGGGACGCTTTGGATACGCTGCCCAGTCACAGCTGCAAAAAAAGTGTCTGAGGATGGCAGACTATTGGTGGGTTGGGTTTCAGCCCAAATAAAAATTCTTGATGAGCGGCCCCGGCGTTGCTATCGATGCCTACAATCAGGCCATCTAAGAGCACAATGCACAGCTGAGGTTGACCGCAGCGATACATGCTACCGCTGTGGTCAGGTGGGCCATAAAGCGAGGGGGTGTTCAGCTGCACCACTCTGTAGGGTATGTGAAGATGCTGGCAGACAGGCAAATCATATAGGTGGTAGCAAAGCTTGCAACCAGCGCAATAAATTTATAAAGAAGAGCAGTAGAAAGACTGACGATGGCCCCCGGGCCTCCTCGCAGTCTGCCCGTCCGTCTACAAGTACGGCTGAAGACGTTTCAATGAAAATCGGATAAAATTATTATGGCCCTCAGATTTCTACAGGCTAACATCAACCACTGTGCCAGAGCTCAAGACCTTTTGTTCCAGAGCATGGCAGAGTGGTTTATAGACGTTGCTGTAGTTTCAGAGCCGTATTTCGTGCCATCGGGTGACCATTGGGTGGGTGACAGAGACGGCTTGGTAGCCGTCGTCAGTCGGACTGCTGCTGGCTCCCCGGTCATTGAAAAAGTTATAAGAGGTCGCGGTTATGTCATGGTCCTTATTGGTGGTGTGTCTGTGATTGGGGCATACTTTTCTCCAAATCGGACTCTTGCCGAATTTGAGCAATTTTTGCTAGATATCGGAGCAACGATCAATAGTTGCCGCCCAGGTCGAGTGCTTGTCGCCGGTGATTTTAATGCAAAGTCTTCAGCATGGGGATCTCCGATAACTGATGCACGTGGTGAAACACTCGAGGATTGGGCAATCTTGATGGGCTTGGAAGTACTGAATCGTGGATCAACACATACGTGCGTGCGGCAACGCGGCGGCTCTGTTGTAGATGTCTCGTTTGCTGATGCCGCTTTGGCTCGTCGTGTCCAAGGCTGGAAGGTTTTAGAGAATGAGGAGACACTTTCAGATCACAGATATATTTGGTACGAGGTGGTCTTCCATCCGGTTTCAGTAAGAAGGCAAACTATACAGAATAATGGTCCACGTTGGTCTATTAAGCGGCTTGACCATAATATCTTACTTGAAGCGGCACTAGTGCAAGCTTGGATACCGGCTCCTACAGGAACTGTACAAGTAGAAGACGAAACTGAGTGGCTTGGTCAGGCGATTACTCAAGTTTGCAACGCAGCTATGCCACGGATCGGTTTTGTTCCCCCGAGAGATGCTGTATACTGGTGGTCTGAGGAGTTAACTCAACTGCGAAAATCATGCGTGGCTGCTAGACGCCAGTACACCAGGTGTAGAAGACGACGAGCCCGGAATCAGACGGAAGAAGTGCGCCTTTATGCGGTGTATCGGGAGGCTGTAGTGACACTCCAGGTAGCAATTGGAACCGCCAAAAATTTAGCCAAAGAAGAGATGTTAGCCAGTCTCAATACCGATCCCTGGGGTAGGCCCTACAAACTGGTAAGATGCAAACTCCGCCCAAAAGCGCCACCACTAACGGAAACTCTCCAGCCCCAGCAGCTGGAGTTAGTAGTAGATACGCTATTTCCAAGTAGAGATGAAGTGGAACCGCCACGCATGGCACCCTTTACCGTCGCTAGTGAAGACGATTTTCCCTCCTTGGAAGTCTCTAAGGCAGAATTGCAAGTAGCAATTCGAAGGCTTCGATTAAAAAAGGCTGCCCCAGGTCCTGATGGCGTACCCGGAAAAGCGTTAGCGTTAGCCCTAGGTCCTATGGAACATCGGGTAAGAGCTCTTTTTAGCGCATGTCTGGAGCATGGCCAGTACCCGCGCACTTGGAAAACGGGAAAACTGGTTCTGCTCCGAAAAGATGGTCGTCCTGTGGACTCGCCATCAGCCTACAGGCCAATAGTCTTACTGAATGAAGTAAATAAACTCTTCGAGCGCATTGTATCAGCTAGACTAGTCAAGCACTTAGAAGAAACGGGGCCAGACCTTAGCGACTATCAGTTTGGATTCCGTCGAGGCAGGTCCACTATCGATGCTATTGCTCGAGTGAGGGCTTTGACGGAAGATGCAGTTTCCCACGGCGAGGTTCTTTTGGCGGTATCACTCGATATCGCTAACGCCTTTAATACTCTGCCCTGGAGCTGCATCAGGGAGGCATTACGATACCACGCCTTACCGGGATATCTACGGCGTCTAGTGGAGGCCTACCTTTCTGAAAGAGCAGTGATATACTCCACAAACAGTGGGTGGAAAAGGAGGGAAATGTCATGCGGTGTTCCACAGGGTTCGGTCCTCGGTCCACTTCTGTGGAACATCGGGTATGACTGGGTGCTGCGGGGTATTAGCATGCATGGTGTCAGTGTTACGTGCTATGCAGATGACACTCTGGTTACTGCCCGTGGTAGGACCTTCAGGGAGGCACGTATACTAGCAACGGCTGGAGTAGCCCAGGTAGTGGCCCGGATCCGGCGATTGGGGTTAGAGGTAGCCCTAAACAAATCCGAGGCGCTATGCTTCCATGGACCAGGTAGGACACCTCCAGTTGGGTCTAACCTCGTAATTGGAGGGGTATCCATCGCTGTTGAGTCTACGATGAAGTACCTTGGACTGGTACTCGACAGTCGATGGAAATTTGAGGAGCACTTCCGGCGCCTAGCTCCAAAGCTAATTGGTGCCACTGGTGCTCTAAGTCGGCTTCTCCCTAATATGGGTGGACCTAATGTTAGCTGCCGACTATTGTATACTGGAGTAGTGCGATCGATGGCCCTATATGGAGCACCAATATGGGCCTATTCTCTGACTGCCCATAATCGAACACTACTCCGAAGGCCTCAGCGTGTCATGGCATCCAGAGTGGTCAGAGCTTATCGTTCCATCTCTTACGAAGCTGCCTGTGCGTTAGCTGGGACACCTCCGTGGGATCTAGATGCAGAGGTGTTAGCGTCCGTGCACATGCTCAGGGTAGACGCTCGATCACGTGGAGAACATCCTTCTGCAACACAGATTGCTGTTTGGAGACGCGCGGCGCAAACCGAGATTTTTCGGCAATGGCAAGAGAGGCTGGAATTACCAAGTGCAGGTCTACGGACTATTGAGGCAATTCGGCCAGTACTTCAACAGTGGGTTCAAAGGAGGCACGGAGTACTTACTTTCCACCTTACGCAGATCCTTACGGGGCACGGTTGCTTCGGAAGGTACCTGTGGAAGGTGGCTGGTAGAGAGCCTACCCAGGAGTGCCACGAGTGTGGCTGTGCCTCAGATACCGCGCAGCACACTTTGGCTGAATGCCCGAGTTGGACAGAGCCTCGTGAAGCACTCGTGGCTACGATCGGTCGAGACTTATCTCTGCCAGGTATCATCAAAGCCATGACAGCCAATGAAAGGTCCTGGGATGCAGTCATGACCTTCTGCGAAATTGTGATGTCGCAGAAGGAAGAGGCAGAGCGATTGAGAGAGGTTGACGTGGACTCTCATCCTATTCGCCACCGGAGAGTCGGACGTAGGCGGTTTGCTCACGACCGCCATTTACCTCCTTGACGAGGACCTCCGGGCGATAGATATGGGGAATCTGTCGCCCACCGGAGATAAGTCCTCAAGTAGATAGACTCTTTCTGTGTTCCCATGGTGATTTTAATTAGTTAGGGTCCCTTGCCCTAGATGAGTGCTTGCTTTGGTGGGTGCTGCTGACTGGGTTACGGTAGTAGTACGTAACGTTCCCGTAATTCAGCCCCAGGCGACGAGATGGAACACCGTGGGGTTTTAGTCGGTACGAGTCCGACATAATCTTTTCGCCTCCCCATGACGAGAAGGTATCCATGAGGATTTCCCCACGAAAAAAAAAAAAAAAAAAAAAAAAAAAAAAAAAAAAAAAAGGCTATATAAATTTTCAAAATGGTGGCTGTAAATGTGGGAAAAAAGGGAGGATGTGTGTATTTCTTTCTCTTATCTTAGCAATACGGGTATCAAATGAAAGATCGTAAAAAGACCGTTTTAACAAAAAATAGCAAAAAGTGTACCGTATCATTTCTATACCATAAACTAAAACAAAAAAGTCTCAAATAAAATTATTATTATAAAAACAAAAAACCCGACTGCATAGAAGTTATGAACTGAATAGAGAAAAACAAGGATCACTATATCTATATAAAATTTTAAATACTTTTTGATGCTGCCGGCGGGGACAAACGTAGTTTTGGTAGATCTTTCTTTCCCCGCAGAAAATAAAATATTTTGTCCCCGCTTGCATCACCATAGAGTATTTAAAATTTTATATAGATATAGTGATCCTTGTTTTTCTCTATTCAGTTCATAACTTCTATGCAGTCGGGTTTTTTGTTTTTATAATAATAATTTTTTTTCTGATCGAGTTTCGTCATCGTTTAAGCTGAACATCGCTTTGCGAATGTACCTCCCTATGTGTTGTAACTATCGGTAAATAAGTATCAAGGCATGTTTCTTAGCAAAGGTAAATAAGCAGGAGATTGCTCAGGAATGCTATCGACACAGGTCAGTCCATATTTTCCAAAATGGGTATCAATGAGGACCTCATCTGCTGGAATGCATGGAACTCATTAGGTATAAATATGACGGTCTCCTGAGAGTTGTATGTCCATTGTTTACATTAAGGTGTAGCAGACTCTAAGATTGGTGGCGTTTGCACATCTGTGTTTGAAGCTGGCTCGACGATAGGTGGCATTTGAACATCTAATGTGTTTGAAACTTGGTTCAGAAATTGTACATTCCAACCAAACTATAATTATAAGCCAATTTAAATTTCATTTTGTATTTTAGTCAACTAAAGACGTGCAGCTTAACGCGTTCTACATCCGCGGGTATTCTGAAGCGGAAAACTTGGTGTCAACGGCAGAGGAAGGGCTGGTGAGAGCTGCTAGACAGGATTACGCGTTTTTTGCTGGACAACGAGTGGCCCGTTCTACTCTCAGGTCTCGCTTTAATTCTTGCGTTCTTTGTAATATAATGTCATATCAACCTTATTTAACGGTCAACTATAGGCCAAACTGTCTCCTTGTAAGAGAATGGATAAACTAAATCTAATATATAAAATTTTCCTGTCACAATGTTAGTTACCGTACTCCTCCGAAACGGCTTTACCGACTTTTACCAAATTTGTATGCGTATTCATTTTTATTTTAATACAAAACAATGTTTGCCGGGTCATCTAGTAGTTATATAAACTATATAGTTAAATAAATAAAACTATATAGTTAACTGTATATTATTAATTTTATATAACGTGGAATTAATTAATATTTTTTCTTTGACTACCTAAGCATATAGGCTCCACAAGGGACCACAGCGGCGTCAGTGGAGGTGGGGGTGAGCTAAGCTTTTTTTCTGTCAATGTCAATGGCCAGAGGGGGCCTGGCTAGATAAAGAACGTCTCTCTAAGGGCATCTATTGTGAGACTAGGACATCGGGTTAGAAGTGGGTGTTTTGGCCTGAGTTCCTTAATTATATATATTAGAGTTATTTATATATGCCCCCTCATTATTCAGGTCTCTAAGTCAAGCCCGCGGTCGCTGCGACCTGAGGGAGTTGCCAGTGCAGTCAACGCGTGCTCAGCTCGCCTTCCCTCTACCGGCACGATCTCCGTATGCTCGAGCTATCCTCATGAGGTAATTTGACCCAAACCCAAGTCTGCGCTCGAATAAAAAAAATATGTTATAAAATTTTGTTTGGTAGTCTTTTACAGTTACGTAGCTCCGCTGTGTTGTCGCGTCTGGAGGCGGCGCTGGTGCCCGCCATGCCGCAGTGTACGCCGCCGTCGGGTTTCGCTTCAGCCCGCGCCGCGGACGTCAGTACTGCGCTGTTTGTTATCTCAGCGGGACTTCTCGCTGGTTTTTTGTTAGGCGAGTATTGTATTGTTATATATTATTTAGAACTATATTATTTAGAAACAGACGTTCTTGACGTGATAACATCTTATAAATCGATGAAAGCCGGACGTACGAAAGAATGACTCCTTGTCACATTTCGCCTGAGACGAGGGTGCAAGCGAGAGCACGGTAAAAGCGATAGAGAGCACGATCTGCTTAAACGTGTTCCTGTTCCAACCTGTTCGGGTTGTGAAACAAATTCGCATACATAAATTTTCAATTTTTTATATCAATGAAAACATTGATTATTATTCCTTTTCTTATGAAGTTATTAGGTTTAATTAACGTACGTAAACTGACTTTACAGATAACTTTCTTTGAGAACTGTTACTGTTATATTTCAATTAAGTTTCATTAAACTCGTTTGCTGTTTAAACAAATTTAGCTACGAGGTAAAATATTTTCATAAAATATATTTAAATTAACTCTCAAAACTGTGGTCTTTACTGAATTTGAAACTTGTACTTTATGTCGAACAAAACTTATTGTTCGAAGTTGAGGATGAAATTATGAAGATGTTTAATTTGCATTAAATAATGGATGCTTGTGACTTCGTCCGCGAGAGTAGTACTTTTAAAAAATGTCTAAAATATAAATAGCTTAAGTTCCTCCTTATAACATTAGCTATCTGCCAGTGACAGTCCCGTTAAAATCGATCCATCTATTCCAGAGGTTAGCCCGAACAGACAAACAGACAAAAATCTTCAAAAATTGATTATTTGACGTCAGTGGCGTATTTACTTCTAAATGCATTTCGTAAAAAGCTGTTAAATTAATATTACACATATACTAAAGCCAAACTCGATTGAGAATGCTTGTCAACAAACAAATTAAAAATGAAGGTAGAAATCACTAGTCATTTTACAACTAATATTTTTAATTAATTTTTTTTTTAGATTAGTCAGCTTAAAACTAATTAATATATTCAATATCTTTTAAATAAGATTTAATAAAAAAACAAAACATAATTTTAAATTTATTAGGCATAAATTGTGTTTCATTTTCTACCTTCATTTTTAATTTGTTTGTTGACAAGCATTCTCAATCGAGGTTGGCTTTAGTATAGATATTTAAATTTTATTTATTTGTGTAGACATCTACGTCTGTACATACCTTCCTTCTTCTACCCGTCCGGCGTCCGTCTCTAGTCACGACCTAAACACCTTTAAGGCAAGACTGAATATGCATTTTTTGAGCAAGAGCCTTATCATTGCTTTCCATCAGTGATGATTAATAGTAGTCAAAGCGCAAGCGATATAAAATTTCAAGCCATAAAATATATACCATAAAAATTAATTACTTTGAACTGACATTTAGCACTTTGAGTAATAACTATACATCATTTTAGGTAAATACCCTATGACGCCGTCAACCAGGTGTAAGGGAGTGACAATAGGTACATGTCTTTTTTTTCGAGGGGGCAATTTCCTTCAGAGATACCCAATTTCGCTGGGGAAAAATCGGATAACGTGGGACTTCTCCACTAAACTCCCCTCAGCGGCCACCCTCAGTGCATTTGCAAGGCATCGGCTCTCTAATGACCTGCTGTACCAGTGCCTCTTTCGAGCTATGCCTCCTGGGTACATCGACGGGTACTTTCTAGAAACAATGTTAGCAGCAGCTTCTGCCACAGTTGCTACAGTCTCTACTCTGCCTGCAAGCGACTCCGATGTCCCTACTCACAATCACAGTACACTGGGCTAATAGAAGGAACGCGACTCCGTTCCCGTCTCCTGCTTGCATCGGCCCGCTCTCGAGCCCTCTCCGCAGCCTCGTGCTTCTTCATAACTGATTCGCTGAAGGAGACTGCTGTCTGTTATGCTTCGTCCTCAACTTGTAGAATATAAAATAGAAAAAAAATGAGCTTCCTAGACAGAATTCTAAACGAGACTGATGAAAACTTCAAGAATTTACTTGAAAAGTTGAGGTGGCAACCTTAGCTAGACTTACACGAATGTTAACACTAACTAACGCCTAAAGATTTAATATGGAAGGTTTTTTAACGAAAGTAATTATTTTCTACATAGATACGCACGTTAATAAGATCGAAATATATGAGTACTTTTCGGGACGTACAGTTTGTGCAGTACGAGTATGTAATATTATGTCAATCATCTTTCAACAGGAGTCGCTGAATATATTTGGAATAATCGAAGGAAATATAGCAGCAGATTGAAGGATCTTTTTCAACGATTTTTTTATTAAATAATTAATATTTAATTAGAAGACGATCAGACGTGCTTCATTTTATCCACACGCTATTAGATTTTTGAATAATGACATATTAATTACTTGCAATAATTTGATAGAATAATGCTAATATAAAATAAAACTTTTCACTAACCTTTGGGTTACGAGAACCCATTTAGTTATTATTATATATAATTAAAAACCTTATTATTATTATACATATATATATTAATTATCTTTGTTTTGGTAATTATTATTTATTGTTAATTTAGGAGATTACATTTGCACAATTATATAATAGTAAATCAATGTCTTAAAAATACCAGCTTCCGTCAAAAATAATAGACAAATTAACATTACATCGATAATCATTAGTTTATTTATTATATTATTATTCTTTTTTTATTATAAAAGTTTGTCTAAAACTGAGTGGTAATTTTTCTGTTTGTTCATCCTGTGGCAGATTGCGTCATGCTTGGCTTCAAGCCTCTAATTTTTTTGAGATAATATAATTCATATATGTTATATATGTTCATTGTAGTGTTTCTTAAAATTTGTTTTATTTCATACCGTCACCCTGCCTCTCGTTATAATAGCTTTAGCTTAAGTTACCTTGTTTCATTTTGCGGAGGGTAATCACAGGTTTATATGGTTGAACGCACATAATTATAGGCTGGCCACAGGTTGTTAGGGGCAATAACACTGTTCAAGGGATGCCAACGCGTTGGAGTAAGCTATTGTGTTGTATACCTAAGAGCTAGCGCGCACTGGTGATTTTTGTCACGATGACTTTAAAGTGTTTGTCATTGTCACGTCACGTTTCCAAAGTGGAGTGCGCTCATGAATAGAGACAGTGACAAAACATTTTCGAAATCGAAGTGTCATTTGCCACTATGGATTTCAAAGAGACGGTCGTTCTCTGTGAACTCGTGAGACTCGGGAGACAAAGAAAGTGAAGAGAATACTGGGTACACCCCCTTTGGAGCGACAGGTTTCTACGTGGAAAGGTCTATACTATGTATTATAAACTTCGAGAACATCCTAAGAAATTTTTTAGATATTATATAGAATGAGTGCTAGAAGCTTTGATGAATTACTTCGCACTTTAGGACCTGCATTGATATATGAAAATACGAGCCATTTTGCGCGCGCCAAAATCTGTAGTCAAAATGCAAATGGCGAACGACTGACGATGAGAGTGACAAATTTGTCGCCAGTGGGCGCATTGCTATGAAAAAACGTAACGGCGCTGACAGTTTCGTCACGGACTTGTTCGCCGGTCGGCGTACACAAATGTCACCCAATTGTCACGTCGTAACATGCGCGCAACTCCATACATATTCACGGATTTGACAAGAGTGACGAAACTGTCACCGTGACAAAATCACCAGTGCGCGCTAGCTCTAATAGTTAATAGATAAAAATTTTTAACAAAAAATAGAACCGACTCAAAACGCACTAAAAAGTAAAAAATAACAGTGTCATTTAGTTGCTTAAATTTACTTAAGCATATCTATGAAGTCGGTGCCAGCCAAGTTTAAGGAACATTTATTTTACGTAGTAAAGAAGTTTGTGGGTTCTAGGTAACGTCCTTCAAAGTAGAAACCTTGGCTGGCACCGACTCCTAGATATGCTTATGAAAATTAAAGCAACTAAATGACACAGTTATTTTTTACTTTTTAGTGCGTTTTGAGTCGGTTCTATTTTTTGTTAAAAATTTTTATTTCTTACTTTTTAGTGATTTATCGCCACGTATCGTACTCGTACTATACTGTCATAGAATATTAAACGGCACTAGTAGCCAAAAAGCTACCGATACCGAGTCAAAAACCGAAATCGCTGTAAGCGTGCCTCCAAAATTTGAAGAGTTCCTTCAATTTCCCCAGGATATCATCATCAGATCCTAACATGAGGACAATGGGACCACCTTGGATGTATGCCCTTTCTAATAAAAAAAGAATTATCAAAATCGGACAACACTGTAAAAAGTTATGCGTGGTCATACATAAAAAAAAAAAAAAAAACAAATATACGTGTCGAATTGAGAACCTCCTCCGTTTTTTCGTCGGTTAAAAACATGTCACAGTGTCTTTACGCTTGATTTTTCGTACTGTGAGATGTGTTTTATCTTAATCTATTCACGTTGTAGCAGAGTAGCGTCTTCTTCCCGTTTCAACTGCTGTGTGATGAAGCTATATGGCATATTCCTAGCGTGTTAACCTTATATTGCTATTTACATTATAAAATAAATGTAATAACAGTAGATATTTCAGTAGACATGCGACAGTCAAAATCACTGAACACTTTTAAAAAGGCTGTTAAGTCATACTATCTTAAGTACGAGTAGGTAGTATTGATGACTTATTGGTTTGTATTTCCTTTATCTCATATTACGTATTAGGCCAGTGCAAATAGCTTTTAAAATAATAAAAAGTATAAAAAAATGGCAATAAGATGAAACCCATTGGAAAAGCAGGAGAATATCATAAAAATGAAAGGAAAATTAATACATTACGGGCGATCTGAGGTCGGGAAGGGGTAGAAGGTCAGGATTTAGCGGTAAAAAATGGTTTCTCAATTTCCAGCAAAACTATAAGTCCTATGAAAAGGGGTGGAATAGCAAAGTTGTAGGTAGTAAAAAAAATTAATACTTTTATTCTTACACTTTTTAACATAACCTCAAAATTTATGTGAAAAATTCAAAAAACCTACTTTTTTGTTGTTTATTTTTATCTTTTACGAATAAAATTTTATTTTCACGAAATTTGGTGAAAACTTACCTTTTTATGTCCCAAACACGCTATAATTTATTTGACTAGAAATATTTATTTATTCACCTTATTTTGAATGAAAATCGAAAAATTTACCTAATTTTCAACCGAAAATTCGGCCGTCAAAATATCAGTTTTTTTCAAAAAGTTGGTGTGCTTTCTGTTTGTTAAAATCTCTACTTTCCAGTGGTGAAAAAATAAATATAGATTACCATAGTAAATTTTCTCAGAAAAGGCAGTTTTGGTGGATTCCTTACCCGCAGGTAGCAACCTTTTGTTTGTCGTCCCTGTCTGCAGCACCATAAAGTATATAGAATTTAATATAGATATAGTGATCCTTGTTTTTCTCTTTTCAGTTCGTTACTTTCCCTTTTTGTAATTTTTTATTAAAACAATTATCTTAACATGATTTAATATATACATATTTGAAATGGTATTTTAATTACCTGTCATTTGATACCCATATTGCTAAGATAACAGAAAAAATATACACATCCCCCCTTTTCCCCCTATTCAAACCACCGTTTTGAAAATTTATATAGCCTATGTCACCATCCCAATTCTGACAAATTCAACGACACCTCACATGTCAAAATCCGTCCAGTCATTTAGGCTGTAGCATGTGCCGAATAAATGAAAAACATTACCCTCCTTCTGACTCAGTCGGGTAAAAAAATCAGAATCGAAAATTTTCTGCCGTCCGATCGTTAGCATCCAGCGCCCATCAGAACCGAAAGTCAGACACGTCACAATTCTGATAGTATGCGGGCTCCATAACAAAACAAATGAACAGAGTGCGTCCGCTCTAAGTAAAATTAATAGTTTTAGGTGCTACCAGTAATATTACTAGCATTGTTATAAATTAAATGAATATAAAATAAATACCCAGTGCCTCCTACCTGTCATGACCTACGGTGCTGAGACGTAGACACTGACAGCAAGACTAGTCCACAAACTTCAAGTTTCTCAGCGAGCTATGGAGAGAGCTATTCTTGGAACTTCTTTAAGGATAAAATCCGAAACGAAGTGATTCGACAAAGAACTAAAGTAACCGACAGAACTCTCAGAGCTAGTACTTTGAAGTGGCAGTGGGCTGGTCATGTCTGTCGAATGACGGATAGTCGTTGGAGTCGAAAGGTCCTGGAGTGAAGACCGCGTCTCGGCAAGCGGAGTATAGGGCGTCCCCCAACAAGATGGAGTGACGATGTCCGGAGGGTGGCTGGCACCAATTGAATGAAAAAAGCCAGTAACAGAGTGGGTTGGCGCTGCTTAAAGGAGACCTATGTCCAACAGTGGATGCATGGTGGCTGATGATGAAAATAAATAAAACAAGTTACATTAGTATACTATGTCAATTTATTTCAGAGTATCATTTGGAACTTAAGAAGTGATCCTTAGCTAAAGTCTGTTCGCTAATGGCGTCTTCTATACATGTGGTCAAGGGTTTTTTGGTTTTGGCTGCTATAGATAAGGCTTTTTGTAGTGTTTTTGTTTCTAAGGTACGAAGATTTGTTGCTTCGCCTAGAGCCGCAAGCACACGTATGAAAGCAGTAGAACAACCAGATTCTGGAAATTAATTTTCATTTTAAAATTATTCATTACTATTAATTAAAAAAAATACACATTCACTATCATCATCAACAATATCTATGATTACGTCACAATGAAAACAAAATAAATAAGGGGCTCGAAGTAGATCCGTGGGAGAGAGTAGCTCAACTTGTAGCTTTGACACTTTACCACAGAAAAAATGCGCAAGTGCTTAATAAAAAATAGGAGGGAAGCCTAAAACAAATACGTTTTGAAAGTCATAGAACATTTATAATACTCCTAGATTTTAGAGCCATAACGTATATAAAAAAAGATTGACTTGTAATTTAGCATAGTTACTCATTTGTGCGACGTGGACGCTCACTAAGAACGGATTTTCCGATATAACCATCGTAAGGTCAACGCCGGGTATAGCTAGTTCTAATATATGGAACAGTTATAATCCATTTTTTTAAAGTATGTTTGATACTTATATTACAAGTACACTAACTTACTACTTAAGTATATTTATTTTCTTATGCATTCTATATTACAATATATCAGTAAGTATTACCGTAGGTGCCAAATTCTCCTGATTTGTAGTCGTGTGGATATATGTAGTGGTACTCAGGCCAGTATGACTTCGATATGATAAACACTAAGTTAGTATCTGGCGGGTATCTGGAAAGTTTTAATTGCACGTTAACAAAATAAAAATAAATGAAATGATGAACAAATTGTTCTACATATCCTTTAGTTAAACGACTCCGTGGCACAGAATGCGGTGGATTTATAGACAGTCCTGTTAATTGGCGGGGCAATTAAAATTCTTAATTTGTCTTGGAAGACTGGTGGGATATTACCACCCTACAGTTAAAGACGTACCACCAAGCATGCGTGAATGTCGTGTAGAAACCGGGGTGAGGATGATAATGTTTTATTCTAAAGGATAGGCGGATTCATCTTCGCTGCATCATCACTAACATCAGGTGTGATAGCAGTCAAGGGCCAACTTGGAATCTAAAAAAAAAAAAAAAACGTTAAGGGAATTAAAAAAATACTAAAAATTAAGAAAAGTTACTAAAAAGAAAGAAAAGCTCATATTTTGTTGCTAGAACCAAGGATTTTATATATGATCCAAAGCCATACAAGCAAACCATCAAAGATCAATAGGCTTTCCATCAAAGAATTAGTACGGTTGCTGACAGTATAAGTAAATTAAAGAGGAAGTAGTATACAGCAATACTCACTTCTCTCCTTCTTGCAGACCCCAAACACAAATTCCGCTTTCCAGTAGCCACGAGGCATGGAGAACAATAGCGTAGCGCAGGAACCCAATTACGAAAACAGCACTCAATATCGAATCATTCCAGTACTCGAGCGGCGCGTTGATTGGCAGCAGAAGAAATAGCACGACATACAAAACCCAGTAAAACCTGAAATTGTATATTTTAAAACACAACAAGAACATCGTAAAAAGCCACCAATAAAGATAACAATCTAATCTATTTACTTTAAATGAGCAATTCTTGAAAAGTTTCTACATGTAAGTATGCTTAATTTTTCAAGTTACGTTTATTACTACAAGATAAATAAAGGCAAGATTAGAAAGAATTGGTATGTGTTCAATACATAAATAATTTAATTTTGTTCTTTGTCTACGATCTGTTGTACTATAATTATATATAACCATGTAACGCTCAATATGGCGCATTAAACATTTTAATAATGAAAAATAATTTCATCAACAAGTAACACACAATATTAAAGTTGACCTTCTATAAGGAATCAACAGTAAGTATCATTAATATATATTGGTTAAGATAAAAGAAAAATAATTACAACAACAACTTATTCTTGGCTATAGGATATATAATATATTATAATGTTTAGTAATAATGATGAGAACTGCAATGATATAGGTATAGCATGCTGTCTAGTTCTATCATCAACAACACAATTTAGGTTTTTAGAAATTAGAAAATATCCGTAAATGAAACAAAAAAAATGAAGTTAATAAAACATTGAACAATCTGTTGTACTATAATTATATATAACGATGTAAAGCTCAAGTTGGTGCATTAAACATTTTAATAATGAAAAATTATTTCACCAACAAGTAACACACAATATTAAAGTTGACCTTCTATAAGGAATCAACAGTAAGTATCATTAATATATATTGGTTAAGATAAAAGAAAAATAACTACAATAACAACTTATTCTTGGCTATAGGATATATAATATATTATAATGTTTAGTAATAAGGATGAGAACTACAATGATATAGGTATTTTAGCATGCTGTCTAGTTCTATCATCAACAACACAATTTAGGTTTTTAGAAATAAGAAAATATCCGTAAATGAAACAAAAAAAATGAAGTTAATAAAACGAAAAGTGAAGTAAACTGCTATATCTTTTGGCGAAAATCTCACAGTAAGTGCAAACAGGTAGGAATGTGGCGTTTTGTATTTCAACACATTATTTTTGCTGTTTTATAGAAAGCTAAAAAGCTGTGCTAATCCTCTGAGTAAATATTTTTTATTACTTTTGTGGTTTATAAGTATTCAGGAGGTAAAAAAGCAACAAACTAACTAAAACCGGTCTTCTTCGGTTTTGATCTTGGCCAAACAACTGCTGAAAGATACACCTACTCATAAATAGCAACGAACATATTATAATCATAATCATTGGATAGAAGCAGCTCTTATTTTGTAGAAGTTTATCATGAATAACAACTAGTTAATTATTTTGCTATTTTCCGCGCTGAATAATCCAAGCGACAGATTACTCTCTACATAAGTGTCTGTCCGGAACCGGAGCATACCCAGGAGATGTTGACTCTACAATGTGCAATGCTAAACAAATAACTAACTAACTATTTAAAATCATAACACTTCATAGGTACTTAGCAAAAGCGCGTCATAATAATGATCTTTCAGGTGATTTTTCATTTTAAACTTTTTTAAAGTTGGTAGATATTTTAAAATTAATCTTTTCATTCTACTTGGGAAAAAGGTAAGATGATCCTTTGTCTAAGAATCTTAATTCGGCAAACGTCGAAAAAGTTGTCAGCCTTTGTAACATGATTAATGGAGTATAGCATTCCAAAATTAGCTTATTAAAAAGCTTAGAGAAAGAAATTTAATGCTAAAGAGTATTCATAGCGCAGAGATTTCAAGTCGAGCACCTGGTTGACCGAGCATTGCTTTGATTACTTTTTCGAAATAATACCTTTTCTAAAAAATAAACCTAGCGAGATCGATTAATCGCCCCCGAAACCTCTTGCATGCAGAATTTCATGAAAACTATAAGGAGGAAGACCTGGTCCTGTAGTGATCCGTAAATAGGCTGATAATGATGATGACGAATAACTATTGTATGTCAAAAATAACAATGTAAAATATAGCATCATTGCCGGCACTAGTCCAGACCGATCTAATAAAGATCTGATGGAATGATGGTTTGCTCAGTTTGCTCGCGCTTGCGTTGAGATGGACATTTCATATTTAAAGTAAACAAATACACTATATTTAATTTATTTAAACTGTTGTGGAAATTGTTTTTTCCGTAGCGGGGTGATTACCCAATAATAATTTAATATTACGGGGAAAAGGTGCCTTAGGTGCCAAGTCATAGTGTTGGGATGCGGCGGAGAGCACATGGCGTAGAGCGGCCGGCACGTGGGCGCAGTCAGCGAACCGGGTGGGTATTCCGTATTTACCAACGTGGAAGAAAACCTCATTACAGTATTAGATTAGATTGTTATCTTAAATGATGGCTTTTTACGATATTGTTGTTTTTTAACTTAGATTTAAGTTAAAAAACAACAATACCCCCCACATTTGGAAAAAAATTGGTTGTCTGTAAAGTCGGTTTACTGACGATAGTTGAACGTGACAACGTCTTAAGAAAATACTGATGCAATGGTAGCATTTCATTGGTTATTAAAATTTTTAATTTAAGTATATTTTTATAAATATTAATTTAAATTAATAAAATAATTGATTTTGATTTTATAAATTTATATTTTAAATTTATAATAAATATATTAATTTTTAATTTAAAATTAATATATTTAATAATTACATTTAATAGACGGATGTGAACCTGAAGGATTGTCCTTCTTTGTCGCTCATTCCGCGCTCTCGCTTGCACTTCAAGCCTTACATGGAACGCCTCAAAGCGAGGTAACGCGGCATGAGTCATGTTTTTTCGTGCGTGCAGCCGGCTCTATCGAATTATAAGACGTTTTCACGTCAAAAACAAAGAGTTAATTAAGAGATTCAGATCACGAGGTATTTGGGTAGGTTAGGTTGGAGCAGGTTTTGGAGGTTGGGATGTTAAAGTAAAAAATACATTATGCTAATGCTAATGACCGGAAACCTCCTAACTCCGGGTTGCTTACGGGAATGTAAAAAAAGGAAAAACTCAATATTTTACATGCCTGGATTTGAACCTAGGACCTAAATATCCTATACCACACTGTCTAACCACTGGATTGATAAGACTTACCTTTTTTGAAACATTACGACTGAATCTTTTTCAATATCTGACATATCTATCGAGTTTTTCAAATATTCTTGGTATTCGCTACGCTTTTGCAGTCTTGTAGTGAAATGCGCGTAGATAAATCCTTTTCTTGAATCGTAAGGGTCCGCGTCAGTCTTAAAGTGGGCATGATGGAACCTGTGGTTTTGTACCCAGTCGTATATTGAACCCTGAAAAACAAAGTCAAATAACAATAATAATCAAACTGTACGGGCACTGTGGCGCAGTGGTATACGCGGTTGGTTTATATAAGAAGGAGGTCCAATTTATATTTCCTTAGTTGGCTAGTCACCACTTTACCGACAAACATTAAGCGATTTAGCGTTCTGGTATGATGTCGTGTAAAAATCAAAAAAGGTGTGTATTTTATCTTACATCTTGTTGGGAGTTAGTCACTTCCATCTGAGATTGCATCATCACTTACCATTACATGTGATTGCATTCAAGGGCACACTTGTAGTAAATAAATAAACAAAATTACCATCAAAAGTATATTTCAAATTTTTTTTTCTTTTAAAAATATTAAATCATCGATCGTTGTCGACCGTTAGCGAGCCTTCGCTCTAGGACTAGCGTGATGGGTCCTATAAAGAGGGACCTGTAGAGGGCCGTTAACAGGCTGATAATGATGATGATGGAACTATACGAAGCAGAGGACATCTGTCTACAACGGCTGTCAGTGACCCTGACTTTTGCATCCAAGGTAGTGGGTTCAATTCCCTGGAAAAATTTTCGTCATCCATAAGCTATAATCACATACTTAAAAGCCAAATTTTCAAGTCTGTAGGTTATTTAGTTCCGAAGTTAAGCTAAAGC
This sequence comes from Mycalesis mineus, assembly GCA_034621355.1. NCBI lineage: Eukaryota > Metazoa > Arthropoda > Insecta > Lepidoptera > Nymphalidae > Mycalesis > Mycalesis mineus. The sequence goes on along the minus strand of CM067889.1, from coordinate 12,856,013 downwards.
AAAGTTTCGCATTTATAACACTCACTCACTCACTCACTCATGATCATTAAAATAGAACTAGTACTTCCCATAAACTCAGAGAGTTAAAATTTGGTACAGAGTTTAATGGCTACGTAAAGAGAAAACTATAAAAACTAGAATAATCGAAGATCTGGAGGACCTGGTAATCCTGTGTGACTTGGCCGTTGAAGGTACACATGGTTACCCAGAAAACGGTTAGGAGAAATACGCAGCTTAATCAAGCCAACAATTGAATGATTATTATATATAATCATTATAACATTTTCCAAGTGGCAATTTTCCATCTTCAAAGGGTAGCGGTTCTGGCGACAGATTGGTGCAATGGTGTCATGGAGCACCTGGTTTTGTACCCTTGTGTACCAACGGCCAAGTCACACAACATTAAGGAACCTTAGACTTGGCACGACTATGTCTAGATTTCATTACTTTTTAGAGATAAACAAGCAGATGGAACTGCGAGACTTGGCTAGTTTTTTACAGAATGTTTTTCGTGGAATTTATTTATTTACAATGCTGATGATGTTTTTACGCAAGTACATCTACAGTTTTAGTTTTGCCGGTAATGTTTACTGCGGCCTTTAATTTAATTATTCAGACCTCGTGTTGTGAGGAAAATCTATTGTAGCTATAATTTTAATTACTGTCGTAAAGTTACGCACACACTACAGCTATTTATTTTAAAATACATTCTTTGCTTTAATTAAAATGTAAAATGTATTTTCCTGCATGCAGAAAATTCAAAATATTTTTACCAACTCTCGACAAGAAAGGAGGTTATCAATTTGACACTACGTATGTAATTTTGTTAAAATTACACAATTTTTACCCGACTGCGTGAGAAAGAGGGTAATATTTATCGAACGTAAGTATGTATGTTAATTTTTTGGCAAGCGTTACAGCCTAAATGGCTAGTCGGATTTTGACATATGAGGTGTCGTTGAAATCGTCAAAATAGTGGTAGTAACACTAAAAATAATAATAAAAGCTACATAAATTTTCAAAATGGCCTCTGTCAATGGGGGACAGATGTTGTTTTGATAGATCTTTCTTTGCCCGCGGGTAGCAAAGTATTCTTTGTCCCCACCTGCAACACCATAAACTATTTAATATTTTATATAGTGATAATTGTTTTTCTCTTCAGTTCATTACTTCTAATCAGTCGAGTTTTTTGTTTTATAATAATATTTGTATATGTTGTGTGCCTAGCTTCTTAATGTATGTGCCAATTTTATTATCCGACTGCGTCAGAAGGAGGGTTATGTTTTTCGATGTTTTATGCTCGGAATACCTAAGATATACAATATTTAAGTATATAAGACAATGAGCATGTATATACTCGTGATTATCGTATTACTCATAATTAAAAACAGTCCTTTTTACCTTGTTAACATGCTTTTTTACCCGACTGCGTCAGAAGGAGGGTTATGTTTTTTGAGCGTATGTATGTATGTATGTATGAATGTATGTATGTCCATTTCTTCGGCACGCGCTACAGCCTAAACGGCTGAACGGATTTTGACATGTGAGGTGTCGTTGAATTTGTCAAAATTGTGGTAGTGACATAGGCTATATAAATTTTCAAAATGGCGGCTGTAAATGGGGGAAAAAAGGGAGGATGTGTGTATTTTTTTCTCTTATCTTAGCAATATGGGTACCAATTGAAAGATCGTAAAAAGACCATTTCAAAAATATAAATATCATATCATGTTAATATTACTTTTTTAACAAAAAATGGCCAAAAGTGTACCAAGTGTACCGTCTCATTTCTATACCATAAACTAAAACTAAAAAGTCTCAAATAAAATTATTATTATAAAAACAAAAAACCCGACTGCTTAGAAGTTATGAACTGAGAAGAGAAAAACAAGGATCACTATATCTGTATAAAATTCTAAATACTTTATGGTGCTGCAGGCGGGGACAAACGTAGTTTGTGTAGATCTTTCTTTCCCCGCAGGTTAAAGTATTTTGTCCCTGTTTGCAGCACCATAAAATATTTAGAATTTTATACAGATATAGTGATCCTTGATTTCTCTTTTCAGTTCATAACTTCTAAGCAGTCGGGTTTTTTGTTTTTATAATAATAATTTTATTTTATATGTGTGTAAGTTTTGTATGTTTGTCCACACATAACTCAAAGACTATACGAGTATATCCTCATTACTCGAAGAGTCGGATTACAGTATTTTCTATTTAGTTGAACTGGGTATATTTCAACTGGGTAGTGTAAGTTTCATCAAAATTGTTTCAGTTTATTAAATATAGCTCTCAGAGCATGTTGGGCACTACAAAGGTCTCTTTCATTACAATATACTAGAGGACGGCCGCGATTTCACCCGCGTACTTATTTGCCGTTCCCGTAAAAATGTCAGGATACAACGAAGCCTATGTGTTATTCTGATGTATAAGCTGTAATATTGTAAAGTCTCATCAAAATCCATTCAGTAGTTTTTGCGTGAAACAAACATCAATTCATAATTACAAACTTTTGCGTTTATAAGTATGAATTCATAATATTACATACATACGTAGCATCAAGCCTCGTTCCTATAGGGGTAGGCAGTGACTACATCCTTCCATTTGACACGGTCCTTGCATCCTTAGCTTCTTCAACTCTCATGAATCCTTTCATACAAGATCGTCGGTTTAGGGTACTCCTGACCTGGCCATTTTTTAAAATGTCCTGAATTTGGTCCAGGAATATTCGCCTAGGTCTTCCCCTTCCAACATTTCCATTCACTCTCGCCTCATAAATCTCTTTTGTTAATCTTCTTTCATCCATTCTCTCTGCATGCCCAAACCATCTAAGCATCCCTTTCTCTATTTTAGTCACTACATCTTCTTTTACACTACACTGTTCTCTTATTTTACTATTGTTAACTCTGTCACTCAGTTTTATTCCGCTCATACTCCTCAAGCCTCTCATCTCTACTGCATTTATTTTACTTTTATGCTTCTTCTGCCATATCCAACTTTCACTACTATACATAAGTGTGGGCACCAGCACACCTCTATGCACAGCCAGTCTTGCCTTCTGGGACATATTTATACAGTTATAATATTAGTAAGGGTTTAATTGTAACCATTGTTATTAAGCATATTACAAGTATTAAGGCGTTAGTTGAATTTACCGATTTTTGAGTTATTTTTCTTGTTAAACTAAGAAAAAAGGGTACGCCTAAAAACCTGTAATCTTGCACACTATCTTGCAGACTCTACGGATGTAGTTAGGTACACATGAATGCTTTACTGAATCTACAGAAAAATACACTTGTGTCGAGATGTATCTATATAGTTTTACCTATACAGTTTTTACTTATTAGACGTACTTAGTTAAATAAAACCTAAATAAAGTAGGGATTTATTTTATTAACAACTACCGGTGCCACGCAGTTGCACACTGATATAATACTATTTCTCTTAGAATATTCCGATATAAAGTAAGTGCTACACCAGACTATAATCTATCTCTTTGCTAAATTTCGTCTAGACATTAATCTCTATAAGGAGGGAGTCTCTCGTATAAGGAGGGAGGCCTGGCCCTGTAGTAGGCCGTTAATAGGCTGATAATGATGATGATGATGTTCATCTCTTGAGCCATATTAGGTAACAAATATGTCGAGATTAACGACAACGAACCAAGCACACAAATGTATGAAGGAAAGATTTTACGTCATTATTTGTTTTTCGATATTCGAATTGTTATTCTGTCGTTGCGTACAAAATGTATGAAGGCTGTATTGTAACTAGCCAAGTATAAAATATAGATTATTTTATACTAGCTGATGCACGCGGCTCTGCTTGCAAACATATTAGTGTATTGCAGCACTGAAAAATGTACGTAAATAATATGTTTGCTTTCAAATTATGTTACATAACCTATGCAGTGTGCAGGCTAAGAAAGAAGAATATTTTTAAATGAAATTATGTAAAATCGCAAGCAAACTTAATAAACAAATAAATCAAGTTAGTATTAGAAAATACCACTGCAGACTTTGTTATCTTAATATTGAGGAACAATCGTTCCCCATAATGTTTTGGTACATTCCAAAGGGATATAACAAATCTCAGAGTTTTCAATGAAGGCTTTTACCGTCACATTATATAGGTATTAAACCTCAGGAATAACTTAAAGCAATTAGTGAAAACTGCATAGAAATCTTTAAATTTATGGCAGCAGACGAGATAGAGAAACCGACAACTTTTTGGTGTTGTTGAAAGGTTGCAAATTGTAATACTGATACTTTCGAGGGCGAAGTCGGTATTAAAATAACTTACGTGGCCAGCTAGCGTCTGAAACAGCATAAGAGTTATTCTTAACGTTGTAGTGGCTTTGTACGTCTGATGGGTCCACAGCCTGTGCGAGCCGATGGTCACTCCCAATATAGCTATTGATGATAAGAATACCACTGGAAAACAAGAACATTACTGTGGTTTTTTCATAAACATAGGCACAGGTTCCACTATTTAATTAAAACAAAACGTTACAAACCTGACAACTACGCAAGTTTGGCTTGAAACCAACTTATATTCAGATACAATCCATTTATATCAGATAAAATAATTGCGTTCAATGTGTTTAATTACGCCAATTAGGTACGTATCACGTTTGTGTAATACAATGGATCATACATACAAATAAATAAAATTGAAGTCTGTTTATAATCAGAAATTAACAGCTTTTCACTGAATCTATATGAAAGTACGATATTTTTAAAAAAATCTACTACTACTTACTAGTGGGATTATAAAAAATGTTTTTGACCAGCTTACACAATAAAACCGTCAATATCTTCAGAGAATACCAGGCCCTGAATAGTGAGAGTAGGCGAATGTGAATAAAGAACAGCATGGCTGGCCAGTTCGCCTCGCATCTTGATGAGTGATATAGGCTTACTGGTATACTGGTATCGGGAAACGGGAACTACGTGGGTTTAATCGCGAGCGTTTGTTAACTAACGGCTTGTTATAATTAATTATGCTTACACAGTAAAATAGTCAACAGTTTAGCTTCAGTGAAAACCAGCCAGGCCCCGTACAGCGAGAGGAGGTGAATGTGAATGAAGAACAGCACGGCCGGCCAGTTCGCCTCGCGTGACTTCTTCAGGGCCGGCGTTTCCACCGTGGCAGGCTCCACGGTCACTGTCTTAGACATACCTGCAACTGAATAGATATTTCATTTGTTAACTAGTTGATAGTTTGTTAGTTAGTTGATTACTAAAGGACAATGTTCATTTCAATCCGATTTACACCAACGATATTTTATAAGTAGATACGTTATATGTAAAACTTGTACGTATTAGTTTCATCTGTATTCTTTAAAGACTAAAGATGAATTCGCTTAATACAATAGGTTTCCACCTCTTGGAAATATCGGGAAAAGTAGCTTATATATTATGCTAATCCAAACAACAATTTATCTTACTGTGTCAATTCGTTCCATTCAGCCTGAAGTTATAAATGACTAGCAGTCGCCCGCGACTTCGTCTGCTTGAAAACCTCTTAGGTAGGTACCTTTTTAAATTTAAAGACAGACTTTCATATAAAATGTGCTCATTCCCCGCTACCCCTCTCAATTTAATTTTTTATACTTTCCCGTCAAGCAATATCCTCCGTCTTGTCCCGTTTACTAAAGATCTACATTTTTGTTAAACATTGTACGACATTACAGTACATTAACAATATATATTTATGGCAAGCTGATGTGTATAGCTTGATATGAAATAGTCTTTTTCACTCTTGAATCTAGCTTTCATAATAAACAAAAATTGTTTTACAATCCGACACGCAGATCTAGAGATTAGCCCGTTTAAACAAACAAACAAACTTTTTCGTATATTATATAAATATGGTCTACCATGCCAAATAAATTGAACAAAGATCGAATGACCCCTATTTCGTCGATATAGCGGCAGTGTTATGCTTTTTAGAAATTTTGTCATATCTCCGAAACTTTATAACTAATTAACATACTGTAAAATGCAAATCTTATCTCTATAATATTCTTGTGATTATTAAATAATTTGTTTTGATAAGGATGTAAGTTTAGTTGTATAAATAATGATGTAAACGTAAGCATGTGAGTTAAATGATTTTTTAAAATTTGTGTCATTATTTATGTATTAGTTGTATGTATTTATACGTATTATTTACCACCTACATTTTAATGTCCAAATATTTTCCTAAGCCTATGGTTTCCTGGAAGAAATCGCTGTTTGGCGATAAGGCCGCCTCTCGTACCATTTCTACTAAATGTTTTTTATGTCTTTGTTATATGTTCTTCTTCGTTATGGTATACAAAAAAAGAATAAATAAATAAATAATAAATAGCTTAAATCGATACTTCATGGTCAAATTGATGAACTTCCACAAAAAAATGAAGACAGTTAAAATACTTTTACATTACCACTTTGTACGTATTAAGTATTTCAGGTAGGTACATAATATGCTTATTGGCTTCGTCCACTCCATTATAATTATGTAACGATTTCTGTGAACAGGTCACATTGTATTGAACTCAGCATAATTTTTCCTCGAATACCTATATTTTAATACAAACGCACGTAATATGCAAATTCAACTATCGACTATTCCAACATACGAGGCAAAATATAAATATTTCCATCTATTCTTATCTTTGGTACAACTTTAAACAACGGTTTTTATTGCTGCGAATTACCTTTTCGCTTCTTTTGAATAAATCTTATATGAGTAGGTGTTTACTGTGTTGTGTTATTTACAATAAAATTATTATTATAAAAACAAAAAACCCGACTGCACAGAAGTTATGAACTGAAAAGAGAAAAACAAGGATCACTATATCTATATAAAATTTTAAATACTTTATGGTGATCCAAGCGGGGACAAAATACTTTATTTTCTGCGGGGAAAGAAAGATCTACCAAAACGTTTGTCCACGTTTGTCCCTGCCTGCAACACCATAAAGTATTTAAAATTTTATATAGATATTTTGATCCTTGTTTTTCTCTTTTCAGTTCATAACTTCTGTGCAGGCGGGTTTTTTGTTTTTATAATAATAATTTTATTTGAGACTTTTTTGTTTTAGTTTATTGTATAGAAATGATACGGTACACTTTTTGCCATTTTTTGTTAAAACGGCAATATAAACATGATATGATATTTATATTTATGAAATGGTCTTTTTACGACCTTTCATTTGATACCCATATTGCTAAGATGCCGAAGAAAGACATACATACAGAAAGAAATACACACATCCGCTCGATAAACATAACCCTCCTTCTGACGCAGTCGGGTAAAAATTCCCCTTTTTTCCTCCATTTACAGCTACCATTTTGAAAATTTATATAGCTTATGTCACTACCACAATTTTAAAAAATTCAACGACACCTCACCTGTCAAAATCCGTTCAGTCGTTTAAGCTGTAGCGCGTGCCGAAGAAATGGACATACATATATTGCTCGAAAAACATAACTCTCCTTCTGACGCAGTCGGGTAAAAAAGCACGTTAACAAGGTAAAAAGGACTGATTTTAATTATGAGTAATACGATAATCACGAGTATATACATGTTCATTGTCTTACATTAAATCTGTGATAAATTTTATGTACATTAAAGCTGTGATAAATTTTATGAGATAACTTTGTATGTAACTCTTCAGATTATTGTTATCAATCAATCTACGACTAAGACCCCAGGTGCCAACAGACAGTATAAAGTATTGTTTTAAGCGGTGACGATTAAAAGTACAGCTAGATGGTGTTTTTATCCAATGTAATTATTGGATAACAGTGATTAAATTATTATTTCATTGTAGTTTTTTCTTTACAATAGCTGTTTTTAATTGACTTTTCAACATCTTTGCAAAATAACTAAAAAGCAAAACTACACACGCAATAACATTTAAGATACAGCAATGTTTAAACCCAAGCTCTATATCGGCCCTCCAATAAGTAGGGAGGCTAGTCCCTGTAGTGGGCAGCAAAGTGCTGGACGGTTTCACATCCCTTAACTGCTTTCTTAGTCCAGTGTTGAGTCTATCTGGTTTCGTGTCACAGGTCTTAGGTATACGTTCTGGGATGGGCTATGAAATATTGACCTTTCATCCAAGAATTACAGGAGTTGGGAATTTGGTGGCGTTAAACCCCCGTCATGCCAAGAATTGCAAGTTAAGATGTCGGCCACGGATATTGTTACTACAAATGATTGTACTTAATTGTATTCTGGTATTAAGTAAATCCTTGAAAATATACTTATGATATAAAATAGAATTAAGTGTATAAAAATGAAATAACAATTGATAAAATCTCTCAAACTGTGTATTATTTATATAACATATAAGCAGGTGGAGTTAATTTTGTTTTATTACAGTAAATATTGGTTTAATTATACACACACACACACATAATCAGTATGTTCTCACTCTAGCTACCAAAGTCGGTTTTATATATAAAAAAAATTGTGAGTGAGTTATTTATTTCATTCCTATGTTTCTGAACTCTGTAGGACCCGTAATCTTTTATTATGGTTATATACGCCCGGTAACGAACTCGTGAAGAGTGCTTCATCAGTAGGGTTTTATTCCAATTTGTATTATTTTTTATGGAAACTATTTCCTATATGTAAACATCGAGAAACGTTACGTAAAATCATAGGCCATGAAATTGAGAGTATGACATACAGTGCATGCATCGCATCCTTGTCAAGCTCAAAGCATCAAAGGAATCTCAATTAAAACGAAAATCGTAGTGCCTGTTTTAACGAAATGTGTAAATAAATTTCATATCACTAGTTCGGAAAAGATTTCTTTGTACGTTGAAATTTTGAACAAGTAAAAGTATTTATCTAAAAGTGAAGTAGTATTCTATTATGAATAGTAAAAATATGAAAATTTTGTTGGTTTTACATGTTAGTTAGCCGAAGATTTTGTTTATTAATTTATATTTTACTAGCCGTGCCCTACAGTTTCACCAGATCACAATCCTGTGACAATATTATAGTTTATAAGCTATCTGCGAGTAAAAGTCCTGTCAAAATAGTTGCAGTCGTTTCAGAGATTAGCCGAACCAAACAGGCGGACAAAAAAAATTCAATGAGAAAATATAACAGATATATTTTCTGTTTGTATCCGAACTTAATCCACACTTGTCCGACATTTTCAATATACCTATAAAAAGATGGCCCGCGATACTTCGTTAGCGCTTAATTCAAATAGCTTGACGGCCTCCGTAGCGCAAGGCTTTCGCCATGGCTAGTTACCACCCTACCGACAAAGACGTACCGCCATGCGATTTAGCGTTTTGGTACGATGTCGTGTAGAAACCGAAAGGGGTGTGGCTTTGATCCTACTCCTAACAAGTTAGCTCGCTTCCATCTTAGATTGCATCATCACTTAACATCAAGAGTCAAGGGCCAACTTGTAGTACATAAAAAAAAGCTTTTTTTTATTTTCCTTTATTTTATTTAAGCTAAGCTTTACTTTATTTTCCACGTAATTTTAATAAATTTAATCAAATTCAATTACAATAAAGCGTGTACCAATAAAACTTTTTGGATAAATTAAACCGATATTTCCATACAATCGTTCACCGGCCATTTAAAATCTAAATATTCAAAAACTGCGTAGCTGGTCACCGCGAAAACATCTACATGCATTTAGTAGTAGACTCGAATGTAGGTAATATTTTCAGAACTGTCCAGTTTTCGTATATGTTAGTCAGTCTGTATCAGCGTCTGAATTAATGTGCCTTTCAAAAGTAAATGTATGTGTATAATAAATAAATAATAATAAATAAATATAATAGGACAATTACACACATTGCTAGGTATATAGCCCCAAAGTAAGCGTACTCGTAAGTAACTTGTGTTATGGCTGCTATGATAACTGATGAATAATTTTATATATATTATACATAAATAAACATAAAAATATATATAGATAAACACCCAGACACTTGAAAACATCCATGCTCATCACACAAACATTTTCCAGATGTGGGAATCGAACCCACGGCCTAGGACGCTCACTACCCACTGCGCCATTCGGCCGTCAAATGTTTTTATGTTTGTGTTTGCATATCTCTGAACCTACAAGTCCGATTCTTTTTTGTTGTACTAAATATTGTTCAACTTAGGGAATACTATAAGTTTTACCAAAATCGGTACAGTGATTTTTGAAATAGGGATTTCTTTATGTATGACCATTGACGACGCATAACTTTTCAGAGAGTAGTCCGACTTTAATAATTCTTTTTTTATTAGAAAGGGATGGTACCTCGGTATTGGACAACACTATTCAAAATAGTGTTGTCCCATCATGTTGATCTGATGATGAAATCCTGGGTAAATTGAAGAAAGTCTTAAAATTTTATAGGCAGCGATTTTGGTATTTCTGTAGGGGTCGGTAGCTTTTTGGCTACAAGTGCCATATAATGTACTCTAATAGTATTAAAAAATATTGAAAAATTTACCAAAAAAAAAATTATGGAGAAAAATATTTTTTGTATGCCATGTCGATATCTCGACGCGTTTGGTACCTGATCACGGCTCAACACCTGAACAGATCTGGATAAAACTTGGCGCAAAGATAGGTTATAGTTTGATATAGCACATAAGCTAAATCTTACGGGAACGGAATCGACGCGAGTAAAACCGCAGGCCACAGCTGTTTTTTAATAAATAAAGATGAGCTTACATTTTATAACGATCGAATGTCCAAGGTGCGCGACGTGTTGTCACTGTGGCAGTGTTACAATGACTGGCATCTAGTACCGCACGTCATTGCACGCTACACGGGTCGCGGCCCATTTAATGACTGGACTTCTTGAATTGTAATCGAATGGGTTTCTAGAAGTAGCAGTAGCGTAATTAGCTTTTATGCGCCCTGTGCGAGCATCACAACTGCGCTCTACAGACTTGTAACTGCCTCTTTAAACAATTAAGTACTGTTTGTATGTGGTCTTATCATTTCTGCGTCCCTCCAGGGTCTGCGCCTGTGCCTAGGCACCGCTGGCATCTTCGTTAGCATCTACATATACTAATATTATTGTTTTTTTGTTCCTAACTCTAGTTCCTAGTTCATCTTCGTGATAATATTTAGTTAATAATATTGAGTTTTTCTTTCTTTTGAGTAATTTTCAGTACAATTTCTAAACCAGCTGATGGGAATTGGTGGTATTCTCCCACTGCCGTGCCTTTGGTAGTACTGACGAATACGTTAAACGGTCGGTCCCGGTAATTTTTATCAGCAATTGGTAACCGTAAATTGGAGCAGAATGTTGAGTTTCCTCTTCAAGCTTTTTAGGCCCTCTTCTAATAAAAGGGAGGCTTGCAGGCTCTATAGTGGGTCGTTAATAGGTATAATAATGATAGGTATAATAATAATATGCCCTAAGCCGCTTGATTTGATAAATTATATTGTACGTTTTTTTAATAAGTAAATGCCTTACGAAAAATATTGATCCTCCGTGTAAAATAGTCTGCAATCGAACATTGCTGAAAAAAACCAAGGTTTTTTTGAACCTTCCTTGAAGGACCTTGAACCTATCAGGTTTGGTAAAACCAATCAGGGTTACACAGTAAATATCAAGTTAGCGCGATATCATCTTAGACTACGTCTTCACTTAAGTAAGTACAAGTAGTAAAAGTATTCAAGTGTTAACTGTTATTATTTAAGAGTTGCCATATGCAAACATCGGATACTATATAAATATGTATAGCTTGGCAAGAAAAAAGAAAATTGTGATATGGTGAAAGAACAACCACAAATGGAGAAAAATTTTAATTTGCGTTACTCCCTATCCAAACAAAACAGGGATATCATACAGTCCACAAGCCCGCATTAACCCGTAGGGAACTTCTACAAAAATATCTTCTGCCATTTTTACTGTTTGGCGACTCGTTGTGAACTCTCTCGAAACTTTTCTCTATACAAAATAATTAGAATCGTTTCACATTCTTTTACCTTTTTTTATGATTGCACTTTCTTTTAAGTCAAGGAGGTTTCCAATCAAAAACTCTTACTTCCTATGAGGTAACATTATAAAAGGATTTATATAAGGATTTATATAAAGTATAAATACGATTTAGGGGAACGTTATATACAACTTCCTAAAGTCATGTGCTTAAGTAAATTAAAGCAACTAAATGACACAATTATTTTTTACTTTTTAGTGCGTTTTGAGCCAGTTCTATTTTTTGTTAAAAATTTTTATTTTTTACTTTTTAGTGATTTATCGCCACGTAACGTACTCGTACTATACTGTCATAGTATATTATACGGCACTAGTAGCCAAAAAGCTAGCGATAACGAGACAAAAACTGAAATCGCTGTAAGCGTGCCTCCAAAATTCCAAGAGTTCCTTTAATTTCCCCAGGATATCATCACCAGATCCTAACATGGTGACAGTGGGACCACCTCGGAAGTGTACCCTTTCTAATAAAAGAATTACCAAAATCGGACAGCTCTGTAAAAAGTTTCGCGTGGTTATACATAAAAAAAAAAAATATATATACGTGTCGAATTGAGAACCTCCTCCGTTTTTTTTCGTCGGTTAAAAATACATAGGTGGCGTATATAAGACAACGGTGGATGGTAGGTACAATAATCCCTTTTGTTTTAGTCTCTTTCTGAGTACATTAATTATTTGAATTTTGTAAATTATTTGGAAATTCACATTAATATTGGAATTAGATTTCAACCAATTGAGCAGCTTTAACATCAAAAAGCAGCTCTTTTTTCAATCGGATAAAAGAGAAATCTCGTGATGTAAATTGCGATCACAATAAATTTTTGATTAAGATGAAGTAGACTGTTTTGAGGTTTGGGTCTAGTTTCAGATCCTAAATCTATATTTAGGATCTGAAACTAGACCCAAAATAAGTACCTATGTATTTAAACAGGGTTATTATATATTATTTAAGAATTATTCTATGGACAAGAATATTTTACATTACTCTCAGTAGGTATATTAGGGTCGAGCTATAAAGCGAAACGAAACGATACGAATAGCGAAAAATAAAATAAATAACGCTACTTCGCGTATGTATTAAGCGATATTTCTAACTACAATATCGCGTATCGCTACATCACGACACAATATTGTATTGCTTGTCTTAAGTTCTAACTGAGTTTTGCAGAATTGTGTCCTCAACACGCCACATGTCACTGCCGCTCTGTGAACACAAAGTTTTACCAAGAGCTTTTCCTCAATTTTAACCCCCGACGTAAAATACTGGTATTATCGTGTCTGTGACGGCGTAGATTTCAAAGGAATGGACGCTGAACACTGGACAGGTAATGCGGTGGTTTGCTTAGAATACAACGTGATCGAAATGACAAGTAGTCTTAAACTAAAAATCTACTTCGCTTTGCAGCAGTGCACAGCATTGGGGCAGTGTAGTGGGTCTAAGCTCTATATCCCCTGTCCTAGAAGGAGAGAAATCTGACCCTGTAGTTTGATATAATGATGACTTACTTACTTGTACGATGATCTATTCGCCAATCTAAAACTATTGGCGTTTTTAATAACGGTACAAAGAATGACTGAGACTGCGAAAAAAGTCTTTATTGTAGCTAAATTTGTGTCGCTCGGTTCACAAAATTTTTAGTTTTCGTTTTAAAACCATTTAAGTATTCTGTTGAAAAACTAAAACATAACAAAAATAAACAATGTGGCCAACGAATAATTTTTGCTTTGGTTGATGTTACATAGGGTGGTTTAAAGAAAATAAGCTAAAAAATCACTGTAGGAAGTAAGCAAATTTTATGTGGTACGAAGTCCATCGGGACAGCTAGTGTTATTTGAGCAGTGTGATTTAATAGGGCAACTGATATATGTACAAGTTATTGCCTCGTTAGTCTAGTGGTTGGCCAATGTAGCTACGGATCACAAGGTCTTGGGCTCGAATAAATTTCAAGTTTTTCTTTTTTCTTTTTTAGTAAAATTTTAAGCAAGCAGTTGGGATGCTGGAATTGTTACTTATGCCTCGGAGAATGCATTATTCGCTCGGTTTTGGTCATTATCATCAACTTCTAATCATCATCATCATTATAAGCCTATTAACGGTCTACTACAGGGCCAGGCCTCCCTCCTTACTGGAGAGGGGATATGGAGCGTACACCCACCACGCTACTCCTATGCGGGTTGGCGGGATTCTGGCAACTTCTAATAGCGATTGTTAATCATTATCATTATCCTCATCCTAAGCCACCGACCCAAATGAGAGCTGTGTGGTGGGTGTAAGCTCCATGTCTCTCTCATATTTAAAAGATAGGCCCTGCAATAAGTCATGGCTTTATCATTATCGTCAATATGACGAAAATGATGAGATAGGTAGGTTCCTATTCGTAATTCCTGGTTTATAATGAGTGGCTTCAGAAATAATAATTGCCAATTTTAACAAGAAAATAAAGTGGTTTGGAGTTCGTGATTATTTTCAATCTATCAAAAATAATCACAATAAAAACAAATATTTTAAAAATCAATCTATTTATACTTTTCATTAATAAAATTTTTAATTCTAACAACATCGAGTCTCATTCATTTCTTAAATCTAATTTCTGCATCGATAACAAAAAATCGCACCTAAGTAAAATTATTTTTTAGGTACTTGAATATAAAACTAGGGTCAAAACAAAACAGGGTCAACTTATATTTTGATGCTTTTATATGGTTTTAATGATTCATGATTTGACAATTATTTTTTATCATGATTCCTGATAAAAAATAATTAATTCAATATGCGATACGAGTATAATCAGGTGTTGGAGGTGATTTTAACACGAACCACACGCTTTCGAGTTCGTTAAGGGAAGACACAAGCATGACAGACCTAATTTCGCGCCGGCCATAACATTTCCATTATGTTATTTCACTATCACTACATATTATAAAAACAAAGTCCCCCACCGCACCTGACAGTCTGTTTGTCATTTCGCGATAAAAAGAATCGGATTTTCTTGCGTTTATCAGTAATAGATAAAGTGATTCCTGAGAAGATTGTAGTACATATAATTTGTTAATGTTTAATTTTGTTAACAATTGGCTCATATTTGACGATAATTGTTGGGAGATTTCATTGAAGACTTGTTTCTGTCTAATTTATTTGAGATATAACATAATGTATGGAAGGATTGTTCCTCTTCAAAAGGATTACAAAAAGTCCGTGATAACATATATCTTTGTAAGGATAGTTTGATATACGTAATTTTTCCTCAAAAAAAGGGGTCAAGGTTTTTTTTTCTTATTTTGATCTTCTTGGTAGGTTGCAATACACTATCGCGGGCGTCTGCCAGTTTATTATAAATAGTCACAGACGGACTACTATTCGTAGCAGTTGTGATAGTGTGAAGTGTACTTTCTAAGAACCCCAAAAAAATTTTTAACGCAAATCTATTTTTGAACGAAATAAAAGGGTATAGAAAGGGAAAAATCCGTTCAGTTCTCTACGAATTTATTGCGAACAGAGAGACAGACGCGGCGGAGGCATTAATTTGTAGTGATGTGTGAAAACATCGTGTATGTCAAAAATAGATCTACAATAGACCATTTTTATAGAAGAACGTGCCATTGAACGTGTCAATGTCTCACAAACGCTTGCTAGATTAGTGACAAAAGACCGAAATTCGGTGGGATCGGCTACAGTTTGCAGACCTGTACAAACTAAATCAAAAACTTTATACACGTGGGCCTATCTCGAGGGGGGTTGTCCAGCTGCCCATACCGAGGATTATTTTAACTTTTTAACTTTCGAGAGAATTTAACTTTCACAAGCCTCATAGCTCGAGATAGGAACAGAGCGGTATGTGGGGTGAGAGGGGAGGCCAATGTTGCGCCGTGTCTACATCCATCTCAATATAGTCCAGGATTTTCTTTATTTGAAAACTCCCCCCCCACACAATATCCTGGCTACGTCCTTGTCTTTAAACCTTTCACAGACCAGTGACCCTTATTTCGTTTGACTGTTGTTGACTGTTTTACTTAGACAGTATTATTTTCATTGCACGGTTTAGCTTAACTCTACTTAAACTCTAACAACAAATGAAAACCTATGAAATGAACTATTTACATAATTATTAATTAAATATGAATACTAACTTCTAAAAAATACAACAATATTAATTTTTCATGAATACTAAATAATAAACCTAATTATAAATATTATATATAAAATAGCTACCTATTTACATTATTTTTATTAAAAAAATATAAATACTAAATTTAAAAATTAATAATATAGGTACATTTTTTACAAATACAAAATATAAGCAATTTAACAATAAATATATTCGTAGCAATACTCTATATTTAAAGACGGAATGCGGGTAATTCGTATAAATTTGAGTCCGTCAATTTATTGGTTATATCATTGATATCTTATTAAGAAGAGGATGCACAGTGAGCGACACTTTTTGGGTGAACTCTACAAGTAGTTTCTCATTGCCTAGTCTGATGCGACTGAGGTTAAATTTGCTTTGAATTTCGGGTTTTATTGGAAACAGTTTTAATATTGAACATTAACTAAAGGCATTTAGGTAAAATTTTCTTTACGTATTCTAAAACTGCTCGAAAAAATGTGATATTTTAAGTTATGTTTTCTTCATAATTGCACGTTCTCTCTTTAATAAGAGGTCAATGGGCTATACTCGTGTCATAATTTATACTTGTATTTAAGTACGGCTACACGACACATGAACATAATAATCATTTTTATTACTCTTTAGAGTGTTTTATGTCTTTTTTGTTAGTTTATAATTTTTTTTTTTCTATAAAACTACACTTTGATTAAATTTTAAAATAATATTTTTACCAACTTCCAGAAAACTGGAAATTCCGCATAGATGTGTGTATCTCCATCAAATTGTGAACCGATCTGAACCGAACGATTTTTTGTGTTTGTATCGGTATCTACCTACTTTCCAGAGTCCTACATAAAATTAGTAATTCTGGCTAAGTGGCTAAATACTTAATGACAACGCAGAGCGTAAAACTACTAAGACTAGAAACTGAACTTTGAAATATAGATGAGTTATATAAACAATCAGTGAGAAAGGATTTTTTTGGAAAATTAGTCTTTTTTTAAGTTTTAAACATTTTAAAAGGATTTGTGCACGACTAAGTCGCTCAGTACACAAAGGCCATTTTTTAAAACTAAACTATGGAATTTTTGTTATAAAAATGCATATATGAATGCGCATTACATACTCATGTATATTTACCATCGACAACTACGATTCTACAATATAGATACAATTTTATATTATCTCTTATACCCTGTCACTGTCAGAGCACTCATTGTGAAAACGTCAATCTTCCTATTATATTGTCCCGCAAAATCCGCGCGCGATTAAAATGCGATGCACCTTTGGGAAAACCCATAGATAATACACTATATATGGGAAAAACGAGGCGTGCAGTTCGTCGGCCAGCCGTAGTATCGGCATACACGTGTGGGATTAATAATAAAGTAAAAAAGGGGTAAAAGTTCGATTGCCATGCCCAATAGTTCTGCCAGTTGTTAGATATTTTGATCCAGAACAAAGTCGACTTTGTTCTGAAAATGATAAAACAGTTTTTTTTATCGAATACAAGTTGGCCCTTGACTGCTATCACGTCTGATGTTAAGTGATGATGCAATCTAAGATGGAAGCGGGCTAACTTGTTAGGAGAAGGATGTAATCCACACTCCTATCGGTTTGTATACGACATCGTACCGGAACGCTAAATCGCTTGGCGGTACGTCTTTGTCGGTAGGGTGGTAACTAGCCACGGCGAAAGCCTCCCACCAATCTGTTGGCTATGGATATCTAACGAATGTAGTGATACTGGATATATATATGTATAGTGATTTTCTAAGGTTAAAACCCTTAGAAAATCACTATACATATATATACCACATAAATATTTCAAGACGAACACAGACACGAACATTAATATCTTTAAGAAACTTTGATTGTGGGCGTGATCTCGAAATGCGTTGTACAAATAAGCCGAACTTATAAAAGTTAAATCAGACCCCAAATCTGAATCGAACTCAATTAAAAGTTGTTTAATTGGAGGAATTTCTGACCAATTTCAGCTAAGTAGAATTCGAAAGAGTTGTGTATAGGATCAGAAAAACAGCAGTCTTGTGTTCGGTAGTTGGGAATTTATTTTTAAACTTATAACCTTGAATAGGTAGGAGTGCATTTGTCTAGAGGTTGCCTATTGACTTTTGAAAGTGCACGTTATAGAAATATATTATATCAAACATAAACATATTATAATCAGTTATATCGTAAGAAGGTTTTCCGGGGGTGAAATGGGACTTGTTTTTGCACTCAGCTCGTGATTGCAAGAATTTAGTCTAAAAGACTGAGCAGATGCAGGCAGAGTTCTCTGGCAACGTTCACAGATTTTCCACTCTCGTGAGGGCGGTGTTACTTTGCAGTCTTCTCTATTGTAACCCAACTTTCGTGTCTTCGTGTCGTTTGAGTCGGCAGTACCGGAATTTCCTGTAAATACGTCAATATGTTAATAATTACCCAGAATGTTTAAAATAATGCTCGGCATTATCGGCGGGCCTACGAAAAGTTTGCTTGCTTGCTATGTCACTTTAATGACTGAATCCTGAACAGAATCTATAGAAAGCCTAACTTCTAAAAATTAAAATACTTAATTTGTTGGTTATTCACAGAAATCAAATTTAGAACCTCCCTGTAATCCAACGATTGGAGGGTTATGAGAAACACTATGTTTTAAGAATCTTGGATGTTTTAGTTTTATCTTACTCAATACTTTTTTCACAATTTTTCTGTTGCGAATTGTTTGTATAAAACAAATATATGATAATTGTTTGACTCATATATAAATAATTGATATAGAATATATAAATTACCTATTTCTGTTTTACCTGCAACATCCAAATTATTAGAAAAACTAATTAATAAGTAGGAAAAGTACTGAAGATGCAATTTTGGCTTTAAGTAATTTAATTGTTGAACATTTGGACTCTTAAACGAAAATATATTGCAGTATTTATTGACCTCAAAAAAGCTTTTGACACCGTTTCTGTCTCCATTATGATACAAGAATTGGAATCGATAGGTATTAGAGATATTCCGTTGTCATTGTTCCGTAGTTACCTGACAGAACGCACACAAACATTGACATATTAATAGTTAGTACTAATGTGTCAATGCACACAAAGAATAAAAATAGAAAACTATTTTAGTGACGATGAAAATGTAACTCATGGCGTACCGCAAGGTAGTGTGTTAGGACGGACATTGTTTTTAGTTTATATTATTGAGTTGTGCAACCTAATGTTAGATAATGGAAGAATACACACGCACTCACACACACACACACATACACACGCTCACACTCACTCACAGACACACACATTTTTTGTAATAACTAAATTATTTTCTTTAATTACCCATTGTAGTTATTTAGTATATTTTGTAGCTAAAGTACAAATTGTTAAGGAAGAGTGGTATCTTCTGGGACAGGGGTAGTTTTACGCTTTTAAGAAAGCACCAACAAGAATTTTGTGCTGTTTTATGAAATAAACAATTTTTGATTTTTTTTTATTTTTGATTTAATTTACCTGATGATTTGTTTGGTGCTAAGTGCCTTGCGAAGGGCACTGTCGAGTAAGAGCATCTGTGTATAACAGGGCGACTGTTGTTTCGACAACACCATTGCAACATTGTTGACTGAAAATTTTAAAATAATATTATTATCAGAATTATTTTAATTGTTGATTGGGCTTTCAATTATTGTGTAAATTTTAAAATTTATCATGTGTTGGAATGGATGCAAGGGTTTTTTTACAAATTGTGTAGTTTTAACGTGATTCAATTAAGTAAATTTCATTGATTTCACGTATGTTTTTAAACAAGTACATTTCAAAGATTACGACAATCAATGAGTAGTGACTCTCCCACCGGCACGAAAAGTAGGTTCTACAGACTCAGTTATCGGCCAATCGGCTCGGTACATTTTATTTAATGAGAAAAGCGGAAAAGAAAATCAGTTGATACTCTTTTTAAGTTAAATTGTATTTTAGATCATCACCCTGTCTCGTCTGTGCGAGGATGCAATTTGCATATTGAATGCCCGAACCAAACGCAATTGTGTCAATCAATTGTTGATGCAGTGGTGAAAAAGCAACCGTTAAAAATATTTGGCTTAATTTTGGGTAGTAACAGTCGTTTGTTGGAGTTTTCTAGTTTTTCAAATATTGCATCTATTTTGACGACCTCCATGGCGCAGTGGTATGCGCGGTGGATTTATAAGACGGAGGTCCTGGGTTAGATTCCCAGCAGGGCGAATAAGATTTTTCTTAATTTGTCTTGGTCTGGCTAGTGGGAGGCTTTCGCCGTGGCTAGTTACCACCCTACCGACAAAGACGTACCGCCAAGCGATTTAGCGTTTCGGTACGATGTCGTGTAGAAACCAATAGGGGTGTGGATTTCATCCTACTTCTAACAAGTTAGCTCGCTTCCATTGTAGATTGCATCATCACTTAACATCAGGTGTGATAGCAGTCAAGGGCCAACTTTAGTCGATAAAAAAAATTAGTAAAATATAAGTTCTTCATTATATTTTTTATTCTTACTTGTACTCTGCAATCACACCTGATGGTACTCGTAAGTGATGTTGCAGTCTAAGATACAAGCGGGCTAGGTTGTTTAGAGTAGGATAATATCAACACCCTTTCGGTTTCTACATGACATCAGAACGCTAAATCGCTTGGTGGTACCTCTTTGTCGGTAGGGCGATAACTAATCACGTCCGAGGCCTCCCACCAGCTAAAGACACATACGTTGTGTTGAAAAGTGTTGAAAATTAATGAAATTTATCTAACTTAAAATTTAGCTTACTATGACTTTGGCCTATCTCATTATGAGACACCTGTGCCCTTAAATTATAACTCACCTTAAAAGCCTCTCTAAATTTGTTTGACATGATGTGGTAGAACATAGGGTTTATGCAGGTTGACATGTAATAAAATACCCCGGACATATACGTCAAGAAGTAATAAACAGAGAGCAGGATCGGTGACTTGGCCACGTGATTTTCGGACGTGCCGTAGATAGCTACCAAACGTTGAGCGTGGAACGGCGCCCAGCAGATGAAGAATGCCACTACAACAGCAACTGTAATCAATAAATTCTTGTTAAATTAAACGCTTTTTTAAAAACTCGAAAATAAACTTTGCTTTTATTTCAACTGTTTAGTCCCTTTAGTTAATCTGATATATCTTCAGACGACACCAACAATTAAACTTATTATATTACTATTAAGTTTCGTCTGAGGTCAGTGTCTTTTGAGATCAAGGACATTTTAAATTTTTTACAGGTTAATTAGTCAGGTCGATAATTTTTAAAACCAAAAAAAATTTTTTTGTAAAAGATAAAAATATAAAACCAAAAACTTGGTTTTCGTATTTTCCACACAAATTTTGAGGTTATGTGAAAAAAGTGTAGAAACAAAAGTTTTAGATCTTGTTATTATCTACAACTTTGCCGTTCAAGTCTTTTCCATAGGACTTTTAGTTTTGCCGGAAATATCGTTATAAATATGTTTGTAGAACGGAAATTTAATTAGAATGTTTTTCATTTCATACAGTGTAAACTAATATCTTTAAAGCCCCTACCCCTACCCGACCTCACATCGCCCGTAATTTATTTTTCCTTTCATTTTTATGACATTCTCTTCCTTTTGAAATCGGTTTCATCCTACTATGATTTTCTTAAACAAATCACTTTTTATTATGTTTGAGGCTATCTGCACTGGGCTAAAAATAAACAGTATGTATCACGCACAGTTTTTACTGTTAATTTCAGAGACTAATAGATACAGAGGCAGAATATGTCGGACAGTGACTGTAATAGGGAATCTAGCACCAAACGTTTTCACGGCTTACCAACCTATCACCTCTTCAATTATGGAATCACCGTTCTAACGAAGAGTCAATTACTAGGTTTTGACAACTATTTACTATAGAAGATATTACCATGTACTTCAGTATTAAACGTTTAAAGATTTAATTTTTGCTTTGTGTGTATGTTCATTATGCAGTTATGATAACCTACAACCGAAACTACTAGACATAATATAGTCTAGAGTCAATTTGCCCAAAAACTCGACTTATTGCACTTTTCGTTAAGAGGGCAG
The DNA here is from genome assembly GCA_034621355.1 of Mycalesis mineus. Lineage (NCBI taxonomy): Eukaryota > Metazoa > Arthropoda > Insecta > Lepidoptera > Nymphalidae > Mycalesis > Mycalesis mineus. The sequence goes on along the minus strand of CM067889.1, from coordinate 12,833,844 downwards.
TATTACGAAAGACTAGCAGTGAAAGGTCTCAGCGACTAGCTAACCGCAGAATGAGTATGTCGTACATACGTAATAGGGAATCTAGCACCGAACGTTGGCAGCGGCTTTTCAGCGAAAGAGCTATTACCTCTGGAGGACGTGTGAGAGAGTCTAACAGCTAATCACACACTGAATATTTCGAACATACGTAAGACGTAGACGTAGACGTGGCGTTTTAGTGCTTGACTCTCTCACACGTCCTGCAGAGGTAATCCTCTGTAGGATGAGTGAGAGAGTCTAGCACTGAAAGGTCTCAGCGATTAGCTAACCACAGACTCAATATGTCATACACACGTAATAGGGAAACTAGCACTGATAGTTTGCAGAGGCTTGCCAGCCAAAGAGTTATTGCCGCTGCAGGACGTGTGAGAGAGTCTAGCTCTAAAACGTCTCAGCGACTGGCTAACCATATGAATATGTCGAACATACGTAATAGGGAATCTAGCACTAAACGTTCGCTGCGGCTTGCCAGCAAAGGAGCAAGTACATCTACTAGACTTGCTATCGTCATCATAATTTTTATTTATCCCGAACTTTCTACCTGAAGTATTACGCGGTACAAACCGGTCGGGACACAAATATTTCTAACGCGGAACGGAGTCCGCGGGCACTGCCAGTCATATAATGTCTTGCTTAAATTATCATTTACTCATTAGCGGTAGTACCTATATATAAAATACAAATATATACATAACAGTAATTACCGATATCTGTTGACTATGATTATTCAATTCAAATTAAAATAAAAAATATTATATTGAAATAAAAAATATAATATTTGAACTACCGTTAAGTTTTCTGTTTTCAATAATTATTTTAATTTTTCTTTTCTTTTCCGATCCAGGGTTTAAATTTTTTTTAAAGGCAAAAACTTTTTACAAAGTAAATAATAAAAGTAATACATGCTTTTTTGAGTAATTTGATTTAGTAATTTTTCCATTTTGGTGAGACTATAGGAAAAGATTTATATTATTTTGTATTAATGAAGGCAGACAGTTTAAGCATATATTTGCCTTTCGGTAAGTTTTGCGGTTTTTGATATCTTACAAGCATGATACTCGTACATTAATACTCTAATATGAAATATTAATTTCAATCTGGCTAAAGTATTTAAGGTCTTCGTAAAAGTAATAAGCGTCGAGAGCAAACTTTGTCTATTTCTTGTAAATAAAATAACCACATATTAGAAATCAAGTCTGGCAGATATCTACTAACAGTACGAAGTAGATAATTATTAATAACAAGCTATAAACCTTAATACAAATCTTGTAAACTTAAAGAATCTAGCAATTCGAATGGAGACTTATATGAAAAGGGCAGGTATATATATATACACATTTCAATTTGAATTGGTAGTCTCTATATTAGTCTCTATATTATATACATCGACACCAGTTATGACCAGATATTCATCATACGATTCTATTTCGTAGGAACATGAGCTGACTAACTTTCGGCTTTTATAAAATGATGAAAGTTCGGCTATCACAAGCTCTTAATAAGAAATCAGCAGTTCTTTTTGTCATACTACTGTTATGAAGGCGAAAGTTTGTGAGTGTGTGTGTATGTCTGTTGCTCTTTCACGCAATAACTATTGAATGGTGTTTATGAAACTTTGCAATAATACAGCTACATCCGAATAGCAATAGGCTACTTTTTATCTCGAAATTTTTACGAGAGTGGGATCAATGTGGGTGAAACATCGGGTGTACTTTAATATAAAATATTAAATATATTTTATATTAAAGAACACAAGTAGCCAAAACATCTGGAAAATATATTTTGAAGAAACTAAGAGAAAAATCAGAATTATGAGTAAACTTACCGAGCATCTTCACAACTCTCTTTGTTGATTGCGTACTATTCTTTCGAAGTATCTTCTGTACAATTTTTGAATTTCTTTTTAAATTCTTTCCTTCAAGGTTATCTTTGTTAGTGTTCGTTTTATTCAATCTCAAACCAATGAGAGAGTATAATACGGTGATAACAATCATCGGAGCAAAAAAGAAAAAGAACGTGGATATTTCAAAAGAGTGCTCGATGATGACTCGTGTTTGTAAGCACATAGTGACACCTCTGTGGACTCTAATGCCAAATTGAAGCGCCTGAGGCAAAGCCAGGCCAAAGGATGCAAGCCATAGCAGTAGCACGTGCTTTATCGCTCGTGACAGTTTTGACATTTTGTGTGACACAAAAGGGTGACAAATTGCCAAGTACCTCTCGATTGTAAAGAGAGTGATCGTCAGAACGCTGGCATTCGTCGATGTCTCTGCTGCTAAGCCGCGAATAATGCAGAACACGTTTCCGAATATGTATGGCCATTTGGACCAAATTGAATACATTTCCTGTGGCATCCCGCTTACGAGCAGCAGAAGATCAGATATGGCCAAACTAAACAAGTAATAGTTCGTGGCTGTATGCATATTCTTATTTCGAATTATCACGATACACGTGATTATATTTCCAAATAATCCAGTGATAAAAATAAGAGAGTAAATTATAGTGATAGGGATTACTATGTACAAAGAGTCCCTTTGAGGGCCGAATATAAGCGTCGGGTCGACCACTTGTGACCCATTTAGGGTGGTGTTTGTCATGTCATCAAGGGCGTCCATGATTATTACTACGTTGGCATTCTACACAAGGTCATTTATTGTCCGTTCCATTTTAATTTTTAGGTTTTATTTAGTAGACTTAATTGTAGATTTCATCATTTTTCTGTTAACTCCGAGACCCTGGAACAAATAATTTTAAATTAAAAAAATACATATAGAAAAACACAAAAGGGAGAGTCAAACCTAAAATATTTTGTAGGTAATATTAAAAATGTTAAAACTGCAATGGTGTTAAATGGAAACCATTACCATTAGGTATACAAGGTATTACTTAACAGGCAAGCAATTAGCTCTCACACTGCAGTGACTCTCTCCCTTCAACCTGAGGAAAAGATGTTAAGCCTTACACAGCAGTGTTGCTTTTCGGCAGAAAAGCGAACCGGTAAGTACTACTTCCCCAGACAAGCTAGAGAAGTAAGGTGTTTACGTGCTTGGAGAATCTCAGAAATGAGAAGATTCGCAGAAGAACCACAGAAACCGAAAGCTCAGATAGTCGCGGAGCTGAAGTGGCAATGGGCGGAAACACATGTTTCAAAATGCAAATGGACGTTGAGGGTGCCAAGGTGCCAGATGAGTTTTAAATTAGAACAACAAAATGACTCAGTGATTACCATCCCTGTGCGATTTTTGTTATTCGACAGCAAAAATGAGCTCGCATCCCAGCGAATTTTTTTTATCAGGCGAAAACGATCCCACACGATTCGATTTAATAAAATTCTTTAATTATCAATACATACAAAGTCGTCTGTTTTTTCGCAATAAACTCTAAGACTACAGAACAGAGTTTATGCAGTTTCCATCAATATAATATAGAGTTGTTCCTGAGGAAGGTATTAGTAGGGTAGACTGGGTACGGATGAAACAGTTTAGAGTTTTTCGCACATTACATTATAATTATTTAAGCGACCGTTATGGTAAATATTTTAAATAAAAGATCGCTTATCTGTCTACCAATAGGCAATGTTATTTAAGATAATTATATAGTATTTTATTGTGTAACGTCAGTTTAAAAAAAATCTATAGTTTGTTTTAATCGTCCACAGGCCAGGATCGGTTTAAACAATACCTGGGGTAAATTGAAACACATGTAAATAATACAAAATAAAATCAATAAACATGATTTATATATCGTTTAATAACACAGAAATGTAATAACACACTTGAAAATCACAAATAGTTTGTATTCATAATCCAGTCTCGCGATTTTTATAATCTAATATTTTTTTTTTCACTCATTTATTTATTTACAATTATTTTTAAAATTTTTAACAATGCTTATAAAATAATAAAGAAAAACACTATTAAAAATTTATAAAAAAATCCATTCCGCCTGTTGCGGGGCCCGGACGTCCAAGCAACCGGTGGTCAGAGCTCCAGAGTGAGGAACCTCCTCACAAGTCACAATACGCGCCGTTTCAAGAATTACTGCCTTCTGTATCCGACCCTTGATCCAACAATTAAGCGAAAGCTTTTTAAGATGTTCGTCAAAGCTTTTCGCTATAAGACCGTTGACTGAAATGACTATAGGAACAATCATTGTTGAATCAACATTCCACATGACGGTAATCTCATGAGCAAGGTCCAAGTATTTTGATACTTTTTCCTTTTCAGCTTTCATCAGATTATCGTCATGTGGAACAGTAATATCAACAATCATTGCACGGCGCGTTAATCGATCAATTATCACTATATCAGGTCTATTGGCTACAATATACCTATCAGTGATAATTAAAGCACCTACATTATTTTTATTAAAGCAAGTCGCTCTAGTAAGACTTGTAGCCTGAGCTGCACGTACTGAGAGTTCAGTATTTCTCCTCATAAATATGCGAAACCATTCTTCGCCAGCCATTTCCGTGACATCCCAAGACCTAGGTCGAGATAAGTTGTACTTGATGGTTAGTTCATATGCCAATTTTCTAACATCTTTTTTTGTGAGGCCAAAATATATGTCTGCACATCTTATTAAATATTTAGATAGCTCTTGCTCTTGTTTTTGGTTAAAAACTCGATTATGAGCCTTATATCCCATTTCTAGATTCTCATCGCCAACAGTAGCATCTCGTTTACGTACATACCTCAACAAGGAACAGTGGTTCAGGTATTCCTTTGGGCAATGAAGATCTAGATTTAACATCTTCATATGCTTGTTTATATGACAATAAATCAGCCTGACCTCTCGTAGTCTTTCTTACGCGTACCCTTGGCATCTAAGAAACAAAAATAAAATAAATATACTGTTTCAATTGTACCCACAAAAAATGTTTCAATTGTCCCCAACCTCCTTTTAAATATAAAACTGTTCATGGTAAGAATGATAATAATATTATTAAAAATTAATTCATATATTTATATTCGTCAAACTTCGATGGTTATGGTATTAAATCTTTCAATACGATATCTTGTATAAAACTATAATAATTGCAAAAATAATCTAACAAAAAATACTTACTTTCTCGCCAAAAAACACAAGGGGGTCTTCTATATAAAACCACGGCGCGCGCGAGGTGACGCAATAGTAAAATTCGTGTTTCAACTTGTTAGACGCTTCGTTCTTCCCTTGTACCCCTCCCCTCATCACGCACGATTGTCGAGATATTCACTCTGTTTCTACCGTACCCCGTTTCAACCGTACTCAGTCTACCCTACATAATTTATTAAAGATTTGTGTAAATTGGTACATATATAACGATCATAGAGGGAAGTGCCGAGTCGCCTAGGAGTTTTAGTTTTCAGACATAACAAGACAATGTACAGTGGGATTGTTCCTCCCTATTAGGACTACAAAAAGTCCGTGATGTCTAATGTCTAAACGTATATATATTTAAGGCTATCCTTAAATATATCTAAGGGTAGCTTGCTATAGTAACTATTCTTTTTTCAGAAAATCATTCCCGCAGACGAAGTAACGGGCATCTGCTAGTTGTATAATAATAAGAACTTCCAGAAAATTCTGATATTCAAAAGAAATAGTGGCAATAAAAATATAGATTATCACCCATTGTCATTTATTCGATGGGTTTTATTTCGTGAATACCACGGGTAAGGTGAGTAATAGAATCATATGAACATAAAAATAGGTTATGAAATTTACATGTGACTACCTTGTTTACCATTTACTAAATTACATTATAATAATGTTAGAATGGTTTACCATTATGCTACAGTTAAGGCATATACCTAAAGGTACCTACTTTCTTGTACTTGTATATAACAGATCCTTAAAGGTACAGATATTAAGTTTTATTTACATACACAAATATAAATACAAAATACTTTATCTTATACAAGTTTTTGTTTTGCAATTTTAGTCAGGACCTAAGTACTCATCAAGACGAATTAAACGAGGCTAAACTCGATGGGGTTGTGTTCCCGCTCTAGCATTAGATCAGCTCCATGTTATCATAATATTACATTTACAGTGGTATACTTATGTATCCCCTCTCTTATATGGAAGCAGGCTTGTAGTGGGCCGTTAATAGGCATCATCCTATCAAATAATTCAAATTATTATCAAATAATGACGATGACGATGATGATACATATGAATGCGAAATTTCTGCTCAATCGATCACGTCGCGACGATTTCCTTCGTTCTAGGTTGTTGGCATTAGTTACTACGGCTTCAAAGATTTAGTGGTGGACTAAATCTAAAATCAATGCTATACCTATTAACTTTAATTTAACAAATGTTTTAATTAAACACAATGTTGAAATTTAGCATTTGGGAGGACGGGGGATTTGGCTTTGAAGGTTTTGTTATTTTTTTTTTCCTTCTGAGATCAGTCGCTGGACTATAAGCAGATGAGTTGTGCTGATTCTAGCTGTTCAAGACAGTAGAGCCATCGCTCTGCCATCTACTAGTTATCGAGCACGTCCGCTCGCTACAGGCGTTTAACTCGCGGTGAATGAACCAATGAACTGACGAGACTATTTGGATGTTGGGTCAGCAGTTCTTTGTGCTTTGTGCAGGTTTTCTCACAGACGGTTGGGATATTAAGGTACTCGTGGATCTCTTCGTTGCGAGTGGGCGTTGTCTGGGGGCGTTACAAATGCTCCTAAGAATATTATTCTGTATCCTTTGGATGCGCATTATGTTTGATTTACTACATGTACCCCGCAGCTGAATGCCATAGAGCCAAATACTGCACAGTACACAAGCATTTTGTTGTCAAGCCTTAGAGTCGACTGTCTGCCAAGCAGCCAGAGCTGATTTCGGAATCTAGTATTGAGCTCATTTCTTTTATTATCAATGTGATATTTCCAGGTCAGTCTTCGGTCTAGATGGAAGCCCAAGAACTTGACACATGTTGTCGAGGGAGGTTTTTTTATAAAAGAGAATATTCAATCATTCAAATTCCGAGGATTTCTGTACTTATACATACATACATAACACCACGCCTTATTCCCATAGGGGCAAACAGAGACTTATAGAGAGTGGTATTAGGTTATATCGTTTAGGACCTTACCAATCCCGACAGGGTTTACTTATCGGTTGGATTCATATTTAGTGCAGATTCATTATATATTGTAGTAGTGAATGCTAGTGACTCATCACGGACTTTAATCTGCAATTAAACTTCTTGTTTCGTTCATTGCGATTCATCATCATCATCATTATCAGCCTATGAACGGCGCACTACAGGGCCAGGCCTCCCTCTTTATAGGAGAGGGGATATGGAGCGTACACCCACCACGCTGCTCCAATGCGGGTTGGCGGGCTTAGGGTGATAATGTTTCATTTATTAACGATCACTATCAGATGTAGATGATAGTGACTGGGACCGACGGCTTAACGTGTTCTCCGAGGCACGGGGGTGTAACACCACCAACTTCCAGACTCCGGGTTTGTAGTTTGTTAATGTACTGAATATTTTATAGAAGAATGAAAAAGCTCAGAATTATTCCGTGACCCGACCCAGGAATCGAACCCAGGACCTCGTGATCGAAGCCACATAGGCTAACCACTAGACCAACGAGGCAGTCATTGAGATTATATAATTATGTGTAAATTTAAAAAATTTTATAGGCGAAAATTATTGAAATGGCAAACAGGCCATCCAGATGGCAAATGTGTATAGTTCGAATTGTAATATCTGAATTGACGACTACATACATAGATCCGCGTAGGGATCGGCAAAAAGCAAATCCTTCCACTTGCTACGATCCTTCCAAATCTCTCTTGCTTCTTTCAACTTCATTAAACTTTTCTTTAGTCACTAATCTATATATATAAAATTTTTTTTACAAAAAATAGAACCAACTCAAAACGCACTAAAAGTAAAAAATAACTGTGTCATTTAGTTGCTTTAATTTACTTAAGCATATCTATGAAGTCGGGAATTTGCTGTCACATTGAAACTTTTTATTTTTTTTCCGTGTTGCTATGTCATTCATGCGGACATTTCAATTCAATTAAAAAATATTACATAAAAAACTACTTTATTTACTTAAAAAGCTTTCAATTAAGTAATTGGCCCGATGACTCCTGTAGGAAATGCTATACTACAAGTTTACACACTCACAAAGGACAAAATGAGTAGTGTAATTATTATTATTTTTGGGCGTTCTTCCTTCATTGCCTAAACGTTTTTGGAAATTTTATTTCTTTTATCGTAGTAGGTATGGATATCACTCAAGTCTTTACGGCGAAATTCGATGATAATATAGATATCATATTCTAATTGCTTCTTCCGTTTTGAACAGCTGCCGATTACGAAAAGAAACGAGGTACGAGTACTTTCGATGAGTCAAACTTAGTTATGTAAAGGTGACATAGTTTTAACGTGTAGGTAAGTTTATTGCGAATTCGTGCATTAGGTGTAAATACAATTGTAGACATGCGAAATATCTATCTATAATGTAATAAGAGAAAAGCAAATTGTCTGTACTTTGTTTGGCAGCACGTAAATATGTCGAACTGATATAAACAATTTAGAAAAAACCTAAATATTTAGTTTGCAAAGCACCATCGTTTCCCCAACGTCTATTTTTCTAAACATCAAGACGTTACGGTTGTCTAGATGAGATCGCTCATTAGCGATAAGACCGCCAATTGTACATTGTTTTTATTCCTAACGTATTTTCTATTTTGTAAGCTCTTTTCTTTGGTGTACAATAAAGAATATTTCATTCATTTCATTCATTCATTCACGTTACGTCTTAATTGTTAAAAAGTTATTGAATATCAGAAATAGGTATCGCGTATTAAGTATCTACTCGTAGCTACCAATAGTCCACGTGTTTCTATAACGGCACAAGAGGTGCTTAATGTTCAAAGAAATTACGAATTCAATGATATATTTAAAATATATATACCTATTTTCAACCTCCACGCAAAAAGAAGGGGTCGGGATTGTTGAGCCAATCCAGACTGTAATCTACGTTCAGTTTCGGTACTATGTATAAAATATGTAGTTAGTTATATGCTTGTTATACGTATCTTGACTCACTGCTGCATCTTTATGATTTCCCACATGAAAACGGTGACATGATTAGGACGGAGGTTGTATATATCCAACAACCTTCATTTTTTATGGATAATAAAGTATAATGGCTTTGGAATCGCTGTTTATGTAGGGGTCAATTTTAGGATTAAAGAGACATAAAATATACTAGGAAGCGTTTTGGAAAATTTCATCCGGCTATCTACTGAAAATCAGATTGAATATTTTGTCTGTTTATCTGTTTGTTGGGTTTCATTAGAAACGGTTCGATGAATGAAATGAAATGGAATGAAGAATTGAATGAAATGGAATGAAGAATAAAAAGAAATGGAATGAAGAATTAAATGAAATAGAATAAAGAACGAAATGCAATGGAATAAAGAATGAAATGAGATGGAAAGAAATGAAGAATAAAATGTTCAGCAAATCAATGCCCGGAGTAGAGAAATCGATGGTGCGTTAGAGAGCACATTAAGTAAGTCATCGGTCCCGATCACTATGATCAACATTTGATGATCTGATAGTGACTGTTAATGAATTAAAATATTATCACCCTAATAACGCCAACCAGAATTGGAGGTGTGGTAAATCTAAACTCCATATCTCCTCTCCTTAAAGGAGGGAGACCTGACCCGGGCCGTAAAATAGGCTGATGATGATGGAACGTGCTTAGCTTTAACCGAGCATGCTGATTCACAGCATGTTGGCGAACAAGAGTGGTAATATTTGATTCCGTGACTGTTATTTTTATTTTAGCTGTCAGAATTGTATGATAATGATCGAGACCGCTTGTTGGTCTACATGAGTGAAATAACGGGCATCCTTTATATGCACGCTTTGTAGCAAAATTACCTTTCTACTGAATCAACAAGGCATTATCGTATTTAAATTTTCTGAACAACAGACAGGTGAATTTGTGAAATTTCAGCGCCATGAAAATGTTACAATATGAATGTTAATTATCTGATATTAATCTGTGTGATGCTATAGACCCGTAAAATTATAAAATTTTCGTTTTTAATGTGTTCCAGTTACTTGTATGTATTTCTTTGAAATAAGAATCGCGGCGAGCGACACGTGTTCCTATATAAATACGAGTACATAGAAATCAATAGTTGCAATCGACTACGAACTGGAACCCAGTTGTGGAAAATACAAATATTCTAATCTCATATCCAGAACGTTTGAACTTTATTCAGCGTCGCTCTGAATATATTGACAACTGTAAACATCTTAAGTTCAGTGCCCCTTGCAATTTATTTATCTAGGACGTCAACTCATTGTACTTCCCTTTTCTGTTGTCTATTATTTTATTAGTTTCAACTTTCTATATCTAGAACTTTTAAACAAGTGGAGGTTTGTTTAACTAACCCGATATGTGGTTTGCAACTTACCTAATAACTAGGTATCTATTAATTTATTAAATCTTATTTATAATTATTTCTAATGTCTTAGTTTTAGTTTATAGTGATACCTAAGTGACTAAAATTTAAAAATTTAGGCAAATGAATTGATGCGAGTTGTTTTGTTCTTCTGCTCAGTGACCAAGATTTGGATTTTCTCGAAGTCTACACACAGGCTCTAAATGGAAATTCGTTTGCGAAATTTGCAGACCGCAAATTTGTTTTTGATATGTGTTCCACGGACCTTCAGCTACATAAAATTTTTTAACAATAATATAAAAACATTTATATTATTGTTAAAAAATAAAAAATTTAAAAACCCCCGACCCAAATTAGAAACATAAAAAGAACCAGTCAAGACAAATTCAACGAGCCTGAACTCGATGGCTTTACTAAAAAGGTAGACCAGGGCTACGTCTCCTACCTTCGAGCTTTATCATCAGACCTGCTCAGTGGTTCCAGAAGACATTAGTGTTTCAAATGTCAGATCACACACATGCTTTCAAGCAATCTGAGCGTGTAACATTTCTATCACACCTAACAAACGACCTGATGACCTTGAAGACCTAAACCGATTTTCACCAAACATAGCTATGAAAACTCTCGACTGATATACCTACCTTTCAAACAAAAAAAACCGCATTAAAATCGGATCATCCATTTGGGAGTTACGATGCCACAGACAGAGACCCATACACATACATTTACACAGACGCATCAAACTTATAACACCCCGTCGTTTTTGCGTCGGGGGTTAAAAATAGAACCGACTCAAAATGCACTAAAAAGTAAAAAATAACTGTCTTTTAGTTGCTTTAATTTACTTAAGCATATCTATGAAGTCGGTGCCAGCAAGTTTAAGGAACATTTATTTAACGTAGTAAAGCAGTTTGTGGGTTCTAGGTAATGTTCTTAAAGCAGACACCTTGGCTGGCACCGACTGCTAGATATGCCTTAGTAAATTAAAGCAACTAAATGACACAGTTATTTTTTACTTTTTAGTGCGTTTTGAGTCGGTTCTATTTTTTGTTAAAAATTTTTATTTCTTACTTATTTATCGCCACATAAGTATTTTTGCGCCACGTAGAAAAACGTACTCAAGTGTGTTGAAGCTGTTATTTAGATATCATATATTATATCCATCTTGGAAGTGTACCCTTTCTAATAAAAAAAGAATTATCAAAATCGGACAACTCTGTAAAAAGTAATGCGTGGTCATACAAAAAAAAATATATACGTGTCGAATTGAGAACCTCCTCCGTTTTTTTTCGTCGGTTAATAAAAACGAGTGTTGCAACGAGCGCGTATGGTCCCCCTCCACCCCGCCACGTGCTTCCCTAACTTGCCGCGCAACGCTGCTACTGCGCCGAGTTCAGTCAGTATCAGTCGCCGCATAACATCGCTCATTTGCCTTTTCACCCGACTGCGTCAGAAGGAGGGTAATGTTTTTCGAGCGTATGTATGTATATATGTAGGTATTTGTTTATTCGGCAAGCACTACAGCCTAAACGGCAGGATGGATTTTGACATCTAAGATGACGTTGTATTCGTCAAAACTATGGTAGTGACAAACTATATACATTTTCAAAATGGCGCCTATAAATAGGGGCAAAAAGGGGGGGATGACCATGATTTTTTTTATCTTAGCAATATGGGTATCAAATGAAAAGTCGAAAAAGTCGTTCGCGTGAAAACCTCTTAGGTACCCTTCTAATTTTAAAGACAGACTATCATATAAAGTGTGCTTATTCCCCGCTTGTAGACCGGGTTTTAAAAATAAATAAACAAAAAAAATTTGGGCCGCCTGCAAGACACGCACTATGCTCGCACGGCGCACCACACCACGATCAGCCGATGAACCAAGTATATTCACCGTTCCAAATAAAAAAGGTGATTTTTAATATTTTTAACTATTTTTTATTACATTGAATATGTTTAAAAGATCTTGGTGACATGTCCGGCTTTCGAACTCTAAAATCCGGGGTTTTCACGCGTTTTGTCCTGTTTTCCAAATTTTACCGTCAAGCAATATCATCCGTCCCGTCCCGTGTACTAAAGATCTACATTTTTATTAAACATAAATAGCCCATTTCACTGTCCATCCTTTTATTTAACTATCTCGACTTAAAAAAAAACAAATATATATATATATCAATTTTATCATACCAAAATTAACAATATGAAATAACTTTGCTAATAGCATGAGTAAAATAAATGCGTTTAAATGCCAAAAAAAATTAAGATTTTTAAATTAAAAAATGGTTGTTGTGCCTCACTCGACATAGATAGGTATAGTGTGTCGCGGACTTTTTTGTAGATATTTATAAGATCTCCAATTAATTAGAACATTTTATGGTTCTATCTTTTATAGTTTAGGCAGCGTACGCAAAATAAGTAACTTTTCTGGTTGATTTTTTATAAAATTTTGCCTATGTTACTTGTGGATAATGTAGCTTTCGAATGGTGAAAGAATTTTTGAAAACGGTCCAGTAGTTTTTGAGCCTATTCATTACAACCAACCAAACAAACAAACAAACAAAGTTTTCCTCTTTATAATATTAGTGTAGATATCATATGTAACAATACTTTGCTATCTGCGGACAAAGAAAGATCTACCAAAATTACGTTTGTTCCCTGCATGCAGCACCAAAAGTATTTAGAATTTATGTGTTTATATTTATGAATTGATCCTTGTTTTTCTCTTTTTAGTTCATTGCTCCTAAGCAGTCGGGTTTTTTGTTTTTATAATACCTAGTAAATTTTTAAGTATGTTTATGTACTCAAAGCATACAGAGAAAGTGATTTTGAGTTACATTTGCAGACTACCAGACAAATGCTCAGTTATTTTTCTCTATGAATCACACAAACTATGTCCGTGGATTATCACTCTACGGACATAGATAGATATGATTCAGTTGCCTAAAGATGTCGTAGATTAATTCAGACGAGGAATGCTTTCTGTAAAGCGATCCTTGGGAAAGTTTAATTCTGTGGGCTGTGATTTTGCTCTGGAGCAGTCTCAAAATCGGTCTCCGTAACAGGAGGCCTGATTAATACAAAACAAATAACACAAAACAAAGAAGCTGAGCAACGGCGGATCCTTTTGTATCTGACTGTGAGTGACTATAATCCATTTAAAACTAATGGCGAGAATAATGTACTCTACTGGTGCTCTGACTTAAAAAGAAACTTCAGAATTAAAAAGAAATTGGATAACGTACGAGTATGATTAAAGATCTTGAAAAAGAACGTTTTGAATCACGCACACAGACTCAGAGTTGAACTATCTATAATAACTTAAAACCTTTATTGATTGTTGTTTTATTTATGAACCATTATAAATGCTGTAAATACAGCTTATAATACTCAGTCCCAAGTCCCAACACAAATTTCATGCCTAAACATCGGGTTTAGCCATGACTGGACCACAATGCTGTTTGGCAACATCTGTCAAATCAAAGCTGTGGATCGCAACAACACATATCAAAAGTCAGAATGCGGTCTGCAAATTTTGCAAAAGAAACTCCAACGAGAACTCGGTCTATTCAGGACATTTTCAACTCCCTGTAACTTTGTTATGGGTAATAACTTTGTTATATTCAAGAGAGCATAACATGTCTATTATATGCATACCACTCTTACTCAATACTCACTATCATACAATTATACGAGATTTTTAAACATACGAGTACATCATACTAGCATTGACTTTTTGTGACTTGGCAAACACTTCTCTACGACTCGACTTAAAAAAATATATTCACTAGAGTTTGCACACTAGAAGAACGGCTAACTAACGTAAAATATTTGATAAAAGGGGTGCATCCCTGTAGTACCCCCTAATTTTAGTTCTATAGAACTTTTGATACACCATATTAGTGCTTAGTGTCCCATTAGTTCTATATAGAACTAATGGAACAAAATTAAAGAAATGTCAATATCAACATCTTGTTTGTACGTTACATATAAAATATCTATAGTTTATATAAGTATAATACGGAATCTCTTTTGATTGCAATAATAAACGTCCACTTAAATTTGAGAGTATCTATAAACATACTATATCGCTTTGCTTAAATTGCACAAAACGTCTTTAAAATGGTATTGACCTCAAAACCATTTAAATATAATTTTTTTATAAACTGAATAGTTAGCGCAAAAGATACTTCCAAAGTGATAAAATGTCCCCCCCCCTGTAACTTCTTAAATAAGAGAATATTTTTTTAGACACAACTACTACTTGGTTTTAACAACTTAGCTTTTGTTACTACCACTACTACTAACCCAAAATGACGTAAGAAACTGGCAGCACATAAGTTTACAGGAATTATAAAATTTGCTCAAATTTTGGAAATCACCTTCTCGGCGTTATTTCTATTTATTTGTATGTGTGTAATCGTAAGAGATAACTACTAATATAATATACTGATATAGGTAGGTTTGTAGCCTGTCTAGTTTTTTCGGATTTCACCTATTGGCCTAATATTTTTATACAAATACCAAAAATACCTACATGACTTACCAATTGATGGAAACTTCGCCATTTTTGAAAGTCATTGTTCTCGAATTATATTGTATTCAAATTCAAATAACAACTGACGGTTTATAAATTAACTTGAGGTTAAAGGTGTCTAAATTTTTTCAATTCTTTTGGAGTCAATTTAGTAATAACTGGCAATGTTTTTATAGAATGAAGAAGTTACTTATACTTGATTATTTTAAAAACGTTTTTGTCCGAGTAGGTATTTTATTATAGTTATATCTGTATGTACTTGTACTGAGGTTACAAACTGATAATCACGGAAAACTATCTTAAACAGGAAGTGCAGGTTCTAGTTAGACGTACCTATGCTAGAATTGTAATTAGGTGCAAGTAGATAGGTACATATACTTACTTATTTTATTTGTAATACTTTTATTTATATTATTACGAGCTGTTACCCATAGCTCCCGTTCCCATGATAGTACCTATCGGTTCTTAGTTAACGTTTAAATTTAAATTTAATTATGCTAAATTTAAAGACTTTCGATTGTATAGTTTTAGAGATCTTGTGATGAGTCAATGATATTTAGCTTATATATAATTACTAGCAGTCGCCCGCGACTTCGTCCGCGTGAAAACATCTTAGGTAATCTTTTAATTTTAAAGACAGACTTTCATATAAAGTGTGCTCTTTTCGCGCTACCCCTCTCAATTAAATTTTTTTATAGTTCCCGTGAAACAATATCCTCCGTCCCGTCCCGTGTACTAAAGATCTGCATTTTTGTAAAACATTGTACTATATTATTAACATAGTATATACATTAATATTAACAATATATATTTATGGCAAGCTGATGTGTATAGCTTTTAATAGTCTATTTCACTTTTTTGTCTAGCTTTCATAATAAACAAAACAATTTACAAAAACGAACAAACTTTTTCGTATATCATATAAATATGGTCTGCCATGCCAAATAAATTAAAAGAAAAGACCCCTATTCAGTACGTATAACATAACACGGAGAAGGTCAACTTAATTTGGACGATATAGCGGCATTGTCATGTTTGTTAGAAATTTTGTAATATCTCCGAAACTATATAACTAATTAACACACTGTAAAAGGCAAATCTTGTCTCTATAATATCCTGGTGATTATTAAATAATTTATTTTGATAAGAATTTAAGTTTAGTTCTATAAATAATGACTTTTTTGTAGAACTTTTTAAGATGCATAAATTTTCTATCTAAGGCAGCGTACGCGTATAAAGCTAAATTTAATAAATTTCACGGTCCGACTCGCGCGACAAAAACTGTAATAACTCGGGTAATTATTATATACAATACAAAATATACACTCACCGATTACGTAGAATTCTACTGGTGAAATAATTTTTAAAATCGGATCAGTAATTCCGAAGATTAGCCACGATAGAGATTTATTTACAAACTTACAAACTTTACCTCTTTATTAAATTAGTATAGATATATAGAAAGAAGAAGACTTTGCCTACAAGAAAAATACTATCTTCCTATCTAGAATTAAGAAAAAAAAAATTAAAATCAAAAAAAAAAAGAAAAGAACAGCAAAAATACATTAGTGTACCCTAATTATGTGCTATCGTGGACTTTCTGAAGTGTTAATGGAACAATCCTGTAATATCTTTAGGGGATTAGGCTACATTTTAGTGGAAGATTTCAGGCGGCGCATTTACACAAAAACCTAAACAAATTATACACTAAAACCTTCCTCAGGAATCAACTATCTATTGGTGAAAGCCGCATGACAATCCCTTTAGTAATTTTTGCTTTCACCGCTAATAAGCTGACATACAGAGGCGGTGGGAGACTGTGTTGCGAATGATATATATGTAGCCATGTGTATGTGCATACGTATGTATCCATCTTAACTTTAAGTTTTATCTATCTAAACATTTGCCCGGTCAACGGGGATAAAGTTATTTGCATACAATTTGTAAAAACATGCTCGTAGTGTCGCACGCATCCGGGCCTTCGGTGTTTTATTTTTTTAAACTGTTGAACTCCGTCTATCAAAACTAATTTTGATTTTGAGAACTACTTACCTACTTTACTTTGATTTTGTTGTCAACCCCTGAAATTAGGGCGAATTCTTTTTGGTTCAGTACAAGTGGGTGAGAGAGTTATACCAGTGAAATCACTCTATAACCTGCTAAAAGACCTATGCCTTACTAGAAGTGCAGTAAGCTCCATATTAGAACGAGTATACAAGGTTGCTCTAGTAGGATCCTTCCAAATTTGGCTGGGTAGGAAAAATAACATGAACAGAGGAGGTGACTGTTGACGTGCGTCACTAAGGGATCCCTTTTAAACCTGCACCCGTGTCACAATTGTCGGGCTCTGGTCAGAGTTATTCTCTTAGCCACGCTATGAACCCGGCACCCGCACGGTGAATTCATGGAATGTTATGATTTCGTCTCTCGTCTTCAAAATGTCTCCTCATTGTTATTGCCATTTTTTCATTCATTACAAATTGCCCTTGTAAATTGCAATATCCCTTGACAGCATGCTAAGTGACGGTGCGATCCAAGATTGAAGCGGGCTAATTTTGTTAGGAGTATAATAAAATCCACGCACCGGTTTCTGCGGTTTCTACACGACATGCCGGAATGCTACATCGCTCAGCGGTACATCATTGACCAGCCACAGAAACACCCGAAGCCTTCCACCAGCCATTGGAATGTAAGTGGGAGCCTCGAAATTTTACGTTATATTATGGATATGTTAAAGTACTTAAGCACAGTTTGCAAACATTTGAAATTCAAGATGACCTTGAAAACCGCCGCCAGGAAGGCGCAAGAATCTTTTTTTTACTACAGATACATATATCTTAAAACTGCTATCTGCTACGATAGCTTAAAACACAAAGAAGAAATCTAAAACATAGTTAGTTAAATTTCTAAACTGATCTGAATTGGCTTAACCCTAAAGAAATAACGTGCGCTCTAGAGGCGTACGCGAAACAAATATATCAATTGTATCTTTTTATCCAACGCGTCTACGAGCTTGTCATTTGCAGAAAATATTGAGAATATCCTGCCATGCACTAACAAAGAAGTTTCTCAAGAAGCTGAAGAGGAACCTCCTGCTAAAGTTCACCGTGACTGTAGCCTATGTACAACCAAAAAGAAAAGAATGTCTAAGATGACATGTACAAAATACAAAAAGACTGTGTGGTGAACATAAAAAAGATGTTTGCAACTATTATCTATAATTTTATTTTTTTTAGTATTATTTGTAATTTGAAAACGAATATAAAGTTATTTATTAATTAGTAAGAAAAATCACTGTAAATGTTACTTATTTTTTTTTTCAAAATTGTTCTTTAATATAAACACTTCTAATTTTTGTTACTTTTTGTTAAAGGTTTATAAAACCCCACATAATTTTCTTAAAAATGAAAATATTAATATAATGATGTGATTAATTCACTCCTTACTAATCTAAAAACTCATAGAAATTATAAGAAAAAGTTTTCACTTTCAGTTTGTAAATAAATAGCTTCTAATATTGTGCGGCGCCTCTCAGGCGCAAGTTTATCTTTTCTGTACTAAAAAATAACGTTATTTTTCTAGGGTTACCTATACAGACTAATATTTTGACAATTAATTATCTTAAGTTAGTAATTTACGAGTCGTAGGTACCTATTTATTAGTATACACGAAGTATAAAAACGTAATTCGTATGTTCGCGGCCTTAATTAAATACGAAAATATTAATTCAATAGAAACAGTTTTTTCTTACGTTTGTGATTAAAGCAGTGGATTCAAACAAGTTGAAGTTCTTGTGCACATTTTTATGAGCAGTTTTAAAATAATTACTGTATTATCGATTTGAAGGCTACTACCTACTCGTTGAATGGTAACTCGAATTTTGTTTGCTATTAGCTATTAGCTTAACACTGATTTTTGTGTATTAAAAAAAATCACAAAAAACGTCTTATGAATTGTATAAGTGTCGATATTATAATGGTACGGTATGGTAGTCAGGCGGTACTAGTAGGCACCTCAATAAATATAAATATGTATCTACGAGCAGGAAAATAATTTATTACAACCTTCCTAGAACATCAAAAAAATTGCACGTGACAATTCTTTTTAGGGATGAAAATTCGTTCAGCATACCAACCAATAACTATAATAGCGACTCAAGTGTAGATCTAAACTGAATTGCAGTTTAGGTTATTATTACATAATAACGTCAGCTGAGTGCCTAGTGTGAGCTTTCACCAAAACAAATCGAAAACTACACATTAGGCGCGTAAAGGCAAATTTTATATGGAATTGAAGCAGCGCCCCTTGCAGTATCGAGAGAAAACTTAAATGGGTGAGTGTCAATGTCATATAAAATTTGCGTTTACCGTTCTCGATATCGACGCGGTAAAATCTTACACTAGCCACACTGGGAGGTTTTGGTCTACGGTTGAGTCGCTACTATAGTTGATGGTAGGTATCTAGTAGTGTTTGAGATTACCGCGACTAGACAGTCGGCTGGGGACCTTTTAATATGTAGTGAAGTATAATAGTTTGACAGATTTCATAAAATATTTCAGTAGATAAAACTTTAAAAATTAATTAAAAATGAGATAGTCCCTTGACTATCAATCAATCTATCAATGCCCTTTGAAATATCGTGTGTTAATTAATACTTCTTCAGAAAATAAAATATAAATTATCTGAAATGGGTTTGTTTTTAGGGATTAATGGAATTAATGACCCGATTTATAAACCACCGGTTAATTATAAAATAATACTTTATTCAAGGAACGGAAAATTGTTTTCGACTAAGTACATAAATTAGATATTATTAGATCATTCTACCTTAAAAATGTTTCTGTTTGAAGTACACCAAATTTTTTCTCAAAATAGAAGACTTGATAAACGTGGGCTGATGTAATTTGTGATCTCGTCATATTCTAGATTATATCTTGGGTTCTAAGAATGCTAATCACTTAGCTTGTGGTCGTAAATAAACTTTGACTTGTGTTTGTTTATACAAATTACGTTTAATAGTTAATAAAAAATGAAATCTTCTCTGGATAACGCTTAAAAGAAAACTAAGTACCTATACTTCTATAAGAAAAATAAGAACATAATAATTCTCATCTTATTACTGAGAACCTCTGCTTTTTAAGTCGGTTGTAAAAAATCAAGATTTATCGCAAGTTATTCGTAAAGGTTTTCCTGTAAGATTATTATAACCTGTCAATAATTAGTGTTACTATGAGATAATTGTAAACTGGCCGCAGTAATTCTTTACGCTTGGTATGTTATTATTATATCTAATACTTGTTATTGTCTGCGGCTTCATCTGCTTTACATCTGGGTAGAACAATTAAATGTTCATTTAGTCTATTCTGATATCATGAAGCCTTAATTATGATTTTTTTTATAGTACCGAATAACCAAGAATACCTGTCCTGTTTGTCGGTTATTAAAAAAACGTCAGTTTTGAAGCCGATGTACAATGGATGTAAAGTGGATATATAACAGAAATCGGTGTATTCTCTAATGACATTTTGCCACATTGGACTGACAATCGAAATGAAGGTGACACGATCAACGAGATGACGACGAAAAATCTACATACAGAAGTGAAAATCCTTCGTCTGTAAATAGAACAACAACAATAATATGACTAAATATAGCCTTCTTTCTTCTTCTTTTCAATAGTCTGCATGGTGCAGTGATAGATATGCGTGGTGGATATGAAATAGGTAAAACTAAATTTACGCAGATAAAGACGACGCAGATATCAACTATTGTGTTTATAATTTATTTTCTGGCGGTCAAAACTTTTATTGTTACTTTTTTATTAAATTGGATATTGTATAGTATGAAACGGCTTATAACTTTATTTTACAATTCTCTTATCTCTATCACAAAATTCAAATCTAATAGATTTATAACACACTCGATCTTTACAAAAATCTATTATTCAACCGTTACATAAACCAATCTATCTATAACTGCGTGCAAATAACTACGCCGACAAAGTCAAAGACAATTTTAATATGAAACTACCTTGCGAACAGGATAATGGCTTATCAACGTGACAGTTTTGTCCGAGATGACAAGTGACGATAGTACAATCGCAATGTACGGACGTACGAGTAGGTAACCTAAACGGTTAACTAGTGCGTTAGGTACACTGTTGCACTTACGTCCTACGTTCCAGTCGTACAGGTCACGTCAGACAATACATGCGTAACTTGAACGGTTAACTAGTGTTAGGTACACTGTCGCACTTACGTCCTACGTTCCAGTCCTACAGGTCACGTCAGACAATACATGCGTAACTTGAACGGTTAACTAGTGTTAGGTACACTGTCGCACTTACGTCCTACGTTCCAGTCCTACAGGTCACGTCAGACAATACATGCGTAACTTGAACGGTTAACTAGTGTTAGGTACACTGTCGCACTTACGTCCTACGTTCCAGTCCTACAGGGCACGTCAGACAATACATGCGTAACTTGAACGGTTAACTAGTGTTAGGTACACTGTCGCACTTACGTCCTACGTTTCCAGTCATATAGGGCACGTCAGACATACTTGCGTAGCTCGAACGGGTGTCTAATACCTACATTGTCACAAGCTTTTTTTTTTTAACGCTGGGAAATGCATTTACGCATCCCTCCCGGAAGCAAAGCCGAAGATATCGAATCTACTTTCGGAAGGGTATGTGGGACTCCCCGGGACCGAAGTACTCACTAAAACCCAGTGGACACGTCTGCGTCATTGGGTGGTACGCCACAGGATCGAATGCTCATTCTACTATGGCGTGCGTCCCTCTCCCTCTCATCAGCCTCCTTGAGAGTCATCACTGCCTCGCAGAAAGATATCAGCCACCGTTCCAAGTGAGGCCGTATTGTATCCACAGTCCAACTGCCAGCAGTAGGTCCTTCCACCTATCTATTAGGACGACTGCGCAAGAGACCTGATTCTCTCAATCAAAATGTTGCCCTGCTCGCAGTTCGCCTCGGGCAAGTCATTGTCACAAGCTTGCGCCTTTTATTCTCACAGCCCGTTTCAGGGATTATCCTCTTTAAACATACTAACATACAAATGTAATTCTACTACTACTAATTTTATTTTATATTTTTGCTTTATTGTATTGCTCTTTATATCATAATCAAAGAATCATAATTCTTTATATCATAATTTTTGCTTTATTGTATTGCTCTTTATATCATCAATAAATCAATATAATATCATAAAGTTCATTGAGTTGATGCGTTTTAATTAGCGATTGAGCGCGGAAGCTCTTCTATAGCAGTCAGCAGGGGACTCGAACAATACCGGAAAATATTACCGTGAATGTGTTTGAGACTTAACAGTAATTACGTGTATAATGTCATTCTGTTTAATGTTTCAGCGAGTCCATTATATGACTTCATACAAAAAGCAAAAGGACAGCTTTAATATTTGTAGTATATAATTACTATCAACTCATTTTGTACAATAAATAATATTTATGGATTTAAGTTTTTAAATAAATATAAAGTCATAATTATTCTAGGTTCAAATTAGATTCTGCTCTCCTGGAAACTGTGAGACAGGTTTCTAAAAGTATAACTGTATTATTTAAATGTCATATAAGTACCTACTAAAGTGGAAAGTACTGACATGCAAATTTTTGCAAAATTACGTAATATGCACATCCACACACACATGCATAATACCTACACACTTTTTGTTTACTATTTACTTTTTAGTTACAACAACCTATCTCCTTTATTTTTTTTCAAATCAAAATCACCAAAAATAATTGGGATTCACAATTGCAAACTATAAAAAATATTTTTTGAAATGTGTATCGACATATCAAGAAAATATTTCTTGATATGTCGTATCGTGCATTTTACAATGTACTCTGTGTTTCCCAACTATAAAGATACATAGTCTTTGGCAAGACAGCAACAATATTATCAATGTTGCCAACTTAGACGATTTTCCACTAAAACTGGTTGTACATATCCCCGTTTAATTGTTCAAGTGGCTGGCGGTTATTGTTGATTAATGGTTTGGTATTGTAACAGTTACTTCTAATTATACCCCTAATAAGAAAATAATGTCTTTTTTTATCAAAACTACAGTTTCAATGGGTTGTGATGTTTATATACCATCAGGTAGCCTATTATTTTTATTATGTACCAGATATAGGTAGATATATTATTAGATTTATTAGGTTCGTCGATCATCTAAGTTTCATAAAAACATGTAGTAGATTTTTTGTCTTTGTTTTGCAAATGACACAATAGTGGGTCCGGCATAATTGAAACTGGCAACACCGGCAATCGTTTCATTACTTAATGCCAATATCATGTCGTCAATTCAATTGAAAGCCATAAAGAAGAATTAAATTGAAATTAATTTATTAAATTGAATAAATTATCATTAAATCTTTATTTTGAGATTATAATATAATAAAAACGTATTGAAATTCAATTAGTTGACTATAAAAATAGGTTGATAATTGCAAAGTCGAACATATATGTCAAATAACCCACATAACTTAACTCGTGTATTTGTGCTCATATCTTGATTATGCAATTGTCAATTAAACTGAAATTAAACATGCTTAAAACTGATATTATTGTTTACCGAATGACACTTATTTGGACATTGTAATGGTTTCAAATTTTGGGCCCAGCGATGTATGAAAAATGGTCAGTGTCCTTTTTATAGCCTATGACACTCCACAATAAAGTAGCTTTCTATTGGTGAAATAATTTTGAAAATTGGTTCAGTAAATCCAGTGATTACCCCTTACAACGTCACAAACCCTTCGTCTTCATAATATTATAGTGTAGACAAGTTAACCCTTGACTGCAATAATACCGGATGGTAAGCAATGACGCAATCTAAGATGTAAGCGGGCTAGGATGAAATCCACACGCCCTTTCAGCTTCTGCGCGACATAGCTCCAGAACGCTAAATCGCTTGGCGGTACGTCTTTGCCTGTATGGTGGGAAATATCTGCTGCCGAAGTCCCCCATCAACCAGAACTAGATTAATTAAGAAAGTCTCAATCAATCCAACCGGGAATCGAACCCAGGACCTCGATATTATAAATCCACCGCACATAGCTACCACTGCAGCACGGTGGCCTTCACTGGTATAGATTAAAGAGGAGGTTAGATATAAAAAGCGAATGGAGCGTTTAAGTGTCGATAAATACATAGAAGAAAAAACTGCCACGTGTAACGATTTTATTATTTAGCAACAGCCAACAGTCACACTCATAAACAACAAATCATCCCTCATTTATGCAGGAACATAAACTTCTGACGACGAGGTTTATTTGAACACCTTATTTCAGCACCATTAGCGAAAAAAGCCAAATGCGAGAAAATTATTAAAGCCATTCCACCAGCGGGATGGATTGTGGTTGCTATGCGGATTTGCGCGTGAATATACATATGATATACCTATGGGGCTTCAATCACGACGTCCTAGGTTCGAATCCTCAGTCGGGTTGTGGAATAATTATGATATTATTCTTCTCTCAGTTTTTTAAGCTATTGTATAGCTTTTATCACGGGCCTTGAGCGTGGAGACTGAATACAGAAATTCCGTAACGAAAAAACCTAACACCCCCTGAGTATCAAAAACATAATGTCAAAAGCACAATTTCGGCAACGACGTCATCGGAGAACGTGGCCTAGCGGTAAGGAGCTCTAAGTGCCCGGAATTCCAGACAGACGCGGTTTCGAATCCCGTCGGTTCCGCAATTTTTTCAATCGTGATTTCAAAAAGTCATTTTTTTTTAATTTATACTTTTTGCAATATCACACTTAAAAAAAAATTGCGGAACCGACGGGATTCGAACCTGCGTCTCTCTGGCAATCCGGGCACTTAGAGCGCTTTACCGCTAGGCCACGCTTCCGATGACGTCGGTAGGTAAACATAAGTTGATAAAAAATGCTATGCAATAGCTTTACCGCGGCAGTCTCCGAGTGCCACACGTCTTTTTAACCGACGAAAAAAAACGGAGGAGGTTCTCAATTCGACACGTATTTTTTTTTTTTTTTTTTTTTATATGTATGACCACGCATAACTTTTTACAGTGTTGTCCGATTTTGATAATTCTTTTTTTATTAGAAAGGGCATACATCCAAGGTGGTCCCATTGTCCGCATGTTAGGATCTGATGACGATATCCTGGGGAAATTGAAGGAACTCTTCAAATTTTGGAGGCACGCTTACAGCGATTTCGGTTTTTGTCTCGGTATCGGTAGCTTTTTGGCTACTAGTGCCGTATAATATACTATGACAGTATAGTACGAGTACGTTACGTGGCGATAAATCACTAAAAAGTAAGAAATAAAATTTTTTAACAAAAAATAGAACCGACTCCAAGCGCACTAAAAAGTAAAAAATAACTGTGTCATTTAGTTGCTTTAATTTACTTAAGCATATCTAGGAGTCGGTGCCAGCCAAGGTTTCTACTTTCAAGGACGTTACCTAGAACCCACAAACTTCTTTACTACGTAAAATAAATGTTCCTTAAACTTGCTGGCACCGACTTCATAGATATGCTTAAGTAAATTAAAGCAACTAAATGACACAGTTATTTTTTACTTTTTAGTGCGCTTGGAGTCGGTTCTATTTTTTGTTAAAAATTTTTTTTAATAAATTCTAGACGCAGAGTTCGGAAGTCGGTGGTGTGTCTCCGCGATCGTTCACGCACCACACTATCGTGATAGCGATCGTTAATGAATAAACCATTATCCCAAGGCCGCCAATCAGTATTGGAGCAGAATGGTGGGCCTACAATCCATATTCCTTCTCCCACAAGGAGATATGCCTGGCGCTATAGTGGGTCGTTAATAGGCTGATAATGGTCATCTATTAATAGCACTGAATGACTTCTCACGAAATCTCGTATTATACATTCGGTGGGCTTGATATTTAGCATGGTTGCTTAATTCGCGATGTTCCGTAAGATTGAATATATACTAATATTATAAATGCGAAAGTAACTCTGTCTGTCTGTTTGTCTCGCTATCACGCTAAAACTACTGAACCGATTTAAATTAAATATAGTACAGAGATAGTCTAGAGCATGAGAAGTGACATAGGCTACATTTTGTCGAACTATCGCAAAACATAATTTCTCGCTAGATTCTTAATAATCCCACGAGAACGGGATCTACTTGCACCTATACGTTTAAATCCAATAGATTTCCATAGGTGAGCTCCTCCTAGCTCTAATGGAAAGCGACAGCTCCCCGAGCTATACAAACATTTTCATTCATGATCGCTACCTTTCACACAAAAATTAGATTTCTTTTCGAGGAAAAGTATATATCCCCATGGTTACAGTTACAAAAAGCTTTTGCTTTCAAAAATAAATTTTGATATGTAATTTGAATATGTTATTTGCGATAGTAAATAGCATTCGCTACCTCTTAAGGCTTCGCCATACAGCGGACAGGGAGGGACAGCAACGAGACGCTGGCGCGAAGTGTTAAGTTTTAACATACCATAGTCATGACGGCCGAGTGGCGCAGTAGGTAGTGACCTTGCTTCTGCGTCCTAGGCCGTGGGTTCGATTCCCACATTTTGAAAATATTTGTGTGATGAGCATGGATGTTTTCCAGTGTCTGGGTGTCTATCTATATATTATAAGTATTTATGTTTAATATATACAAAAATAATCATCAGTTATCATAGTACCCATAACACAAGCTACCTAAGCTTACTTTGGGGCTATACAGCGATGTTTGTAATTGTCCTATAAAATTTATTATTTATTTACTGTTATAAAGGCAAAAGTTTGTGAGTGTATGAGTGTGTATGTTTCTTACTACTCCACCACAAAACGGCTGGAGTGATTTTGAAATTAGCTGATAACTTGGATTATCACATAGGCCACATTTTATCCCGAAATTCCCACGGGAAAGGGAACTACACGGGTGAAACCGCGGAGGTCATCTAGTTTATAATATAACACGTCACACCGAATTCATTATAGCGGTTTGCGTCGCACCAGAATCTCCGTACCGCCTCCTCCGCTATGTGGCGAAACCATTAGTGAAACACTCGGCGCATAAGACACATTAATTTAAATGGAGGCTTCATCTTCTACACCATCATCTTAACGAGTGTATCATACAAAGGGACTTTAATGTATCTCATTTTAGACCTTTTGTTACATTTCAACATAAATTATATTATGCATGATATTTTGATAAAATCGTAGTACAATACCAACTGCGATTTAAATTATGCCATATGATTAAAAAAACATAGGGACAGTATAATTTTAATTTTCTACACTGCTATTATATGTAGCAGCGTTTGTCTGTTCGCGGTTAACTCAAGATATTCAGAACCAAATTTCATGTGGTTTTCATTAATAGATAGATTGATTTTATCTTTTAAGGAACTATATCAATGCTATGTATTTTATTCTGCTAGAAGGTCACAGATTTTCTCGAAGACGTTTCTTGAAATACTTGTAAACTACGCCTTGTGATATAACTAAGTACCTACTTACTTGTAAAATAAGTGAATTTTGATTATGACAAAGTTGCAATTGACAGCCGAGTGGCGCAGGGCACCGACTTCATAGATATGCTTAAGTAAATTAAAGAAACTAAATGACACAGTTATTTTTTACTTTTAGTGCGTTTTGAGTCGGTTTATTTTTTGTTAATTTTTTTTTTAAATAAACATAATTAAAAACAATATCAGTCGAAGTAAGTACTAACTAATTATAATCGAGCAATTAATTTGTGTTGTATGTAGTTATTTATTTATCTCAAAAAGAGCTCTAATAATTTGAGTTAAAATCTGATATAGGTTGTTATAATCTCATCCTTAGCTTACAGAAGAGATACTTACAATTTGCGTGCCGTTAATGTTCGAAGACATTTAAATTCAAAGGCATAACACTGCACATAATTTATACAGCGGGAGGAAAATTAATTAGGTTTTTAATGTATTTATGGAAAATTACAAACTATTATTTACTATAATATTTACTTGTATCAGTAGAAGTAGCAGTTTTACGCAATAAAGGAAGTACCTGAAAGGTTTTTGGGACGTACCCGAAGACCATATTCCTTCTACTGTAGATATATGAAGGACTGTTAAAATAGACAAATAATGCTGATGATGGTAGCATATAATATAACATATAATAATATAATATGTGCATATTCAATAGTAGGCAAAGCTTGTCAATCTTTATGAAACTAAGCCATATATGTTGAGTGAACCTAACCTCTCAGTGAAAACCGCATTGAAATCCTTTCTCTAGATCTAGAAATGAGAGTAAATAGACACACACATTGAACACAACACGTATACTAAGGCTCAACTCATACTGGAAGCAAACGCAGGAAGGAAGGCGAAAGAAATTTGCCAATAGCCAATTCATCTCTATTTTTAAATTTTATCTTACAAAGTTGTCTCACTCAATTATGGAAAAATTCAAAAAAGAAATACCCACTCGATTCCATTTTTGTATAATGCAAATTGGTATTTTAGTGATGCGAAAATATAGAAGAATTTGTTATAAAATATAAACCGTATGTTTTCGCCCTTATATTTTGTATCTATGACGTGTCACGTGGTACACGTTTTTCGTAGTCTGTGGTATCTTTCTTTTGTATCTATCTCTTTACGGCTGCTCTGCGCTTCACGCACCGGACCAAATGTATAATTGTAAGTTTGTGCTATTAAACAAGTAATAATCACTAAGTATTTCTTTTTACTGCCCACTTTGTTAGGTTATGGGCCCAGATATTAAAAAACAAAATAAATTCGATAAATCAAATCACGTATTTTGATGTGCGGCCGTGCGGCGTACTACGCAGTTACAACTTAACAAGTTTGCTTTTAGCAAAATTGAGAACTTTTCAATTCGCCTTGCCTCTGCGTTAGTCTGACTTACGCCTAATACAACATCCAGTTGAATTTGTTTTTGCTTGATCTAATTTTTGCGCGGGCCTGTGTAAATAAAATGATGTGTGCCGGATTTGCGTGATTTCGCAAGGAAACGAAACAATTTTGATAGTAAGCTAATTTTGGAATTCAATTCTGTAAGTAAATAGAGAAGAAACGGATATATTGTACGAGTTCTCAGTTTTAGCTAGATATCTTATTTTGATATAAATTATCTATCACTATACTTTTCATAATTACATATTGACGATTCAAAATAACCATAAATATTTCATTGAATAAAGATATTTTGACTTTGACTTTGATATGACACTATGTTGTACAATAAAATAATAATATTTTTACACAATATGAAATTCATGTTTATGTAGGTATTTATTACTTGTTAATGAGTTTGTTTTATGTTTAATGGGTCATCAACATCAGAAACGTGAGTCTCGAACCTTTATTTATTATGGTTCAGTAAGTATCTAGTATTGGGAATACGATGTATGTTTGTTTTTTTTTACCCGACTGCGTCAGAAGGAGGGTTATGTTTTTCGAGCGTATGTATGTATGTATGTATGTATGTATGTCCATTTCTTCGGCACGCGCTACAGCCTAAACGTCTAAATGGATTTTGACATGTGAGGTGTCGTTGAATTTGTCAAAATTGTGGTAGTGACCTAGGCTATATAAATTTTCAAAATGGCGCCTGTAAATGGGGGAAAAAAGAGGGATGTGTGTATTTTTTTCTCTTATCACAGCAATATGGGTACCAATTGAAAGGTCGTAAAAAGACCATTTCAAAAATATAAATTTAATATCATGTTCATATTACTTTTTTAACAAAAAATGGCAAAAAGTGTACTAAGTGTACCGTCTTATTTCTATACCATAAACTAAAACTAAAAAGTCTCAAATAAAATTATTATTACAAAAACAAAAACCCGACTGCTTAGAAGTTATGAACTGAAAAGAGAAAAATAAGGATCACTATATGTGTATAAAATTCTAAATACTTTATGGTGCTGCAGGCGGGGACAAACGTAGTTTTGGTAGATCTTTCTTTCCCCGCAGATTAAAGTATTTTGTCCCTGTTTGCAGCACCATAAACACAACAATACTGGAGTATTTACATAACACAAGAGTAAACATTTTTTTTTGCACTAAGTTTACGATGCGCGAACTTTTCCCCACTACGCCACCTTATGCTCAAGATGTTTGCCGGTAATTGTATCTTTTGTTACAAAACACGTTATTGCTTAAAACATACGGTTCATAATAGCTTAGATAGATTAGGTAACACAATAGGCTCTTATGAAGAACTAAATAAAATCTTGTCGGAGTCTTATTTCAAATCACCGAACCCCAGCGAGTAAAACTATCGTATATGATAACGTTTACGTATTTTTAGTATGTTAATACCTGTTTCATACTTCTAAGAGACGGTACGATTGAAAAAACACGATCTTGCAGAAAGAAAACACCTAAAGAATGTCGGTTACTGATATGGTAATAAGTAGAAAAATATTGTATATTTATCTGTAGACAACTTAGTCGTGTGAACGGATAGCTCGACATTTTATTTTATGACGGTTAAGTAATGTGTTACACACACATTAATAAACAAAATAAAACGTCAGCACATCAGAAAAATATTGTTAAATTATTTAGAGCAGAGATTCCCAAGCTTTTCATCTCATACTTAGAGGTTTTTACATTTTGTCATGCCAACGTAGATCTCAGTCGAGTCTCTTGTAGACCCCGGGGGGCTACATTGATTTAGAGTGATACAGAATGAGACTTATGACTTCGAAAACTGTAAACTGTATAAATAAATAAATATATTTAATTTATAGCAGTATATAATTTAATATTTGTTTCTGTATTGCTGACGCTTCTTCGATTGTACACACCGGCGCATGAGCGTAATGCTAGATACCTACTACTGCAAGCAAAGAAAAACTAATAAGTATGAAACAGAAATAAAATAGATTATTTATTAACACTGCATCTGTATTTGAGATCTGTGTGACACTACAGCTAAATCAACATTTCTCGGAACTAGATCCTAATTGCATAATAAAATGTCGCAACAATTAAGTGCCTGTTAAACACTAAGTATGCTTGTATATCGGCGAACTTAGCTCACGTGTTAAACGTGCCTATGCAAACAGGTTTATATCATAGACTATGTATTCATAGTACAGGCAATTAATAATTTTGTTTATATTATAACAATATTATGTGCGACTACTATGTGTTCAATATTCTACTCCTATGTCAATATTTTATTTACTGCCGAGCACTTTCGCCGGTAGATCACATTCCCGTGGGAGGATCGAGAAATCCTTTCTTAAAGAGCTTCTACGTAGTGATACGAGTATCAATACTTTAAAAGTTAATAATACAATTTTAGAGATCTTGCGTAAGCTTATATACGAGTATGTAATAGATATTATCACTGGTGTAAATTATTATCCCTTTTTTGCGTGAGGAAATCCTTATGGAAAACTTCGTGATTGCTCACCTACTCCAGCTTTTTTTTTTATAGACTACAAGTTGGCCTTTGACTGCTATCACACCTAATGTTAAATGATGATGCAGTCTAAGATGGAAGCGGGCTAACTTGTTCGGAGTGGGACGAAAATCCACACCCCTTCTAGTAGGTGAGCCCAGGATGCTAAATGGGGATTTACTCGAGCGTCGTAGAGACCTATTGGGTTGCAAAGCTTAGGTGGGGGAAGCGGCTATAAATTTTTAAATATGTAAAAAAAAACTGTTGCATGGAGATTCTCGAGCGCGTCAGATATTGATGGCATCAATGCCCTACGTATTTGTGTTAATGTATGTACATATAATAATCTGATCGTTTGCATGATGTGGGTGGTATGTAAGGGTTGAAAATGAAAAAATAAAAAATTTAATCGAGCGTAATAAAATTTTTGTCTTTGACTAATAAGAAATGAAATGAAGGTATAACAATAATTAATCTCTCTGCACATCATTTATTAGTAAATTAAGGCCTTTGAGCTATAAAATTGTAATAAAAGTATATTTTCATTAGGAACACTAATTTATATGTTCCTATTTATTTATATTTTAAATGTTTTCTCAGATAATAATATTTTATTGAAAATTATTAATTAGGAGGTATTTGAATAAATAAATGGAACCAAAACCAATTTCTATTATTTTTTTTTTTAATTATTTGTTATTGCAATGATTCTACCACCGTTTCGGAAATGCAGCCCTTGTTGAGAAGACAACGGCAAGAAACTCAACAAATGCTCTTTTAAATATGTTTTTTTTACAATATTACATAATAATAACAAATATAAATAGTCAAACTCTCAAATACAAATTGTAACCCAAGTACAACCGTTACTCTTTTTCTTTTACATAAATATTTCAATATTTGAATATATGTATTTACAAGTATGGACACAAAATAATATTACAAATACTAAAACTAAGAATAAGGAATAACATTATAAAATATACTTAGCTTTTGCACAACACTGTTACTACTTGTCTCGCTGATAGAAAAATACAATAAAAACTGAGGGCTAAAAGTAACTCGCTACCCTTTTATAACAAACAAGCCAAAATGGCCACTGTCGGAAATCGACCTACTTTTAAGTATACTGTACAATATGAATCTACATTACGTCTCTATATAAATCAATATTAATCTTATAATTATAATCTTGGTTTCACATAAATTATACAAATAAGTTTTGTATTAATAACATAATAAATTGTTTCATGACTATAACGTTTCCCAACAGTGGTGTCATCATGTAGTACTCTTAATTTTTATTTACAATAAAGTGCTTTAATTATATCGTTACATTTCTTAAATAATATATTAAGAATTATTTAATAGCAATAACAACGAAACCAATAAGCAATAGGCATAATGATAAAAAATGCTAACAGTAATTAAGTTTCATTACGGATATACTGTGATTTGTCAAAAATAGTCTAAGTTAAATATTCTATAATAATTTATTACTGTAAAACACAAGTAAAAGTAATTCATTTAATTGTAATTCATTAATGATGTTAAAACAATTTAAAATAGAGATAAATTACTAAAAGTGGCTAAGTTTCATTACAGAAATGTTGCTATTGTTCAAAATAGTCTAATTAAAATATTCTATAACTATTTAATACTGTAAAATACAATTAAACGTTATTAATTTATTTTGTATTTATTAATGATGTTAAAACAATTTTAGAATAGAGATAAATTATTAACAGCGGTAAGTTTCATTACAAATGTGTCGAAATTTATCAAAAGTAATCCAATAGACTAATGTAAACTTGACAATAAAATATACACACAAGAATAATAATAATAATAATAATAATAATAATAATAAACGCCGTGTGGCACCGGCAGAATAGAATGTTGCCACCCCCTATCTTTCCCGTGGGTGTCGTAAGAGGCGACTAAGGGACATCGGAGAACCTTTTAAGATCTTCTGGTTCTCCGGCAATGAGCTAGCTGGCTCCAAAAAACAGCCTCCTCGGGGATCTGAGTGGACCCCGAGTGATGTAACCACCACTCACCCCCCCCCCCCAAAAATAAAGATGATGGAACGTACTAAGAGAGCGCGCATAGGGCCGCTACCTGGGGGTCGCCAGGGCGCGTCTGGGGCTGGCGCTGGACGTGGCAGCATGCGGACCGCCAGCCACACCAGTCGACTGCCATTACCACCTGGCCAGTCGACGTTTCCATCATCCCCACCGGAGGGCTTGGCTCCGACAGGGCCCACTAGGGTCCAATCTTCGGAGCCCGCCACCGGTGGAGTACGGCGCATGAAATGGACAGATAATATGAATAAAAACGTCATGCGCGCGTACTACAGGGCTACAGGGGGAGAAACTGGACGGACTGGCTACCGAGCTGCAATGTATCGCGAGTTCTTGCTGCTTGAGCCGCATTTAACTGTCACGGAACAAAACCTGGCAGATCGAGCTCGGTTTATTCAGCGTTCGAACATCTTTAACGCTACCGAGCTCGAACGATTGCGACGTGAGGCTGTTCCTGAAGTGGTACCTTCCACAGAGCAAATCGTCTCACCGGCGGCGCCTGTCCGCGAAGAGACCGAACCTATATCCCAAGATTGGCATGTGGAAGAGAACACTGGGGGAACAGTCGCCCTTGATATAGAACGGATGAGAAGGGTTTTAGAAGAGACGATTTCTGAAATCCGTAATGCTCCTCTTGAGAATCGTCCGCGGCTCTCCCGTATTACGCTGAATATAGCGACGCGGGATGTCATTGAGGCTGTCAACCAAATGCTTCACCAGCATTTGGCGGTCAGCACTGGCCTGGACGATACGGCTTCTATTCTCTTCGGGGCAGCCCTGGCCGTCCATCGGTTCATTGGTATCAAAGTCAAGGAACCTGGACAGCCGGGGCGTTCTGCTAATAACACCAGAGCAGAACCAGCCTGGAAGAGGAGGATAGAGCGCCGTATCACCCATGCCAGAAGACTCATTGGCAGACTGCAATGCTTCAGGTCGGGCAACACAAGGCCAAGGATTGTGCGCTCTGTTAGGATAGCCTTTAATGGGCTCGGGGTTAGGCTGGATCAAGCCGACATAACCCAAAAACTAACGGAGCGCATCGACGACCTGAAGCAGAAAATCGCTGCGTGGGGGAACCGCATACGACGATACTCGGAAAGAGTCGAGCGATTTCAGCAGAATCGTCTTTTCTCGAGTGATCAGAAAAGGTTCTATAACAAACTGGAGTGTCCCGCGGTCTGTTCTGCCTCTCCACAGCCGAGTCCGGCCGACCTCATCGCCTTCTGGCGAAGTATTTGGTCAGGAGAGGTAGAGCACGATGAGGGCCCTTGGATTGCGGCGATAGAGGAGGCATGTGCCGCAATTAAGCCGATGAACCCGGTCGCCATCTCTTCGGAGGATGTAGTTGGTGCAGTAAGGCGGGCTGCGAACTGGAAAAGTCCGGGGCCCGACGGACTGCACCACTACTGGCTGAAGGCGTTCTCGGCTTGCCATGTCACCTTGGCTCGCCAATTTCAAGAGGCTCTCGAGCAAAGGACGCTCCCGAGCCTTTTCACCACCGGGATCACTCACCTAGCTCCAAAGACCACCGATACCGCGGACCCATCTAAATACCGCCCCATTACGTGTCTTACTACCATCTACAAGACACTGACATCCGTTCTGAGCTCCAAGATAACCCGTCACGTTGACGAAAATAACATCATATCTGCAGCTCAGAACGGATGCCGGGGTGGTAGCCGCGGCACTAAGGAGCTCCTTCTCATCGATTCCGTTGCGGGCCAGCTGGTCAAACGCAACCGCCGGAACTTCGCCGCAGCCTGGATTGACTATAAAAAGGCATTCGACTCGGTGCCTCATTCATGGCTCTTGAGGGTCCTTGAGCTGTACAAAGTTGATAGTACAGTTCAAGACTTCCTCCGGTCGTGTATGGGGCAATGGAGCACGATCCTTTGTCTCCAAGGCAAGCGGCTGGCGGCTGCCGATGACCGGATAAGGATACGGAGGGGTATCTTCCAGGGCGACTGTCTGAGTCCACTATGGTTCTGCTTGGCCTTGAATCCTCTTAGTACATTACTAGAGAATTCGGGGACAGGCTTTCAGTTTCGGAGAGGAGGGACAAAAGTGCCTCACCTTCTCTACATGGATGACCTCAAACTGCTGGCACCCAATGCTACTCGTCTGAGGGAATTACTGAACCTCACCACGGGGTTTAGTAGTTCCATCAGAATGGAGCTTGGGCTAGACAAGTGTGCGGTCTTGCATGTTGAGAAGGGAAAGGTTACTCATACGGCCGGGATCAACCCCGAGCCAACTAACATCAAGACCCTCTCTGAAACTGAAACATACCGGTATCTGGGCATGTCACAATCCGTAGGGGTAAAGGAGGCGGACATGAAACAGTCAGTTTGCGAGGACTTTTATCGACGTCTGACAAAGATCTGTAAAAGTTACTTGTCAGGCGCCAATAAGATCCGAGCTTATAACGGCTGGGTCATGCCCGTTCTCATGTACTCCTTTGGCGTGCTCAGATGGACTCAGACCGAACTTGACGCCCTGGATACAAGAGTCCGCACGACTATGACTCTCCACCGTATGCATCACCCAAAATCGTCTGTCATGAGGTTGTATATCCCCCGAAAGTGCGGTGGCAGAGGCCTACTCAGCGCCAAAACCATGCACAATCGGGAGATATGCAGCCTCAGGACCTACTTCGAGACGAAAAGGGAGTCTCCGATGCATGTGGAGGTCATAGAATGTGATAAAGGACTCACCCCCCTATCCTTGGCCAAGAGCGATTGGCAGAAACCGGTGGTACTGAGCACCTCTGACCGAGAGACCGTATGGAAGGGGAAGGAGCTGCACGGACGCTTTTTTAAGGCTCTTCATGAGCCCCATATTGATAGAAAAGCGTCCGTGCAGTGGTTGCGCTTCGGAGACCTCTTTGGGGAAACCGAAGGGTTTGTCTGTGCGATACAAGATCAGGTGGTTAAGACGCGGAACTACCAAAAGTACATTCTGAAGGATGGCACTCACGACATTTGTCGAGCCTGTCGCCATCCCGGAGAGTCACTCAGACATGTGCTTTCGGGCTGTTCGGCTCTTGCCAACACTGAGTATTTGCACAGACACAACCAAGCAGCCAAAATCCTTCACCAAGAGCTTGCTCTAATGTACGGTCTCTTGGATCAGCGGCTGCCTTATTACCAGTATACACCGGTGCCAGTGCTAGAACGCGACGGAATCCGGCTCTATTGGGACCGGTCTATCATCACGGACAGGACTATTCTAGCGAATAAGCCTGATATCGTGGTGTTAGACCGGGCACAGTCGAGGGTGTTTTTGGTGGACATCACAATTCCATATGACGAGAACCTTGTGAGAGCTGAGACGGAGAAAAAACGTAAGTACCTTGATCTGGCTCACGAGGTTACCGCCATGTGGCATGTGGAGTCCACTGAAATCATCCCGATCGTTATATCTGCCAATGGGTTAGTCCCAGTCAGCCTCGCTCACCATCTGAGGCGGCTGGGGTTCCGTGGCGGTTCGCTCGCAGGCAAGATGCAAAAAGCGGTCTTGCTCGACTCGGCTAGGATAGTCCGCCGGTTTCTTCACCTGTCGCCCTGACCCCCGGCCGTTTGGTCTCCCTGCCGGGGTGAATCCTCCGCCCGGAGCATATATATATTTATGTAGCCTATATTTAAGTTTATTTATATCAAGTATCTAAGTACGTTTATCATAACAGTTTCGGTTTTTGTCTTTATGTATTTATTGTGTGTCCGGGCGTGAGCGTATAATTTATGTATATAATAATAATAATAATAAATAAGCCTTTTATTACTCTTCTTCATAATATTTCACAAATTGGTTTGGTTTAACATTTAATGAATTTTAAAACTATACAATAAAAAAATAATACTATATTTTGAAATTAAAGCATATTAATGACAATAACAATGAATATATTTATAAAGTTTAGTTTCTATGAAGATGAGAACCCTCACGGGTGTAGGCCTCCTCCAAAACGGACCAGTATTTTCTATCTTGGGCAGATTTTTTCCATTCTGCGCCAGCAATGGCTGCTATTTCGTCTGCCCATCTAGAAATCGGTCTACCGCATCTTCTCTTGCCGAGTGGCCCTTTCCATGCTGTAACCTTTTGAGTCCATCTGCCGTCTTGTTGTCTTGCAATATGCCCAGCCCACTTCCACTTTAGTGACTGTGCTTGCTTTAGAAAGTCTAACATTTTGGTTTCAGCTCTTATGTCTGATGCTCTAATTTTTTGACATTTTTTAATGTTTAAGAGGCTACGTTCCATTGCTCGTTGGCACACTATTATTTTTGTTTTAACACTTTTATTGAATATCCAAGTCTGTGCACCGTATGTTAGACAAGGGAGAATACAGGAGTCCATTGCTGTCTTTTTGAGGGTAACTGGCAGTTGGCTTTTAAAAATTTCTTTTAAAGACCAGTACTTGTTCCAAGCCATTGTTACTCTCCTATACTAATACTAGTCTTTATCTTTACTCATTTATTTTAAATAATTTATCATAATATAAATAATCTATCAAGCGCGTCAGATTTTCTAAGGGAGTGTTAAGTGCACCACAAAAAAGCTCTCATTCACTAATCTGACGATTTCGATGGGACGCAAACTCGCGGCCATTTTCATAATGTGCAAAAAAATTCGCCATTTTGAAATACTCAAGCGCGTCAGATTAAGATATATATGGTTCTATAATATCTTTATGTTCTAAACGTACTGTCTCATAATCTGACGATTATCTAGAGGGATTCGCTTAACCTGACAAAAAGAAAATTAGAAAAACGGTTCATCTCAAAGGCCATCCCTGCAACTTCCCACTAATTCGATTCCTGGGCGCTCAAAATTGCACTTATAACATTTTTGAGTTCAAAGAAATAATATATAGAAATATTATTTGCATTTGAGCTCTCCCAGCTCGAAAGTCTGATAGAAGTTTCAATAAACCGCAATAACTTTTGAATGGATCAAGCAATTTTCACGCGGTTGACGGCATTCGACGCAGTTTTATTATCCTCGTAAGTAATTTTGCAATTTTTATTGATCGAATCACAAATTTTGGAGTAATCCCGAAAAAACACTTTTTCGGGTTTCTTTCGTTCACAATATCTCTCGAACGAATCAACCGATTTTGACCAGCTTGATGGCGATCGATGTGGTTTTTTAAGCTCAAAGGCGGATTAGTTTTAGAAGTTGATCGATAAAGCCGTTCAAAAGTTATTCCAAAAAAACCACTTTGTAAAAAAATTTTTTTTGAGATTTTTCAAAATTTCTCAAAATCTATCGGTCCGAATCGGTTCAAATTCACAGGAAATCTAATTTTGAGAATAATCTTTAGAACGCCGTTTAGTAGATTCCGATCGGTTTAGTCGTTCAAAAGTTATAAGCGAGCTGCACGCATTTAACTTTATCGACGAATTTTCGTTATTTCGGCTTGCGGAAATCGTCAGATTATATATTTTTCATTATTCTTGAATTATTTCCTTCAAAATAAAAAAAATTTAGCTACGCTCGAGAATGTCGACTAGACGTTTTTTTTTTACAACTTTGCTGCCCTCCCATTTATTTACGTCGCTCTTAAATTGTCAGATTAGTGGAATATACACTTTTTAGGATGTGATTAACTCACCCTACCTTAATCTGACGCGCTCGAGAATTTCTGATGGCCAATTTTTTTTTACTAATCTGATCCTGTATCCTTCACGGGCGGCCTTAGATATGGGTCTCATGTTTCGTGGAGGTACTTAACCGGGCACAAGGTATCCCCCTGTATATTAATCTGCCGCGCTTTAGTAAATCCCAAAATCTACCATTCGGTTTCTACACGACATCGTACCGGAACGCTAAATCGCTTGGCGATACGTCTTTGTCGGTCAGCTTTCACTTTGATAGGAGGAGTAGAGATGAAAAGGCTACCACAGGCACTCGTTCTAACAGTTACTGCTGATTTAAACAGTCCCGCATGTGGGATGTGGAAAATTTTGCGTTATCATTGTTGACAGAGCCCGTATGCGGTGTCACGGTGTGTGAGATTTCGGTTAATCCGTTAAGCATGCACTAGTACGCTTATGCGGGAACCGTTTTCACTAATCGCTGGTCGCCCGCACGCAGCATCTATTTTATCCTAAGATGCAATATAGACTGGTGAACAAGTTCTCGTACCTCGCTTGCTTTGTTCGATCAATTTCAATGATCGTTCACACCGGCAAAGGCCGCTTACGGGGAATAACCGTACAGGGTGTTGACTTTCATTAGTTGGTTGACAACCAATTAACGACTGTGGGGGTATCCGCATGCTATATATCGACCTAATTAACGAGCATTGAAAATGAGCCACTAGATGGTTTCAGCAAAACTACAACTTCACGAATCATCTAACTAGTTTCACTGGAACCGCAGATGGTTTGCATAGTACGAGTATAATTTGTTATCGTTGCTAACGAGTTGGTTGGTCACATTATAGGTTAAATCTACATTGGTCGAACATATCAATTTTAACTTTAAATTTTGTGTGGTTACGTAAAATTAAAAATAAATTTATTTTTATATCGTCGTCGGTCGTTCAAATATGCTACTCTTGAGTATTATAAATGATAGTTTGTTTATTTGGATGATTATGTGTTTGAACGTAGTTTTTTATGGTAGATAGGCTTGCGCTTGACTACAATTACGCCTGATGGAGAGCAGTGACGAGGTCTAAGTTGGAACGCTCTTACCTAGAAGATGCCTATTCACTCACGTACGACTGATTAAAAATTTTTAAATAAAAATAGAACCGACTCAAAACGCACTAAGGCTTGTGTGCACCAAGATTTTGGTTATCATAACCAACGGTTAACATAAGCTAAAGGTAAAATTTACTGTTCACGACAACGCGTACACTGGTTAAGGACGTAAGCTCGGTTAAGACAACCGCCTGGTTTACGTCCTTACCGGCGTACGGGTTAATTATAAATAGTAAAGTTATGTTAACCGTTGGTTATAATAACCGAAATCTTGGTGCACACAAGCCTAAAAAGTAAAAAATAACTGTGTCATTTAGTTGCTTTAATTTACTTAAGCATATCTATGAAGTCGGTGCCAGCCAAGTTTAAGGAACCTTTCTTTTACGTAGTCAAGCATTTTGTGGGTTCTAGGTAACGTTCTTAAAGTAGAAACCTTGGCACAGACACAGTTATTTTTTACTTTTTAGTGCGTTTTGAGTCGGTTTTATTTTTATTTAAAAATTTTTATTTCTTACTTTTTAGTGATTTATCGCTACGTATCGTACTCGTACTATACTGTCATAGTATATTATATGGAACTAGTAGTCAAAAAGCTACCGATACCAAGACAAAAATCGAAATCGCTGTAAGCGTGCCTCCAAAATTTGAAGATTTCCTTCAATTTCCCCAGGATATCCTCATCAGATCCTAACATGATGACAATAGGACCACCTTGGAAGTATGCCCTTTCTAATAAAAAAAGAATTATCAAAATCGGACAACTCTGTAAAAAGTTATGCGTGGTTATACATAAAAAAAAAAAAGAAATATACGTGTCGAATTGAGAACCTCCTCCGTTTTTTTTCGTCGGTTAAAAACCACGCAAAATGGCAAAACTATTTATAGATAAAATTATGTTTACCTGTTTCTGACATCTCGATGAAAACTTATTTCCGGTTGATCTGTCCTTTATCTATCTTCAAAGGTATATTTTATGAGTTGTAGGTAGTTATATTAGCTTTAATATGTATATTTACGAGAGTGTTTCTAGATACACACCATTACGCTTTATTCCCATAGGGGTAGGCAGAGACCACGTCCTTCCGCTTACCACGATCCTTGCATATCTCGCTTCTTCCAATTTCATTAAACCTTTCATAAAAGTACATCGGTTTATGGTACTTTTGACCTGGTCTTTAATCAAAATATCCTGGATTTGATCCAGGGACGTTCGCTTTGGTCTTCCCCTTCCAAAATTTCCATTCACTCTCACCTTATAAATAAATCCCTTTCGTAATTCTCCTTGTATTAATTCTATCCACGTGGCCAAACTATCTCGGCATACCTTACTCGATACTAAAAATAAACTCGATAGAGAATGCTTGTCAACAAACAAATTAAAAATGTAGGTAGAAATCACTAGTCATTTTACACCTAATTTTTTTAACAAGTTAATTAAAAAAATTTAAGCTTACTAATCTTAGTAAGCTTAAAACTAATTAATATATTCAATTTCTTTTAAATAAGATTTTATAATAAAAGAAAACATAATTTTATTTTTATTAAGCATAAAATGTTTTGCATTTTAAATTTGTTTGTTGACAGGCATTCTCAATCGAGTTTGGCTTTGGTATAGGTACAGTATCTTCTTTTACACCACACTGCTCACTTATCACACTATTCTAAATTCTGTCACTCTGGTACAATAACATAAAAAATATAAAGGCTAATTCATAGAATTCTATAGGATTTTTATTCGTAAATTCCGAATTTCAGTCACTGCTATTTCCTATTCGACAAGCAATCAGGTATGATTTGGACAGTCATTTGTCACTACTGCTGACAGAGTAGTTATGTAGGCCAGTGTGATAAAAGTAACGAAAGGTAAAAATCAAAGTTCATACTAGCGAATATCTGGTATTGATATAATATATTTTAGATTTTTCACACTATTCTAAATTCTGTCACTCTGGTACAATAACATAAAAATATATAAAGGCTAATTCATAGAATTTTATAGGATTTTTATTCGTAAATTCCGAATTTAAGTCACTGCTATTTCCTATTCGACAAGCAATCAGGTAGGATTTGGACAGTCATTTGTCACTACTGCTGACAGAGTAATTATGTAGGCCAGTATGATAAAAGTAACTAAAGGTAAAAATCAAAGTTCATACTAGCGAATATCTGGTATTGATATAATATATTTTAGATTTTTCACACTATTCTAAATTCTGTCACTCTGGTACAATAACATAAAAATATATAAAGGCTAATTCATAGAATTTTATAGGATTTTTATTCGTAAATTCCGAATTTAAGTCACTGCTATTTCCTATTCGACAAGCAATCAGGTAGGATTTGGACAGTCATTTGTCACTACTGCTGACAGAGTAATTATGTAGGCCAGTATGATAAAAGTAACTAAAGGTAAAAATCAAAGTTCATACTAGCGAATATCTGGTATTGATATAATATATTTTAGATTTTTCACACTATTCTTAATTCTGTCACTCTGGTACAATAACTTAAAAAATATAAAGGATTATTCATAGAATTCTATAGGATTTTAAATCGTAAATTCCGAATTTCAGTCACTGCTATTTCCTATTCGACAAGCAATCAGGTAGGATTTGGACAGTCATTTGTCACTACTGCTGACAGAGTAATTATGTAGGCCAGTGTGATAAAAGTAACGAAAGGTAAAAATCAAAGTTCATACTAGCGAATATCTGGTATTGATATAATATATTTTAGATTTTTCACACTATTCTAAATTCTGTTACTCTGGTACAATAACTTAAAAAATATAAAGGATTATTCATAGAATTCTATAGGTTTTTGATTCGGAAATTCCGAATTTAGTCACTGCTATTTGCTATTCGATAAGCAATCAGGTAAGATTTGGACAGTCATTTGTCACTACTGCTGACAGAGTAGTTATGTAGGCCAGTGTGATAAAAGTAACGAAAGGTAAAAATCAAAGTTCATACTAGCGAATTTAAGCGATACTGATATAATATATTTTAGATTTTTTTAATAAAGAAATATTAAAAAATCAATAATTGTATACACATACATATCCTAAAATGAAATGGTGCCAGTTTTAATCAGCATATCAAAATATATTTATGTTCAAAATGTAAGTTGTTTTGAAGGCCTCCGTGGCGCAGTGGTATGCGCGGTGGATTTATAAGACGGAGGTCCTGGGTTTGATTCCCGGCGGGGCAGGTTGAGATTTTTCTTAATTTGTCTTGGTCTGGCTGGTGGGAGGCTTTCGCCATGGCTAGTTACCACCTTACCGTACCGACTAGCGATTTAGCGTTTCGGTACGATGTCGTGTAGAAACCGAAAAGGGTGCGAATTTCATCCTACTCCTAACAAGTTAGCTTCCATCTTAGATTGCATCATCACCTAACATCAGGTGTGATAGCAGTCAAGGGCCAACTTGTAGTAGATAAAAAAAAAGTAGTAGAATTTGTGTGTAAACAAATGAAGAGAACAAGATAACATAGTTACAAGAGCTGATGTAGGTACGCTGGGGTAATAAGGTGTTGGAATTGCAGAACGGTGATCTGATGACATCAAGCGGGTTCATGGAGCCGGATGCAGTTGTCTTAAGACTATGGTGCAGTGTTTATATTTGAGTGTTTAACTGGATAGATTTAATGTTCAATTGAATTTTAGTAGATGGTGTCGTGACTCGTGATAGCGTTTTAAGAACAATTACATGTGCAAAGTTACAAGAAAGCAATAAAAAGAATGATTGCTATTTGTATAGTTAACTAGAGACAGAGATTCAATATTAACGTTGCTGATAGAAATGCACTGTTTGTTGTTTGTTTACCAACTACAATAGGCATTGAGGTGTTACGACCTGTCGATAAGATCGTGCTTGTGACGCACTATATAGATTTGAACTATGACGCATCCTATTTTTTAACCAACGAAAAAAAAACGGAGGAGGTTATCAATTCGACACGTATATTTTTTTTTATGTATGACCACGCATAACTTTGTACAGTGTTGTCCGATTTTGATAATTCTTTTTTTATTAGAAAGGGCACACGTCCAAGGTAGTCCCATTGTCATGTTAGGATCTGATGATAAAATCCAGGGAAAATTCAAGGAACTCTTTAAATTGTACAGGCACACTTGCAGCGATTTCGGTTTTAGTGTAAGTATGGGTAGCTTTTTGGCTACAAGGCCGTATAATATACTATGACAGCATAGTACGAGTACGTTACGTAGCGATGAATCACTAAAAAGTAAGAAATAAATTTTTTTAGCAAAAAGTAGAACCGACTCAAAACGCACTAAAAACTAAAAAATAACTATGTCATTTAGTTGCTTTAATTTACTTAGGCATATCTAGGAGTCGATGCCAGCCAAGGTTTTACTTTAAGGACATTACCTAGAACCCACAAACTGCTTTACTACGTTAAATAAATGTTTCTTAAACTTGCTGGCACCGACTTCATAAATATGCTTAAGTAAATTAAAGCTACTAAATGACACAGTTATTTTATTTACTTTTTAGTGCGTTTTGAGTCGGTTCTATTTTTTTAAA
Source organism: Mycalesis mineus (assembly GCA_034621355.1). Classification (NCBI taxonomy): domain Eukaryota; kingdom Metazoa; phylum Arthropoda; class Insecta; order Lepidoptera; family Nymphalidae; genus Mycalesis; species Mycalesis mineus. The sequence goes on along the minus strand of CM067889.1, from coordinate 12,789,063 downwards.
TGTCAGGGTAATACCTAAATAGGAAAACAATTATTTTTGCAGTGTTCCTGCACGCCTTCCGAACTAATTAATTTTATTTTTATGTAATATCTATATCTTTAAATAAAAGTGACGCTTAAACACGTCAAGTAATATAAGATATTATTTTTGTTTTTTTTTTATATATTTTTCCTCGTAATAAGCAGATTACTCTGATTAGAATATAATATTTTTAGAAACATCATCAGAAGGGGTCAAAAGGCACGAGCAAGAAAACAGCATTAATCAAAATATCAACACATTTTAATTACAAACTTTCTAAAACCAAATCAAAATGAAACAATCTGACGGTTATCACATAGTTTACTTAACGAGCATTTACATTTTATTACACTTTAACTTTTAACAAAATTAACTGGCAGCATAACTGCACACAAAGAGAATACACAAAATAATGATCACTTCACCATTAGGGCTTCGTTTATATAACCGCCCGTAACCGCCACTTTTTGCTACAGTCTACCATAACAACACAGAAAATCTGCATCTCAATAGTCTATGGTTCGCAATGCTGCCAACAATATATTGTATTCGTTACTATCATAGGATTATTAGGATACTAACGAAATAATAATTTAAAGACTTATATTTAGTTTCACGTGTTAGTGTCGGTAACTTCTTATCGATTTAACTAAATTAAACTTGTATTCATATTTTTTAAAAATATCCTATCGATATTATAATAAATTAAATGAGCAGCTTTATAATAAGATTAAACCCTTCCCTGCGTCAATAAAAATAAAAAATATGAATTAAATAATAAATCCAATTCCACCCATCCAAACCGTATCAGTTAGCGAGAAAATCGTGAATTAAAAAACATACTCGTACTTTACGTAAAACTTTATTTTTGAAGTCGATTTAAACCGAAGCGAAATATAAATTTATATTTCTATTTATGATAGTATCTCACTGCCAACCGGTCTAAGTAATTAATAAACAACAAATTACTCGCCGTACTACGTCGCCTATTTCCTCAAAGAGGAATTCCAGTGTCGATATGCAGCAGCAGCGAATATCTTATAAGATGCAATTTCATAAGCTGGTGTTATGGAAAAAGTATTCACAGGGGAATTTAGTATATTCTTATTACAAAATGCTCCATCTCAATTGAATCTGCTATCACGCCGGATCTATTTTAAATAAAGAACACAATTTTGTAAAACTTCGTTTTCATCTATTTTCGCGTATGGAAAGGATGTTGATATAAGGTTTATAAAGAGATTTTGTGAAGGCCTGACCTTCGGTCAAGTGAAGCTGAACACAAATTCGTGTAGTGTGGACTCACTTAGGAGCCTCGATCGAGCACGCATCGAGCGTTCCTAGACAGTTTTATTTAATTCTCTTTTTTTTGGAAAAGAATAAGGCGTGCTCGCAGGCTCGAGCCTCCGATCAAGAGGCTCGTTGTACGTCCACACTTGACGCCGCGAACGACGACGAGCAAAGCTGCTCCGCTCGTGCTCAGCTCCAATATTGGTAAATGAAATTTCGTAAAAGCTCAAAGTTTGTCAACCCATACTTTCCATAGCAAGTATGGGGTTTCAGGTTTTTAAGGTTCAGACGGTCAATCATCCAAATATACATCGTAATATTATATTTTATGTTCGAGATAATTTAAGAGAATTCATGCCCTCTTACTAACATTGCTCCTGTCACCACGATCGACATGGCACCCGCATGGAATATTCGTCTCAATAACTTAAAACAAAGTAAACTGTAAAATCTCTATGTGACTCTCGTCGATATGAAGCAGCCTAATTAAAAACGACTGGGAACACGTGCCTCACTAATATTTGCGAAGAATCTAGAAATAATTATAATAATATCAAAGAATGCAAGTACCAAGAACATCGATCAGTACTTTGTAATTAATGTTTTTGCAGCGTAGCGATTAAAGTGCCATGCCACTTACTAGGTTGCAGTTTTTGCTCATCAAACAATTAACATGAAAAAATTTGTAATCGTGTTTACTGGTTAATTACTTACTATATTTAATTTGCTTTTTATGCAATTATTATCTATAAGATAATTTAAATCTGCAACAGGAACCGCGTGTTTGTATTGAATATAATTTATCATATTTCAACGATTATATATAACCCGACTACTGAGAAATCACGCTGTATAAAGTATGAAACAGGTAACATTTTATTAATTATTTATCGTCAATTTTATAAAGAACTTATATACAGTTACGCTATATATAATATGGTAACTGTCTCTTTGGTCTAATAGTTAGTGGCCCAGGTTTCAGTCCTAGGTCGAACTACGAAATATTGAACTTTGTTGTAAGATCTTAAAAAGTAAACAATCTTAATGCGGAATTGAGATGTTAATGCTGTTCCCCTTGTACATCAAAACAGCGTACAAGGCCTTAACTCTATATTCCTTCTTCTAAAAGCATCGATACTTGACTCTGTAATGGTTCTTTTTAACCGACGAAAAAAAACGGAGGAGGTTTTCAATTCGACACGTATATATATTTTTTTTATGTATGACCACGCATAACTTTTTGGCTACTAGTGCCGTATAATATACTATGACAGTATAGTACGAGTACGTTACGTGGCGATAAATCACTAAAAAGTAAGAAATAAAAATTTTTAACAAAAAATAGAACGGACTCAAAACGCACTAAAAAGTAAAAAATAACTGTGTCTTTTAGTTGCTTTAATTTACTTCAGCATATCTAAGAGTCGGTACCAGCCAAAGTTTCTACTTTAAAGACGTTACCTAGAACCCACAAACTGCTTTACTACGTTAAATAAATGTTCCTTAAACTTGGCTGGCACCGACTTCATAGATATGCTTAAGTAAATTGAAGCAACTAAAAGACACAGTTATTTTTTACTTTTTAGTGCGTTTTGAGTCGGTTCTATTTTTTGTTAAAATTTTTTATGTATATACTTATAATGACAGTAAGTCGTTAAAATTGGTGAGGGGAGGAAATTTATGGGCATATATTCCCTGAATTCCGGTAGAAATCATATAGATACTTTCTATAGGTATATTTATATTCTTTCTCTATTCTATGGGGACGGATTTTTACAATTAGATTAAAATTTTGAAAAATAATTATAGGATAATTCTACCATAATTATTTTTGAGTAATCCAGTTCTACTCTCAAAATGAATCCTACTAATAATAATTTAAACGCGACAGTTTGTAAGCATGGATGGTTATATATTTGTTACTATTTCGCAAAAACTACTGAATGGATTTTGATAAAACTTTACAAAATTACAACTTATACACAATAACATATAGGCTATATTTATCCCGAAATTTTTATGGGAACGGGAACTACGCGGGTGGAACCGCGAGTGACTTCTAGTCTATACTAATATAATAAAGAGGTAAAGTGAAAGACTTTTTAAAATCGGATCAGTAGTTCCGAAGATTAGCCCCGACGGAACTTTATTTACAATCTTACGTACAAATCTTAACATACAAATTTTACCTCATTATAATATTATTATAGATTAACATATTGTAAAAGGCAAATCTTATCTTTATAATATCCTTGTGATTATTAATTAATTTATTTTGATAAGGATTTAAGTTTAGTTGTATAAATAATGACGTAAACGTAAGCATATGAATTAAATGATTTTTGAAAACACATTAAGTTATATATCTGCCAAAATATAAAAGATAGATATATGCTATCGTGGACTTTTTTATAGAACTTTTTAAGATGCATAAAGTTTTCATACAATATTTTCAATTATACCCAATATCTAAGGCAGCGTACGCGCATAAAGCTAAATTTAATAAATTTCACGGTCTGATTCGCGCGACAAAAACTGTGATAACTCGGGTAATATATACAATACAAATATAAAATATAGCCTATAACACTCACCGATAACGTAGCATTGTACTGGTAAAAGAATTTTAAAAATCGGATCAGTAGTTCCGAAGATTAGCCCCGACGGAACTTTATTTACAAAGTTACAAACTATACCTCTTTATAATATTAGTTTAGATTATAAAGAGGTAAACTTGCCACGTCATCTAGTATGATATAAGATTCAAAATGCAGGGACATACTTTAATACCAGCATTACTCCCGCGCGAAGCCGGGGCGGGTCGCTAGTCTATACTAATATTATAAAGAGGTAAAGTTTGTAACTTTGTAAATAAAGTTCCGTCGGGGCTAATCTTCGGAACTACTGATCCGATTTTAAAAATTCTTTTACCAGTACAATGCTACGTTATCGGTGAGTGTTATAGGCTATATTTTATATTTGTATTATATATATTACCCGAGTTATCACAGTTTTAGTCGCGCGAATCAGACCGTGAAATTTATTAAATTTAGCTTTATGCGCGTACGCTGCCTTAGATATTGAGTATAATTGAAAACATTGTATGAAAACTTTATGCGTCTTAAAAAGTTCTACAAAAAAGTCCACGATAGCATATATCTATCTTCTATATTTTGGCAGATATATAACTTAATGTGTTTTAAAAAATCATTTAATTCATTTATTTGTATATTTTTACAACTAAACTTAAATCCTTATCAAAATAAATTATTTAATAATCACAAGGATATCATAGAGTTAAGATTTGCCTTTTCCAGTATGTTAATTAGTTATATAGTTTCGAAGATATTACAAAATTTCTGAAAAGTGCGACTCTGTAATAAATCATTTAATTCATATGCTTAAGTTTACGTCATTATTTATACAACTAAACTTAAGTCCTTATCAAAATAAAATTATTTAATAATCACAAGGATATTATAGAGATAAGATTTGCCTTTTACAGTATATTATTTAGTTATATAGTTTTGGAGATATTACAAAATTTCTAATAAACAACTCTGCCGCTATATCGTCCAAATTCAGTTGACCTCCTTCGTGTTATGTTATACGTACTGAATAGGGGTCCATATTTTGGTACTGATATTCTTTAAGAGTTCGATCTTCGGTCCTTTCAATTTATTGATGGCATGGCAGATCATATTTATATAATATACGAAAAGGTTTGTTCGTTTGTTTAAACGGGCTAATCTCGAGATCTGTATATCGGATTGTAAATTATTTTATTTATTATGAAAGGTACACTCAAAAGTGAAATAGACTATTTAATACAAGCTATACACATCAGCTTGCCATAAATATATGTTGTTAATGTTAATGTACTGTAATATCGTACAATGTCTAACAAAAATGTAGATCTTTAGTACACGGGACGGGACGGAGGATGTTGCTTCACGGGAAACTATAAAAAAATTAAATTGAGAGGGGTAGCGGGGAAAGAGCACACTTTATAGTCTGTCTTTTAAATTAAAAGGGTACCTAAGCGGTTTTCACGCGGACGAAGTCGCGGCCGACTGCTATATATAGCTATGACGTAGGCGAGCGCTAAGAAACGTTTTTTCTAATGCTCACCTCCTTAGGGGTCAAACGGGAGTTCAAGTCTACACCAAGTTTCACGCGGACAAGTCGCGGGCGTCCGCTAGTATTAGTATAGATAAATAAAATTAGTTTATTTTAGTTATAATTATTTCGCTAGTTTAATATTAGTTTGAGTTTGCTTTTGTTTCTCTTTTGTCGTACAGTAGTATTTTTAAAGTTAGCATGTTGTGTTTACCAATACGTAGGTTTACAATTAAACATTTACTTTTTGAGATCTTATTATGAAATATTTATGCTAATTGTAACCTATTGGTAACCTTAATGAATAAATAAATAAATAAGTGGACGTCTACATCGCGAAATCATTATAATTTATTCACCGCTATTTTTTTTTTGAAAAATAGGTTTCAGCTTGACTATAATATATGTTCTATGGAAAGTAATATGTACATCTAAGTTGGAGCGCGTTCGTCTAGAAAATGTCTATTCACTGTTGCCTTGAAGGTGTTTAAATTATAGGTGTCAGGAAACACAGACGCCGGAAGGGAATTCCACACTTTAGCTGTCTCTATATATTTATTTACATACAATTTTCTATCTATACCTGTTTTGTATTCTGCCTCTATATATACTTTAATAAAAGAGCACATCATACGCAAAGGCCAATAAATGAAAAACACACACACATAGATACAACTATATGTGTATGCGTGTGTGAGTAATATAATTTTTTTTATCTACTACAAGTTGGCCCTTGACTGCTATCATACCTGATGTTAGGTGATGATGCAATCTAAGATGGAAGCGGGCTATCTTATTAGGAGTAGATAGATATCCACACCCCTTTCGGTTTCTACACGACATCGTACCGCTTGGCGGTACGCCTTTGTCGGTAGGGTGGTAACTAGCCACGGCGAAAGCTTTCCACCAGTCAGACCAAGACAAATTAAGAAAAAATCTCAATCTGCCCCGCTGAGAATCGAACCCGGAAAATCTGTAGTCTTCACTCTTTCTTAGAATGCGTCGATTTCAGCTAGTGTATGAGGCCGATCGTGAAACGCGAAAGACCCGTGGTCCCACTTACTGCATACCTACTATGATAATGTTGGTACCAGGAACACCTCCTTAAACGTATGTGGTAGATAGGTATATGACCGGGGCTTTACCTAAACCATTTTTATAGTTATGCATTTCAGGATTTTTATCGGAATTTTGTCATGTTTCGTTCTTTTTAGACCCCTATTTCCCGTAGTAGGGTTACAGTTTACCTCTTAACTTCTATATAACCGCATATTGTTCGGCGCGTAATAATTATTATACGTTGGACCGTATACGGTCCCGGTCCTACGGTCAGTTGATAGAGTAAATTTTTGTTCATACAAAGGAGATTGGCGAGAGTGGTCTCATAATTTTAAAGTTTCATTCAGATACCAGATTGTGCTAATTAAAACTGCAACTTTATATCATACTTGTATAAAGAAATTGGGATTTGTTAAAGATGGGGATCACAAGAAAAAAAAATTATAATTGACTGAAAATTTGTCGTCTGCAGTAACCGGAACATTTCTCTGGTAGAAGGTAGCACAAGACAGTAGCTCCAGGGTTACCAACTTAGTGGATTTCTTAGTAAATCTGGTAGTTTTAAGTCAAAACTTTATTTTAGAAGAGATGTTTATTTATATCTACTTAATTAGTGTAGCTTGTCTTGTCCGGGCTAATAAACTAGTAAAAAAATATCACGTAAGTTTTCTAATTATTTTAAAACGTATAATATGTATTATATGTATTAGTTTTAAAAGTGTATTGTAACAGTTACCTACTAGTTATAAAATTATATGTAAAATACTATCTATTTACAATTATATATTTTATTACTGTGTAAATTGAACATTTTGATTTTTTGGTATGACCTAATTATTCAAATAATTATTATAGAATCGGCTTTATTTTTTCGTTAAATATTTATAGCTTGACAAAAAATTCGTGAAACGGTAGTAAAACATATGCTCACTGGCAACACTCCTTTTGCGGGTTGTCAACCATGTCAAGTCGGTAGATGTGTCATTTCTTAAAATCGATAATCGTTGTTCATGTTATTTTTAATGTTATTGTGTTATTGTGGCGATATTGTGCTCAAAATGTACAGAACTTTAATCCGCAGCTCGGCTAGAGAGATCATTTACAAAGTATTTAAGAGATGTTTGGCAGAACTCTAATCCAGAAAAATTTTGTCCGATTTGAACGAAGTTTACAAAAGAACTGCTGAAATTACTGGTAAAATGTGGTTTAAATAAAGTAATCGTATATGTGAGTGACTTAATTAACAATAGATACAATAACCCTCTCATAGTATGCTTGTTTGCATATAAATGTAGATTCTGGAACTAAGGTTATGTTTATAAAATGCATTTGCGAAATAGCGCGTTTGTATAATTTTGATACTTTTTTGTTGATATTGCATAAATCAGAAAAAAAATGTGCGGATTATATGATTTCGCTTATGTAACAACGGTAGGTAATAAACCTGTATATACTTAAGTAAATATCCTTTTTTAGGTAAATTCGTCAGTACTATAAGACGAATTGCTCTGGAAGGACAGAGAAATAAAGGTGTTTTCTCCACACCAGGAAAACACAGAACTGGGCGACCTATGAAAGAATTGGACGATTGGACCCGTAATGAAAATAGAGAGTGATTATTACCAAAGGGGACAATCTCTGTATAATGATATTGACAAAATAATTATAAACACTGCAAGATGAAATCAGTAGTGACACATCCGAAGCCAGCAGTTGATAGCAGCCGATAGATAGCAGCAGCAACTGAAGTTGGCTCGCGCCAAGACGTGGCTGAAGACTTATCTGGCGTGGAATATTTAGACGGAAGCATTTTTGATTCTGACTAAATATGTATAATTGTATGAATACAAATTTTCTAATTAAAATACATTACCATCCTTTCAGAAGTTTCATTAATTATTTTCCTATCCTACTATTTTGGAAGTGTGTCGGTGAAATCGTAATTAAAAGTTGTATTTAAATCAAAGTATCAAAACCGTTATTGTCGTACTATATAGGGTGTCAAGCTATAACATGATATTTTGAGTTCATGTGGTGCTAGGCTATTGATTAATTAAGTGACATTTAAAAAGGAACTTATCTGTTTTTTTTAATATACTTATTTTGACTTAGTAGACTTTATTTTTTGACAGACAAATGTTGGCAGCACTATTGTCATTGTGTTTAAAACTAACAGTCATATTAATAAATAATATTGTTTGATGTTGATTGTTAATCATTTTCGGGTTTTAATGTTACATATTGCGTTGAATTAATATACTCCAAGTGATTTAAACGTTGAAAGTAATTGCCATTTTTGTGATTTGCTCTTAACGATTTAGCTATATACTGGATTTACTGATTATTTTGCTTTATGACCTTGACAACTGCTTTTGCCTTTGGACATCGGGTTTCCAGCAATTTGGACTTTGTTAACTATTAAAATGCGTTGTTTTAATTTAAACTGCCTCAATGAACTGTAGTGATTATTAGTATTAAAAATCATCATTTCTATATAGTAGGAAGGAAAACAGGCAAAAACCTAGTTATGTGAAGGCACATAAGCTCACCACTGGAACAACAGGGTAGTTTAATAAAACAAATTAAAATCCCTTGATATGCCCTACAGCTTTAATATTATTTATTCTATAAGAAGTTCAACATTAAAATATTGTTTCAGTTAACATCTGTGTTACTTGTTATTTACGAGCATAGAGAGACGTTCGTTCTATCTCCAATAGAAGATCAGGTATTCCTGTGCCCTCTACAAGCCAGGGAGTTAATATAACTCCAAATTAACACAGAGGAAGTCGTAGAAGTTCAGACTAATTATTCTACTACTGAAGGCCCACTAGTAGAATCTTTTTGACAAATTGTGATGCCTACATTGAGCATCAAAATAAATGAGCCTTCATTATGTCAATACTGTTTTATTTATCTACTCCTGTAATTTTTTTTATAATTTTCAGTGGATCTATACAATTAGTCTTATATCTATGTAGATCTCTTTTTTATACGAAATAAGCTTGCGCTTGATTACAACCTCTATTGATGGTATGTGTAGATATTGTGGTCTAAGATGAAACGCACTCGCTTAGAAAATGCCTATTCACTCTTGTTTTTAGGATACCCAAGTTGTAAAAATATTTTCATTTTCTTCTCTGCAATGAATTAGTAGTTTGTAACTTCAGAAAAACGAAACGCTAGGAAACTTGTATTTAAGGGATTTATTGTCTCCTTTTTATTTAATTATTATTAATTTATAACTACTGTACTTTACAATCACCTTTTTGGCTAAGATTTTTACTTAGGCTTATTTAAATACAAAGTAATTTTTCTGTAAATATCTTCCATCTCACATTTTACATGCAGAAGTTATGCATAGTAAACTAATACCTACCTATATCAAAATGCCAGCATAGCGATATATTGGCGAAATAAAAACTGTGGTATAACTACTTCAATCTTGTGCCGCATGTTCACTTAAATATCTAGTTAATATTCACGAGTATATGTTTAACATATTCCTACATATTTAATATCCTGATACAATTAAACAGTAACTCCTTCTAGCAGCTCATTTTTGATTAATAAATATTTGAGGTTATAAGATAAAAACTTTCATATCTCTTTTCTCCCAACTTTTCAAAGTTACTTACCATTTGCTTTTTTCTTAGTTACGTTATGTTCTACAACTGCTAATAAGTTTCTATTTTGAATGCTATCGTTTTCTTCGGGTCCAAAAGTACATACAATCTCGCCATTCTCCTTTGAACCACTGACAAGTACAATAAATTTTCTATTCTTTCTATCAAATTCGTTATTTATGTTTATATGCGTTTCATTATATTATTAAATTACACCACATGCAGCTTAGTACTGATATTTTCCTAAGCCCAAGGTTGCCTGGAAGAAATCGCTATAAAACGATAAGGCCGCCTTTTGTACCTCTACTTCCTCCATAATATTGTTTCTGTATGTTTTTTATGTTATCTTATGTGGTGTACAAATAAAGAATAAATAAATAAAATTATAGTTGTAACAGGTTATAAACATACGTATTTTACAATTTAATGAACATAACCTATTCCAAAAGCGAATGTTATTTACTAGGTAGACACTTATACGTATGTAGTATTACTTTATAGGAATTTTGCAAAAAATGTCCCGCGAGTTTAGGTAAACTGCGCGCGTGGCAAATTGCTACCGTTAATTAATATTAAAGGACCGAAGGGGAGAGGTTACACTTTATCTATACTAATATTATAAAGAGGTAGATTTTGTAAGTTTGTAAAAAAAGTTCCGTCGGGGCTAATCTTCGGAACTACTGATCCGATTTTAAAAATTCTTTCACCAATAGAATGCTACGTTATCGGTGAGTGTCATAAGCTATATTTTATATTTGTATTGTATATATTACCCGAGTTACCACAGTTTTTGTCTCTTGAGTCGGATCGTGAAATTTATTAAATCGGCATTATTTCGCTTACGCTGCCTTAGCTATTGGATATAATTGAAAACATTGTATGAAAACTTTATGCATCTTAAAAAGTTCTACAAAAAAGTCCGCGATAGCATATATCTATCTTTTATATTTTGGCAGATGTATAACTTTTTGTGTTTTAAAAATCATTTAATCCATATGCTTACGTTTACGTCATTATTTATACAACTAAATTTAATTCCTTATCAAAATAAATTATTTGATAATCACAAGGATATTATAGAGATAAGATTTGCCTTTTACAGTATGTTACTTAGTTATATAGTTTCGGAGATATTACAAGATTAGGTTGACCTCATGTGTGTCATGTTATACGTACTGAATAGGGGTCAACATTTTGGTACTGATATTCTTTGAGAATTTGATCTTTTATCTTTTATTTCAATTTATTTGGCATGCCAGACCATATTTATATAATATACGAAAAAGTTTGTTAGTTTGTTTAAACGGGCTAATCTCGAGATCTGCATGTCGGATTGTAAATTATTTTGTTTATTATGAAAGCTAGACTCAAAAGTGAAATAGACTATTCAATACAAGCTATACACATCAGCTTGCCTATAATAAATAAATATTGTTAATGTTAATGTACTGTAATATCGTACAATGTTTAACACAAATGTAGATCTTTAGTACACGGGATGGGACGGAGGATATTGCTTCACGGGAAACTAAAAAAAAATTAAATTGAGAGGGGAAGCGGGGAAAGAGCACACTTTATATGAAAGTCTGTCTTTAAAATTAAAAGGGTACCTAAGAGGTTTTCACGTGGACGATGTCGCGGGCGACTGCTATATAGCTATAATGACGTAGGCGAGCGCTAAGAAACGTTTTTTCTTATAATCACCTACTTAAGGGGTCAAACGGGAGTTCAAGTCTACACCAAGTTTGACGCGGACGAAGTCGCGGGCGTCCGCTAGTTTTAAATAAGAGGTTAATGAGACACAAATACATGTCTGTTTTGGTGTTAGGTATGTTGCGTGTAAAAAGCGTCGATATTTTTAAATTCCCCGGAGGAAGAACTAATGTGTTTGCTAATTTATCACTGTTTAGGTTTCCACTGTCGGTCCATCACATAAATCAAAACAATTTTAAATAAAATGAATGAACGATGTGTCAATGACCTTTACTGACTACATACAACAAGCCATTGGCAACAGCTACTACTGATGGATATAACAGGTAGGTGATGTGAAAAAAGTGTAGGAACAAAAATTTTTGATCTTTTTATTACCTACAACTTTGCCATTCAACTCTTTTCCGTAGTACTTTTAGTTTTGTCGGATATCGAGAAAATTTGTCTTTTACCCCTAAAACCTCAACCCCTACCCCTTCCCGACCTCAGATCACCCGTAATTTATTTTTCCTTTCATTTTTACGATATTCTTTTCCTTTGGCAATGGGTTTCATCCTACTGTGATTTTTTTGGTTTCAAAAGCTATCGGCACTGGTCTATATTATCTAACTCATTAACTACAAATCTAACGATAGTAATAAATTTACGGATTTTAATAAATAAGATATCGTTAGATTTGTTTTGATAACCCAGTGTTCTTAAATACATAGGTGATGTTAAGAAAAACCAACAGTGCGACCGAGAGATGCCATAGATTGTGGTAAAAAAAATTAGAATACTGCAATAGGGATATCACATTCAAGGGCTCATTATGAGGATTCATACAGGATTTTAAAATTATATAAAAAAATTAAAAATAAAATAAAATGTTATTTGATTTCTATACAAAATACGAGGCAGTATGTGAACTTTGCTAACAAAAAAAAAATATACGGTCCAATTGAGAAACTCCTTTTTTTTTGAAGTCGTTTAAAAATACCTTTTGGAATATAAAACACATGCATACCTAAATAACCCAGGGTGGATATTATTATATACTGTATAATAATAATAAAAGGACGATTATTGTTCCTATAGTCGTTTCAGTCAATGGCTTATAGTAAAAAGCCCGTGCAACATCTTAAGAAGCTCTCGCTTAACTGTTGGATGAAGTGTCTTGAGACGGCGTGTATTGTGAGGAGGTTCCTCACTGTGGAGTCCTGACGACCGATTGCTTGGGTTTCCGAGGTCGCAACAGGCGACCTGGATTTTTATAAATTTTTAATAGTGTTTTTTATACTTTTTAAAAGCATTGTTAAAAATTTCAAAAATAATTGTAAATATATGCAAGAAATAAAATTGATAATCGTAAAGAAAAAAAGTTCAATCCAGAAAGGTAGAAATTATTGTACTGCATCAGTGGTGACCTCTATAGAACAAGAAGATTTGTTGCTTTTTTAAAACCAGTACCAGTAAACAGCAATTTCAATTACACTAGGTAATCGCTTTCGGAATGTAGCTCGAATATACAAGTAATATTTAAAAGTGTACATTGGTTTAATTGCTTAACGTTAATAGGAAACACAAAAAATATATGAAACGCGACTACAAAGTAACTGCACAGTGTGGCTAGTGTAAGATTTTGCCGCGTCGATATCGAGAACGGTAAAATCAAATTTTATATGACATTGATACTCACCCATTTCAGTTTTCTCTCGATACTGCCAGGGGCGCTGCTTTAACTCCATATAAAGTTTGCCTTTACGCGAATGTGAAGTTTTTATTTGTTTTGGTGAAAGCTAACATTAGACACTCAGTATCAGTAAACATCAATTTTAATTACACTAATCGCTTTCGGAATGTAGCTCGAATATACAAGTAATATTTAAAAGCGTACATTGGTTTAATCGCTTAAAATTAATAGGAAACACAAAAATTTTTTACCAAAAAATAGAACCGACTCAAAACGCACTAAAAAGTAAAAAATAACTGTGTCATTTAGTTGCTTTAATTTACTTAAGCATATCTATGAAGTCGGTGTCGGGGTGTAATTTGTGTATTGTGAAATTGAAATAATTCAGTGAATCAAAACATTCCTCAATGTAATAAGGTCTTAGCACCAGTGTTCTGTTACAAAGGTCATGACGACATAGGAGTATAAGACGTGTAATAAGGTGCCGCCGTGTCGCTGATATAGGCACGGTATCTCCTCATATTCTCCTGTACAGTAATGGCCAACGCACACTGATGCCAAAGAAATGTTTCTCGGTGCTCTCAGCACCGAGAAACATTTCTTTGCCTACAAGAGAAATAGAATTCTCAAGAACATGGCGTGTACATGACTTGTTAAACTCACTGTTCATCCTATTTTAACGACCCACTTCAGAGTCAGGCTGATCTCTTCGTTATAGGGTATTTAGAGCCTAGACTCACCATGTTGTTTCAATGAGAGTTGGCGGGTATAGGGTGATATATTTGATTTTGTAATGATCATAACACCAACACAATATGTATTTTAATTGAGCCGTCAAAACCGGATTAAAGAAAATATTCATATTTCATAGTCAGACCTAGAATTCGCACCTAGTGATGCTAAGCCGCATAGCCTAACCACTGGACCAACATGATATAAACTTATAAAATTAAAGAATTAAAGAACGAGTATTGGAAACAGATAGGATAATTATTAAGTAAATTGAAGCATTCCAAATTTTCTGCTAGGTATCTAGTCTGCGCCGGCTATTAGCTTAGTCACGGATAAGTGACTGAATATTCTGCTACAAAGAAAATTGCGTTATTAAAAAAGATCATAGTACCTTTATTATTGAGCTAAATTGTTGTTTTCATCCTTGGGTTTTAAAGGGACCATGATTTGAATGACTCACACAGCTCTTTAAAATCATCGTTATTAACCTATTAACTGTCTACTACAGGGTTAGGCCTCCCTGTTTATAGGAGAGGGGATATGGAGGTCCACCACTGCTCCAATGCGAATTGATGGGCTTGTGTCAATCTTTCATTTATTAACGATCACTATCAGATTTTGATGATATTGACCGGGACCAACGGCTTCCTCTCTGAGGCGTAACACTACCTGGTTCCCGATTCCGGGCTTGAAATTTACCTTCTGAAAATTTAATAGAAGAAAGAAAAACTCAGAATTGTTCCGTTACCCGATCCAGGACTCGGACCCAGTGCCTCATGATCTAAGGCTAACCACTAGAACAAGTAGTATTTTGATTGACACAGAGATAGATAGAGATGTACTTTCTTGTTATACCGATATTCTCACGGTAACGGAAGCTACACACGGGTGTCGGCTACGGGTGAAACACTAGGATTCAATTATTATGCTGACACTTATTATACAAAGTACTGTAAAAATATTTAATTCCATGGTGATTAGGTATGTAACTTGTTGCTAAGTACTAGTTGTGATCGTGAAACGTAAAACTGGTCATGAATATACGAGTTAATTACAATTTACGATTACACACAATACCGCAAACGATGGGAAAGTTATTCTATTTAATTCTAGTCTTACCTATTTGTAAATGAAATTGAAAAAATCCAAAAGGAATACTACCTGCCCAGGTACCCAAGTATCTGATTACGTCTACGCATTTGTTATTAGAGACTATGTATTGGATTATTTGATGTACTGAAACTTATTATTATTATTATCGGTACCTAAAAGTGCCTAAAAGTAAAAGATACTTACTCGTATTTAAATAAAATTTTTAACCAAAGTAAAAAAAGCAGGTTATTTAGTTGTTATTCGAATGTAACATTTGTTAGAATTGTACAGTTTTTGTTAGACTAGCTTTTAAATGCGTGTGCCAAATTTTGAAAATGTACCTATGTATTTTTGTATGTTTATCAACGCAAATCTTAAAGACTATAAGTTTCAAAGATGTCTGATGAAAAGTCACACGCAATGACACAAATCTCAACGACTATAAGGATTACGTTAAAATGCAACTGTTACCAAAATCGCCTCAGTACTTTTACAGTTCAGAACACATATCGGACACTACAAAAAGATATTTTAGTTTTAACCAGAGTCTGATTAAGTATTAAGAAGACGGTCGAAATTATTTTAAAAATATTATAGAGAGACGAATATCTTAGCATTCCATGGATTCACCGTGCGGGTGCCGGGTCCATCGCGTGGCTGAGAGAAAAACTCCGAACAGAGCCCGAGACTTGTAACACGGGTGTAGGTTCATGGGTGACGGCCGTCAACACTCACCTCATCTGTTCAAGTTATTCTCCCTGCTCAGCCAAATTCGGAAGGACCCTACTAGAGCAGCTTTGGACACTCGTTCCAATATGGAGCTTACTTACTGCACTTCTAGTAAGGCCAAGGTCTTTTAGCAGGTTATAGAGAGATTTCGCTGGTATACCTCTCGCACCCACTTCTACCGCGTATAAACTAACCACATAGCCATTTTTGGTTAGTTCATTAGTAAGGTCATAATATTTATTCACTTCCTATTACTTGTACCTATTATACGTAAAAGTCAAAACATATCGAAGTAAATGAAATATTCGTATTCTTCTTTTAAAGATGGTCCTCTGACCTCAGATGTCAAAATATATCTACTGACCACGCAACACTATTTACTGACTTCGGTGAACTTCTATATAATACCTTTCGTAGCCGTCGAAAGGTCATTCATATATATATAACTCATATAGAATATATAGAACTCAGAAGTGTTGCTGCGAAATTTCGTGTGCTTCTGTCGACTACGAATTTTCACTGACAAAATATTTCAAACATATTATGATGATTATATAAAATATAACTGTTATTGTATTTTTTTGCTTAGAAACACGTTCGTGACCTCCATTAAATTCAATCAATCAATTATTTCATTGAATATATTACATTGACATGTGAATAGTAATAGTTAACTGCATTACTTTGTCGGATAGGTATACGTAACGATGTTTATTAATTATATATCGTCTAAACTAAGTATAATCTAATATATAAAATTTCCCTGTCACAATGTTAGTTACCGTACTCCTCCGAAACGCCTTTACCGATTTTTACCAAATTTTGTATGCGTATTCAGCAGGTCTGAGAATCGGCTACTATCTAATTTTCACCTAAATTTTATTTTTAATTTTTAATGCAAAACAACGTTTGCCGGGTCAGCTAGTAGACCTTTAAATTTAAGCGTAAAGAAAAGTTATTAAAGTAATTAAAAGTTAAAGATTATATGCACCAATTATCAATTAAAATATTAAGGATATATTATTGATACATTTTTTATTCATTACAAGTTAGCCCTTGACTGCAATCCCACATGATGATGGCAAGTGATGATGATGGAAGCAGGTCAATTTGTTAGGAGTAGGATGAAAACCATACCCCTTTTGGTTTCTGCACGTAATCGTACCAGGACGCTAAATCGTTTGTCGGTACGTTTTACTGGCAGGGTGGTAATTAGCTTCCCACCAGCCAGATAACATAAACATTATACATATATACATCGTAGTTTAGGAAACGTTACTTTGCAATAGTTTATATTATATACATTGGATAATAAATTTGCTTGGCAATCCAAATCCACATGACAAATACACGAAAAAGTGAAAATTGTAATGCTTGGTTACAGAATTACGCACGTCTGTCGGGTCTTTGGTGCCTAGTTGACTTCAGCTTTTCGCGATGAATAACTACGTAAATAAATATTCAAAATCCAAAGCATTTTAAAATTTACTTTAGTAAATCAAAGTAGGTAGTGTCATTCAATAATACGCTTAGATTTCTAATGAATTGTAATTATTTACCTCTCCTCATCCAACAGTCTAAATATTGTAATCCAGACACATAAAATCCAGTGCAACACACATTAAATGGTTCACAATTTTTTCCAGTTTATAGAAAAGTAGACGGCGCGCGAAATGTTGAACTCGTCGTGAGCGGGACGGGTATCATCCGCGACATCCTAGCGTCTACTGCCGTAGCGAGTGTTGTTGGTACTCATCTCTGTAAGGGAATTGTTTATCACCTGAAAAGCTTTGGCGCGAAAAGCTCGAATGCTATATTCGAATCAAATATTCGACAATTTGACGAATTGGTGTGGCTGGATTCAACTCCTCCAACTGGTTCTTTTTCCTTTTTTTTATTGACGACAAGTTGGCCCTTGACTGCTATCACACCTGATGTTAAGTGATGATGCAATCTAAGATGGAAGCGGGCTAACTTGTCAGGAGTAGGATGAAATCCACACCCCTTTCGGTTTCTAGATGAAATCGTAACGGAACGTTCAATCGTTTGGCGGTACGTCTTTGTCGGTAAACCTTTATTATGCGTCTGTTTCTTTTTATAAAACGAAGTACGAGAATTATACAAAGCGAGAGACATATAATGTTTTATTAACAATAGAAAGAAGACCAATTCGTTCACTAAACCACGTGCAATAGACCACAACCTAATTTAATTCTTTAATACTAAAGCTATAACGGTAGAGCATTTCAGGTGTTATAAATATCCCTTACAGAGATTAGTACAAATGCACCCAGATACTGAAAATGTTCTATGTTTATTGTTCAAGTATTTTTCCTAGTCCTGGGTTTGATTCCCGGCAAGGCAGATAGAGATTTTTCTTAATTTGTCTTAGTCTGGCTGATGGGAGGCTTTCGCCGTGGTTAGTTACCACCGTACCGACAAAGACGTACCTACGTGTTTTTACCTAAATTATGAAACAGATGCATAATAAAGGAAAAAAAAAATTAATCATGTTTCAATAACCTTTATTATGCATCTGTTTCATAATTTAGGTAAAAACAATAATTTCGCTGATCTAGATAATAATTTAGGTTATAAACTAGGTAATATGACTGCGAGCAAATCATTACCTACTAGATGTCAAGTGATTAGGGCCGTCCTATTGCCAACGTGACTGCCTTCTTGGTCTAGTGTTTAATCTATATGGGTACGATCAGTAATATCTTTAACATCTGATTAGTGATCGTTAATTAATTAATAATTATCGCCCTAAGCCCGCCGACACGCATTGGAGCAGTTTGCTGGGTCAACACTCTATATCCCCTGTAAAAAGGAGACCTGGCCCTGTAATTGGTTGTTCATGTGCTGCTAACAATGAATGAAAGAATGATTATTTTCACATCTTGGACATATTTAATTATATATGTACTTTACTGGCCAAGCCGTCATCAGTGTCACTCATGTTACTACATATATGTACAATATTTATTATAAAATATTTTTTTTTTAAATTAAACTAAAAAAAACTTACTAAAAATAATAGCTTCATTTAGTTGCTTTAATTTAGTTTAGCATATCTGTGAAGTCACTGCCATCACCGACAAATACCGAAATCGCTACCAATGTACCTATTTTTTTTTTATATTTACGGTACGACGTCGAGTTAAAACCGAACGGGGGTGTGGATTTCGCCCTACTCCTAACAAGTTAGCCCGCTTCCATCTTAGATTGCATCATCACTTTACATCAGGTGTGATAGCAGTCAAGGGCCAACTTGTAGTCGTTAAAAAAAAATATTGCCAGGATCTCATCGAAGTCGCACGCGTCTGCTAGTATAATTATAAGCCAGACAAGCTTTTACGTCCGCGCGCAAGAATAATTATTTTATCGAACAATTTCTAGGAAACTGTAGCAGCAAGCAGATTCATTAAATTCGTATCCTGCACATGTTCACTCGTGTTTTAAAATTTCCGTTGTATGTGACGTTATGTGTGATGTGTTCTATTATAAGGCGGGTTCGCAAAAATGGCTGAGTTTTAAATCATATTGTAGTATTTAGTTTAAGTTGTGTGGTTCGGCTTACTGAACTACACAACTTAAAATAAATACTATAAACTAAAAAAATGTGTGCGATTCGCGATTGTGTTTTGGGTTATAGCGAGAAAGGAGGAGCTTTCCTACCTCTGCCGTAAGCGTGAGCGAAAGGGAAGGAAAATACTGGCGCGGTACTCGTAACAAAGCGGTTTACTTTCCCATAAGTAGCTCTTTAAACATTTATTTCTGATAAACTTACCGTTTGATATTTCTGTAAATTAAATAGTTTCTTAAACAGTAATTTTAAAAGTGTTTTATAATTTTTTGTATTTGTACTAATTTTGTGTTGTACTTATTTACACCAAAATAGTTTTCAAATAAATTAAATAATTTACAAAACATTAAAGAAAAATCACTTTAATAGAGAAATTCCCAATCAATGGGTCCCTGTTAAAATGTATGGGAAATATTGCAGCATCGGCTCATATCGCGCCAGTTTCAGATTGCCGCCTAACCCGTCCGCTGTTCGGCGAACCATCGAGCTTAAACGAAACGAGCTCAATTTATTTTGTATGCGTGTGCTTTTAATTACCTTTATGAACTTTTTCAAATTCGATCTCCATTCGGGCCACGCAGTGACCGTCGAATCACTTTACAATGACGAAATTCACACAAAATTCACCCTAAACTGACGAACTTGTATGAAAGGATTAATGAGAGTGGAAGAAGCTAAGGAAGTATGCAAGGACCGTGGCAAACGGAAATAAGGCGTGATGTTATGTATGTATGTAGGTATGCTCCTTTTCCCCTCTCCTATCAGAACGGAGGTCTGGCCCTGTGGGTCGCAAAAATAGGCTGATAATGATGAAAAGCCAATTTGTGTACTTAAATATACAAAATCTCAAAATTTTTATAATTTTAACGGCCTAAAACATCATACGATGTTAATGTTTTGGTTTGTCATGTTTAAAGTTCTAGACCGGTAAAATTACAGAAATATTAATGTTCTTGTATTTCGAAGTACCTAATAAATTGGCTTTGAGATTGCTGAATACTGGCTAATGACAGGCGAAATTACTTTGTCTACAGTATTAGCTGTAAATTATTATTTTACTTACTCGTATTTACTAAGATTATTTCTTGGAAATTTCATGATTCTAAGCAAGGGCCATTATTTTAAACTTAAAAACCTCTAATTAGTATTAAGCAGGACCTTGCTTATCGAAATAATTATTACCTATGTTTTGGCAATTCAATCTATTTGTACTAAAGTTTATAATAATAACAAATGGCAGATTAACTAAAAATTATGAAGCCAAGTTGGCTTCAAGCCAATTATGGGAGTTGTAAATAGGTATACAGAATTTCTATAGGCACTTGTACTACTTATACAGTTTTCATTTATTAGACTTGTGAGAGATGATAGTCTATAGTTTCGTGGTTCAGAATACAGAAAAACATTATTTTGTGAGAGAACACGCTTTATGAGAGGCTTCTGTGCTTCTGGGTTGCGAATCTTAGAGTCACCATACTGTAATACTGAAATCCCTACGTAACGAAATATCTTCGAGGTAAAGGAAAGGCAAAAAATTAGATAAAAGCTGTCCACACATACGATCAATATTAATGACTAACTAATTTAGGAGTTAAAGGAGAGTCGCAAAAATTATTGAAGTTTCAAGGTGATTGGGTGTTTATTATTTGGTAACAATGTTCCCTACAAAATAAAAGTTTTAAAAGGACTACTTTCTCAATTAAAGGTATACAAAATAATTTAGAGCTGGGCTTTAATTCAAGACCATGCCGTGATTTTCACAGTTCTATTTATAGATATGTGGAATTAAGTGTGCGCGTCACAAAATTAAATCTTCTGTATTTTAGTCAAATTGCTGTTACAGGCGCTACGCAAACAAAGTCTGACAAATAAGATAATTTTTTTTAATTAAATCTAATAAGTTATAAGGAAGATTTTGACTTAATAAACATTCTAATAAAAGTAGCTATTATTAGCAATGACTACTGAATGGACTTTGATGAAACTTCACAATAATATAGCTTACATACTAGGACGAGACAGGTTACATTTTAACCTGAAATTGACATTTTATCCACCGGAACGAGATTTGTGTGCTGGTGAAACAGCAGGCGTGTTCCTCGCCCTCTGTTAATAAAAAGTAAAATAAGAATAAATATTTATTTAATAACCCGTTTACAATAATAACTATGAAAATAAAGCTATTCAAATGGTAACGTAATGGTAAAGTTGTTACGCATCTACATAAAAAATAAAGTTTATTTACAGTAAAAACTAGATTAACCGTATTCACGATTATACAAATTGCTCACAGTTTTTATAGTAATTTTCACAGACCAATAGGATATCTCAGTTGATGTTTAGTGGAAAACCATATTTTACAAACATAACTACACATATCTGAACGCTCCATCGCTCGATGGTACCTCACAGTCTGTAGGGTAGTAACTAGCCCCAGTCGAAATCTCTGACCATACATACCAGACCAGGATTAATTTATAAAATCTATATCGGTCCAGCTGGGAATCTAGCTGGGAAGCTGTAAGTAGTTTTTGTACAAAATTTAGCTTATATACTTTCAATCTTATTTATCTAAACTTAATAAATACTTGTTTATATTATATAAATATTATTAACCTTATTATAATATAAATATAATTCTATAGAGTGTATTTAATAAACTAATACACCAAATGTAGAATGAATAGCATGAAAAAAGTTTCTCTGAATATATACATACTTTAGTCAACAAGTTCAAAAACGTGAAAAATAGAGATAAAGGTACTAAAAATATGAGCGATGTCTCATTCGATTCGGAATCACCTCTAGAAAAATGCTTTTGAAGGATTTTGGTGCAGGTTAAAAATTGCAATTGTTATTAACAAAATAAGATGAAAAACAAAAATGATATTTCGTTTTTTGTTAATAACTTAAAAAATATTAGCATTTAAGCAATTTTGAAAAAAGCTTGTTAAAGAAGAGGAAATTTCCAATAAAAACGTCCTAACTTCCGGAACTCTATCTCCATCATTTATAATTTCAATTAGACCTTGAAAATAGCACTCCGCGCGGCTGTTACGGCATGAGCGCGCCGCCGCTAAAGAGAGTTCAGCAATAAAAATATTTTTTTTTATAACAAAAAATGTGATTTTAAAAATTTGGAAAAATTCTAGTATCTTCTTAACACTTGAAAGAATCGACTCCTGAAGAAAAAAAAGTTTAATAATCATTTTTCAAAAAGTTACTCAATTGTTATTAACTAACTAAACTAACAAATTTTTTTCCCAATCTCCATTTGCGTAAACAATGGAATGAAAGGTATAATAAATAATTGGCCTAAACTTCGTGGAGCGCTTGATATATGTACTTTATAAGATTCTGCGGTAAATTTCATAAAAGTTTATTAAATTGTTAATTATGATATTTTATAACTATATATATATATTACATATTTATATATTTTACATATATATAGATTTATTATATGTAAATCTAGAATAAATAGGTATGAAAAAATTTCTTCGAATTCAGTATTGAAAAAAGAGGAGCGTACGCTTTCGTTGTTATATTATGTGGCTTTCCCACATATTATGACGACACTTCTAAAGGCAA
Organism: Mycalesis mineus; assembly: GCA_034621355.1. Taxonomy (NCBI): domain Eukaryota; kingdom Metazoa; phylum Arthropoda; class Insecta; order Lepidoptera; family Nymphalidae; genus Mycalesis; species Mycalesis mineus. The sequence goes on along the minus strand of CM067889.1, from coordinate 12,765,830 downwards.
TATAAATGGAAAAAACATTTTTTTTAATAATAAATGAGTACATACTATAAACGAAAATAGAACCGAAGGGCACGCGTACCAGGTCTTGTGAGCATCTCTAAGTTTAGAAATATAGCTAATATCTATATTGTATCTAAGATTTATTATATATAGAATATGCGTAGGCATAGGTATAGACGGAAAAATGATGCTGCATTAGATAGTGTACTTTATTGTAGGACATGAAAACCTTTGTGTGAAGAATTTGGATGTCTTCCTATGTCTGAATGGTTTTATAGTGACAAGTAAGAGAGCATTATAATATAAGTATTTATATACCTGTATTATCCGCGTGTATTTGCTAGTTACCTTAACTCTCATTACGGAACTTGATACGCTTACTTTGAGGCTAGATTGCGATGTGTATGTACTCGTATTTACATACACACTGCGTAGTGTTTTCGTACTCGACACTTTAATTTAGTTCCTCTGTGTCAGCGGCACTCGTCATTACAGGAATAGAACACGCCGTCTCTATTGCCTTTTAATTAAGTTTTCTATGAACATACCCGTGTGTACCGCAGTATCTGCCTAATTTGAATGACTACGGAAAAAAAATAAACGACGTAACAATATCAGTTCTCGATATGTTATTTACGAGATCCGAAAAATATACTTCTGGCAATCTGAAATTTTAATCACTAGTTTATTGAGTAATTTCAATAATACCTGCAAATCACCAGCTGAGCTAAGTTAGCTAAGCTTTACTTAGGTGTTCGTATTACGCGCCTGTATAATATCTATCTAATTTGTTGCAGTAAAAGTAACAAAGTTGCATACACACATCATATCAAATATTTAGATGTTTGTATGTTTGCAATATTAAAAAGAAAGTAGACGAACTAATGACGAACTAATTACCGTAAAAGCATGGCACCTTTGCTCTAAAAATGAGAATAATTTTGAGTCCCTTAGTTTGAACAACGTTAATATTTTGAATATTGTTTAAATTCTTACTTTGTCGAGTAAAAATACTATGCCATATTATAAAAAAGTAATAAAAGAAACAAACACATCTTTTCCAAATGGAAACTGTTTTGAAATATTTCTGGTTTCAAATAAACTAACCAAAACGCATTTGAAATTCTAGAGAAGATACATTTTTTTATTTCGTTGCTCATAGGTATTTCGGTTTTCTTTTTCTCAAAGCGAGCGTTGCCAGCTTTTAGTTTCGGAAAGGTTAAAAAAAATCTCGTATTTTTGCGTCCCGAGTGTAAATTGAGCTCGTATGAAGGGAATTTATTAATTCCTATGAACCTCCCTGACTCGTAAGCTCGGCTCATGAGGTACTACTCTACTAAGTACCGGCAAAAAGTTCTTAGAAGATAATAATAGTATTTTTAATGACGAATTAACGTGCTCTCCAAGGCATGGGGCTTAGAATTTACTATAAATTTCTTAGAAGAAAGAAAAATCCATTATTTTATGTAAATTATTCCACAACCCGACCTAGGATACGAATCCAGCACCTTGTTTAGACTTTCAGCCAATTAGCTGTGACCAGAAATTTTTAAAATCAAGCAACAGAACCACATTATGTAAAGCAATGTAAATAAAACTCGTATGTACCCTGTAAGCTATTAAAAGCCAGCTAAAACATAACATTTATTAATGAAATCACATAGTACATCTATATCATTTATTTACACCCATCCTGTTCATTAAATCTGCTTTATTTATTAGACAAACCTGACACCATATTTTGACGATATACAATTATACGATACCAATACTTATAATCACTTCACTTCTTAACTTTGTTTTTGTAGATTATGATCGCTTGCTCTCTCACTGTTGACTGTTTTAAATGTATTTTTACAATCACTTTTATGAAGAGCATTTTCTGCAGTTCTGCCAACCAATCGCGTAGTGGGGCGTCATCAGTTCAATGTAGCCAACTGTGCGCCCACAGATAACGCACATTTTCCATAGAGGATTTCACAGACGAAAACAAAGCAGAGATGTGATTTATTTGAAATACTTCTATTTAAAATGCAAATACAAAATGCAAAATACCTATTTTGTATTTTGCATTTTTTGTACTTTTTAACAAAAACATTTTCTATTTTATTTGAAATACCTATCGTGATGTATTTTGCATTTTTAAAATTCATTTCAAAATGCAAAATACTTTGTAATTAAGTTTAGTTTGTAATTAAGTAACATTACTAGTCAAACGAAATGAAATGAACAATGAACAAATGACGCTTGTATTGCCGAATTCACGCTAAAACACTGAATGTATTAAAATGAAACTTGCCACGTTTGTAGTTCATATTTTTTTTCAAATTAAAGTAGAAGGGGTTGAAAGTTTCTATGGAAAATCTTTAATCTTTGAAGTTATGTTAAAGAAAATTTGTATAAATCTACTAAATAAATATGTTATTCAAGGATTTTTCAAAATTTTACCCTATATGGTTATATAGGGGTTGAAAGTTTGTATGTAAAATTCCTTTTAAATGTTTTTAATTTAAATATTCAAATCAAATTATCTTTATAGAACTACTGATTATACTACACCAACAATGAATTTTTGATCAATCTCTTTGTTCCGGCTAATCTCTGAAACAGCTGGACCTGTTTAGACGAGTCTTTCAACACTTCTAATGTTAAAAGTAACTTAGGTTTATCTTATTTTAGTAATGTTATAAGTGACTATTTTAAAATAAATAAAAATATCATACGATTTGGTCAAAAGGTATTTTTGTTTATTTTTGTTTTGAAAAAGCATTTTAAAAATATCTATTTTGCATTTTGCATTCGAAATACAAAATGCAAAAGTATTTAGCATTTGAAATAGTAAATCTGAAAAGTATTTTGCATTTTGTATTTAAATGCTTTTATGGAACCATTTTGCACATCACTGCCTGTAAGTAATTTCGCTACTTTTATGCCAGCTTCGTCTTATATTTAAATACTTCCTCTGAGGAATTGCATAGAAATGAATAACTTTCAATGTCTTTCATATTGTAAAGCTCAAACAAATCCTCTAGGGGCGTTTTCTATTTGCACAGCCATCCAGTTAAGTTTTCGATTTATCATACTTGTCTAGCTCGTATGTAGTTAACAACTAGTTTGAACTAAGATTGACAAACTACTACTAATATTTTCTACTATACCTTCTAGGGATATTTATCAAAATTTGCACAATCATCCAGTTAAAGTTTATGTATATACACTTGTCCATTTAGTATGTTCTAGCTATAAAATAAATATAAATTTATAATGTAAACAGTTATTATCAAGTTTAAACTAAGTTTATCCAACTGCTACTAGCCGTAACTAGTTACAGCCAGAAAATATTGTAAGCGCATTTGAGCTTTTAGCACGGAATTTATTTAAAATAGTAAAACTAACAAACAACAATGTTTAAACAATGTTTTGTATAAATTTTAATTAGGGGCATACTCCACTTGCACAACCATCCAATCAGAATTTGATACTTGATTAACTTGACTTGAAGAGGTATTTACTCAAACGATATACCCGCGATTGTATAAAAATCTCGTATAACTAATATTAGACTTTTATACTGTATCTTAACTATTGATTAGAGTTTCGGGAATCGGGATCTGGTTCCTCTATCTCTCCTAGGCTGCCGTCGCCGCTTCGATTCGCTTTGTTGAGTATCATTAAGGGAGTCGCTGCTTTCACTGAAAAAAATTTCAATTCTGTATAAATGTCGTTGTTGCTCGTTAATACGGAGCCTTTGAATTCTCTGCTCTCCTCGAAAACAAAATGTTGTTCTCTCATGAACAATTTTTAATGTCAAATTAAATTTTGTAGAGACTACGATTCTTGAGACCTGTTTATTTCGATATCTATTATTCTTATTATATACCATCGAGGACTTTTTGTAGTCCTAATAAAGAAGAACAATCCTCTCATACATTGTCTTGTTATATCTCAAAGGATTAAGGTAGCGTTTTTAATAAAAGTTCCTAGATGTCACATTCTTTCAACAATTTATATACAACAAACATAAAACAGTCACATTTGGGCTAATTTATTATAAAACATGACAAATTATATACTAAATCCTTTCTCAAATCATTCTTTCTATTGGTGTACACCACATGAATCCGTTCTGTATTTTTCGAGTTTATTGCGTACAGACAGACGGACAGACATACAGAGATAATAATAGCAATATTTAAAATTGTAAATGTTTTTTACTTACAGTCATAAGCCCATCCAATTTTAGCGAAGAAGTTGATGAAACATGTGGACAAGTTGAGTCTCCCCAGCTCCGAGGTCCTGTAGTCCCAGGGGAACACGTGGTGGTAGTTGTGCCAGCCCTCCCCCAGCGCTGCCAGGCTCACCATCTTGTTCTCAACCGACTTTATGAATCTGAGAAGAGTACAAAATACAGAATAGTTAACAATGAAATGAGTATAAGGAAAATGGCAAGGGGGCGGATACGTATTATAGCAAATGCTGATTTCGGAAAGATTGCTTTGTTTGAAGCGTTGTTATCCATACTTCTTGCTTATAATATGTATTGATATATGTATGATTTACGCGTAAAACATTATAAATACGAAAAGAAGTCTGTCTGTTACACTTAAATTTTATTGTAGTAGTAAAGGCTTCTTTTTGTCGCGAAAATAAAAATATTAAAGATGTCCACATATGACGGCGCCTACGTCATCGTACGCGAGTAGAAAGAAGTCTGTGCACGTGCACCAGCTACGCCCTCTTGCGGCTGCGCATCGTTCGATACCTCCACTCACCCCACTACTTGAGTCATTCTAAGTTGTATAAAAGGAACGGGTCTACAACTGGTGGGCAGTCTTGGCTCTGGCGTGGCGTCGTGCAGACGTTGTACTTTGCTTATCGCTTAACCTAGACAACTCTGATAATTAATTTGTGCAAACGAATTAATTATTACTCTCAGCTTGAGTCGCGGTGTCTTGGGGTTACATTAATTAACACGAGACGTTACGCATCATTATAATACCATAATTTGGCAGTAATAATTCACTGTTAATTAAGTTGTTTTTAATTATACTTTCAGTTATCTATTTATGGTTTAGTTATAATTACTCTAAATACAAAGGATTACCCAATTATTTTATTCACTATGTCTGACCCTCTTTAGACAAATATAATATGATTCAAGTTTTTTTTAATACTACTCATAAAGAGTTCAAAATTTTTAAAGACGTAATATGTGAGATACGAAGCATAACATTCAACTACACCACTTAGCATTGTGTGCAGTGGAAATGTAAGAAATTGTATTTTCAATACCTCCAATTAGTCGTTTAAGTTCCATCAAGTTCAAGACATCGCAGCTTTAGCCTAATTCACTGCCTAGCTATCTAGCACTTAGTGCAAAATCAGCCTAATATTTTTAAAGGAATTAATTTAATAGCCTGTAAATAAGTTGCACATACCTATCATAAGGCTTGTTGCCCCATACATGCGCGAAGCTATTAACGCAGAAAGCGATGTTGAGCGTGATGGTGAACCTGGTGACGAAGCTCACTACAAAACTGTTCAGGAGTGTTTCTTCCCAAAAATATACGGGAATTGCCACGGGGAATATGACATTTAGTAGCAGAAATAAGGGCACGAAGAATCTGTAAAGAAGAAAAGTATCCTTTATTTTTTATCATTGCGAGATTCTTGGATTTTTTCCTTTCTTTTATTTAGGTGACTTCATATGATTTTGACGACCTCTCTGAAATGGTAATGCTTAGTTTTGACGGAGAGGTACTGGGTTCGTTTCGCTGGGGTTAGTTACCACCCTATCGACAAAAACGTATCGTTTAGAGAGTTTAGTGTTCGAATACGATGTCACGTAGAAACCTCGAAAAAGTACCTCTTCCAGGTCTTCATCTAGAAAGTTGATAAAAAAAATCAACAAAGATAAAATTGAAGAAAGTACATATTACAGTGACACCTATACAAAATATATTTCATGAAATAATTGTGCGGGTGGTTAAGTTTTAATAGGTAGGAACCAAAATACCTCACGTATTTGAGTCCGTAACTGTAGAGCTTTTGAGTTTAATATAAAATCTGTTTACAGCTTACATTTTTTGAAACCTTACTACAGGGTCGTGCATGAGGTCTAATGACGTTTTCCGCAGGGCGATTCTGCGGTTTTCCACCGCCGGGTGAGGGGTCAGCACCAGCCACCCAATGTGCGCGAACCAGAACCCCCTGTTGATGTCGTGCGGGTCGGCTACGGTCTCCGTATATTTGTGGTGTACCCTGTGGTCTAAAGCCCATGTGTAAATGTCCCTCTGAAAATAAAATCTTTAATAATCTTCAAGTCTATCGCCTAGATATAAGGCAACGATTTGCAGAACATGCAAGGAACACATCAAGTGCCGCCGTGACCATCAATAAGTGTAAGTGTTCAGCCTCATCATTGGCCTATTACCGCCCAGTAGCCCGTCGCCACCCGACAGGCCTCCTGCCTTCTAGTATAGGGGATATGGAGCTTACTCGTAGATCTACGTTGCTTAAATGCGGGTTAGTGGATAGGATGATAATGCTAAATTCATTAAAGATTTATTTTAATAAAAATTTTTAACAAAAAATAGAACCGACTCAAAACGCACTAAAAAGTAAAAAATTTTTTAACAAAAAATAGAACCGACTCAAAGCGCACTAAAAAGTAAAAAATAACTGTGTCATTTAGTTGCTTTAATTTACTTAAGCATATCTATGAAGTCGGTGCCAGCAAGTTTAAGGAACATTTATTTTACGTAGTAAAGAAATTTGTGGGTTCTAGGTAACGTCCTTGAAAGTAGAAACCTTGGCTGGCACCGACTCCTAGATATGCTTAAGTAAATTAAAGCAACTAAATGACACAGTTATTTTTTACTTTTTAGTGCGCTTTGAGTCGGTTCTATTTTTTGTTAAAAAATTTTATTTCTTACTTTTTAGTGATTTATCGCCACGTAACGTACTGGTGCTATACTGTCATAGCATATTATACGGCACTAGTAGCCAAAAAGCTACTGATACCGAGACAAAAACCGAAATCGCTGTAAGCGTGCCTCCAAAATTTGAAGAGTTCCTTCAATTTCCCCAGGATATCGTCATTAGATCCTAACATGCGGACAATGGGACCACCTTGGATGTATGCCCTTTCTAATAAAAAAAGAATTATCAAAATCGGACAACACTGTAAAAAGTTATGCGTGGTCATACATAAAAAAAATATACGTGTCGAATTGAGAACCTCCTCCGTTTTTTTTCGTCGGTTAAAAAAAAGACGTGTGGCACTCGGAGACTGCCGCGGTAAAGCTATTGCATTACATTTTTTATCAACTTATGTTTACCTACAAACGTCATCCGGACCGTAGCCTAGCGGTAAGGCGCTCTAAGTGCCCGGATTGCCAGAGAGACGCGGGTTCGAATCCCGTCAGTTCCGCAATTTGTTTTAAGCTTCATATTTCAAAAAGTCATTTTTTTACAAGCGTGATATTTCAAAAAGTCATTAAAAGTTCTGGTATTTATCGATAACTAAAAAGTGTTTAGTTTTTCCGGAAATTGCGAAGACGTCGGTGCCGAAATTATGCATTTGACATTATGTTTTTGATATTCAGGGGGTGTTAGGTTTTCTTCGTTACGGAATTTCTGGATTCGGTCTCCACAAAAGAATAAATTATAAAACAAATGCAACCATTACAAGTTACTTGAAAATTGGGAAAAAAAACTTTTTAAGAAAAACAATTAAAATGTACAATAATAGATCAAATAATTATTACTTCTATTACTAAAATTTTTATATTATTAAATTATATGTGTTCGCCATTCACCATCATAATAATTACATTTCAAACACTGCTCCCATTTACAAGACGCCTAGATATTGTTACAACATAAACAACTATGACAGGTCAATTCGACTAATTGACCCTAATATTCACAACGACGTAGGTACTGCTTCGATACATTTAATGTTGTCGAACATTATGCCCGAGTTAGACATAGTTTCAAACATTTGAACACTTATACGGATCTTTGTTCAGACAAGTGTACAAAGACACACTTTGCCATTTAAAGTTAGCCAACGTACTAAGAAAAGATAGGTTTGTAAAGCAGTCTGGCAGGTTACTTTAACAAGTCTGCAAAGTGTTGGTAGGTTTCCGTATTTCAGGCAATACAGTGAATTTTTAATGACATTTTGACGACCTCCGACGACCAGTATGCGCGGTGGATTTATATGACGGAGGTCCTGGGTTCGATTCCCGGCGGGGCAGATTGAGATTTTTCTTAATTTGTTTTGGTCTGGCTGGTGGGAGGCTATCGCCGTGGCTAGTTACCATCCTACCGACAAAGACGTATCGCCAAGCGATTTAGCGTTCCGGTACGATGTCGTGTAGAAACCGAAAGGGGTGTGTATTTTCGTCCCACTCCTAACAAGTTAGCCCGCTTCCATCTTAGACTGCATCATCACTTAACATCAGGTGTGATAGCAGTCAAGGGCTAACTTGTAGTCGATAATAAAAATTTTTAACAAAAAATAGAACCGACTCAAAACGCACTAAAAAGTAAAAAATAACTGTGTCATTTAGTTGCTTTTATTTACTTAAGCATATCTATGAAGTCGGTGGCAGCCAAGTTCAAGGAACATTTATTTTACGTAGTAAAGCAGTTTGTGGGTTCTAGGTAACGTCCTTGAAACTAGAAAGAAACCTTGGCTGGTACCGACTCCTAGATATGCTTAAGTAAATTAAAGCAACTAAATGACACAGTTATTTTTAACCGACGAAAAAAAACGGAGGAGGTTCTCAATTCGACACGTATATTTGTTTATGTATGACCACGCATAACTTTTTACAGTGTTGTCCGATTTTGATAATTCTTTTTTTATTAGAAAGGGCATACATCCAAGGTGGTCCCATTGTCCTCATGTTAGGATCTGCTGATGATATCCTGGGGAAGTTGAAGGAACTCTTCAAATTTTGGAGGCACGCTTACAGCGATTTCGGTTTTTGACTCGGTATCGGTAGCTTTTTGGCTACTAGTGCCATATAATATACTATGACAGTATAGCACGAGTACGGTACGTGGCGATAAATCACTAAAAAGTAAGAAATAAAATTTTTAACAAAAAATAGAACCGACCCAAAACGCACTAAAAAGTAAAAAAATTTACGTGTCGAATTGAGAACCTCCTCCGTTTTTTTTCGTCGGTTAAAAAACAATAACATGCCAATTCTACTTGTATTTGTACAAGATTTGTTTTTTTGGTCATTTGAAAAAATCGCAGTTTAAAGCCTTTTGCGGTAGTCTGCAACAATATTAAATGTCTGTATTGTATTACTATACTAAAGCCAAACTCGATTGAGAATGCTTGTCAACAAACAAATTTAAAATGAAGGTAGAAAAAGCAACACATTTTATGCCTAATAAATTTAAAATTATGTTTTGTTTTTTTATAAAATCTTATTTAAAATAAATTGAATATATTAATTAGTTTTAAGCTTACTAATCTAATTTATTATCATGAATTCTTCATTAACTAGTTAATTAAAAAAAATAGGTGTGAAATGACTAGTGGTTTCTACCTTCATTTTTAATTTGTTTGTTGACAAGCATTCTCAATCGAGTTTGGCTTTAGTATAGATGTTTTTGCATTGTATTATTCAATGTTTTTGTTTACGTGGAAGTTTCTAGACGGTTTTTCGATTTTCCTTTTCATACAAAAGTGTATTATAATTTTTGTATGTAGAAGTATGTACCTACTGTTTCTACGTAGATATATTTCACGTCAACTTCTAGTCTGTTCTGAAGTTGCAATATTTTGCGCAGGTAAATAACACCGCTGAAATGTGTTACATGATAGGTGTCACTTATGGCGTGGTATATATTTCTAGAGAGGAATGTCTGTCAAAGCCAGACGGGTGATCAGTCCTCGCCAGAACCATTCCACCTAATTCACGTACATAACGGTAACATTTTACTCAAAATAATTCTAGTACCAACCATATTCACCTAAAAGCTCTCTTCAAAATTCGTGTTAGAGACATGTTTACTATCTATTTATCTATGAAATATCGACTGCAACTTGACTCGTCGCTTTCGATCACAAGGCACAGGGAGCGAAATCTTTTTTTCTTCTAAAAAATTTTTAGTAAGTTTCAAATACCGGTGACGGGAAGTTGGTGATGTTGTACTCCTGCACTTCAAATGTATGTTAAGCCATCGGTACCAGTGTGCCTAGTGTAAGATTTTACCGCGACGATATCGAGAAGAGTAAAAGCAAATTTTATATGGAACTGGAGTAGCGCCATCTAGTTACAGTGAGAGTAAACGCTTTTTTTTCTATGTAATTTGACGTTACAAGTGAGTACGTTTTTACGCAGTCGCTCGGTGAAAAACTCGCACTTGCCCCACTGTGGCTATCGCCAACATCTGATAGTGATAGTAAATAAATTAGACATTATCACCCTGCCCACAAAACTGCATTGGAACAGCGTGGTGGGTTTACCCTATTCCCTCTCGAACACGTCGCGAGGGCGGGCCCTGTAGTGGACTGTAAATAGGCTGATAATGATAATAATATTAATGGAAATGTACTCACCTGTCCCGTAATAGTGAAAAGTAGGGCGAGTAAAATCCTTAGAGGTAGCCGCGCGCTGTAAGCTCTGTGCGACCACAGTCGGTGCACGCCCGCAGTTATGCCGAAACCCGAAGTGTATATTGTAGCGAATACTGCAAATAAAATAACTATGTTAGCCACTGAAATAGAACATAAGGGTGACAATTCGTAGCCGACTGCGGTCAGTACCTACAGCCGCCTACGAACTCACACCCTAACAATTCTTGTATCGTAAATATAGCTCCTAGAATTAGGGAGATCTGGTCTTATAGTGGGCTGTTAATAGGTTCATAATGACGATGATAATGACCTATACCTAGTGCTATTTTGTATCTATGTTTACAACCCGACAGTGTGAGTTGTAAATTCGTCTTTGTCTTTTTATATATAATAATAAAGACGATGTCTAGACTCATACTGTCGAGGTATAAAACAGTTTTACAGAATTATGCTACTGCTTTAAAAACGATCGAAATCGATATAAAACTGATACGACTTATTATTAAACGTGTCGGTGTTCACCTATTTTTTGATTAACAACCGAATATTCAAACGCATATCACTAATTATATAACTTATTTTGACAGATTTCTATTTGAAACTAAAACCAATTTTTAATCTTACTCTTAATAAGTTAGCCTGCTTCCAACTTATATCGCATTATCACTTACCGCCAGGTGTAATTGACGTCAAGTGAATGAAAAACATACTTGTAAATAAAAATATGACCAAATACTAAGAAAAATTATGAAGCAAAACGCTAAAATACAAATTGTGCTTTTGACCTTTATCCTTTATTATGTTGATCTTGATATGCAAATGTTTTTATGCCAGGTAATACTTTTTTAAGTCTATTCCGCGAAATAGCCATTTCTAATTTTGTACATTCAGAAATGGATAGCGAAAGAACTACTTTCTTTATGTTCTTTATAATAATATACTGTTTAAAATACATACTATCTTTAAGATATTATTACTAGAGAATAGTCACAGGGGCTGACGGCTTAACGTGCTTTCGATTTTGACGACCTCCGTGGCGCAGTGGTATGCGCGGTGGATTTATAAGGCAGAGGTCCTGGGTTCGATTCCCAGCGGGGCAGATTGAGATTTTTCTTAATTTGTCTTGGTCTGGCTGGTGGGAGACTTTCGCCGTGGCTGGTTACCACCCTACCGACAAAGACGTATTGCCAAGCGATTTAGCGTTCCGGTACGATGTCGTGTAGAAACCGAAAGGGGTGTGGATTTTCGTCCCACTCCTTACAAGTTAGCCCGCTTCCATCTTAGACTGCATCATCACTTAACATCAGGTGTGATAGCAGTCAAGGGCCAACTTGTAGTCCATAAAAAAAAAAGATTTCCGTTGCAACACTAATAACCAACACCGGGATTTTATTGTGTGGCATGTTGCTCTGCTTATGCGATTTAACTTACTTGATTTCTTAGTTTGAAAATTAACTGTAATTAATTTTTAATTATTAAAAAAGTGTCCGAACCAAAAGTAAGCCAAAACGCGAAATGAGTTCCAATCGCAATTCAGTCTCATATTAGCTGACTGACAGAATACACGTCAATAATGCCGTAATGTGTTATAAAAAACTTGTAAGAACTACCCGAGTAAGGTGAGAAAAGAAGACGGTGTACCATATTTTCAGTAGGTAAATATTTACTGATGATTTTAAAGTATTATTTTGCTTAGAAACAAGCTATTTTATTAAAATTTTAATAAACTATAGAAACGAATTGCATAACCAACCAAAATGAACAAAAGTATCTATCTGTCCTTTTCCCATACGCTACCCGCGTATAGGATAGAAGGAGTGCAATATGTTTATCTAATTAATCACATTTAGTTCGGATCTGCCGTGAGCAATAGAATGTTTTAGAACAACGACTGCATAGAGTTATTTTGTTGTTTAACATTTGAATTATTTAATTACTTAATTTTTGAATGAAAATAATTTGATTATTTTCAATTCAAAAATTTTTATTTATTATGTCAACTTTTATTTTTTATGTCATGAATATTAATCAAATGACTTTTACCATAATGATATACTAATTTGATAACTATAAGAATTATCTACATAAAATTAGGAACAGTTATTTAAAAAAGTGATCTAACGTCATTGAAGTAAAAAAATATATTTTCAGTTTAATTAAAAAGAGGAAAATATCGAGAACATAAAATTTCAAAGTAAAGAACTATGTCGAGTGGCATATCATTTTGTACATTAGTGGATTTGGTTTGTAATTAATTATTATTATAACTAATTATTATTTTATACAAGATAATTACAACAATTATTATTTGGTACAAGATTTATCCCAGCATATAGAGGTCAGGGATATGTAAATATAAATTAAAATTTGCTGTAAATATAATATATAAATATAAGATGCCAAAAAAATTTGAAAGCTACCGACTCCACACCATTTATGTTGTCCTATTTTCACGGGAAGCTGTCATGTCAAAAAAAGGCTGCCATGGTAACCGTCAATCGAAGCTGATTACTTATTGCATGCAATTAGACCGTTGCAAATTAGACTGTATAACAATACGATAAGACATACATTACAATGTTATTTTGTGTATAAAAACATAAATACATCCTAGTATGTATAAAATTTCTTGGGACACTTTTGACGTAAATTTTGCATTAGACCCGAAGTCCATAGTATTAATATGTCAATGGTGGTAGGCTATAAAATATGCCCCTATGGAAAATTGTGGTCATTCTCCTTAGTGTCCGAGTCTTGTGCAGTCTTGCTGTTTAACTATCGTAAGACTCTGTGCGCGTAATGTTTAATTAAGTAATTACTGTAATAATGTTTCATTTTGATAATATTTGAAGTCTTTGTAGATAAATTGTTATTAAGTTTGTCTTTTGGTGTTTTAAGTTGTATTCCCTTCTGGCTGTTTGTTAACATACTTATTGATATTGAAGTGACAGTTTGTAATTTCAGTAGGTACGTTTGTAAAATTAGTTTTTGTATAATATCATATGATAGGCAGATTCATAAGGAGTTTCATTATCAGCCTATTGACGGCCCACTACATGGCTAGGCCTTCCTCTTTATGCGAAGTCGGGGTCTAGGGCCTGAACTACAAAAAAGGCCTCCCTCCTTATGAGAGAGGGGATACGGAGCGTAGACCTACCACACTGCTCCAATGCGGGATGACGGGTTTAGAGTGATAATGTTTCATCTATTAACGATTACTATCACATTTGATGATTGTGACCAGGACCGACGGCTTAACGTGCTCTCCGGGTGTATCACCACCAGCTCCATGAGGAGTAACACAGATTTTTTATATCCTGATATTTCCACGAAACAGGAAGTGCACGGGTGAAACCGCAGGGGTTACCGATACCCTGAAAGGAATAAAAGCTACTCACCAAACAACGTAGTGAGGAAGTTCACTTGAAGCGTTAACATCAGGTACAATCCGTAAGCAGTTACGCAATGCAAGTACATTTGTACTATTAAGTCCGGCCATCTTATTTGTGGCCTGAATTCCATAACTTCGTATCTAACTATATCGAAATCCAGATCATTTACTTTGTCATTTGCAACTGTTTCTGCTTCTGTGTTATTATTCTCATTGTCTAGTTTGTAAGTATCGTTTAAAAGTCTCAGTTTTATTTGTGATTCTTCGCCAACCAGATGTTCGACGTTTTGGAGTGCCGGCGCCATCTTTCTAAGTACATAAAGAAATAAGCTTAAAGTATTTGTACTATTTAATTCAAATTATATTTAAGTATCTACGCATTATTTTTAACTGAATAGGTACCAACGGGAAAATTATTCGTCTTGTTACAACTTGGTAATTATTAACTGTCCCAACTGTCTTGTTGGTCCATTGGTCAGCCAGTCAGCCTATGTGGCTCCTGGGTTCAAGACCTAGACCGGCCGTCGAGCTATTACAGAAATTTTTACTTTAAAAAAATTTTTTGATCATTAAAGAGCTATACATTTATTATCTTAGCTCGCCAACAGGGATTAGAGCAAGGCAGGTCTAAGCCCCATTCCTCTTTTAAGGAATTATAACCATTAAACTTAAACTATATGAGGTTATTTAAATAGGTTGCTACTCATGATATAAAATATACCACGACGAGCTCCGTGGCGCAGTGGTATGCGCGGTGGATTTATAAGACGGAGGTCCTGGTTTCGATTCCCGGCGGGGCAGATTGAGATTTTTCTTAATTTGTCTTGGTCTTGCTGGTGGGAGGCTTTCGCCGTGGCTAGTTACCACCCTACCGACAAAGACGAAAGATTTAGCGTTCCGGTACGATGTCGTGTAGAAACCGAAAGGGGTGTGGATTTTCGTCCCACTCCTAACAAGTTAGTCCGCTTCTATCTTAGACTGCATCATCACTTAACATCAGGTGTGATAGCAGTCAAGGGCCAACTTGTAATTGATAGAAAAAAAAAAACCAACTATGCAGGGCTAAATCATATTAAATTTTGATGGCAAATATTAATGAGTTGCATGTTATCTTTGACCCACCTTGAAATGGTAAACAAATTCAGAATTCACTGGCCACTAGTAACTATCAGCCTTGAACAATCGTTGCCTGACCGTCTCAACTCAGTAGTTTTAATTAGTCACATCCAACATCCACATTAATATTTGTAGATAGAAGTAAATTATGATGCACTATGAAATTTATACACCACTAAATTTAAGCCAATTTTAAATATTTTTTTTAAGTTAAATTTTATTTCTAAATTATACTTTTATGGAGAGTTTACTGTTGAGCACTTTAATAAATAGTACCAACCCATGCGTCAACATTTGTTGGTCATTACCTTTTATTGAGTTCGGGAAAATCAAATGAGTCGTGATATTTATCAGTGAAACGAACACTTTTCAGTCTTATAGAGGCGATGTCAAACTAAACGTTATTAAACAACATCTTTAGGTACATAATATACTGCCTCTGCCCTAGTGGTTGCTTATGTGGTTTCGATCATAAGGTCATGAGTACGTATTCTGGATCAGATTGGGAATTGACTCTAGGTATTAGTTTCTCCTAACAAAATATCTGTTAATTCAAAGTCCGGTGTCGAGAAGTTGGTAGTGTTACACCCCCGTGCTGTAGTATTTTCAGAAGCTGTAATAAAAATCCTAATAATATTTATATTTAAGAATAAACATAATATCAAAAATTGCGGAACTGACGGGATTCGAACCCGCGTCTCTCTGGCAATCCGGGCACTTGGAGCGCCTTACCGCTAGGCCACGATTCCGATGACGTCGGTGCTCAAATTGTGCTTTGATATTATGTTTTTGATATCCAGGTATACGGCATGTAATGCCATCTACAGTATGAACTGAACATGTTACAATACCTATTAATAATATAATAATCACGAAAGTTTGTAAGTATAGATAGATGTTACTATTTCATGTAAAAACTACTAATTGATTTTGATGACGATAATGAAGCTAATATATCAGAATAACATGTAGGCAATTTTTTTATCCTATTTCCTTAATAAATGTAGAAAAAGTTTGTAATTTGTAAGGTTTTATAGTACATGGCACTTGTTTGTTTCACCCGGTCTTTTAATCGGCATTTTTAGTCGAAACGATTATGAATGTGAGAATGATATCATAACAACACAAATAACTATTACATACGTGACAGCGCGCAATAGATTATACTTATATACAGCTTACACGGGTAGCATAAAGGAAAATCTATCTAAGTATTTATTAGCGTCGATAGTTGTAGTGCCCGTAATACGACTGCTAGAGTTTGGCCATTTAAATTAGGACTGGCAAATTAAAAGAAAATCTATGGGCATTCCCAAAATAATAGAGCAGATATGTAATACCTCAGTTTGATAGTTGCAATTTAATTTGTTTCTTACGTGTGAATGTAATTAAAAAGTGAATTAAAAAAATGTTTGGCTATGTATGATATACGGGGCGATTTCAGTAAAAAAAAATCGTTTTATTTTGATGTCCTAGTAGCCAAACTCTGTGTAGTTACATTTTAAAATGTCAACTGAATGTTTATCTATATTTATTATTACTATTCACTTCTATTATTTGAAAAATGAGAAATGTTGCGTATCTGGGGCACGTGCTACGACCCGATAGATACGAGCTCGTACAACTCATTTTGATGGGAAAAGTTGTCAGTAGAAGAAGCGTTGGTAGCAGAAAGAAGTCTTGGCTGAAATATTAGAGATTGGACCGGAATCGTGAGTGCCGCACAATTTTCAATTTTGGCTGGTAGGAGGCTTTCGCCGTGGCACTTACCACCCTACCGACAAAGACGTACAGCCAAGCGATTTAGCGTTCCAGTACGATGTCGTGTAGAAACCGATAGGGGTTTGGATTTCATCCTACTCCTAACAAGTT
Organism: Mycalesis mineus; assembly: GCA_034621355.1. Taxonomy (NCBI): domain Eukaryota; kingdom Metazoa; phylum Arthropoda; class Insecta; order Lepidoptera; family Nymphalidae; genus Mycalesis; species Mycalesis mineus. Next base: position 12,748,842 of record CM067889.1, on the reverse strand, counting down.
AGCCCGCTTCCATCTTAGATTGTATCATCACTTAACATCAGGTGTGATAGCAGTCAAGGGCCAACTTGTAGTCGATAAAAAAAAAATATTTCGCCTCGCGAAAAAGAGAGGAATTTGCGAAACTGACTGCAAACCTTCGCAAGTCGGAGAGGCACTTAGAGAAGAAGAAGAACATTACATTATTTAAAGACCTTGACCTGTCTACAACGGCTGTAAGCCCCACTTTGGAATGAGTGTCCAAAGCTTCTTTAGCAGTATCCTACCAGATTTGGTTGGGCAGGGAGAATAATTCGATCAGATGAGGCGAGCGTTGACTGGTCACAAAGGGTACCCTTAAGCCTACATCCATGCCGCAAGTCTCGGACTCTGTTCGGCGTTTTTCTCTCTGCCACACGATGGACTCCACACGGTTGGTCTATGGAATGCTAAGATATACGTCTATTAGTACGTATTATTTAAAAAAAAAGTTGAGAGGTGTCAAGGGACACCCGGATGGAACGAAGTTCCTTTCGATTAATTAGTGAAGGAATTGTAATAAAATTTTATTTTTTTTAAGTAATAAAGACACAGACGCGTACCACACACGCGTTTGTTGTTGTGCACCGAAACACCAGAGGGCGCCACGAGAGCGCGAGACTGCATACAGCGCGGGCGCCCCCGCCGCTCACGCGCACACACATCAAAGGCGGCGGCAAGATCCTTTGATCAAAAAGTGTCGTGACAACTTTTAAGCCTACATCCATGCAGTAATTATTAAAAAAATTACTTCTTACTGTTTATTCATTTTTACGACATGAAATCGCAGATTTTAATTAACAATATATACTTACCTACTTGTAAAGGTACATCCTTTTGCCGAATGACTAGGTACGAGAGTTAGGCACTATAGGTACAATAATAATTTATTGAGTAGTTTTTTAATCGTGTAAGTGGTAGAAGTAATGGATCGTAGTCACGAAACTTGAATACATTATGGCTAATGGCTGTGTGTTCATACATTTACTGTACAGTCATTAGTGTAGGATTAATAAAAGCTTTACTTTTACCATGTAGATACAATAGTAGTTACAAATTCAACATTACCGGTAAATATACAGAAATACTGCCTCGTTGGTCTAGTGGTTAGTCTATGTGGTTTCGATCACGAGGTCCTGGGTTCGATTCCTGGGTCGGGTCATGGAATTATTCTGAGCTTTTTCATTCTTCCATGAAATGTTCAGTACATTCCAAGCCCGGAGTTTGGAAGTTGGTGTTGTTACACCCCCGTGCCTCGGAGAGCACGTTAAGCCGTCGATCCTGGTCTCTATCATCAACATCTGATAATGATCGTTAATAAATAAAACATTATCACCCTAAGAACGCCAACCCGCATTGGAGCAGCGTGGTGGGTCTACGCTCCATATCCCCTCTCCTATAAGGAGGGAGGCCTGGCCTTGTAGTGGGTCGTTAATTGGCTGATAATGATGATGATGATGATGATGATACAGAAATTGTTGGCGATCTAACGACTTGATCACGGGATATTCGTTGTAGTGAGTAATGGCTCATTTTACTTGGTTGATATACTGCATGAGGGGATCCCCGGTGACGGCGACAAAGCAGCGAATTATGTTGGACGAAATAGCATAAGCTATGGACATGAATTAGCGCTGCTATAGAGTCTAGAGGTAGACATAACTAAAACATAATTAACCAAAAATACTACAGGTAAAGGCAGTGGCGACGAACGAACGATTGATTTAGCACTGCCATTGTGTCTGACGATAGACTCGACTAAAAGATGAGGAACCAATAAAACGGAAACTGCATGTCGGAGTTGCTCACTTAGACTTGGTTCCGTATGAAATAAGTACATATTACCGATAATCAAAATTAAAAGCAGTAAAAAAATCACGTTTGACTTATAGGAGCTACCATGGAGCACTTAAATATTTATTTTATGTCTTTGTTGTTATTGCGCCAATAGAAATGTATATACATCATCTGTAAAAACTTCAACTGTTTAGCTATTACAGACAGGCGGACACTAGAGTCTTAACAAAAGGATTTATTCTTGTTGTACGGAACCCTGAAAGCTACCGGATGTTCGTGACATAATTTTTAAGTTCATTTATAATCATTTCATACTTATGTAAAAATCAATTATAATTAATGCATTGAAGATTCAAAAAATTTACAATCTTTTTAACAAATGAATGAAAATTGATTTTGTCTTTGACCGTAAGCTACTTAAATCACTCGAATCCCAAAGACCCTTCGTGTTCGATGTATATATTTCATCATCATTACCAGCCTATTAAAGCCAGGCTTCTGTTCTTGTAGATGAGGGGTAGGAACCGTAGACCCAACACGCTTCTACAATACAGATTGATGGGCGGGTGATAATGTTAAATTCTTTAACGATCACTATCAGATGTTGATGATAGTGACCGATAACGTCGTGCTCTCCGTGCCACAGGGCTGTAACGCCACCAACTTCTCGACTCCGGGCTCAGAATTTACTCAACAGTTCTTAGAAGAAAGGTAATCTCAGAATAATTCCATTACCAGTTTCAAGATTTGAACTCACGACTTCGTGATCGAATCCACGTCGGTTAACTGCTGGACAAACGAAGCAGACATATGCATGTATATGTATACTTAAATACGTGTGTATGAATAAAAAAGAAAAATATTATACAATTACACACATCGCTATATAGCCCCAAAGTAAGCCAACTCGTAAGTGGCGCTCTCTCAAATGACGCAGACGGATCCGCTAGGTTTTAGTGGGTATTCCGGATTACCGGGAGTCCAACATACCCTTCCCCCTTTCGTGGAAGGGATGCATAAATGCATTTACGCGATAAAAAAAATGGGTGCTATGATAACTGATGAGTATTTTTATATATACTATACATAAATACTTATAATATTTATTTATTTATTTTTATTTTTTAATTTTGACTGCCGAGTGGCGCAGTGGGTAGTGACCCTGCTTCTGCGTCCTAGGCCGTGGGTGCGATTCCCACATCTGGAAAATGTTTGTGTGATGAGCATGGACGTTTATCAGTGTCTGGGTGTTTCGGTGGGAATCGAACCCACAGCCTAGGACGTAGAAGCAGGGTCACTATCCACAGCGCCACTCGCCCGTCCATTGTTTCCATTTTCCCTATAGGCGTGACGCTACATATCTGTAGGCAAATATATGCAAAGGGTTTGGTGAAAATTCAATAGTTCCTTATCAGAGAGACTATTGTTGTATTCTGATAAGTTAAAACTCGCATGTTTGTAAAATATAATACACCATAAAAGTTGTATAAATTCATGCCGTAACCGCTTAACACTCCGTTTCATTATACGAGTACCTACGTAATTTACGTACCTATCTACTGAATACCTATTTTTGGTACACACAATAAATAGAGTTATTCATAGGAAAATATGATTACTAATACCTGTGTGCACCAAGATTTCGGTTATCATAACCAACGGTTAACATAACTTTACTTTAAATTTACTGTTCACGACAACCCGTACCGGTTAAGGACGTAAACCGGGCGGTTATCTTAAACGAGCTTACGTCCTTAAGCGGCGTACGGGTTGTCGTGAACAGTAAATTTTACGTTTAGCTTATGTTAACCGTTTCGAAAGAGATGTAAGTGTTAACAGCCGACTAGATTATAGCGCGCCTATACCTTTAATTATTAAGGCCCACAATTGCTTACCTACTAAAGTCGCGAGTATCCCTTGTGAGGGAATATAATGGGTGGACATTTATCTCTTCCGCATGCTAGCCCTGCTGGTAGGCGGAAAAATCTCCGATGTGATGATGAATGACATTTTTATCCGACTTATAAATAGGAGAATGATGTCAATTCGACGCGCATATTTTATTTAAATGTTTCTTGCCTATCTCATGATTCCGCCATGTATGATTTAAAATAATTTAATTTGGTAATATTTTATTATATTTTCTCTATCATTTATGTATTTACAATTTTTTTTTAATTTTAACAATGTTTTTGACGACCTCCGTGGCGCAGTGGTGTGCGCGGTGGATTTTTAAGGCGGAGGTCCTGGGTTCGATTCCCGGCAGGGCAGATTGAGATTTATCTTAATTTGTGTACGATGTCATGTTAACATCAGGTGTGATTGCAGTCAAGGGCCAACTTGTAGTCATTAAAAAAAAAAAAAAAATTTCATACAAAAACATATAAAAACACTAAATTAAAAATTTATAAAAAAAAATTTGCTCCTCCACTTGCGGGGCCTTTGAGGGCCCAAGCAACCGGTGGTCAGGACTCCAGAGTGAGGAACCTCCTCACAATACGCGCCGTCTCAAGAATCACCGCCTTCTGTATCCGACTCTTGATCCAACAGTCAAGCGAAAGCTTCTTAAGATGTTGGTTGAAGATTTTTGCAATAAGACCGTTGACTGAAACGACTATAGGAACAATAATCGTCGACTCAACATTCCACATGGCGGTAATCTCATGAACAAGGTCCAAGTAATTTGATACTTTTTCCTTTTCGGCTTTCATCAGATTATCGTCAATTGGAACAGTAATATCAACAATTGTTATTATATTTGTTATTAAAATCTTACTCAATACATGGTCAGCTAAATCAGCAGTTTAAATTATTACTGCGAATAATATTATTTTTAACGAGTTTTATTTATATACTTTGTGAGAATTATATTAAAATTGGATACCATATTTTTAGATGTAGGTAAAACCCACAATTTACGCAAGTCAGAAAACCCGAAGTGCTTAAATTCCCTAAATATTTTAATTTCCTCATTTACAATTTCCTTCTCTATCTACATAGTACTTAATTACATAATTGATTAAAACAAAAAATTCCTAAAAATAATTTATACCATTAAATAAAATTTCAATTTCTGTTGATAATTACAAATTGAAAACATAGCCTGCATTGAAACTTGAAACCCAATTTACAAATTCCACGCAAGTGGAGGAGCAGATTTTTTTTATAAATTTTTATAGTGTTTTTTTTTTATATATTTTTGTATTATATAACATTGTTAAAAATTAAAAAAAAATATGTAAATAAAAATAAATGAGAGAAAATAATAAGCAATAATAATATCACTTAATTGCATATAAAGTTTTTAATTAGTAATATAATTTTACTTGATTTTTAAATAATTTATTTATCACCTCAAGTTTTCCTGTTTATTTAGTTTCCTGTAAGATAGTGTCCTTTAAGATGTTCTGTGGTTACAAATATTGCTATTGCAATTCTATTTTACTTGCTTCCTTATAAATCCGTCTGTGATATCCTGATCAAAGAAATATGTTTGCTAGATAACATGAAACTAAACTGTAACTAAGCAGTGTAAGTCCTACTGACCGTTCCGTTCACATTCAATATATATCAACATTATTGGAAGTTGGTTCAAAGGCACATAGAACTCATTTCCCGATATCAAATTGGATGTTACGTCCTCGAGTATATTATTTTTACGAAGACAACGTCAATTTGTATAATTGTTTCATATTATTATTTGCGTGTATAAGAGGGTGTTTAGGGGTCTGGACGCTTCCTTAGCATGCAATGAAAATAAAAATCTTGGAATATATTTGACTACAAACCGAAAGGGTGTCAATTTCATCCTACTCCTTGTTAGTAAGCCTGCTTCCGTCTTAGATTGCATTATCAATTGCTACCAGATGTGATTGCAGTCAAGGGCTCATTTGTAGTGAATAAAATCAAAGAAAGTCTTTAAACAGCTGAGATACAGACAGAAGAATGAATATGGTTTGAGCGAGACTTGGGCATCAAAAAAAATTTTTTGTCTCTCCATTTGAAAGCTACAGCTGGGTCCGTGCATATTATATCAATCTATGATTGTTAAGTATCACTGAATACGCCTTATTCATTCATTTAAATCAAGTTCAATTAATTGTTGTTAAAGTACGTAATTCTTTTTAATGAAGTCGGGCCCTTCATTTGAATTGATAATAAAGTATTAGAACAATAAGATAGTAAAGTAGAGAGTAAATCATGAATGCTTGTTGGTGTATTAAAAATGGAAAAGAGATGACAAAATGCCCCATGTTTTGCATGATTCATACTTCATTGAAGGGCTTGTTAATGAAAGATAATATTTTTGAGAAGTATTACTCATAGCTTTATCGTGCAGTATCGCGGGTTGATCGTATTTCCCACAGGTGTTCTATGTGTAATAGGTGTTATCTTATTGCAGGTGTTTGTTGATCGTAAAGCATGCACGTGTATCTTTTCAACAACAAAAATTATGTTGCGCAAATGAATCTATCTAGAACTATCTTCATCATTATCGGCCTACTTGAATGGTTAGACATCACTTGTTATAGAAAGGGTTGTGTTACCTTTCAAGAGCACCAAAAAAAAAGAAAGCGAATATAAGTTAAATATATCCCAACACCGACTTTTTTGTAGCCTACCACTACAAATTGTATACAACAACCTTTCTCAACCGCATTAAAATCTTTCCACTAATCTTTTAAGTTAAGACAGACAGCCAGTAGCGTAACTAGCTTTTATGCGCCTTCTACCAGCGTGATAACTGCGCACTACAGACTAGTAACTGACTCTAAAAAGGTATTGTTTGTATATATAGTCTGGCAATTTCTGCGCCCCTCTAGGGTCTGCGCCCTTTGCCTGGGCACCGCTTGCACTGCCCTAGTTACTGCAGAATTTTATTACACAATCGACATGCTGCTTTCCACAGGGGGTGTAACAGCCAATTTTCCAAGCTCCATAGCGAAGCGCGGGATGTGGAATAAGGGAAGACTATTTTTGCGGCGTGCGCGCATTATTCGCTTTCCTTAGTTAAAATCGTGGATTATACAATGTACCTAGTCTAAGATTTTCTTTATATAGAATCCTTGTTTCGATTACGTAATAATGGTCCTACCCAGTGTATCTTCCTTAGTTTGCACTTTAATTTGTTTAATAAATACATTTTAAAATAAAATTAAAATCATTAAAACACCCGATAACTTTTGGACTTTTATCTTTAATTTAATAAAAACAAACTCTGTATAAACTTTTTCATGTAAAGTTACCCCGAGTGTGTAGTTTACATTGTTTGTTTGCTAGGTATAATGAGATGAATAAGAAAAGTTCTTGCATTAATTATTTTAATTTATTTAATCTCTGCCATCGTCTCGAAAATATTGTTATACAAACAATGAATTTAGATAAAATCTATGTGTTCTGAATAACGTACCTAAAGAATTCTCTACCTAGAGATTTCTTGTAACATAACAAATGAATGCCTCGTGATTCGCGTCCACCATTTTCCTACACAACGAAAAATTATAGACGCAGCGGTATGCGCGGTGGATTTATACGACGAAGGCCCTGGGTTCGAGTACTGCCTGGGCCCGTTAAAATTTTCTTTATGGCGGCGGTCTGGCAGTGTAGGCTTTTGCCATGGCTAGTTAGGTCACTGGCGACAAAAACGTTTAAATTCTAAAGCAAAGCGAGTTGACGTTCCGGTACGATATCGTGTAGGTACCGGGTGTGCTTTTCATCATACTTCTAACAAGTTTATCACCAAGTGTGATCGCAGTCAAGGGCTAACTTATAGCAAATAAAAAAATATATTCATTTTTTATTAATTTTTAAGAAACTTAACGGAACGCTAAGAGGCTTTTCGTATACAAATAAATACATTTCCGCGTTTGTACGTTCATAACTTCACTTATTGATGCCTTACTGACTTTAAACTGATCGAATAAAGATCAATAAGAAAATAAATAAATATAATAGAACAATATGACTGTCTCGATGGTCTAGTGGTTAGCCTTGATCACGAGGTTCTGGGTTTGAATTCTGGGTCGGAAAACAGACATGTAGCTCGCGTTAAACAATCGAGGTTTACAAACGGTGACATTACGTAATGCCTTGTGTTTGTCAATTAACAATGTACACGTTAAGATGTAAGTACATTGATATAATTTATTGTGAATATACTCGGATGATATCACACAGAGCAGTGACGCTCAAGGCCGTTTGCGTGTGCACTATTGATAAAGATATTCTACTTCGGGAAGGCGGCTTGGCGTTGGTTGTAAGGCCCCTATTCCACTAGCGTTTTGCGAGCGTCAGCGATCGTTCAACGTCTGCGCAGTGTCACCGTCGCGGTAACGCGACGTCAACGTTGCGTTTCCGCGTACAATCAGAGAAAAAATAGACTCCGACAAGAAACACTACTCGAAGAAAATAACGTAAAAAAGTCAGAAATTATTATCGTCACTTTTGGGAATATTTTATATAGTCCAATCGATTACAAGAAAGTGAAAATTTCGCTCTGTACTCTGATAGTATTAAACATAACGAATCTGAATTTTATAAATATTTGCGAACGTCAGAAACTACGTAAGGCAAAGAGGCTTGTTATAACTTTGAGGTAAGAATATGACGGCGCCTGCATCATCGTATGCGACTAGAAAGAAGTCTGTGAACTGCACGTGTACCAGCTATGCCCTCTTGCGGCGACGCATCGTTTGATACCCCCGCTCACCCCACTAATTGAGTTATTCTAACTTGTATAAAAGGAGCGGGTCTACAACTGGTGGGCAGTCTAGGCTCTGGCGTGGCGCGGTGCAGACGTTGTACTTTGCTTATCGCTTAACCTAGACAACTCAGATAATTTATTTGTGCAAACGAATTAATTATTACTTTCAGCTTGAGTCGCGGTGTTTTGGGGGTTGTATTAATTAACACGAGACGTTACGCATCATTGTAATACCATAATTTGCCAGTAGTAATTCACTGTTAATTAAGTTGCTGTTAATTATTCTTTCAGTTATCTATTTGTGGTTTAGTTATAATTACTTGGAATACAAAGGCCTAAACTTGAACAGGGGAGGTGAGTGTTGGCGGCCGTCACTAAGAGATCTCTTTTAAACCTACACCCGAGTCACAAGTCTCGGGCTCTTTCGGAGTTATTCTCTCAGCCACGTTCGGAGTTACTGTCTCAGTGTCTCTCAATTTGAATATGATTCCAGTCTTTGTACCTGCGTCCAAAAGGTGTTTCCTCTTTCGACAAATACATTTACATTTGTCATACCTACAGGTTGATTAAAAATGTACGTGATTGTACCATGTACGTGATTGTTGTCAATAAACGCGATGTTGACGCCGCTGCGCAGACGTTGAAGGATCGCTGATGCTCGACAAACGCTGGTGGAATAGCGCCCTAATTAGGGACTGGCGTTTGATGGACGTGTTCGTGTGTCAAACTGAAGGAGCATTAGCAAAGCATATATATATTTGTGCTAGAGGACGCCCACGCGTACTTTTCGTTCTCGTGGGAATTTCTGGATAAAAAGTGGCCTATGTGTTATTCTGATATGAAAGCTATATTATTTTGAAGTTTGCCTCCTCTTCCTCCTGGGTCTAAAATAGCTTATAGGTTTTAAAGATTAATCATTTTGAAAATTATTAATTTTTTAAGCTAAAAATATATTTTTAATCTTATAAAGCTTTTGTACAGATACTGTCATTATTACTAGCTGTTATTTAAATATTTTAAAGTGTGATCAAATTAGAACATTTACGGCGGAAAAGTGCAAAGCAAGTATACAAAAGTGTCGTGGTTTATTATTTTATTATGTGTTTAATTTTCAAAAGTCTTCAATTAATAAATAATAAGTCAAATGCTAATAGCTAAGTACCTGAATTTAAAATTACATTTTCTAAGGATAAATCTTTAAGTTCACAGATTAAACATTATGTGTTAGTAAGTTTCAGTTGAGTCAAGAGTTTCTTATGTCGCTAATAAAGAACTAAAATATTATATTTAAACTCATTTGATAACTGTTGTTGTTGTTCAGTCGTGTTATTGTTGTATGCCCAGTCAGTTTCGCATATGTACGGGATTCTTAACCATGAGCTTGTTCACGCAACACGATGTAAACCGCACGTCGGCAGCACATAGGGTATGTCTTTGAAAGTAGACGAACATCTTCGACCTAATCATATGAGTGTACTGTGTAATCGTTTTTCTATTTCAAAATTATGGAAAACACTCACGATAGTTTAATCACGGTTAAACTGTAGCTATATAATAAGCGTGCAGAAAATTCTCTATTCAAGGAAAAACGACGTATTATATGTATTGCACATATTAATATTTATATTATTATGTCATTGTTATAATAAATGGATTGCAGAAAAACGTAAATAGCATCGCATGCGAAAATAAAATAGGAATCATGATCGGAAATTGTCAATTAGAAATACAACCTCCCCCGGCACCTATTCAGTTACATGCCTAAATTTTCAGCCGCGTGAAAAATGATTTCCCCGCGTAACAATATACTATTATACCTGAAGTTTTCCGTCAACTAATGAACCTTGACACACACTAAAACCTTAAATTATTACGATACGCTCGAATAACTGTATAAATATAAGAAAATGTCACTGTAGTGTTTACACAACTGAACGAACACGGCTATGGAAATCTGCCGGACTGATTAGTCATGGTGAATAAATGTGGTACGATAGACCAGCGGCGCGCGCGACGTTCTATGGTAGACTGCTCTGATATTGTTGTGGTGGTCTGGAGTCGCTGATGGGATGGGGTCGGGGCTGTCCAAACATCGTGTACCTACTCGCTGCTATGATAGTTAACACGTCTTGGCACTGCCATACAGTGAGTTATCGTTCCGAAGATAATTATGCTCAGAATTTTTATAGGCCTTCAATTATTTTACGAGTATATGAAACTGTTGTCGGCTAGCTTTGACATACGAAAAATTAGCCATATTTAAAATCATGAAATGTATAGAAATGATTTCGTGGGATATCGATTTGAAATGTCATTTCTATACATTACTTAGTTTTATGCGTTTCCCATCGCGGAAAGTGAATAAGGCTAAAGTCTTTAAAGTTAAGAAATGATGCTGTCGAAGATGCTTTTGACGACGTCCGTGGCGCAGTGGTATGCGTGGTGGATTCATAAGACGGAGGTCCTGGGTTCGATTCCCGGTGGGGCAGATTGGGATTTTTCTTAATTTGTCTTGGTCTGGCTGGTGGGAGGCTTTCGCCGTGGCTAGTTACCACCCTACCGACAAAGACGTACCGCCAAGCGACTTAGCGTTCCGGTACGATGTCGTGTAGAAACTGATAGGAGTGTGGATTTCATCGTACTCTACCAAGTTAGCCCGCTTCCATCTTAGATTGCATCATCACTTAACATCAGGTGTGATAGCAGTCAAGGGCCAACTTGTAGTCGATAAAAAAAAAATAGCAGATTAACTTGAAAATTGTATAAGTTTATTCTTTTAATGACGCAATATAGTGTTAACGTGATCATCAGGTATTGGGTTCGAGTCAAGTCCTGGGTTTATGACTGAGAAATAATGTTTTTTTTTCTAAGAAATTCTTCCTATTTCGTATAATTATTACGTCCATTGCTTTAGAGAACGAGTTTATACGGTCGTTTTAACTTAATATCTGGTAGAGATCGTTATAGCATTAGACATTAACGTCAAAATCCTACACCATTGCTCCTGCATTGTAGCTGCACATCTCCTGTCCTGTAAAGAGGGAAGCCTGGCCCAGTAGAGGCATGATAATGATGCTATGGTGAATGGAGTTTCTGCCTAGGAATACGTTGTTTGAAAGCTAGCTTAGAATAAAAGAAATATTATACAACTTTAATTAGGTAATTTCTTTCCTATGCACCTACTAAACAAGTATACATATGTGAGCTTTGAAATAAATCTAAATCTGAGAAAAATAAATCCAAATCGATTTATTTCAAATAGTCAACTAGTTATAGGTTAGATTTATAAGCAATTTTCAAACGCCAAATCCATCTGTTTGTAGCAACTCTACCAGCGGGTCGGAATTATTAGATATCTCAGGACATGTCTTCAGATCGTGCTGTGTTGGGCGGCGCCGATGCGTCACCACGGCGGCAATAAGGCGCGGCGACAACCTACGCATACACCCGTACATCTACTACTAGATGTCATGTACGCTATTCGTTGGTAATCTCGACCTATATAGTTCTTCAGGGGTTGCGTGGCCAGCTGTAACAAACCAAGTTGATTGCTTCGCATTTGCACCTTTTTACAGCGTAAGTAATTGAATGTCGTGCTAGATAGACGATGGAATTTGCTGAAAGGCGGCAGACTTTCATGACAAAAAAGCTTTACTAAGTTTTGCCTTTATACATTTTTCTCTAGTGCAATATAGATTAAAAAAATATATTTTTTTTATTGTATTTTAAGATAACAGAAATAAAATAGTAGATAGACGCCGTCGACCCATCAGCCTCGTTTGTTAGTCAATGTGGTTTCGTATCATAAAGTCCTAAGTACAAGTCCTGGGTCGGGCTATGAAATAAAGAGCATATATAATATATGATCTAAGTACAGAGCTATCTTCCGTTCTTTTTTTTCAAGAATATTTTACAGAAAAGTCCAGAGTTGGAAAATTGACCCCCTTTCCTCGGGGACCTCGTTAAGCTCAGACCTCCAACCCGCCTCAGAGCAGCGTCGTGGGTCATCAATACCCCCTTTATAAGGAGGGAGACCTGACCCTATAGTGGGCTGTTAAAATTCTTTGGTAATTATGATAATGGTGAGAATACCCTGTGATAAAGTTGGTAGATTCTTTAAAGCTAACTAAAGTAGTGTTGTACTTGGGTTTTGAAATAATATTCCGATGTCTTCAAAATCGTTTTCTGTTTGATTACTACAGCCGAGTCGGAAAAACAGATTAGGTAACTTACTTTACCATAGATAATATCGTATAGTATTGTCTGTGGTACCAAATTTTAATATTTTAAAATGCTAACAGCTGGCCTTTCCTGATCAATTCTCCCGTCCCGTGAGATACATTTCACAATTATCAATAATAATTTAAAACTATCAAGAATGACTAACTATTCTATCTTTCTAAAAAATTAACAATAAATAATGTCCTTAAAAGTGCATGTTACTAGTTAATCCTAATTATATCTACTTAAAGGCACATAAAATATGTTTGCAATTATAAAAGTATCAGACACTAGCAGGTTAGAATAATTTTGAAATAGTGTTAACAATTTAATCTTAAGGATTCCTGCATGCATCGTACAATAACTCTGTAATAGTGCAATAATCAAAAAAGTTAATCATAGCGACACTTGCACGCCATAAAATAATTCTGCAATCTTTACAACATACAAACATAATATACAAACAGTTACTAAATCCAAGTACCTACATAATCATTTAAACATTTCTACAATATTCCTAATATCAAAGAAATATCTTTGTTAAGAATTATTAATAATTAATGATTAATCTTAATGACAATTATAACATTTAGGTACGTGTTATCGATGCCATAATATTATGTATAATAACAAACAAATACTAAATATAGTGCACAGTCTATGCAATATTTTTTACCAACTTTACCTTAGACACACTGACGTATAAACCAAATGATTAATCTCTATCTCTATTAACAAAACAATAACAAAAACGGCCGAGTGGCGCAGTACCCTGCTTCTGCGTCCTAGGCTGTGGGTTCGATTCCCACGTCTGGAAAAATATTTGTGTGATGAGCATAGATATTTTCCAGTGTCTGGTTGTTTATCTGTAAATGATAAGTATTTTTGTATTATATATATAAAAATAGTCATCAGTTATCATAGTACCCATAACATAAGCTACCTAAGCTTACTTTGGGGCTGTGTCTTGTCCTATAATATTTATTTATTTATTTAACCTTTGTAACATGTACAAAACATAAAATATTTCAATAAAACTAACAGTAGGTACAAAGCAAAAAGGAATAATGCTTATAGGTGAATATATCTGCAATACTCCTATTTCTAGCAGTGTACGTATACTGGCTGATAATGATAAGGCTGCCTTCGTGGCGCTGCGGTTTGCATGATGGATTTATAAGACGGAAGCCCTTAGTTTAATTCCCGGCTGGGTCTATTAGCATTGTCTTATTAAGTGGGTCTAGCCAGTGGTAGACATTGGCCGGGTAGTTACGACCCTACCGACTAAGATGTACAACTGAGGCGAACAGAGGAAGAGATAAGGCGTTCTGGTATGATGTCGTGTAGTAAAAGAAAGAGGTATGGATATCATCCTACTCGTGACAAGTTAGCCCGCTTGCATCTTAGATTGCATCACTTACAGCTGTGATTGCAGTCAAGAGCTTATAGTAAATTAAATTAAAAGAAGTTAGTTTCTATCAATTAGGTCTACTCTTTAAAATTTTTGTTAAAAGAACATCCTGTATATAATCACAAATCGTATAACCAAATTATTTCTGACATCTATTTTATAATAACTGAAATTGACGCGAAATAACAGTCATTATCAGAAAATCTACATGAGATAACATTAGTATTATCCCTGCAATAGCATTATATAACACAGTAACACTTAATACTTTTGTGGTAACTCTTTGTGTGATCAACAGTAAGAAATAATGTCTCAAGGGCATTTTTGAACAAACAGAAATTAAACGTTACTACATTACTTGGATTTTATTAAACACTAGAGGACGCCCGTGGTTTCACTCGCGTAGATCTCTTTCTCGTGGGAATTTGGACAAAATGTGGCCTATGAATTATTCTTCTAAATGTAAGCTATATTATTGTATTGTAAGGGTTAATTCTCTAAGGTTCGCCCCACTATTTGTCGCGAGGGGAAACCGAAGGGTGCAGAGAGTATAGTTCGAACATCACATCAGTCACGATCACGAGTCGACCACGGCTCGGTGTATACGGCTACATATTGCTGCTTATCACGTAGTAATAGAACTTGCATTCTTGCAGTTTTTATTGTACATTTGCACTGTAAGCGTTTGAAAAACAAAAAATGACGAGCCATCGTGGATTGACTGATCTATAAAGTTAGTTAGATTTTGCGTGAAAGAGTAATAAATATCCATCATACAAAACTTTTGCATTTATAATATTAGTAATGATTATTCTGCTTAACCGATTTATAATATATAATAACCAATGATTGATAGCATGATTTTAAATAAGAACTATCGTTATTTTATTATTTAAACGCCTGCCATTTAAATCATTGCAATAATTTACATAAGCCAAAGTGTGCGATCTTAGAAAAAATTGCGGTTTTTCAATATAACTCAAAAACAGCTGAACTGATTTTCATCGTTTTTGAATTATTCTTATCCTGAATATCAAAATAAGTAAGATAGTAATGTGAAATTTAATTTCTTCATATATTTCGTATAGCTTCGATATCTGTACCTCGACATATTCCTTACTGATTCAGCAATGAGTTCTGTCCGTTCATCTCACAGATGTATACAGTACTTCACTATATTTATTTAGGTAGTTGGATTATTGGTGCCTGGCTTTTGAAAAATCTAATCTATGCCTTTATCGGCTTTTAGGTTTTTGGGAATCCGTGATACCAAATTTAATTTTTTGTATAATACCTATTAATCTTTATTTTAGACGATTTTTGGAAATATCTATTCAATGGGCAGTGAAAGTGAATTGCCTACAACAATATTAAAATATTGTTGTAGGCAAAGAGCAGTCAGCTCATTTGATATTTATTTGATTACGTTTCCCAGGGTGGTGGCGACTAGCTTCCAAAGTCATTAAAGCTCACGGCCTTGACTTTTGACCTACCTACTTGTTGCGACTGGGCGTGAATCAATCGATTGGTTTGAGCACCATCATAGCACCACTGACAGAATGGATGACTGATGATCTCATTTGAACTATTTTGTATGGGCGGCTGAAAGAAACAACAAACAAGAATTTTCTTTAAATAAAACTCTCAGTATATAATAATAATAATAATAAGCCTCTTATCCTGAACTGCTTTTTTCTTTTTTTGTATTGTGGTTGTCTCTTTTGTTATAAGTAACTCTCAGTATATTAAATTATAATTTTTATTATATGATAAAGAATTATTCCGTACTTTGTTTTGTTGTATCTCAAACGGATACATCAGCGTGCCTCGGAGAGCACGTCAAGCCGTCAGTACCGATGATAGTGAATCATCAACATCTGAGAGTGATCGTTAATAAATGAAACATTATCACGCTAAGCCCGCCAACCCGCATTGGAGCAGCATGGTAGGTGTACGCTCCATATCCGCTCTCCTATAAGGAGGGATGCCTGGCCCTGTAGTGGACCGTTAATAGGCTGATAATGATGATGTAGTGATAATGATAGTAATAAAGTAATTAATAGACCCTTACTGGGAAATCAACTCTTGCATATACTCCTAGGCATTCGCCATTGTACTAACAAGGTCGTTCTGATATTGATCGTCACAAGAGTCAAATGACATCACCATTAGTCCAGCAATCCGCTTTGGAACTGCGTAGAAATACTTTTTTTTAAATGAGAAAGTAGTAGGTATAGGTTTTAATTTGCAGTCTATTTTTCCCAGAATAGGGGTAAGTAAAATCATATGGCCCTAGGTTATACGATCTATTAATTGCAGCGATTTGATTCTGTTTTCTCCAAGTGAAAAGCCTATTCACTTGGAGAAAACAGAATCAAATTCAAGTTATGATTATTAAAAAAAACTCAAAAGCAGAACGCTCCACTGCATAAAGCTTACCTTATTGCGTTTTAATATAGGTATATTAATCTTTAGGTCGTTCAATAATTTGATTCCCCAGTTGAGGGTCTGCTTTGGTGGACGCCGCTCGCTGGGTTGCGGACGATTCATGATGCTCCCGGGACCCAGTCACCAGGCGGCGCGATGGAACATCGCTGGGTTTTAGTGGGTATTTCAGCTGATTCCCGGCCGGGGAGTCCCACATACCCCACTGGAAACGGCGCTGCGCTGTTTCCGGAGGGGATGCGTAAACGCATTTCTCAGCGTAAAAAAAAGGTCGTTCAATAATTGGTTTTATTATTTTATTGCATTTCTACGGAATGCTATTCTTCTTCTTTCTTCTCTCTGTTCTCAAATTTTTGTTCTCTGTCTGTATGTCTGTCTGTCCACACTGTTTATATTATGTTCCCGACCACTTTCAAGCGCGTCGGCCGATCCCACATATAATGACATATTCTTATAGGAAAATGTTTGAGGAGTGTTCTTACAATACTTTTTTTACCCGACTGCATCAGAAAGAGGGGACTGTTTTTATATGTTTTCGTGGATTATTTTTTCTAGGTAAGGAATGGCCTACTAGAACAACCTGTCTTTTTGACTGGTGTGAAATATCTGGAGCTTAACCCACCATGCTGCTCCAGTGTGGGATGACGGACATAATAGTTTTACGACTATTTTAATGGCCCACTAGAACAACCTGACTTGTAGGAAATAACTGGGCCCCGTGGTACTGGCGGTGCTGGGCACCGGGGGCCGAGATACAGGCGGGGGACATATAAATGTATGCACAAAGTAGCGCCGCAAAAGATAGCAGGCAGTTCCCGACTTCATAACATCGAAGTCGGTGGGGGCCATAACCTCCTCGTCCGCGTCTGCAATATGAGGATGATAGGCATTAGGAAAGTATAACTTTGGGTTTAATATCGGGCGTAGCAGAAATGCAGGAGTGTGGAAACCGTTCTCCGCCCTAAGCTTTACATTCAAACTCATTAGCTATAATCATATTCGTAATCACGAAATATGTTGTGTTTGTATGTATATTTTGGCGCAATCGGCAAAAAAAAGTAAAACCTAAGCTAAATGTTTTGAAGTGTGCAGATATTAGTTTCCATGATATGGTTTCTGAAGATGAGATTGCTTTATTGTTTGACGCAGGCGCTTTTGTAGTAACTAGGAAAAAATATTACTACTGTTAATTTACCTCAGGCCTGTCTTAATACAAATTATTATAAGTCGACAACGAGTTGCGTGTAAAATTGTTTATCAACACGATGACGCAGGACGTATATACATGAACTCAATAAAACATAACCCTCCTTCTAGCGCATGCGGACAAAAAGGTAAGTCCCGTAACATTCAACAAAACGATTCTACAAATGGGTTTCGAGCATACAGTGCATTTCCTCTCAAACAAAGTGAGTTTATTATTTGTTCCTCCCAAAGATGAGGTGATCTAATACCTACCTACTTACGATAATATTGCCTTGTTGGTCGTGCGTGGTTTCGGTACATAGAGTGTTGGGTTTGAATTCTGCGTTGGACTAAGAGATAATGAGTACCTAATCTCTTAGCCCAACCAAGGATTAGGTATCTTTTTGCTAACAAAATTTTTAGTATAAATTCTCAGCTGGAAGTCGTACGTTATGGTCTTACAACTTTGTACTTCCGAGTGCGCGCTAAACCGTTGGAATCAGGTATATATTTTAGTACCTGATAGATCGAGCTTCGCTCGGTTTATTTTTTTGGCAATTATATTTAGATACAAATTACATGTTAACTCTTGTTACAAAATTCACGAAAATTGTTAAGAACGTTTCCGAGATTCACAACAACGACAACTTCACTTACAACGGAAATTATATTTAGATACAAATTACATATTAACTATTGTTACAAAATTTCACAAAAATCGTTGAGACCGTTTCCGAGATTCACAACAACGACAAATTCGCATTGACGCAGCGTGACTGTTTAAGCTCCTCTAATTAAATAAGAGGGAGTGTGGTCCTGTAGTACAAATAGGCTGATAAACACCTAGGTTAAAGTTATCGCGATTTAGCGTTCCGATACGAAACTGAAGGGGTGTGAATATTATCCTACTCTAAACAAATTAGCCCGCCCGATTACAGTCCAGGACGTTAGCCCTTTTTATTCTTTACATGTTATTGCAAAGAACAAAAAATCTATGACCAACCTATTGAGTCTTACAGAAGCGAAACGTACATTACTAGTAAAATCATATTGTAATTAAATAAAGAATTTAATTAATTGTGAATACCCAATATCAATAAACGAGCCCGATGGCATAACTTGGCATGCAATAAGCATGTGGTTAGAACTCTTCCTAGCTGCGACCTGCTATATATTCCTCGGAAGAAAGAAAAAGCGTAATTCTTAATAAGCTAATCTTTAAAAATCCCAATCGGATTGTAATTATTTGTGAACAACTTCATTTTGTATTTGATAGCCAGGCCTATGAGGAGTAACAAATCACAATGTTTGTCGCGCAACGACGCCGACGCCCGTGATTTAGCCAGTAAGAAAATCAGTGTATTGCGACCATCCATCAACACCAATGCATAAGTATCTACGTTACCATTTTTTAAAAGATGTATAGGTATATTAACCTATCCTTAAAAGATAGATATTAGTACATGTATGTAGGTCAGCGTGGACATTTATGTAGTCCCAGTAAAGTGAAACTATCTTTCTATATAATTTCAAATAACATATATTATTTTGCTATAAGAGATTAAGCAAGATTTTCGATAAAACTCCCAGACGACTTGAGCTCCGTCAAGACACTTCCGTCACATTTGAACTTTTCACACAAAACTTCGAAAGCTAAGACTTTTTTATAAGCTTTTATTTAACTTACATTGTAAGTATGTTTGTTCGGGTAGAATCTTTGAGCTTAATTTTGAAATAGATACCTTTAACCGAATGAGCTTAAATTTTGTATACACGTTGGATGTCAATGCGTGATATGGTGAGTGACATCATTCTAAATCCAATATGGTGGACCATACAAGATGGCAGAATAGATATTTTAAATGCATTTCTACAATCTATACTAATATTATAAAGAGGGAAAGTTTTTTAGTTTGTATATTTGTAAATGGATCGCGCGATTTGTAAATAAACTAGTACTAATTTAATTATGTAAATTGATCTGCTAATTTTATTATATTTTCAATTTCAATTTATTTAAATACTGATAGTTAATTAAAAATCGCGACAAGCTTTCATGATCATATAAATTGTATACAATGAGGTTATAAGTTGATAGTTTGTTTTAAGGAAAATTTCATGTTCTTCTTTTTGGAGCGCTTAAATAAAAGCTTCTTTTAAAAAGTATTTTCAATTTATTGATTTTTGTTAGTGAAAACCGTATGAAAATCTATTTAGTATTTTTTGATTTTATCGCGAACGGACAGAGGGAGGCGGCGGGGGCTTTATTTCATAATAAATATTCTATATCTTTTTCTGCAATTTCTTACAAAATATTTAGGTTGTCTGGAAGAGATCACTCTTAGTGATAAGGCCGCCTTTTGCTTATTAATGCTACTCTGTTTTGTTGCTGTGTTCATATGCAATAAAGTCATTAAAATAAAATAAATAAATAGTGATTTTCTTGTCGTTGGAGCCTTTGTTATACTCTTTGATTCTTAATGCTATTTTCTCAGGGAAAACTCATTATACCACCTACCTACATTTAAAATTATAAAAAGCGATTTTTTTACTTGACTTTGTTATTATTGTTAGGAAAATAGGTATGTAGAATACAACGTGTTAATATTAATAGACTAGAAGATACCTACGATTTTACCCGTATAGTTCCCGTTCCAGTATCAAGATATAAATTATCTTATGTTACTCCTCATGAGTTTTTCTCTGTCTACCTACTAATATTAACTTATAGTTGCGAGTATTATAAAAGAGAGAAAAGTAGGCTCCGAAACTAACTACTGGACCGGTTGAACTCTCACTGTTGAGAAGCTACATTATCCCCGGGTGACGATGACAAAGGCTTTATTTTATATGCAAATCAATTCGCGCTACAATACTACAACAAACTTCAAATATACAAATACAACAACAAACATACAATACATATATACAAAACAAGCTACAAATATACAAAAACAATCTTACGATTCGACTAGTAGTTTCAGACATTACTCGGAACAAACAGACAATTTTAAAGATTGTGTTTTGATACTTGGTATGTTTGGTGACAAAAGAGTGAATGAAAATGGAGAAAGTTTGCTAGGTTTATGTTTGGAACATAATCTTTTTGTAGCAAATACTATGTTTGCCCACAAAAAGATTCATATGTACACAAGGGAAGAAGGGAGTGCAAGAAGTATGATTGATTTTGTGGTAGTGGATGAAAGACTGAAGAAAAACGTTCTAGATGCTCGCGTATACCGCGGGGTCGAAACCGATACGGACCATTATCTCGTTATTTGCCGAGTTAGCGGTCTTTTTAATCGGTGGCGGCATAGACCAAGAGAAAAAACGAGCATCCTAGAACGGATAAAAGTTGATAGATTGCAAGAAGATGATGTAAGAGAGAAATACATTAAAAATCTGAATGATCGTGTTATGAATGTTGATGAAGTGAAAGAGGTTGAACGTTTTTGGAGTAAGTTTAAAGATGGAGTGGTAGGTGCTGCCATTGATGCATGTGGGATGTCTAGAAGGAGGGAAAGTAAAAAAGAAAAGAATCTGTGGATGGATAAATGTATACAGGCAGTTGTATGTGAGAAAAAGAAAGCATGGTTAGATTGGTTGGCTACAAAAGCTAACCAAAGAATGAAAAAAGCAACAAATGATGATATTTTGAATGCAAGGATGAACTACAAAAAAGTGAAAATGAGCGTTAAGGAAGCTGTGAGAAGAAAGAGAGAAAAATGTAGAGATATGTATGATAGGAGACTAACCAATGATTTTCAGTCTAACATTAAGTTTTTCTGGAAATCCATACGGTATGCTCGAGGAAGGTCCACTACCTCGGATCTGAGTAAAATCAGAAAATCAGATGGTAGTATGATAAAAGGTGAAGAATGCATGTTAAAGAGATGGAAGGAACATTTCGAAAGTTTATTTGAAAGAGATGAAGCAGGGACTGACATATCCCCTGCGGAAAATAATGAGAAAGAGATCAATATCAGTGAGATTAGTATGGAAGAGATTATGAAAGCGTTGAAATGTATAAAATCAGGTAAGGCTGCTGGGTATGACAGAGTGTCAGTCGAAATGCTGAAGGCTGGACGCGGTATTGTTGTAAGTCAGTTGTACTGCCTTTTCAACTTATGTTGGACGAAAGGGCAAGTTCCAGAAGACTGGACTAAGGCCGTTATTGTTCCAATTTATAAGGGAAAAGGGTCACAGCAAGATTGCAAAAATTACCGCGGGATCAGCCTTCTCAGTGTTGTCGGCAAACTGTATGCAAAGGTGTTGACTGAGAGGTTGATAAATGAAACTGATGGGAAAATGTGGGATGTGCAAGCAGGATTTAGGAAAGGAATGGGGTGTACAGATCAGGTCTTTTCCTTACGGTGTATAGCTGAAAAATTTTTAGCTAAACACCAAAAAGTCTATTGTGCTTTCATTGACTTGGAAAAGGCCTATGACCGTGTGGTGAGGAATGAACTATGGTCAACATTGTCCACGTATGGGGTGAGCAGCAGTTTGATCCGAGCACTGAAATCTCTTTATGAAAATTCTAGTGCTTGTGTCAGGATAAATGGGGCATACACTGAGTGGTTCCCAGTGGAGCGAGGGGTACGACAGGGATGTGTAGCGTCGCCATGGCTGTTTAATTTATACATGGACAACTGCTTGACAGATTTGAAAGAAAGTGTATTTGGTTTAAGAATGAACGAGTTACTCATCAAATGTCTTCTCTATGCCGACGATCAAGTATTGCTTGCATCGTCTGCTAATGAGTTACAGAAAATGGTAACTATTATGAATGTAGCTCTGAAAAGGAAAGGAATGAAAGTGAATGTTAGCAAAACGAAAGTAATGGTTTTTGAAAGAGATGAATATGTGACAGATTGTAATATTGTGATAGATGGAGAAAAAGTGGAAGAAGTAAAAGAGTTTGTATACCTGGGTAGTAAATTTACGAAAGATGGAACGTGTGAGAGTGATATTGAAAGAAGAGTAAATGCTGGGAACTTGGTGAATGGTGCTCTGTATGCATTTATGAACAGCCAGAAAGTGTCCCAAAAGGCAAGGCTGGCTGTGCATAGAGGTGTGTTGGTGCCCACACTTATGTATGGTAGTGAAAGTTGGGTATGGCAGAAGAAGCACAAAAGTAAAATAAATGCAGTAGAGATGAGAGCATTGAGGAGTATGTGCGGGTTAAAATTGTGTGACAGAGTTAAAAATAGTGTGATAAGAGAAAAGT
Organism: Mycalesis mineus; assembly: GCA_034621355.1. Classification (NCBI taxonomy): domain Eukaryota; kingdom Metazoa; phylum Arthropoda; class Insecta; order Lepidoptera; family Nymphalidae; genus Mycalesis; species Mycalesis mineus. The sequence goes on along the minus strand of CM067889.1, from coordinate 12,725,835 downwards.
GTGGTGTAAAAGAGGATGTAGTGACTAAAATTGAGAAAGGGATGCTTAGATGGTTTGGACATGTAGAGAGAATGGATGAAAGAAGATTAACAAAAGAGATTTACAAGGCGAGGGTGAATGGAAATGTTGGAAGGGGAAGGCCTAGGCGAATGTTCCTGGACCAAATTCAGGACATTTTAAATAATGGCCAGGTCAAGAGTACCCTAAACCGACGAACTTGCATGAAAGGATTAATGAGAGTGGAAGAAGCTAAGGAAGTTTGCAAGGACCGTGGCAAATGGAGGGATGTGGTCTCTGCCTACCCCTATGGGAACAAGGCGTGATGTTTTATGTGTTTTGATGGACCGTATAAATACCATGAAAAGCTGTTAATTTGAAATTACAGACAGATATTTTTATTTATTTGTATAATAACAAGCTAAAAATCTGTAAAAATAAAACAATTATCGTGTAAAAACGTGAAACTTAATATTAATTACTAACAAAGCATCCTCTCGGCTGTAATTTGGAGAAATAGTAATCCCTTTGTAATCAAAAATGTACTCTAAATTATTTCATGCGAATACTACACTTGGTAATTACAAATAACTCAGCAACTAGTAATTGCATATATTTGTGGTTAAAAAGCTTCAACTAACACCTTAAGGAGCTTTCGCTTGGCTGTTGCATTAAGGGTTGAACACAGATGGCAATTCTTGAGACAGCTTGTATTATGCGTGGGTTCACGACTCTGAAGCCGACCGACCCTTAATCCATGCAACAGAAGCAGACTTTTATGTACTTTATTTTTGTTATTAGCATTTTTAAAATTAATAAGAAAAAGAAAAACAAATTTAAGAGAAGAAAATTATGTAGGTACGTTGTTGGTGTGCGACAGTGAAAAATTCTTTTGCGCAATGATGACGCTTTTAATTTTAAATATGGGCATAAGCATATATACTAAAGCCAAACTTGATTGAGAATGATTGTCAACAAACAAATTTAAAATGTAGGTAGAAAATGCAACACATTTTATGCCTAATAAATTTAAAATTACGTTTTGTTATTTAAAAAAAATCTTATTTAAATGATATGTTTATTAGTTTTAAGCTTACTAATCTAATTTATTGTCATGAATTCGTCATTATTAAGTTAATTAAAAAAAATAGGTGTGAAATGATTAGTGATTCTTACTTTCATTTTTAATATGTTTGTTCACAAGCATTCTCAATCGAGTTTGACTTTAGTATAGGTATTCGTATTCGTTTCAAGTTGCTGTTAAGCGAATAATAAAATACCTATTGTTAATACTCTGAAACGTTTACTACAAATAGTAATTTATTAGGATTTATTAACAATTAAAGTTTTCAAAAAGTGGTCTACGTTTTCAGCAATAACACAAAAACTATTGGTGCTAGAGGAATTGAACAAAAAGATTGTTAAAGAAAAAAAAATCTTAAAAAAAGAGGTAACTTAAAACTCCAACTAAATCATTTTTATAATAAACTAAATAGCAGACGACGTGACGTAGTATATTATATTTCCACGGGAATGGAGGTAGATACGCAGTTGAAAACGTTAGCTAGTTTAAGATACTTCCATTTTAACGTTCGTTAAGGTACTCTCAAGTTATTAGTTAATAGTGCCTACATATATTAAAGTAGGCCGACGCATCTAAAGCCGGCAAACCAAAATTTTCAAAAAATTCGAAAAGAGAAAATAAATCGGAGGCTGGTGGGGAAAGTGGTACGAATTCATCTGAAACTATAAGTAAGAGGCAGTGTTGGGCACGGTCGTAAACCTTCATCTCTTGCGTTCGCGCGCGTTATACAGATTTACCTACCATTTATCCACTAACCTGCATGTCGGCATAACGCATTTACATAGACCCGGTGTGATAGTGTGTGCGGTATTGAATTTAAAAGTGCAACGTGGTTAATTAACCAAGGTAAGGTTAATTATATTATAGCCTAATTTTTATTTTTAATATCTTCCTTGACATAGTATATTGTAAAGTGAAATATCGGATGACTTTATTTTAATTAATTAAAAATTGAAGAATTTTAAAATATTAATTAGTTAAGTACTTAAGTTAAGTTAAGTACTGAGCTGTATAATAAATAGTGAATAATATTTGAAAATGAAATTAAATAGGAAATGATTTTATACCATTAGTTATAATTATAAAAGTCGTTAACTTTAAACATTTGACATTGTTTTTAAACGTACATGGTTTTCTACCTTTGTTTTTGTACTGAATATATTTTATGTCGGGGAAAATGACAGTGTAGCTAAAAATCGTATTACGTCTAGCCTTGTACAATTTCTATATTTACGACGGTGAAGTCAATTTCACTTCGCATTTTCTCTGTTTATGAATGAACGAAAGTTAATATTTTTGTACTTTAGTTTCATTTTGAGCTCGAATATCTTTTAATGAGGTTATCGTAGTGAAGTTTAATGCTTGAAATGATTTTACTATTACAATATTTAATTTTTATTAGGAAAATTGGGATGATACGAAAAACTGTAAGTAGGAAAACGTGAAAAGTTCTAATTATTTCCATTTTATTCGCTGTGTGAAATGCTATGATACCTATTTAATTGTATAATAATAATCGCATAGTGTAATTAATACGAACCGCTTTTTAAGTGTTTACTAAAATCTTTCCTTAAGCTAATTTTTAAAGATATATAAAATATGAATAAGATATAAACATAATATCCCCTTTCATATAATGAGAGGTCAGGCCGTTTAGTGGCCCGTAAATAGGCTAATAGTAATGATGATGATCTGCTTCTTCTCTTCTTCATTAGCCTTTTTCAATCATTCTAGTGTAACTGTCTTTTAACCTCTTCAATTTGTTTCTACTTTGGGTTATCAAAATCCAATTACTTCGTGATCCTCTAGTGATTAGGACCCTACGTTGTGATGAGGGTGATATAATAATTACCACGGACAAAAATACACACAAACATAAATTAGTATTACTACATACACCCAACTTTTGTCGCAGACACAAAATATTTTATTTGGACTAAACTAAGAACTGCGTCGTTCAAATCACCATTCAAGCAGAAACATTGTTTGGGGGACTAATTGCATTGCATAAAAGTATGACAAAATCTATCTAAATTTGAAAAAATAGTAGGTAAATTTATTTTTGTCAATTTCAGCTGTATTATACGATACTGTTCATATCAATTTTATGTTAAATTCATAACTCATTAAAGATAGCTAGTTATCTGGCTTATGATAAGTAAAGCCTGATCAGAAAAAAAGAAACTTCGCCATGTTGCGGATAAAAAGGAAACTAATTTATTCCATTTGACATGCACAGACTGCTAAAAAGTCCTCGTGGCGCTATCAAAAATTTAAACTCTTTACCAACAAAAATAAGTTAAACAGGACAGCTAATTGAAATTAATTTTGATACTTGTACTTGTATCCAAAGTTGATCGCCCAAATTCTGTATCAGGATTTTGACTCAACATACTATTTAACTAGCACAACTAAGCTGACATTGCCACGTTTAAATCGTAAGCTCCAAAAAAACTTTTAATAAAAAATAAAACCGACTTCAGAATACACTAAAATGTATAATTGCGTGATTTAGTTACTTTAATTTACCTAACCATATCTATAAAGTCAGAGTTATTCAAGCTGAAGGAAAGTTTATTATTTATCGAAGCAAAGCCCTTTGAGGTTATTCCTAAGTTTGTGTACTTAAAGCAGAAAGCTTGGGTAAACTAAAAGGTAACTAGGCAAGGTACTCTAGAAAAAAGATTTTTTGTAGTTTCTTTCCATATTCTTAGGATCCCATTATCATATACTAATATTATGACTATGGAACCATTTTGGGAAAATCCTTTGTAATAAAAAAAGAAACTACAAAATTCGACTACTCTGTAAAAAGTTATACGTGATCATACATAAAAATTATACGCGTCGAATTAAAAACCTCCTCCGTTTTTTCGTCGGTTAATAAAATAGAGGGCCCGAGGCTCTCTCGTGGAACGGTATTATAGGCGATGATTTCATATGCAACTTTCGATTGTTATAATAAAAATCTTGCATGATATTCATGGAAAATCATGAAGTGTTTGAACTAGTCAAACCTTTTATATTTTCTGAAAAACCTATTTTATTTAATACAACTTGTTCAATAATTCACTTTGAAATACATTGTAACATCTATAAGACATGAAAAAACATAGTTAGGCAGGTTTAAAAAATGAAAACAAAATCGGGGTTGTTGCTCATTCTTATTTAAGTATTCATTTCTGCATCGTTAGAAAATATATATATATAATAAATTAAATTGAAGTACTCGTATACTGAGTCTGAATTAATTATAATTTTTGGGTGTACAAAGATTTAAGTTAGATAACGTTATATATTATTTTCTGTAATAAAACTTATTTGGAGTGTAAAAATACAAATAAGCGTATTCCTATACTAATGGTAGTTATTTATGTACGCTTTATATATTTCATTACATAGTATAAAAGATCACTTTTTTATGTTTGTCCGGATGTAAGCTTTAATCTTTAAAACTACGCAACCGATTTTCATGCGGTTTTTTATCAGATAGAGTGGTTCAACAGGAAGGTTTATGTGTATAATATATGCACAATGTAATAGAGAAAAACTGATAATTTTAGAGGTTTCTGATGTGATGTCGTAAATTACCGCATTTTTTGCGCTTACATTGCAAACGCTGGCTAAACCCTACGAGATATATCAAAATAATGTTCTACAGTATTACACAACTTAAAAAGGTCAAGAAAAAAGTCCTCGATGGTATATGTCTATTTCTTAGGGGTAACCCAAAATAACCATTTTTTATCGTTTACTTTCAACCAAAAGTAATGGTTATTTTACGAAGAGATTTTGAGCAATATTGTATTAATCCTTATCCAATTGAGTATCTTAAATACTTTGTGCATTCAATATAGATCAATATTGCCCTTTACAGCGTGTAATTTAAGTGAATATTTTGCAAGATATGTAAGATTCAAATGCAGTGAGTACGCCGCCGTTGGTATATATATAGCATTATACCCGTGCGAAGCTGGGGCGGGCCGCTGGTTAATAATCAGCTTTATACTCAAATTTTTAGTGCATAGAATTCTGACGTATGTCACTTTTTGTCGTTTCTGATGTCACAAACCTGTTTCCATTCTATTTTTGTTTTATCAAATTCAATATAAAGTTAATGTAAAGTGATAATTAATTGCCAATATTTATCATTTGAAATACATATTTTATTATTTATTAAAACAAAATTTAAATACTTGTAAAACTATTTATATGTGTAAAATGACTATTGATTTCTACCTTCATATTCTATTAGTTTGTTGATAAGCATTTTGCATTGATTTAGGCTTTAGTTTAGGAATTAGTCGTGCAATTATAATATAAATTAAATTTAGTGGACCGCTTTAAAGTAATGGATAATCTAGTAAAAGACTTGGTCAACTTTTATGAAAGGATTAATGAAATTGGATTAAGCGAGAGAGATAATCATAGAAAGTGGCAATTGGAGGAACGTGGTCTATGGGACCCCCTATGGGAGTGTATGATACCGTGATGCTATGGATGTATGTATTAAATTTAGTTAAAGAGAGAGAGACCATGGATTCACCGTGCGGGTATCGGGTCCATTGCGTGGCTGAGAGAAAAACTCCGAACAGAAATCGAGACCGGTGACACAGGTGTAGCTTTACTTTAGAGTACTTTTACCCAGCCAAATTCGGAAGGACCCTACTAAAGCAGCTTTGGACACTCGCTCCAATGTGGAGCTTACTGCACTTCTAGTAAGGCCAAGGTCTTTTAGCAGGTTATAGAGAGACTTCGCTGGTATATCTCTCGCACCCATTTCTACCGCGTATAAACTAATCTCATAGCCATTTTTCGTTAGTTCATTAGTAAGGTCATAATATTTATTCACTTTGAATACATGGTCTTTAGAGATGTTTGTTTCCCACGGCACTGTAAACTCAACAAGTACTATACGTTTGATTTGTTTGGAAAAAAGAAATATTGTAGGTAGGTATTTGAATATACTCGTAGCTAATTTCTACAATATTTTATTTACTATATGATTTTATTTGTAACTTTTTACTTTACAATTATACCGATGCATGTCTACGTTGAATGCATTAAAGTGAAAAAACGAAGAAACGCCGGTTAGGTGCGAGTTTATTATATAATTGCTGTAACAACTGAAATGCAAGGCCATTACTACAACACCAATAGATTTCCAATGCTCGCTATATTACGTACGAGTAGGTAAACGATACGTGAGTCAGTTTAGATACTTTAATCTCATAGGTGTTCATTTAATCAACAAAATAAATAAATAATGGATACGTTTAACATTACAAGCAGGCTATGCAATATTTAAATACAAGATAATAATTTTCATACCTTTTTCATGCAGTAAATTGTAAATAAGACCCGTTGCTTATAAATTCTTCTACAGGTACCGACGTGTGTAATTTTCTTTGTACATTTGAGTGGGACTAAGAATTCAATCGAATCCCGTAGATGGAGTTGTTATTGCGGTTTTATAAAAACGATTTTGACAAAATTATGGCAGTAAGTCGGATCCGATAATATGAGTATTTTTTTGAAGTGAAACTTCTTTATCGGGGTTGGAAAAAAATTTAGTGTAACATTTTTTCGTTACGCGTCACATTTTTCCGTTACGCGCCATCAATATAACATATATATATATGTTATATTGAAGTGATCAGCAAAATCAAAGGGTTTATTTTAATTCTAATTCCAGTGAATTTCTAAAAAAAAGTAAGTAATTACATCTCTTTTTCTAATACTTAGGTGTAATTATGGTATTTATTTTTCCACGTTATTTAAAATTAACCTCAGTTTTTGATTGTATTTTTCAATACACTAACACGTGGGTGTAATTATGGTATCAATTTTTTCTAATACTTGAATGTTGATAAGTTAGTTAGTTAGTTTCACTTCTTACGAGTGTACGCTAGTACACGCACACATTTTTTTTATTGATTACAAATTAGCCCTTGACTACAAACACACCTGATAGTAAGTGATTATGAAATCTAAAATGGAAGCGGGCTAACTTGTAAGGATGAGATTCAGACCTTTTTTGGTATCTGCAAGATGTCGTACCGGAACGCTAAATTGCTTGGCGATGCATCTTTGCTGTACAGTCACAAAATACAGTATTATAAAACTTTTTATCTCAAAATACCAAACAGTTTGACGACCTCCGTGGCGCAGTGGTATGCGCGGTGGATTTATAAGACGGAGGTTCTGAGTTCGATTCCCAGCGGGGCAGATTGAGATTTTTCTTAATTTGTCTTGGTCTGGCTGGTGGGAGGCTTATGCTGTGGCTAGTTACCACCCTACCGACAAAGACGTATCGCCAAGCGATTTAGCGTTCCGGTACGATGTCGTGTAGAAACCGAAAGGGGTGTGGATTTTCGTCCTACTCCTAACAAGTTAGCCCGCTTCCATCTTAGACTGCATCACCACTTAACATCAGGTGTGATAGCAGTCAAGGGCCAACTTGTAGTCGATAAAAAAAAATTAACTAATTTAAGAATTAGTAAAAATGCAAAATTTTTCGCAGTCGAAAGTAGCAGGCATTAGCTAGTATTTATTGACATCGTTGTTCGTCTTATACCTAAGGTAATTCCTTTCAGTTGTGATACATTACAGGTATTTCCTAATACCCCCTATTTTTAAAAGTTTTACTTGAATTTAAATTCTAGTTCGTTTATTTCAGGAAAGCTCATATAAGCAATTTTTTTTATTACAAAGTCAAATCTATCTTATAGTTAGTTTACACTCAGAATAGACTTAGTATATACTTATTGTTTTACTTTACTTTACTAGTAACATTCTATTTTTATTCAGAAAATAGTTTTTCCGAGAAAAGTTCCAATGGGCTAAATAAAACCGAAATTCGTGCGGATGTCACGTGTTGTAAAGGTCGAACGTCAAACTAAATAGAGGTTTTGGTAAAAATAATTATATTGGATGTGACACACACAAAAAGAAAAATATTAAAATCTTTTTATAAAAATCTCGTGTCACGATCACATGTCTGATAGCACTTCTCTGTAACGGTTCGTTCAATTCTAATGATTTTTTGTATAATTATTTAGTAGGCATTTTTTATCCTTTAACGCCCATTTTGACGTGACAACGTCTTATAATTCGATAGAGCCGGCTGCACGCACGAAAAAACATGACTCATGCGGCGTTACTTCGCTTTGAGGCGTTCCATGTAAGGCTTGAAGTGCAAGCGAGAGCGCGGAACGAGCGACAAAGAAGCACAATCGGCCTTTGCGTTCGGCAGCGTTCGACATCCGTCTATTAAATATAATTATATTTAACTGCTGAGTATTAATTTTAAATTAAAAAATAATATTTTTATTATAAATTTAAAATATAAATTTATAAAATCAAAATCAATTATTAATTTAAATTAATTCAAATACTTTATGGTGCTGCAGGCGGGGACAAATGTAGTTTTGATAGATCTTTCTTTCCCCGCAGGTTAAAATATTTTGTTCCTGTTTGCAGCACCATAAAGTATTTAGAATTTTATACAGATATAGTGATCCTTGTTTTTCTCTTTTCAGTTTATAACTTCTAAGCAGTCGGGTTTTTGTTTTTATAATAATAATTTTATTTAAATATTATGATTACAAATAAAACCTCTGTCGTTTTTTAAAGGGACATTATTGTAGCATGATTATTCTATTTACGAATTAAACCTTTTTGGCTCTATGGTGGTCTGATACTCGTAACAGACAAAAATTAAAAAAAAGTTGAGAGGTGTCAAGGTACACCCGGATGGAACGAAGTTCCTTTCGATTAATTAGTGAAGGAATTGTAATAAAATTTTATTTTTTTTAAGTAATAATAATATTTGTTGTTGTACACCGAAACACCAAAGCGCGCCACGAGAGCGCGAGACAGCATACAGCGCGGGCGCCTCCGCCGCTCACGCGCACACACATCAAAGGCGGCGGCAAGATCCTTTGATCAAAAAGTGTCGTGACAACTTTTCGTACGAATTTTTTCCGTCTAGCCCCCTTTCAAAACGCGCGATAAGGAACTACGTTCCAAAAAAATTACCTCAGCCCCTAGAAATTCTATTTTAGTCGCTGTGGAGCGATAAAAAGAGAGTGTTTTTGTATTATGTTATTCTAATTAATTTTTACCCGATTGCGTCAGAAGGAGGGGTAATGTTTGTTCAATTTTCTTGAATTGGATTGGTTGCTCAAGTTCAAGAACATCTGATAGTGATCGTTAATGAATTAAACATTGTCATCCTAAACCTAAGCTGCATGGTGGGGCTAAACTCCATATCCCCTCTCCTACAAGGCAGGAGGCCTGCCTCTGTAGTTGTTGTTATTTGATGATGAAGATGATGATTATGAGAAATAATATATAAATATTGCATTATCTGCACGAGGAATTTTATTAGTAAATACACAATAAGTAAGTGGATAATAGGAGAAGGTTAAAAGTGTTTACACTTTTATTTGATACATTGACAGAGACTTTGCTTTTCAATTTCACAAAAGTATTTTGCAAATAAGATTAAGGCTAAGTCCTTGGTTATCGTGATCGACTGTTGACACACTTTGACCATTTCGATAGATTAGTGTTAACTCACTTTTTTTTGAAATATTTGTATTACTCTCATTGACTTATGTATACAGGTTTTTTTTCTAATTCTTAACAATGTTGATTACTACAAAAATATATAATATTTATAAAAAAAATCCGCTCTGCCACTTGTGGGGCTTGTATGTGTTAAGGCAATCAACGGTCAGGACGCTAGGCTACTGCCTTACAAGCAAAGACGTGTCACCAATCTATTTAGCGTTCTGGTACGAGCTCATGTAAAAACCGAAAAGGGAATTGATGTCATCCTTTTCGTAACAAGTTAGTTTACATCATTGCTCCCCATCAGGTTTCATTGCAGTCAATAACTTGCAGAGAATTATAAAATATGTTCAACTTAATATCAAATGGGTGAGTTTAAACTTTGTCTGCTGTTACAATTTGTAAATTAAAATTACTTAACTAAATAATGAATTATTTTAAGACAAACATAACAGGTGAAATGTGGGTGTACTACACCTCTGCCACACCCTTCTGGGTAATATAGGCGTGATGTTATGTTTATGTTAAGACAAAGATGATTGCAAGTATTGTATCAGCTTTCACCATCACACATGAAGCAAAAGATAATAATAATCATTTGAAACCATGACAATGTATGACTTTTAAAACTGCAATTGTTGGGTTTCTTTCTAGGTCTTTTCAACAGACTGGCCTCAAGAACAAACAGAAGAACTTTCGGAAGTGCGTTTAATTTGACTTGAAATAAACGAATTTGCATTTCTGTTTGAATTAATGCTAGGTAAATAAAATGTCACTCTAAGTAATGCACCCAGAAACTATCAATGAATTTTGAATTTAGAGTTTTGGTTGGCCTACACGTGGTCGCATGTTTCGACAACGATCAAAGCAATGAAGATCGATCCAACTATACTAAAGCCAAACTCGATTGAGAATGCTTGTCAACAAACAAATTAATAATGAAGGTAGAAATCACTAGTCATTTTACACCTATTTTTTTTATTTAACTAGTTAATGACGAATTAATGACAATAAATTAGATTAGTAAGCTTAAAAGTAATAAATATAGTGTTAGTTGCAGCGGGATTTTAAATAATATTCTGATGTCTTCAAAATCGTTTTATTCTTTCATAATCTTTTATCTACCGCCGCATCGGAAAAGCAGTCCGTGACGAGAAAAGACGCGGCCAGAAAAACTCGACACATGCTCTTTTTAAATGAATGACAAAACAACTTAATTACAATAATTAATATTACACTAAAATATGCGTACTTTGTAACCACCAAACGAACAGTAAAATACACTACTCGACTATTCTAACATATCCATTTTACATTTCATTTTACGGCCTGGAATCTAGTCCTTTGAAATCATCTCACGGTCGACAGACACAAGCTTACGTTACCATAGACAATATCGTACAGTATTGTCTATGGTAACAAATTGTAATATTTTAAAATGCTAACAGTCGGCCTTTCCTGACCAATTCTCACGTCCCGTGAGAAAAACTTTACAATTGTCAATAATGACTACTAACTATCAAAAATATCCAATAATTCTACTATCCTTAACACAATAAATAATATCTTTAAAACTGCAAGTTACAATTTAGTCCTAACTACGGTTACTTATAGATAAAATACTTTTGAAATTATACAAATATCAATAAATCCAAAACGACACCAGAATTCTATGAACATATAACATATTTTGAAATAGTGTAAACAATTGAATCTGAGGGATTCGTGCATGTTTGTACTATAACTATATAATAGAAACAAGTAATTTAATCGTAGCAACACTTGTTTGTTATAAAATAATTCTGCAATTTTTACAATATCGAACCGTTATTAAATCTTATACAGAACATCATTAAAAATTTCTAAAATTTCTTCGTAACATCTAACATATTCCTAATATTGAAGAATCTATCAATCTCAATGGCATCCACTTACATGTAAGTAATAACATGTTATGGAATTATTATCAATGCAATATATGCAATATTCAAACAATTACTAAATAGACTGAATTATCCTTAACTAATTTTGCAATATAAATGTTTTTTACCCGTTTTACCTCTTGATATACTGACATATCATCATACAATGATTAATCTTTATATCAAATATCAAAACGATTCAAAATTCGTGACATTAACAAAACATAAAATATTATTATAATATCTCTATATTACAATATACAAGGTACAATAAGGTGGTTTATATATAAATCTAATTTCTCTAATCAATTATACCAATTAAAGTTTATGAATAGTAGAATTCAATAATTGACTTTTTGGAAATAAAGGATACATATTATCATAAATTGATTATGCACTATATGAATTTTACCTACACGTCCCGAAATGATCCAGCAATATTTCTAACTTCAAATAATTACTTATTTTATTAAATATTTTTTTTATATATAACTAGAAACAATTTTTTTTATTTATTAGTATAAATTTATTTGTAACGTTATTCACAATTTAATTACAATAATAATAATAATAAATATTATTATTGCATTTGCATTTATTATAATTATTTTATCAAACGTTTTAACCCTAGTGACAACTGTTACCAAATGATTCTGCAATATCTCAAATATAAAATAAATATCTTTGTCACACTGACATTTTATAAACTGATTATGCATTATCTCTAATATCAAGCATTTCAACTTTAGTGACGACTACATTTTACAAAATAATTCTGTAATATACCAAATATCAAACAACTATCTTTGTGACACTGACATGTGTACACTGATTTCATATTATCCCTTATAAAAAACATTTTGACTCTAGTGACAACTACATGTTACAAAATAATTATGCAATATCCCAAATATCATACAGTTATCATTATGACACTGACATACTAACTGATTTTGTATAATCCCTTGTATCAAATATTTTGACTATTGACAACTACATGTTACAAAGTAATTATGCAATATCTCAAATAACAAACAATTATCATTATGACACTGACATACTATAAACTGATTATATTATAGCTATGATCAAACATTTATTACATCATTCTTATACTAAACTCTCTCTCTAAAAAGTCTCTCTCTCTCTTTCTATGGCCAAGTGACCCCTTTATGTTCACACATCAGCCTCTACATTCACAACTACTTGGGCGAACAACCTCTAAAGGTTCACACAGCAGCCTAGTAGAGTGACCTCTCTATCCACAAAAATAGCATCTACATTCACAACTACTTGGCCGAACAACCTCTTATGGTTCACACAGCAGCCTAGTAGAGTGACCTCTCTATCCACAAAAATAGCATCTACATTCACAACTACTTGGCCGAACAACCTCTTATGGTTCACACAGCAGCCTAGTAGAGTGACCTCTTTATTTACTATAATCTAGCCGAGTGACAACTTCATGTTCACAACAGCCTAGTTCTGTTCACAACGACCTGGTCGAGTGACCCCTTTACCTATAATATGTTTGCAATAACTTTACTGTACATCTAATCACAATAAGTTTACATTTGAAATTCCTTTATCACTTATTTTTCAAGTAAACTATAAACGAAATCGTTTCAAAACGTGCAATTATTAGTCTTATTAGAAATAATTTAAATACAGCTTGTAATTAAATATCATTTCATCTTATCAAAGCTTATAAACTCTAACCTGAAGGATAGTAATAAGACGAAACACTAAACAAAATAACTATTCAGAATTGATTCACTACGTCTTTATTTTCAGTATCTCGCCAAATAATAGACCTCTATCTATTTGTAATTAAATGTACCTATATAATATTATAAGTCAGTCAAATATCTTTTCTCGATATACCTCGAACATTTGATTTACTACTTCACAATTATGTTTGACTTTCGGTAAAACGTCACTTATAATTGGAGTACTAAATAATTAGCCGATTATTCATAACAATTTGATTATTTTTATATTATATATGCGATTGTAATATAAATATATGGCTAGTTACTAGTTACTGCTATTTGATAATAAACCATTTTTTTATTTATCTACCTTAATAATTTGATGTCTACTGATGAATAAATATATCCTTGCTAGGCAATAAATAAAATCGACAGATGTAATTTCGACATAACATATTGTGTGAAAGTTGTATCAATCTACAATTATCTGAACATTTATTTAATGTCCAATTACGTAAAAGATTCACTATATTGTCTATTATTGATTTCCCTGAATGATAGTATAATTATAAATAAATAAAAGTATAAGTCAGTCAATAACAACAATAACGCCTGGTGTAGTTAATAATCACCCGCGTCCTTTTTTGTGTTTACTATCATCATCGCTATTTCGTCAGCCTTGTTTTTCTAAACTCAATACTTTCAAATCAAACCTAAATCCAAATTCATTTATGTTATCATTATGATTATATTTTTAAACTTTATAAATAATAATATTATTGACATAGGAATTATACGAAATTTCTATATTTTAATAAACCTATTACAATAAATAAGTCTTCTCATACCAGAATTCTAATTTTTATGTACGAATATGTATTTTACTATCAATTTTAATTATAATACTTAATTTGAAGCGTATAACACAGAAAATTATATTATAAGATTCGTTTTAATTTTTCTATTTAATGTCTTTTTCTAAATAAAGTATTATCGGCTGAGTTTTCATTTTATTTTAGTCTGATTTCAAATAATTTTTGCTAACCTTCAATCCAAACTAATCTACATTATAATAATTAATCGAGTTTGTCCTTAAGTATAAAGAATAAATATACTAAATTAGATTTCATCAACTAAATATCTCAATTATTAAACAACCATTGTCAATCCCAAAAATAAATTAAATGAAACTAATTGAATATAACAATTAATATTACTTATTTATGTGATTAACCGTTATTACCAGTTTAACCAGATCAGATAATATTTTTTTTTTTAAATGAAATTCTAATCTCGTCCATATATCCCTCAAAGTGTTGTTACCTGCCTGTCTAAATATGAACAATACTACAATAATAATGAATAGTATGACTTTAGCCACATAAAATTTTATTAAATACCTACCCCTCTATAGTGGTAAATTATAAGAACTCAAATGTTGTTACGGAGGCCATCGATATGACAAACATAATTAGATATTTAAAATAATATTTATTCTTGAACAGATTTAATTAATTTAATTAGATAAGGCCATCTGTTTTTGCTCATCCATATGTCATAAATGTATTCCATTACTCTGTATTAAGCTGTGTTGATTTGGTGTGTATATAAAGCGTTAAATAAATAAATAAATAATATTCAATTCGCTGTAAAACTGATGATAAAGATCGCTGAAGAACTGAAGGCTCTCTTATTTCTTATGTCAAATCAACTAATAATAATAAAAGTCATCATAGTCATTCTAAACCAGCCACTTATTTATAATTACCTAAACACCTACATTTACATTACATGAAAAAATAGAAATTATTAATATCGAACCATAGCACACCTACATGTATATTAACAAGAAAAATACTTAACAAAATTATTATATTTATAAATCTCTCTTACCTCTTTGAAATATAAATCTGTAGAATAATTTACCCGTCGATGTAAAAATGCCAAAACGTTGAGCATATTTAAAATCAAGCTAAGAAAACATGTTGCTTTATTACCACTAATGCTGCACTGTGTGGTGGTAACCATTTCTCACTGAACATGATAAGTATTCAAATAGATCTTAAATAATAAATAAATGTTATGCTCGAAATAAATGTTTGTTTTGGATCTCGAATTTCGGATATCTTTAATCTCAACTTTTTTCTTTTATTAACTTTAAGAAACTTTAGGATTTTATTTACTACTAGAACTTTATTTACTATATTTACTACAAGATATGTATTATAACTTTATTTACTACAAGATATGTATCAAAGTATTTGGCTCTAAAGTATGTTACCTATAGTTTATTCATTTTCTTGAAAGAAATAAAAATGTAAACAAAAGACCGGTGTATGCGTGTAAGCGGACGACTATAATCGACGAAGAGATAATCTCTGTTCTTATCTCTTATAAACAAATATGTTGTTAGATTTTCAAGAATGATTAATTTATTTTCTGTCGTTTCAATGGCTCATTTGTAAGAATAGTATTTTATCTACTGGATACTACTTAATTAATTTCATATATATTATTTATCATCATATGAACCTAAATAAATCTATTAAATTTTTACTTTAGCAATTAACAAGTATGTACTGAAAGATTTTTAATCTGGCAATTCTTAAGTGAACCAAGCTTTAGTGGTTTCGTTTAGACCAGTCTTTGGAAACTCTCATAATTATACGCAAAATATCATTATTATTATCCTTCTTTACATAAACGTAAATTATCTGAGTCACCTATCAACGCTATTGAGACTTCCATGGCAGCTGTATCTGATGACCACGATACTCCATTTTACTGAAACAGTAAAAAAAAGAAGAGCATGTACCTATGTGTATTCTTAAAAACATTGATTTCAGTTTTGAAATTATATTAAATTTTATTTCCAAAATAAAAGAAAAAATTGAATGTAGTTGAAGTGTATGAAATTATAATTTTACATCACCTTCTGGGCAATTAACGACGACGGCGGTTGTCGATCGTAAGCGGTTACAATTCTCCATGTTCTTGTCATAGCTATTAAGACTCCATGACAGCCATACTTGTCGGCCACGATATTATATTTTACTGAAACGATAAAAAAAGGCATGTACATATATTCTAAGCAACATCGTTTTCAAGTTTGCAGTTAAATATACGTTTTTTTTTTTCAAAACGAAAAATGAACAAAAAATATGATCTAATTTCGAATGCGGGTATACGTATAATTCTTATTGTATGAAATGATAATTTTACATCACCTTTTCTAGGTTATTTCTTTCTCGGGCGTAGTCCACAACCGGGATGATTTTAGTTTTCTTCCCAGCATCCCTCTTCTGAACTGTTAGTTGCAGCGGGATTTTAAATAATATTCTGATGTCTTCAAAATCGTTTTATTCTTTCATAATCTTTTATCTACCGCCGCATCGGAAAAGCAGTCCGTGACGAGAAAAGACGCGGCCAGAAAAACTCGACACATGCTCTTTTTAAATGAATGACAAAACAACTTAATTACAATAATTAATATTACACTAAAATATGCGTACTTTGTAACCACCAAACGAACAGTAAAATACACTACTCGACTATTCTAACATATCCATTTTACATTTCATTTTACGGCCTGGAATCTAGTCCTTTGAAATCATCTCACGGTCGACAGACACAAGCTTACGTTACCATAGACAATATCGTACAGTATTGTCTATGGTAACAAATTGTAATATTTTAAAATGCTAACAATAGTCAATATATTTTAAACAAGATTTTATAAAAAAACAAAACATAATTAACCATAATGTGTTGCATTTTCTACCTTCATTTTAAATTTGTTTGTTTGTTTGTAGTATAGGAAATATGAATGAACTTAGTGAATTTCGAGTTTGAATTTAGGCTACATACTCGTATGTCACAACATCGACCTAAGCAATGAAGGTCGATGCAACCAGAAACTATCAATGAAGATGTGACCACAGAACTGCGAGCAACTTAAGCACTGCACGAATAGTTTCTACACTACGACAAACATTGTTTGAGACTAGCTGTTCAAATATTATTTTATTGTTTACACATTTTGTCACAAATAGGACACTGTTAAGTGCCATTTCTATTTTTAATTACTATTCTAACTAGAAATTTACTTTTTGGGACTAAGAAAGTCACCTAAAAATTTACTCAAGTTTATCAATAACTTAATCTTTATTCCCTGCTGTTTTACGTAACCTACGTTTTATACATATCTCTTTTATTTATTTTATTATATCATCTCTCTTTGCTTAAAAATTCCTGCATTCCTGCAGTCGTTTCGTGATGATTGAGTAACTTTCGCATTATCGCATTATTTCGGATAATAATCATAAATTATTTGTATATGAATGTTACTTATTTCTTTCCTTTGTAATAAAAAAAGACATTTTTGACATTTTAAATCTTCATCGTATGTAGCTAAAATCATCACTAGTTAGTTACAAACAATCGCATCGTAATCGGTCCATTCGGTTAGAAGCTATACAAGACACGTACACGTCAAACTTGCATTTTTCTTACTACGGGACTTAAAAATTTATTTCACTTTCTATAGACATATTTATTGTATATATATATATATATTATAAGTTGACAATCTTTTATAAGAAAATTAAGTTATTAAATAACTAAAATGCATCTCGAATATTATTCCAGTAGTTTTAGTTACATAAAATGGGTGTACTATTTCAGAGAAGTCACGCTCTATAAAATCTGGCCATGATGTTTAACATCTCGGATTGATAAGAAACAGATGATAAAGCACTTTCTAAACCGTACGACGTTCATACATAAATACAGGTTGGCATAGATATAATTTAAGGTATTATAATTTTGAGAACAGCAGATGTTTAATGGGAAATCGTTCCACATTTTCAGTAAGTAGGTAGCTTGTTTTTGGTTAGGTACGGAATTACATTTAGGCTCAACTTAGTTTGGCGCAGAGTCGAAGCAAAGCGACGCGTCATGTTTGCCAACTATAGCAAAATAAAACTAAGGCATATGTGGGTCAGTGCCGCCTTCAAACCGATTAGTAGATAGCAAAAAATGGGAAAAAAGATATGAACACCCTACAGATGAAAACACGACGTTTCGCCTCTGGTCCAAAGTTTTTAAGTTAAGATCAACGTTTGGAATCACATCTGTGACTAATAGACATACACAAGATTTGTTGTAGCAAGAACAACAGCAATGTTTTCAAAACCTTCTCCTTTCGACTTCAATTTCTTTTTAACCTTTGACAAGCAAACGTATGATTGCGTGATATTGAGATGAGACGGTATTGCAGTTCTTCATGTACTGAAACTGTAAAATCACTTGAATAATCGTCTTTACTTGTAATGTCTAACCGAAGTTACTGGACCAGTATTGATCCAATTTAGAAAATAACAAACCCTGAGCCAAGCCATTCTGGGAATTGTAACTAGGATCTCTTACCTTGGTTTTCAACATAAACTATAGAATCGTAATCGAACAACTTGTGCTAGGAATAGGATAACAGTGAGACATAATGTTAGAACTTTGGACTTCTTAGGTTTCTTCTACTGAACTGTTGAGATATTGTCTGGCGGAGAAGTTTGCCGGTCTGGTGTTTGCTACCACCACCTAGACCTGGACCAATTTAGAAAATCTAAACTAGTCCAGTCGGGAATACAACCCAGGACTTCCGTCTTATAAATACACTTCGGATACCGCTGCGCCACGTTGACCGCCAAAAGTCATGTCTAAAGGGTTCTGAATAATTTAGCGTTAAAAGAATTTCATGCAAATATCAAAACTACTTTTGTGTTAGTTGCACAGAATCGTGTTCGAGGTACAAAAGCATTTTTAGAACTGTAACCGTTACAGGGCCGCGGCTTGAGGTTTAGCCGTCTTTGATCGCTCCCAACTTCGCAGTGATGTTATACCTATACAAGTTAACTTATTTAAATCAGACTGTTCATTCATTGGTCACTGCCTCGTTGGTCTAGTCGTTAGCCAATGTGGCTTCGACCACGAGGTCCTGGGTTCGATTCCTCGGTCGGGTCACAGTACAATTCTGAGCTTGTTCATTCTTCTATGAAATGTTCAGTACATTCCAAGCCCGGAGTCTGGAAGTTGGTGATGTTACACCTCCGTGCCTCGGAAAGCACGTTAAGCCGTCGGTCCCGGTCACTATTATCAACATCTAATAGTGATCGTTAGTAAATGAAAGATGATCACCCTAAGCCCGCCAACCCGCATTGGAGCAGCGTGGTGGGTGTACGCTCCGAGGCCTGGCCCTGTAGGCCATGATTCATTTGTCCGTATCGTTCCACTACTGGACATAGGCCTTTCTGAGAACGCGTCATCATATCTGCTTTCCTCATCCAGCCACTTCCTACTGCCTTTTTGAGGTCGTTGGACCATCTAACTGGAGGGCATCCTACGATGCGCTTAGGTAAATAACTAGTTACCGACAAATACGTACCTACCGTAAAGTAATTTAGCGTTCCGGTACGATGTCGTGTAGAAATTGACCGTGGTGTGAATTTCTTCTTACTAATAAAAATTTAGCCTGCTTTCATCTTAGATTGCATCATCACTTACCATACAATGTAATTGCAGTCAAGAGCTAATTAGTAAAAAATAAATAAAAAAACACCAAAAACAAGTACCAAAGACCAAAAGAAAATGTACATAACTATTACTATTACTAAAAGTTTATAAAAGCGCTTAATCTGGAGCTGCTCGATCCAAAATTAATTTTTGCTAAAATAAAATTTTTATTGTATTAACGTAAGAATAGGAACCAAACACACAATTAGAACAAGTTACAACAAGCAAGACAGACAAAAAATTAATTGTACATCTAAAATTATGTGAACTAAAAATTTAATATCAACTAAAATAGGTTAATGAAATTTAAAAAAAAATATCTTGAGTTACAATATAATATTAAAAGTAAAACATATTTATTTAATAAATATAACTTATACTAGACATTTTTTTATATAGCTGTTAAAAATATCAATATGATTTCTCCCTTCCTCCATTTCAAATAAAGGAGCATTGGAGTGGGGTCAATTAGGCAAAGTTCTAGCTTTTTCTTCTTACATGAATGTTTTGGTGGCATGAATTGGTAAATGCAAACACTCAAAACGCCTTTGTATTGTAATATTAAATTTTACGGCAGTGTATTTGGGACAAACAAGTTGTAAAACGAAAACAAAGTCTAATCTCAAACGGCACGGCTATCAAATCAATGATTAGGAACGACGATTGTGGAATATTTCATTGTGTGTTTTACGTAGGTAATTCTGCTAGCTTTTTTTTACCTACATTTGAAGTTTAAAATATAACTTAAATTTTTAGGTTTAGAACCACCCCAATTGAGGAGATTTTGACAATAATTTATGATCTTAATAATATTAAAACTACGAAAATTGTCGTGTGCGTTCATTTAGTAAATGTAATATTATATACTTACTTTGACGGCCGAGTGGCGAAGTGGGTAGTGACTCTGCTTCTGCGTCCTAGGCTGTGGGTTCTGGAAAATGTTTGTGTGATGAGCATGGATGTTTTCCAGTGTCTGGGTGTATATCTGTATATTATAAGTATTTATGTATAATATATATAAATATTCATTAGTTATTATAGTACATAACACATGCTACCTAAGCTTACTTTGGGGCTATATAACGATGTGTGTAATTGTCCGATAATATTTATTTATTTATATATATATATATATATATATATATATATATATATATATATATATATATATATATATATATATATATATATATATATATAACCTAATGAAAATTTCTACCGCGTTTGCATATTATATACGGCATATTCATTTATAGTTAAAACAAAAAATTTTACTTTTTGTCCTCTATTATTGGTCACAGTACATCTCATGTCATCAAAGGAGAACAGACATCTATGATCATAGATTAAAGACTACTAGATGGAGTCATAACGCGGCTGTAGGTTCAAGAGCGTGACAGACTTATTTCATTCGGCCTTTATTAGAAAGTGATACAAGATTATTTTTGTCCCTTTCAGCGTGTTCGTTTTTATTATTTGTCAAGAGTGGAATTTGTGACAGACAAGGGACATATCTGAGCAATTATACGCTTTTTATTAAATTTGCTGATAAATAATGTAACTTTGCGGTTACCATATTAATTTAAACGTTATCGTGCTATGGTGGGTTGTAATATTTTCGGCTGCAACAGTCGCAGCGAACAGAAAATCGAAGGAATTACGTTTCATACGTAAGTAGGCATAAACTTCATTGATTTATTAATAGCTTAAATATGTTATTTTTTAGCAAATTTCATGTATTATGCATTTACTAAACTATATTATATAAGGTAATATTTCGTATTTTACGATATTTTAAAACATAACGTTTTATGATGTACTTTAAATGTTGACATGTCATGTCAATAAGGCTGATTTGCTGTCTCACGAGTGGACACGCTATGGGCTCTATCTAGTAGTCTTTAATCTATGTATGATAGACAAAAAATAGTAAAATACGACAAAGAGAGGCTCTTTAAGTTTTTGTAAATGTCATGTCGACAAACCAAAAGTCATTCGTCGGTTAAATAAAATGTCTACAAAAATTGTCAGCGATTGATTTCTAAAATGACCTTACTAGGTAAAACTTCGCTTCATCTGGGGGTTCAGGACAAAGGAGCATTTTTTAACTGTGCATAACATTAAACTAAGCATCAAACTGTTTTATGATACTAATGTGGAGAGTGGCCAAGTCTGGCGGGGCTGCGAGTACCTATTACGGAAAAATATATTTAGCTTCGGTAATATGTTTGATAAAATCGAATGAACCTGTACATATTTTTGATGAATGTTAACAATACCTATTGTATTTAACTTTGTGTGTAGGATTCTAGTCTCAAATAAATTATTTGCTAGATATTTATACACGTACATCATTACTATGAATGCTGCTAATAATGCCAATGGCTTTAAACAATATTATTGGCAATTTGGGCGGGAATGCGGGTTTCTTAGTTCCGATTCCCGTTGTATTGATACCTATACTAAAGTCAAACTCGATTGAGAATGCTTGTCAACAAACAAATTAAAAATGAAGGTAGAAATCACTACTACTACGTTACTCCTAATTTTTTTTGTTAACTTGTTAATGACGAATTCATGACAATAAATTAGATTAGTAAGCTTAAAACTAATTAATATATTCAATATCTTTAAAATGAGATTTTTTAAAAAAACAAAACATAATTCTAAATTTATTAGGCATAAAATGTGTTGCATTTTCTACCTTCATTTTAAATTTGTTTGTTGACAAGCATTCTCAATCGAGTTTGGCTTTAGCCTAGTTGTAATGTTATTATGTCACATTCAAAAACTGAATGAGTAACTTGCGAAACAGTGGCTAAAGTTATTGTTAGCCTTTATGAGGTAAAGGTTTCATGTCACACTGATAATAATCTGTTCTTCAGAATCTAAAAGTCTTTATGGTATTATTTGAAACAACCTTTCTTTTATCGACTACAAGTTGGCCCTTGACTGCTATCACACCTGATGTTAAGTGATGATGGGCTAACTTGTTGGGAGTGGGACGAAAATCCACACCCCTGTCGGTTTCTACACGACATCGTACCGGAACGCTAAAGCGCTTGGCGGTACGTCTTTGTCGGTAGGGTAGTAACTAGCCACGGCGAAAGCCTCCCACCAGCCAAACAACAAGGATCAAGGAACACCTTTTTTATCGACTACAAGTTGGCCCTTGACTGCTATCACACCTGATGTTCTATCAATCAATCTAAGATGGAAGCGGGCTAACTTGTAAGGAGTTGGATGAAATCCACACCCCTTTCGGTTTCTACACGATATCGTACCGGAACGCTAAATCGCTTGGCGGTAACTTCTTTGTCGGTAGGGTGGTAACTAGCCACGGCGAAAGCCTCTCAGCCAGCCAGACCAAGACAAATTAAGAAAAATCTCAATCGACCGCGCCAGGAATCGAACCCAGGACCTCCGTCTTATAAACCGCGCATACCACTGCGCCACGGAGGTCGTCAAAAGTCTAAATGTGGTATTAATTTCTGGTACAGAGGATACCAAAGTATTTTTTTCAGAATAAAGCTGATATTTTTTCTGTGTCCATTTTTGTTGAAGTAGTCCTTCTTACCTCCGCTTCCCTTAAGTAAGTTAATATATTTTATTTTGTCGGTGGTCGGATCGGGCCGCCCATCTGCAATCATCACATATTTTAAAAAACAAAGTCCCCCGCCGCATTGAATACTACTTTATACATGGACTTTCTTGCGGTTTTTAGCAAGACAGTAATTCTTGAGAAAAGTTACCTAGCTGTTGAGGTCTTATATAAATTGGCTCAAATATAACGGTATTTTTCGAAAGAGTCGCTTACGCGCTTTCATTGAAAATGTTGTCTAATCCATTTGAGATATGACAAAGTAATGTCTGGAAGGATTGTTCCTCTTTATTAAAACTACAAGAATAGCTTGCAATACTCATTTTGTTCTTAAAAAAGGGTTACTTATTTTTTTGCTTTTTTGGTGTTTTTGTAACTTAACTTTACGGTGGTGAAAAAAAATATTTATACTACTATAGTAAACCTTCTCAGATCGAGAAAAATCGTTTTCTACCCCTAAAACCACACTCCCTACCCCTTCACGACTTTAAATCGCTCGTAATTTATTTTTGCTTTCATTTTTATAATAATCTCCTTTTCCGATGGGTTTCATCCTATTGCGATTTTTTTACTTTTTATTATTTTTAAAGCTAGTCTATATTACAATAAGGCTTTTACTATTCAAAACCAGATGAAAACTTGAAAACGTTAAGTATGACAGCTGATCACAATCACAATCGGAAATATTATGAAATCATGGAATTAAACGTAGTTTTTTTGTTCTGTCGGAGAAATAGATTATAGATTTAAATTGAAAACTTTAATTTAAAAAACCTATAAAATTACCGGTATATTTCGGATTAAATGAATACCTAAAACAGAACTTAATAATATATGCAGAACATTATGAATATGTAGATTAGGAGAATAATTTTCCACATGAAAGATCTACCAAAACTACGTTTGTCCCCGCCTGCAGCACCATAACGTATTTAGAATTTTATACAGATATGGTGATCCTTGTTTTTCTCTATTCAGTTCATAACTTCTAAGCAGTCGGGTTTTTTGTTTTTATAATAATAATTTTATTTGAGACTTTTTAGTTTTAGTTTATGGTATAGAAATGGGACGGAACACTTTTTGCCATTTTTGTTAAAAAAGTAATATGAACATGATATGATATTTATATTTTTGAAATGGTCATATTACGACCTTTCAATTGGTACCCATATTGCTAAGATAAGAGAAAAAAATACACTTATCCCCCCTTTTTTCCCCCATTTACAGCCGCTATTTTGACAAATTCAACGACACCTCACATGTCCAAATCCGTTCAGCCGTTTAGGCTGTAGCGCGTGCCGAAGAAATGGACATACATACATACATACATACATACATATATACATAAATACATACATACATAAATACATACATACATACATACGCTCGAAAAACATAACCCTCCTTCTGACGCAGTCGGGTAAAAATAAGAATGAACATATATTTGTGAAGTTAGCTAATCTGTTGCTTATAGGTATAATAATCCCTGGCCCCTAAACTAGGTAAGCCCGTATCTTAGGGGACAATTGTATACTGTAACATTTGCATTTGATAATTATATCAAACTAGCGAACCCCCGGGGTTCACCCGCGTCGTTCCCATTCCAGTGAGAATATCAGGATATAAATTAGCCTATGTTAGTCTAGCTTTATTTTTTATCTGCAATAAGCTCGCGGTTGACCTCTTTAAAAGAAAACTACTTTTACATTCCGACTGGTAATTTCAGAGATCAGCCAGAACAAACAGACAGACATGCAGATAGAAATTTTAGTGTGATATAAGGTAGTTATAATTAAGAGTATTTAGGTACACTTTTTAAGGTAGTTTTAATAAAGTATTTATACTTTTATATGCATTTACTGAAAAACTGTTACTTTGAAATTATAAACAGTCTCTTCAATTTTATTTATTTGCACAGATGTAGATAAGTGGATGTTCGCCACTTTGTCGTGAAAACTTCGAATAAAGATATTCTATATAATAAGCATTACCGCACTGCGTAATTTAAAATAGCTAATCCGTAATTAAAAAATTTTTAACAAAAAAATAGAACCGACTCAATATAACATAACATCACGCCTATATTACCCAGAAGGGTGTGGCAGAGGTGTAGTACACCCAAATTTCACCTGTTATGTTTAAGTCTCATGGGATAGGGGGTGAGCCTATCGCCATCCACCGGGCACAAATCAAACTCCGTGCTGCTATTCAGAACTTCCTAACGGAAAGTTCACAAATAACACTTTGCCCGACCCGGGAATGGAACCCGGGACCTCGCAGTGAGAAGCGCATACGCTAACCACTAGACCAACGAGGAAGTTTAAGGAATATTTATTTAACGTTGTAAAGCAGTTTGTGGGTTCTAATGTCCTAAAAAAGTAGAACCTTGACTGGCACCGACTCCTAGATATGCTTAAGTAAATTAAAGTAACTAAATGACACAGTTATTTTTTAGTTTTTAGTGCGTTTTTAGTCGGTTCTATTTTTTGTTAAAAATTTTCTTTTCTTACTTTTTAGTGATTTATCGCCACGTACTCGTACTATAGTTATTATACGGCACTTGTAGCCAAAAAGCTACGCGATACTTACACAAAAACCGAAATCGCTGCAAGTGTGCTTATAAATTTTGAAGAATTCCTCCAATTTCCCCAGGATATTATCATCAGATCCTAACATGATAACAATGGGACCATCTTGGAAGTGTGCCCTTTCTAATCAAAAAAATAATTATCAAAATCGGACAACTCCGTAAAAAGTTATGCGTGGTCATACATAAATAATATACGTGTCGAATTGAGAACCTCCTCAGTTTATTTTTCGTCGGTTAAAAATAGCTAATCGTAGAGAGACGCGGCGGAAAGCAACTGTTACATACTATGTTAATATTGATCATCATGTAAATGGAACCCTTGAAATACGCGTGCTATGCAAACACTTGGCCTTCTTGTTAATAACCAGTCAATTACACCGAAGTGTTAACGGATCTCATGTTAGTATTAACGAAGTGCAGCTTAGCAAGTCGAAAGCGTTGTTATTGTAAGAGATATTAACTGTAAACAGTCAAGGTGAATTTTTCTTTACGTATCTTCGTTAAGGTTATTCTACACTTGCGATGTAATAATAATACCGCCATGTGGCATGTGGAGTCTATTGAAATCATCCCGATCGTTATTTCTGCAAATGGGTTGGTCCCAGTCAGCCTCGCTCACCATCAGAGGCGGTTGCGGTTCCGTGGCAGTTCGCTCGCAGCAAGGATGCAGAAAGCGGTCTTGTTGGATTCGGCTAGGACAGTCCGCCGGTTTCTCCACCTGTCGCCCTGACCCCCGGCCGTCTGGTGTCCCTGCCGGGGTAAATCCTCCGCCCGGAGCATATATGTATTTATGTAGCATATATTTATGTTTATTTATATTAAGTATTTAAGTAAGTTTATTATAACAGTTTCGGTTTTTTATATGTATTTATTGTGATCTGGACGTGAGAGTATTACGAATAATAATAATAATCATTTATTTGCCATAATCATGGGTACAAATTGTTTTCGAGTTTTACACATGGCATAGAAATGATACTTTTCTACAACTTTGTTTAAAATATTTATAATTTACATCATCATAGGCCTATTCGGAGCAAAATGATATCCAGGTTATATTGTCTTTTTTCCATTTAGGGAATACACAGAAACTACTACTTACTATAATTAAGCCAAACTCGATTGAGAATTCTTGTCAACAAACAAATTTAAAATGAAGGTAGAAAATGCAACACATTTTATGCCTAATATATTTAGAATTTTATTTTTTTTATAAAATTTTAATTAAAAGATATTGAATATATTAATTAGTTTAAAGCTTACTAATCTAATTTATTATCATAAATTCGTCAATAACAAGTTAACTAAAAAAATTAGGAGTAAAATGACTAGTGATTTCTACCTTCATTTTTAATTTGTTTGTTGACAAGCATTCTCAATCGAGTTTGGCTTTAGTGTAGTTTTACGATCAACATGTTAAACGTGTATTTGTAGTAATTATTATCACTTAGCTAACAGCCCACAGGACTAGGCTTTCCTCCTTATAGGAATAGGAATATAGAGGGTCGACCTACCAAGCTGCTCCAAAGTAGGTTGGCGATCTTATGTGATAATGTTTATCAATGATCATAAGCGATCACAGTCAGATGTTGATGATAGTGATCGGGACCGTCGGCTTTACATCCTCTCGAATGCACAGAGGTGTGACACTGGCAACTTCCCGACCCCGGGCTTGGAATTTATCGAAAACTTCTTAGAAGAAAGAAAAACTCCGAGTTACGAAACCGACAGAATTCGAACCAGGTACCTCGTCTTCGAAGCCACATAGGCTAACCATTAGACCAACGAGGCTTTAATGAATTATTTACGGCAAATTAGAATCGTTCGCGAGTGTAGTCACAGCATTAGTGGTAACCAACGGCGATTTGCGGCGTCGGTACAGTCAGTTCCGTTGCGGAGAAAGTGCTATTGGATCGACGCAAACCGACGCTTCCCGCTCGAGGTCAAGCGCAGAACAGGTTTCGGTATTTTACTTTTCTTTCGAAGCAAGTAAAAGTAATGCCTCAACATTTCGACAATACTCCTCGTTTGCAAAGGTCATGCGAACATAATACAATGGTGTCACATGAGAACAATGATGCATTGACATCAATTTGACACAATCATTGATGTATCTTTTTTTCAACAATATTTGCATGTCTATCTTTAAAAGTGTTCGACGACCTCCGTGATGCAGTGGTATGCGCATTAGATTTATAAGACGGAAGTCCTGAGTTCGAATCCCGGCTGAGCTGAATGAGATTTTCTTAATTAGTACATTAGGAAGCTTCGGTCGTAAGTACGTACCGCCAAACGATTTAAGGTTCCGGTACGATTTCGTGTAGAAACCGAAAGGGGTGTTTGTGGATTTCATTCTACTCTTAACAAGTTAATCCACTTCGATATTTTCAATACTTATGATCAGGTGTGATTGCTTGTACAAAATAAAAAAAAATCTGTGTCTGCCGTACCACGTGACATTGGCGAAGTAAATTGTAACCAGTCGGGGCAGCTTTTTAGGATAAGAATAAAATTATTTGATTTATTGTGAAAAAGTAACTTTAATCACTTAAATACTGACAAAAAATATTATATACAGGTCATATAATTATTATATGACCTATAACACATAGCTTACTGAAATGTAGTAGTATAATATTTGTTGCATACAATATTATCGCTACCCATATTTAAGCATCATCTGAAGAAATTCTATCTATCGTTAAATAATAATTAGTATAATATGTGTATGTAGTGTTTATGTTTGTGTGAATATATGTTATTTATCCAAATCTATTTATTCTGTCTTGCACCAAGGGTCGCCTGTAACAGATTGCTCCAAGCAATAAGGCCGCCTTTGCATGCATTCTAATTTGTTGTTTTATTTTATTTTTTACTGTGTGTTTGTCTATGTATTATGTGTGCAATAAAGATTTTCTTTTTTTTTTTATCGACTACAAGTTGGCCCTTGACTGCTATCACACCTGATGTTAAGTGATGATGCAGTCTAAGATGGAAGCGGGCTAACTTGTTAGGAGTGGGACGAAAATCTACACCCCTTTCGGTTTCAACACGACATCGTTACGGAACGCTAAATCGCTTTTCGATACGTCTTTGTCGGTAGGGTGGTAACTAGCCACGGCAAAAGCCTCCCACTAGCCAGACCAAGACAAATTAAGAAAAATCTCAATCTGCCCCACCGGGAATCGAACCCAGGACCTCCGTCTTATAAATCCACCGCGCATACCACTGCACCACGGAGGTCGTCGCTTTTCTTCTTTTTATTCTATTATCGTTTTTAACAGAGGTCCCATGTTTTTACTATTTTCATACTTCGACACCCGTGATCGGCTGGCCTTTTTAGGTCAGAGGATCAGGATTACCATTCAGTGGCAATGGTGCCTTCTGGGCCACTCTCCATCAATTCTAAAGAATATTATGACAAGTTAAAATAATAGTTTCCTACTCTTTTTGATATTCTTTTATGTCACTATCTCTACATATTATTAGATAGTCCCCCGCTGCAACTGTCTGTCTGTTTGCGATACATTCAAAGACTACTGAAAGCATTTTAATGCAGTTTTCACAGATAGATAAAATGCTTCCTGAGAAATATTTTTGTATACAATTTGTTTAGGTTTTGTGTAACTTGGCTTAGATATGACGATAATAATTATTAGAAGAGACGCATCGCCTGGGAGCGTAGAAAACGCCATTTATGTGTGTATATAATATTTAACAAAACAATATAATTATGAAAGGATTGTTCCTCATTATTTGAACTAAAAAAAGACCGCGATTTTGTTAAGGTTAGCTTGCTATGTTGCTATACCCATTTTTCTTAAGAAAAGTATTACGTACAATTTTTTTTTCGGTGTTTTTGGAAGAGTCTACTTTTCTGACGTGTGTGCGGGCGTCTGCTAGTTATAAATATTTTAGATTATTGTAGTGTGTAAGTATTTATTTTATTTTAGTATATTTACATGTAAATGTATAAACTACATACATTAATATTTTTCTTTTTTTCCAAACAAATCAAACGTATAGTACTTGTTGAGCTTACAGTGCCGTGGGAAAGAAACATCCCTAAAGACCATGTATTCAAAGTGAATAAATATTATGACCTTACTAATGAACTAACCAAAAATAGCTATGTGGTTAGTTTATACGCGATAGAAGTGGGTGCAAAAGGTATACCAGCGAAATCTCTCTGTAACCTGCTTAAAGGCCTTACTAGAAGTGCAGTAAGCTCCATATTGGAACGAGTGTCCAAAGCTGCTCTAGTAGGGTCCTTCCGAATTTGGCTGGACAGGGAGAATAATTTGAACAGAGGAGGTGAGTGTTGACGCGCGTCACTAAGGGTACCCTTAAACCTACTCCCGTGTCAGAGTCTCAGACTCTGTTCGGAATTTTTTTCTCAGCCACGCGATGGACCCGGCACCCGCACGGTGAATCCATGGAATGCTGAGATATTCGTCTCACATGTACATTTAATTTAATTACTATATTTCGTGAGCACCTACGTAAATGTAACGTACTCGTAAATGGTCAGGCGTTGAAACTTCACCGACATACAGTCATAATAAAGCAATTTTTTAGACTTTGAACTATCGTGATTCATATCCATTATTGTAAATTTCATTATAGCAATGGATAGTAACGACCTAATAGACGATACAGTACTATCTAGATGCTACGAAAATCCGCTGTTTGCTTTCCGTTGCGTAGTTTGGACGGATTATGGTATAATCGAATCTTATAAAAATGAACGAATGAATATTTTCCTCAGGGATTTTCTTTGTTTATTTAACTTATAGCCTACACCGCGCCATTTTTGTTCGACGACTGCAGTCTTTAGTTTATGCTTGACACGGGGTACCACAACACAGCAAATATGGCCACTCTATTGTCTATAGTCTTTTCACACAGAGTAAACAATGATGCCAACAAATAATAATGAGAGGTGCGTTTTAAATAAATTTTCAGAATATTTACAAAATACAATAAAAATTAATGAGTTTACTTTTATAATATATTATATATTCATCAGAGGGATTCATGTTTAACGTCAGTGTATATAAAAATAATAATAAACAACGCAATTATTCATTGAATCGGGTTGTTGAATTTATTATTGGACGGTGTGGACTGAAGCGGAAATTAGCAGATATTCGAAAAACCATTTCCCGCTGAACTAATTATGTAAATAATAATGCTTTGCATAACATTCATGAGTTACTCTAATACAGTGAATTATTGACATTGGCCACAATTTCATAAATTACTAGAACTGAACAGTCAAGCATTGCAGTAATCTAAATTAGATACATACGATTTGATTCTTTTCGACTTGCCCATCAAGCTTCCATTTTCCCTATTACCTACAACGTAGATATTTTTTTATTTATTTATTACAAATTACAAGAAATAAACAAAAGTAAGTAAATTGAACAAGGAAACACTTATCTCATTAAGAGATCTCTACCAGTGACCCTTAGCAGTGGGAGAAGATTATAGAAGGACGAATAGGTACAAGAAATAAAAGAAGGAAACCTTATTACTAACGCTATACTACTAATAAAATAAATATAAGTATTATATATATATACAAACACTATATATAATTTATAATATAATAAGTATATAAATAAATATTTATGATTGTAATGAAAGGTAATATTTAAGATGACGATTTTTAAAACTAATGACAGAAGGGTTGTTTTCAACAATGTTGTCTGGGAGTGCGTTCCATAGGCGCACTGCCGTCACTGCCGAATATAAGATAGTGCTATATGGAGGCACCGATAGGGAATTTAAATGGACACACGAACGCACTGGTCTCAGACGACGCGGAGCTTCCTGAAAGCGCTCGCGGAGGTAAAAAGGAGATTGGGTATTTAAAATTTTAAAAAGTGTCGTGTTAATATGAATATTGCGGCGATAACGAATTTGCAAGATAAAAGTGAATAGACACCCTATAAGCGAGCATGTTCCACCATAGGCCATAGGTAGCCTCACAAACTTTTGCATAATATTAATTGGATCTACAAATGGCTTTGGCTGGTGGAAGATTTCGGCCGTGGCTAGTTAACACCCTAGCGACAAAGAAGTACCGCTAAGCGTTTTAGCGTTCCGGTACGATGTCGTGTAGAAGCCGAAATGGTGTGAATTACAGTATAAAAATTCACTATAAATTCACGGAATTGTATACATATATAAAACATACTACAACAACTTCATATTAAATTATAAAGACGGTATGTTTTATATATACTATACATGTACCTAATAAAATAATTAATTCAACATTTAATCAAAATAACCTATTAAAATAATTATTACCTACAATTTTTTTACTTTTAGTGGGTAGTAATTTTATTGTACTTTACGCTTAAAATATGATACCCAATAGGTATACCTGACTCAGCTCACGGTTGCGTTATTTAAAATGACACCCTGGTATCCTTACGAGTATAATGTATGAGAAAGTTTGTATGTATGGGTGGATGGATGTTTCATGTGTGTATTCTTTCACGTAAAAACAATTGAATGGATTTTGGTGAAACTTCACAATAATATAGCTGACGTGTCAGAATAACACATAGGTCATGTTTTATCCAGAAAGGGATTGTTACAGATTTGTATGGCGCCTTGCCCAGGTATATGTACAGTAATTCAACATGTTTAGAGTGATAAACTAGACGTTTTTTATAGTTTATTTCTTACGAAATAGTCCTATTTCAAATAGTAAAAATTATTTCTATAAATGGCGTAGTCTATGATGGAGCATTGACATTGACAACTGTCATTAACACATGACATTTAGTTTACGAGCTTAGATTACAAAGATGCGTTCCGAAATACAATGTTTTTCATCTTTATTATTTCAGGAATAACTACTAGAAAATAATAATTATTAAAAACCGTTAATGAAACGAAATATTTTTTAATAGAATTACTATTTCATGCATGTATGTATGATTGTATGTATTACTAATAGGTATATAGTACATACATATTGTAACAACAACCCCTTTCTGGCGGCAACGAGAACTATGCGGGTGGAGCCGCAGGCGTCCTCTAGTTAAAGAAAAAACCTTTGATAATAAAATTCTTTACGAAATATTTAATTGACACATTTTATAGGAAAGTCGTCATACAATTATACAAAGTACCCAGTACTAATTGTTTTCATTGGAAATTAGATTCATTAGTTTTCCAAACTATTTCAGACCTAAAGAAAAAGCTAAATTTGGAGTTACAATGCTGCGATATAATTGCAAAGTACCTACCTAATCTCAATTTGAATTTCAACGAACGGACGATGAACTCTACAATAACATTTAACTTATTTCAGGTACCTATATCACAAGAATTATCTTAGTTTAGGTACCTACGATTCCTCCAATAGTGAATTTTGCTGTATTTTTATGTTCCGTAAAAAGTGAATAAATTATTTTTATTATTATTTATTACTTATTGATACTATACTAAAGCCAAACTCGATTGAGAATGCTTGTCAACAAACAAATTAAAAATGAAGTCACTAGTCATTTTACTACTATTTTTTAGTTAACTTGTTAATGACGAATTCATGACAATAAATTAAATTAGTGAGCTTAAAACTAATTAATATATTCAATATATTTTAAATAAGATTTTATAAAAAACGAAATATAATTTTAAATTTATTAGGCATAAAATGTGTTGCATTTCCTACTTTCAGTTTAAATTTGTTTGTTGACAAAAATTCTCAATCGAGTTTGGCTTTAGTAAAGGTAGGTATTGAATATTATGTCCCGAAAAGGGAGATTTACTATAAACAGGATCAAATACCCCTAAACCTAATTTGAGGTGCTAATTCCAAACAGCGTCAGTTTTGGCATCTATGAAGACAGCTCGTACTTTTACAATTTTAGTATTATTGAGGGCATTTTCGGCATTAATACAAGATTTCTCTTACGGTAACTGCACAATACCAAATCCTAAACATAACAATGCAACTTTCTACGTACTATCATGACTCAGCTAGACACTTTAAAAATATTCTTAAAATGAAACACACAAAGATTATATTGCATTGAAAACCAGCAACATACTTTTACATATACATTTTGAAGTCATCAATTATAGTGATTGTAAAATAAACATATTTTCCTAAGTATGAGTATGTTTTTTTTTATCTACTACAAGTTGGCCCTTGAAACCTGATGTTAAGTGATGATGCAGTCTAAGATGGAAACGGGCTAACTTGTTAGGAGTGGGACGAAAATCCACATCCCTTTCGGTTTCTACACGACATCGTACCGGAACGCTAAATCGCTTGGCAATACGTCTTTGTCGGTAAAACCTCCCACCAGCCAGACCAAGACAAATTAAGAAAAATCTCAATCTGCCCCGCCAGGAATCGAACCCAGGACCTCCGTCTTATAAATCCACCGCGCTTACCACTGCGCCACGGAGGTCTTTAAATATGAGTATGTAAGCTTACTTATTTGATGTATCTAATTGACAACACTTGGTGTAGGTAGGTTATAAACAAAAATATTTTTTAAACATATAAAACTAAGTCCCCCGCCTATCTGTCTGTTTGTCTGTTCGCGATAAACTCAAAAACGGTCTAACATGCAGTTTTTATCAATAAATAGAAGGGTTCCTGAGAAAGGTCCGTGAATATTTTTTAAGCTTTTATGTAAAATTGCAATTATGTTTTACTGTTTAATGCGTTTTGAAGTAGATTTAATTTTTTTATCAAAAAAAATTTTTCTTACTTTTTAGTGATTTATCGAAACATAACTTACTCTTTATATACGTAGTACGTATACGGTACTTGTGGCTAAAAAGCTACCGACACTTACACAAATACCGAAATAGGTGCAAGTGCAAAAATAATTACTTAAATCGGACTTATAGAGATATGCGGACACAAATATACATACTTACACTTTTGATACTTACACATATACGAAAACTGGGCAGTTCTGGAAAGACTACATACATACGGGACCAATCGATAACAGCTAAAGGGTGACCTTTAGCTATAATTTATAAGTTACTAGCTGACACGGCAAACGTTGTTTTGCATTAAAAATTAAAAAAAAAAATTGGATGAATAGTAGCCGATTCTCAGACCTGCTGAATAAATAATAAATAATACAAAATTTGGTAAAGGGTGACCTTTAGCTATAATTTATAAGTTATTTATGAACATAACATAATAATATAAAATTTATGAAAATATTATTTCTCAAAAATATTCTAGCGCCCTGATGAAGTTAATCCCATCTATTGTAGCGTGACTTAGCAACTTTCGCTGGAAAAACCTCAAAAGTTTAAATAAGCTTTGCTAATGTCTTTCATGGACTTAAATAGAAATATACCTAACTAAATATTTATTATTAAAAATCTGCAACCAGCTGTCAGAAATATCAATTTAAAAGTTTTATGTTTATTATCTAAACGAATTCAAAAGCCTTGGGAACAATCACATAATGTACCTAATTAGTTAGTAGTGTAGACTAAAATGTGGTAATGTAATAGTGATATAGGATTAGGCTGTTATAATATATAATAAGATAGCTATAAGGATATACTGACAAATCTGGTTAGCCTGTACTGATAGATGTTTATAATAGAAAATAAACAAATAAAAATATTGCAACTTATTCAACACAAAAGACTATTTGGACCGTTTACAAGTATCATCTTTTAGGGAAAATCGTTAAGTCTCATTGAACAACGTTGTTATATTCCGAAATTTACTTAATTGTACTAGGTGTACTAACTAGAAAAGAAACTACAAAAGCTTTCCATGTTTTTTCTAATCATATTTAATTACAAATTATAAACCGATGATCTTTACAGTAATTATTGATATATGTTAAAATAGTTTTAATGGAAATAAATATTTATGTTTCCCAACAATAAAATAAACTTGTAGTATTAATTCTGCTAAAAATGTTATAATTATTATTTATAGCAATCGCCCGCGACTTCGTCCGCGTGAAAACCTCTTAGGTACCCTTTTCATTTTAAAGACAGACTACCCTTCTACTCCTCTTAATTTAATTTTTTTATAGTTTCCCGTCAAGCAATATCCCGTCCCGTCCCGTGTACTAAAGATCTACATTTTTGCTAAACATTGTACGATATTACAGTACATTAACATTAACAATATACATATATTTATAACTCTTAACAAATGCATTAATTTCGACCAAATTTGATTACCATAAAAACGGTTTTAGTGAGTTAATCTTAAAAAATCACATATACTGTCGTGGACATTTTTTAGATCATTTCAAGAGGAATATTTCTTTCATACATATATTTTTGGTATCTTTAACCATTTTCGCAGCGCACACAACGGAAGCCCTCAAGGATGAATAATTTTCCCTGTTTTTTTCACATTTTCCATTATTTCTTCGCTCTTAGTAGTTGCAGCGTGATGTAATATGCCTAAAGCCTTCCTCGATAAATGGTCTATTCAACACAAAAAGAATTTTTCAATTCGAACCAGTAGTTCCTGAGATTAGCGCGTTCAAACAAACAAATCAATTCTTCAGCTTTATAATATTAGTATAGATTTCAAAATCCGTATAGCGTATTATATATAAAGCCTAGCTGTGTGTGCTTGTGTAAAATATATTTCTTTACTTGTTATTTCACAGGGAAAGAAAAACCCAGCGTGCAAAATGACGGCGGCAGATTTTCTAGGCGAGGACAAAACGCTCGAGAGTAACACAGATCACACGGCCACACATATTCCTCGCAAAAGGAGAGATTACGAGTAAGTATACACAGAGAAATATATACGCCTCAATCAGATTGGGCACGAAGCAATGCGTCAAGTTTTTCAATTACAAATTGTAATAGTCATCTCGATTTCCAAATTATTAATGTACACAAATAGGTATGGAAGTTGTGGTACACAAATATGGAATTTAGTATTAACGCGCGTCGACGCTTGATTCTATTTTTGTATAGGTAATACAATTTTGGAAGTACTTTAGTGGGATGGGAAAATAGTGATAAAAAATTATACGTATATTCTTGTACGATTTTGTATTCTGTGATATTGTGGTATAATAAAGGTAGATAATACCTACAGACCTGAAAACAACTGTTTAGTCATTCAAAAACTAATACTTTGGTCGGTTCGCTGGCAGATGAAGCTTACCTTTGAGCAGACTTTAGGTTTTGTTTCCATCAGAGAATAGTCGATGACGTTGTATGATGATGTATGATGACGATCAGACGTAATAAATCAAGAGCCCGCGATCTTTTAAAAGATGCATAGTATAGTTAAGTACGATAGGCAACTATAGAGTTTGGACCATGGTTGGTTTTAAAGGTAGCACGTTTTAATGATCTAGACCCTAAACAATTCAAGTATTACCTAACTGAAATTCTTGTATATTTTCCACAGTATAATATGAAAAATCATATCGTTAGTCGCCAGTCACGTAACATCGTGGCAGCTCTTCGACACTGTTAAAGAAAAAGCTTTAACGGTCTCTTAGGAAGAGTTCACATAAGAGCCTCATAGCTAAATGCCTAGCGAGTGGGGACTTGATTTCCTTTGATATCGCGCAAAAAAATTAGAAAACTACGTTTTACACTTGGACAAGTGAAGGTTTGGAGACTTAAACCTTACTAACTTCCAAAGAAACTATGATCCAAAATCCAAAGTTTATCAATGGTAGGAGCATGAGCTGACAAGTTATCAACTTTTATAAAATATAATATAAATAAAATAAATATTATAGGACAATTACACACATCGCTATATAGCCCCAAAGTAAGCGTAGGTAGCTTGTGTTATGGGTACTATGATAACTGAATAATTTTATATATATTATATATAAATACTTATAATATATATACATAAGCACCCAAAAAACTGGAAAACATCCATGGTCATCACACAAATATTTGTCCAGATGTGGGAATCGAACTCACAGCCTAGGACGCAGAAGCAGGATCACTACCCACCGCGCCACTCGGCCGTCAAAATGACGAAGGTCTGGTTATCATGGGCTCATGGTCCATAAGGAACACAAGTATTGCCGTAAAACAAAATTGTACGTGGACGGAGTAGCTACAATTACTTGTATTTTGTGCTACAAGACAACATGAAAATATCAAATAACACGCTCTGTTATTATTTTCAGATGGCAAATAGTTTGGAGAAATGTGTTAGCTTTTATTTATCTTCACGCGGCAACCTTCTACGGATTATATCTCATATTTATAGGAAAAACAAAACTATTGACAGTTGTTTTTGGTAAGTTATTACTTTTATAATTTTTTTATAGCATCTGCTCGATATATTTAATTTAACTGACGTACAATTGCCTCGATGTTCGATGGTTCTGTTCTGTTGGCTTCGACCCTGAGGTACAGGATACGAAACCTAGGTAAGAAATAATTCTGATCTTTCTTCTAAGAAATATCCATAAAAATTGTAAGCCTGGAGTCCTGATAATGTGAAATCCATAGCGTTTCAGAACCAGGGCAGTTAATATGCGGATAATGACGATGATCATAACTGCTCACTATATGTAATGTTGCCAGCTCTCGCGTTCTCTGCCATATCGGCCATGGGAGTGACAGCCGGCGCGCACCGTCTGTGGGCGCATCGCGCGTACAAAGCGCGCTGGCCGCTCAGAGTGTTCCTCGCGCTGATGCAGACCATGGCGTTTCAGAACCACATCTACGAATGGGTTCGCGACCACAGGTAAATGTATAATTACATCGTAATTCAGTAGCCCTATTCTGTACAGTGCTAACTAGCGCTGCTATTTGTTCTGCGATCACTATTGTACGAGATTTTGTCTTTATTTCTCTCTAACTAGAAATAAAATAAATATTATAGGACAATTACACACATCGTTATATAGCCCCAAAGTAAGCGTACTCGTAAGTAGCTTGTGTTATGGTGGGTGCTATGATAACTGATGAATATTTTTATACATATTATACTTATAATATATAGATAAATACCCAGACACTGGAAAACAGCCATGCTCATCACACAAACATTTTCCAGATGCGGGAATCGAACCCACAGCCTAGGACGCAGAAGCAGGGTCACTAACCACTGCGCCACTCGGCCGTTACTATAGTATTGTGTGAGACATAGAGATATAAATGAATATGTAATTCAAACAGTCGAGTTACAGAAACGTCTTAAAAATAGTATTACTGAACTAGACTGTGACTTAATATAGACTAAATTTATACTACGGCAAAAATATCTAAATAATGACCAGATACGACATTATATATCTGAATGATGTTTATGCTTAGAACTCCAGATATTGTCTAGTTATGCTCGGTCACCATCACCATGGATATAAGTCCTACATTCATAACTAGCCTTGAATTCGTCGTCCTCATTTATAGCTTCAGAACAGCTGTACAATTTAAAAACGGTGAAGATTGACACGCACATCGATCATGATGTGATACTTCTTATATTCTTATATTTATTGATATAGTTAAATCGCGGGGCACAGCTCGTTTAACAATTTTTGTATTTTTGTATTGCAGGGTGCATCACAAGTTCACGGAAACGGACGCAGACCCGCACAACGCGAAGCGCGGGTTTTTCTTCTCTCACATGGGGTGGCTGATGGTGAGAAAACATAAGGAGGTGTTCGAGAAAGGGGCCTCCGTGGACATGTCCGACTTAGAAAAGGATCCCATCGTGATGTTTCAAAAAAAGTGAGATTTGCTTTTAATTATTAACCGACTTTCTAAATATTAATTTAATATTGTTAGATTTGCCCAGATTTCGAATGTGTTAGTTTTGAGCTTCTAAACATGTGTACCATATTTCATAAGTGAATGTTGATTGTACGTACATTTGTATATTTGTATGTCGGTATGTTTGTCCACGTATGTCTTGAAGACTGTAAGTCGGATTGCAAATATATCTTCTTAGTTTCACTAGGTATATTCCAACTTAGGAAATAGTAGTTTACCCAAAATCGATTCAGTAGTCGTTGAAATATAGAGTTCAGATTGTATTGGGCATGGTCATGTTTAATTGTAACCTGTGTTATTATGTAGGTATATTGGATTGAATTTATTTTTAAAAGGTTGGTGACGATCATCTAAAGGGGATTAAAATTAATTTTTGCATTAAGTTAGAGTGGAAATACGTGGTTAGCTTCGTGAAGTCGCGTCGATAATAATTCAAAATTCCAATCACGATTACCAAGCTCCAAGATCTATTAGCAGAGTTTTTGTAACAGAATTATTAGCGTCATGACCATTTTTGGCACCAAGCAATATTCCTTTCCTGCTGGTGTAGTTACAAGTGCATTAGATTTAACACTATCAGGCTCATAATATAAATTATTTACTTATAAATTAAAAAAAAGAAAAGTTGAGAGGTGTCAAGGGACACCCGGATGGAACGAAGTTCCTTTTGATTAATTAGTGAAGGAATTGTAATAAAATTTTATTTTTTTAAAGTAATAATTATATTTTTTTTATTATTAACAAATATAATGTTATATAAACTTAATCAGTAGGCTCAATTTTTCGATTAATTAGTGAAGGAATTGTAATAAAATTTCATTTTTTTAAGTAATAATAACGTTTTTTTTATTATTAACAAATATAATGTTATATAAACTTAATCAGTAGGCTCAATTTTTTCACACACGCGCTTGTTGTTGTACACCGAAACACCAGAGGGCGCCACGAGAGCGCGAGACAGCATACAGCGCGGGCGCCCCCCGCCGCTCACGCGCACACACATCAAAGGCGGCGGCAAGATCCTTTGATCAAAAAGTGTCGTGACAACTTTTCGTACGAATTTTTTCCGTCTAGCCCCCTTTCACAACGCGCGATAAGGAACTTCGTTCCAAAACTTTTGAAAAACAAGCTTTTAAGCTTACAAGTATCTATTTATCAAGATGAATCAAACGAACCCATACTGAATGGAGTTGTGTTGTTTTATTGTTTCTATGGCCGATAATCGATTACCAATACATATGTCATAGGTATCAGCTTCAAAATTGACTTGCAATATTTCACCGGAACATATTTACATACTTGCCTTTTTCCTTCGATTAATTTGTATTTTGTGGCGTGTAAAGTAAAAGCTTCCATCAGTTTCATCATCATCATCATCATCATTATCAGCCAATGGACGTCCACTGCTGGACATAGGCCTTTTTTAGGGACTTCCAAACACAACGATCCTGAGCCGCATGTGCCCAGCGGCTCCCTGCGACCCGTTTGATGTCATCAGTCCACCTGGTGGGGGGTCGACCAACACTGCGCTTTCCGGTGCGGGGTCGCCATTCTAGCACCTTCGGCCCCCAACGTCCATCAGCTGTTCGAACCACGTGCCCCGCCCATTGCCACTTCAGTTCTGCGACTCGCTGAGCTATGTCGGTTATTTTGGTTCTTCTGCGGATCTCCTCATTTCTGATTCGATCACGCAGAGATACTCCGAGCATTGCTCTTTCCATCGCCCGCTGAGTGACTCTGAGCCTTCTTATGAAGCCCGCAGTTAGCGACCAAGTCTCGGATCCGTATGTCATCACTGGCAACACGCACTGTTCGAAGACCTTCGTCTTCAGGCACTGAGGAATTTTGGACGAAAAGATGTCACGCAGTTTCCCGAACGCTGCCCAACCGAGTTGGATTCGGCGGTTCACCTCTTTCTCGAAATTGGACCTACCTAACTGGACCATATGCCCTAGGTATATATACTCGTCTACAATTTCGAGTGCAGAATTTTCAACAATAACTGGGTGGAGCGAAACATGAGCATTACACATGATCTTTGTCTTGCTCATGTTCATTTTAAGGCCCACCTGTTGAGAAACTCTGCTGAGGTCATTGAGCATATTATTAAGGTCATCTAGAGATTCTGCCATTATCACTACATCGTCGGCAAACCGCAGTTGAGTGAGGTACTCGCCATTGATGTTGATGCCAAGTCCGTTCCAGTCCAAGAGCTTAAAGACGTCTTCCAATGCGGCGGTAAATAGCT
This sequence comes from Mycalesis mineus, assembly GCA_034621355.1. Classification (NCBI taxonomy): domain Eukaryota; kingdom Metazoa; phylum Arthropoda; class Insecta; order Lepidoptera; family Nymphalidae; genus Mycalesis; species Mycalesis mineus. Next base: position 12,683,788 of record CM067889.1, on the reverse strand, counting down.
TCGGGGAGATAACATCTCCCTGTCGCACTCCTCGCTGCAATTGGATTGGCCTCGTAGTCTCATCCTGTATACGGACTGACATGGTGGCGTTTTCGTACAGGCACTGCAACGCTTGGATGTACCGGTAGTCGATTCGGCACCTCTGCAATGACCTTAACACAGCCCAGGTTTCCACCGAATCAAAGGCTTTCTCATAGTCCACAAACGCCAAGCAAAGTGGCCGGTTATACTCTTCGGTCTTTTGTATAACCTGCCGCAGCGTATGGATGTGGTCTATGGTACTAAAGCCTTGTCGGAAACCGGCTTGTTCGGGAGGCTGGAAGTCATCAAACCTACGAGCGAGACGATTCGTGATGACTCTGGAGAACAACTTGTAGACATGACTCAGCAGCGAGATTGGTCTGTAATTCTTCAGCAAGGTATTGTCACCCTTTTTGAAGAACAGAACAACCACGCTCCTGTGCCACGCCTGAGGCGTCTTGCCCTCGTGAATGACGGAATTGAACAATCGCTGAAGGACTTCAAGTATCGGTTTACCACCCGCTTTCAGGAGTTCTGCTGTGATTCCGTCATCACCTGGCGCCTTGTTGTCCTTTAGGTGTTCGAGAGCCATACTAATCTCGTCTAGGCGGACGTCCGGGATATCTTCGGTATAGTGTCGGGTCAATTTGGCTCTGGGGTCTTCAGCCAAATTGTCAACAGGCTTTTGAGTTGACGTGTATAACTGTCCATAGAACTTCTCGACCTCACCCAAGATCTCGGGCTTGGAAGAAATGAGATTACCGTCATCGGTCTTCAGACGCGCCAACTGACTGCGTCCAATAGACAGATCTTTCGCGAACACTTTCGAGCCACGGTTGTGTTTTATTGTATCTATGATACGCTCAGTGTTGTAGCGGCGTAAGTCACATTTCTGCGACTTAGAGATCTGTCTATTGATACGTCGGTAGTTCAGAGCGTCCCCTGAAGACTGCAATCGCATTCCTTGTCTTTCCTCCATGAGCTTGAGTGTTTGGTCAGAGAATTTCTTGTTGGTTTTTGGGCGGTGGGTCTTATAAAACTTAGACCCAACCGAATGGACAGTTTCCACTAGCCTGTTGTTCAGATCGTCCACATCAACACAATGTGCTAGGCAATCGAAACGGTTCTGGAGTTCCAGTTGAAAGCTTTCGGGGTTTTGGATGTGGGCACGAGTAGGTCGGAGCGTTGACTTCACCAGTCGGTACCGTTCAAGCTGTACATTGATATTCAACGTGCCTCTTACCAGTCGGTGATCACTGCCGGTTTTGACCCTATTGATCACAGAGACATCGTTGAATATATGCCGTCTGGTCGACAAGATGAAGTCAATCTCATTTCTCGTGGAACCATCGGGGCTCAACCAGGTCCATTTCCTATGTGGTGGCTTCTTGAAGAAGGAGTTCATCATAAAGAGGCCCTCCTTCTCCATGAAGTCAGCCAACATTTGGCCCCTGTGGTTCCGTTGCCCATAGCCAAATTGCCCCACTCTCAACTCTGAACCACTCCTCTCGCCCAGCTTTGCATTGAAATCCCCCATAACAACATTGTAGTAGGAGTTCGAAGCATGCAGGGCTCTTGAAATATCCTCATACAATACCTCTACCTCCTCGTCGGGTTGTGCCGAGGTCGGTGCGTAAACCTGTATAACCTTCAACGAATACCGTTTGGTGATTCGGAGGACAAGGAACGCTACCCTGCTCGACACACTCTCGACTCGTACAACATTGTTAACGAGGGACTTGTGAACGATAAACCCAACACCACCTTGGGACAGATGTTCGCCCTCCCGGTAGTATAGTAAATTGCCGGAGTTCAGGATTATCGAGTCCTCGCCCTCTCTTCGGACTTCAGACAATCCTATAATACTCCAGCGCAACTTACTTAATACTTCTTCCAGTTCGATCACCTTTTCGTCAGTCCTCAAAGTGCGTGCGTTGAATGTTGCCAGGTCCAGTCGTCGGGGTTGGCAGCGGAATCTCTTCCGGAGATTCTTGACACCCCTTGCCCCGCCGTTACCATGACCGCTGCCAGAGCCAGGAATAGCGGGGCTGCCGGGGACTAGGGGCTGTTTTCTTGGACCGTCTCCCATAAAAGAAATGCCCTATAGTGACCACGCTGGGCAGGCGGGTTGGTCACCGCAGAGCTGGACTATTCGAACCAGTGTCACTGCTGCCTGACACTGGCCTCATTTTGTAGTCCAGCCTATTTGGAATGGTTATACCGCCATTCATCGGTCGCCAGAGCCTCGTCGGTCCATCTGCAGGGTGCACCGCGAGCAGGTGAGGTTGACATTTGGGGAGGCCGACTGGAACTATCATCCCCCTTACACCCCTCCATCAGTTTACACAAGGATAATAAGTTTGACATACTTATCATTTTGCAAAGATCGAACAGCTTGTTCTATGCGTCCAACGTCACGTAGGCATTACCTACTGAGCTTTTTTCTCTTGGTTGCAAACTTACCTATAGTTCTACTTTATTATAGTTATTGCACAAGTGTTTATAATTAAATCCCGATAGTATTACTTCGAAACTGAGTTTGTAGGTTTTTCGCGGAAAATTGCAAAATGAATAAGTTAATAAATATTTGCATATTCCTGCTGCCAATCAACGGTGCCCCTGTTTCAGTTTAAATGGTATTCGTTATGGGGAACTATTTTACAGGCACATGACAGGTTGACAGGCTCAGCGCATGACGTTCTGTTGTACCCTGTTTAACTTTTGCAATTACTTAAAGTTATTAATGGTAGTTAATAATATGAAAACAAAAATAGATTGCTCTTACATTCGGCTTGATTTTTTGCATTGAATTCTGTTTTTGTTTGACATCTGACGGTCGATTGCAGCAGTCGATAAACTCAGCAATTACTGTTTTATTAAATTTAATGTTACAATTGGTATCTATTTTATAATTTAAGTCATTCCGTCTTGTGTGAAGAATGTTTTCTTCACACACGCCGATTACTACCAAGAATATTTGTCACAATACTTCGTACCATATATATTATAGTTTGGTAATAACTACGCCAGGAAAGATTAAAACTTGACAATCTGTGTTCTTATTTACAGAACGTACTTGGTTGTGATGCCCCTGCTCTGCTTCATCCTACCCGCGTGGCTGCCGGTGTGGTTGTGGAACGAGAACCCCTGGTCGTCGTGGTACGTGGGTGCCATGATGCGGTACACCATATCCCTGCACTTCACCTGGCTCGTCAACTCCGCCGCGCACATTTGGGGGAACAGACCGTATGACAAGTAAGCTCGAGAACCCTATATTTCATCTTTTTTTTCACTAGAAGTTAGCTCGTGATGGTAATCACACCTGTTGCAAAGTGATAGTGCAATGTAAGACGGGTGCTGGCTAACTCGTCTGGAGTAAGATGAAATCTATGCCCCTTTCGTTTTCTACCGAAACGGTAAATCGCTTGTCTGAAGGTCTTTGTTGTCGGGGTAGTAAGTAACTATGGCCAAAGTCAGCCAGCCTTTTCTTGTCGCTAGGAAATGCATTTAAGCATCCCGGTCGGAGGCTGCGCATAACAGAATAGCACATTTTCCGCCCAAGTATGTGGGACTCGCTGGCTGTGAACGGGCCAGAATATTCAAAAACTCAGCGTAACCGCCTGCGCCTGATCATTCACTTTGTCCAATCCAGCAATTCTAAATCATCATCTACTTTTTTTTTTTTTAATACCTACAAGTTGGCCCTTGACTGCTATCACACCTGATGTTAAGTGATGATGCAATCTAAGATGGAAGCGGGCTAACTTGTTAGGATTGGGATGAAAATTCACACCCCTATCGATTTCTACACGACATCGTACCGGAACGCTAAGTCGCTGGGCGGTACGTCTTTGTCGGTAGGGTGGTAACTAGCCACGGCGAAAACCTCCCACCAAGACAAATTAAGAAAAATCTCAATCTGCCCCGCCGGGAATCGAACCCAGGACCTCTGCCTTATAAATCCACCGCGCATATCTACCACTGCGCCACGGAGGTCGTCGCAAGCTCGCAAGTTGTACTTTACAGCTTTTCACTATTTGAAAATTTATACGGTATTTACATTAAAAAAAAATCATTTATTTTAATTTTTGTTTGTTACTCTATTAAAAAATCGAATTAAAAATTTTTAAATACGGATTCATTCAGTTAGTTATGTTCCGTAGAGAATATTAGGATACAAATGTCAATTAATCAAAAAGTTTAGGTTACTCATGAAGTCATGAGTCGGGCTATCTTATACAAAAAGATTTTTTACATTTTACATACAAAATATTTGTGATATAAGAACCGTAGGTATATACTTTGAAATTCATAAAGTACTGTTAATTCAAAATAACAAATATTTCAATTTTAGTTATTTGTAAAGAATGTTGCAACTAATACTGTAATTATTATCTAATATATAAAATTTTCCTGTCACAATGTTAGTTACCGTACTTCTCTGAAACGGCTTTACCGATTTTCACCAAATTTTGCATGCGTATTCAGCAGGTCTGAGAATCGGCTACTATCTAATTTTTTTTTAAATTTTTAATGAAAAACAACGTTTGCCGGGTCAGCTAGTTTTAATATATAATCACTACATTCAATCCAAGCGTTCTTTTCGTTCAATACGCACGAACACATTTCATACTTCCTTTCTCCAATTAATACAATAAAGCTGCATCTACTAACAACAATGAGCTTTAATGATCGAAACTTTTTCGTTTTGTCGGTTAGATTGAGATAAGTGTTTACGATGTGCAACAGTCATTATAGTTTACTATGTTAAGAGTTGAATGGCAATGACAATGACCGTGCATAATTACATACTTACAATATAAATAAGGTCTGTGTCATACATAGTTGTACTACTTCCAAATTTCTAAATGATACTATGGCGCCGTCTCCCTCCTAAACCATTTGCTGTGCCCGTAACGGGGTTCCAATTTGACATACTAATTATAGTATAATGATTTGACATATGTATAAATTGGAATGCAAATAAATGAATAGTTTCAAACATTTGAACACTTGGAAACTTGATTGAAGTAAGTTAAATTTTTTTTATTTACTACAAGTAAGCTATGCAATTGCATTGGATGACAAATAATGACGCAATCTAAGTTATAAGTTGGCTAACTTGTTAAGAGTAGGATGAAATCCACACCCCTTTCGTTTTCTACTCGGCATCGCACCAGAGGGTTATATTGCTTGGCGGTATGTTTTTGCCCGTAACTAGCCTTGACCGAATCCAGACAAAATTACTTAGAAAATCTTAATCGGTCCAATCGGGAATTGAAGTAGACCTAAATCTTATAAATTCACCACGCATACCGAAGGCCGTAAAAATGTTAGATAGGTAACAAATAAACGTGCACAAGAATTGTACATATAACATCAAAGATAAAAGTACCTAATAAAATGGTGACAAGTGTGATTCAGGCCTAATGCACACGCAAGCCTAATAGTGATACAGAGCTTAATGTTTGAACACATACACTTGTATCCATTGGGTGAAAGCTATCTTGACCTACTATGAGCCCGATCCCATTTTAATATTCAACTAATAAACCTGAGCTCTCACTAGTTACATATCGGATTATGATACCCACTTTGACAGGTTGAAAATAGCATTTATTTATCTGTAATGATAAAAATAATGATTGCCAACAATTTGTCGACATTTTTAACCGCGCAAAAAAGGAGATTGCCTGTTTGACGTGTATGTTTTTATGTATGTTCGTCCGCAATTATCTCACGTTTAGCTGAATCGATTTTGTTTGGTTTTCAGAAAAGTATTTCTTACATTTAGGTAGAAGCTTTTGGTATTTTAACCGACTCAAAAAAGGAGTTTCTCAGGTTCTTTTGTTTGACTTGACCTGTATGCTTGTAATATGTATGTTATACATACTTTGAAAGCCGTTTGTGTTTCATTGGAATTTGGTTTTGTTTTTGAATAAGTTCAAAAACTAAATATTTAAGTATGCATTAAGTACCTATCATGTTTTTCAAACACTGGGATTATGTCTGAATTTCTGGGAAATTGTATTAACAAATGATGAAACGTCAGCTTATTTAAAATTAAGCACCTAACTGTGGGTCGAGTGCGAGTTTTTTACCGAGCGACTGCGTAAAAACATACTCACTCGTAACGTCAAACTAGGTATATAGAAAAAAAAAGCGTTTGTTTTCGCTGTAACTAGATGGCGCTACTCAATTCCATATAAATGTGCGTTACGTTTTTACGTAATCGCTCGGTAAGAAACTCACACTAGGCACTCTGTTTTAGGACTTCACGTTCGTTGTAAATATTGTTGGTTACTTATATTAAATCTATGCTAATATTATAAATGCGGAAGTAACTCTTTTTGTTACTCAATCACGTCTAAACTATTTGACCGTTTTTTAATTAAATTTGGTCTCTCTCTAAAAATGGAGCCTCGAGCCAGAGAAATGACTTAATAACTGAAGGCTACTGTTTGTAATCATCACAAAACAAAATCTCTCGTGGGAAGACGCAGGCGTCCGCTATTAGGTATTTGACTCAATTTATTTTATTACTTTTATATAAACTAAGATAATAAATAATAACGTACGCTGCAAAAATAATAAAAATCCAATAAAAAACTGCAAAGTTACAGCCATTGAAATGTTTGGATTAGGGGTCTTCTGTCATTTTTTGCAAAACGAATATTTGTACTAAGTCACTATAGCGATACTGTGGTGTGACGTCACATCACAGTATGGCTATCTCTGTCTAATCAAACATATTCAAATGCTTATAGCTTTTTATTTATTTGATCAATTTAAGTAGTTTTATTAATATTTTATTTGTTATAGAATTAAGTTTCAAAAAATAAAATTAAACTCTAATATTTTGATAAGTGTCAAATACCCTATTCAGTAATACTTACCAGCTTGATTTTCTTTCTATTAGTCTATCAATGGTCGTTTATTAAAAATAAAATTAAACTCTAATATTTTGATTAGTGTCAACTACACAATTCAGTAATACTTACCAGCTTGATTTTCTTTCTATTAGTCTATCAATGGTCGTTTATTAAAAATAAAATTAAACTCTAATATTTTGATTAGTGTCAAATACCCAATTCAGTAATACTTACCAGCTTGATTTTCTTTCTATTAGTCTATCAATGGTCGTTTATTAAAAATAAAATTAAACTCTAATATTTTGATTAGTGTCAAATACCCAATTCAGTAATACTTACCAGCTTCATTTTCTTTCTATTAGTCTATCAATGGTCGTTTATTAAAAATAAAATTAAACTGTAATATTTTGATTAGTGTCAAATGCCCAATTCAGTAATACTTACCAGCTTGATTTTCTTTCTATTAGTCTATCAATGGTCGTTTATTAAAAATAAAATTAAACTCTAATATTTTGATTAGTGTCAAATGCCTAATTCAGTAATACTTACCAGCTTGATTTTCTTTCTATTAGTCTATCAATGGTCGTTTATTAAAAATAAAATTAAACTCTAATATTTTGATTCGTGTCAAATACCCAATTCAGTAATACTTACCAGCTTGATTTTCTTTCTATTAGTCTGTCAATGGTCGTTTATTGAAAATAAAATTGAACTCTAATATTTTGATTAGTGTCAAATGCCCAATTCAGTAATACTTACCAGCTTGATTTTCTTTCTATTAGTCTATCAATGGTCGTTTATTACGTTACATTTTTATCATCATCTTGATACGCCTTTAGTAAGCAGCTTTCTATCATAGGCCTCATGCATCTAATTGTTACCAGCCACCTTTCGAAGGTTGTCGCTTTCATCATTATCAGCATTAACAACCCTTTATTGGGCCAGGCCTCCTTTTTATATAGAACAGGTGATGTGAAGCGTAGACTCACCATGCTACTCCAGCGCGTTTTGGTGGGTTAGTTAACTATGCTACTATATTAATTAGACAACACACCAAAACGCACTGGAGCAGCGTGATTGGTCTACTTAAGGTATGAGAGTGGCTGAATTTGGCTTGTCCACTCCCGAACCTTTAGGTTTTAACATACCTTAGACCAGTGATTCTCAACCACTGTGCCGCGGCACTTTTGTGTGCCGCCAACTTTGCAAATATATAATAATGTTAATATTATTAAATTATATCATTTCAAAAGAAAAATATTATTTTCATGAATATATATTTAAATCCACAAAAAAATAAATTATTTTATTATTTGCTTTCCAAATTTGTGATTCATTTTGCATGGCATTTTTCAGGAATGCATTAGCGACGCAAAGCGGGGTCTTGGTGTATTTAAAATTTTTGTCATAAACTATTTACGCAGTGTGTTGTAGTAAGTAAATAATTTTTATCTTTTTCTTTGTGTGCCGCCAAATTTTGAAATCGTTAAATATGTGCCGCAACAAAAAAAAAGGTTGAGAATCACTGCATTAGACAAACATGACCATCCCATTGCCACGGGATTTATTTGTATACCTATGCTTATTTTTTAAACACCGTGACGTAGTCGATATCTCATAGACATGTACTAAGCGGTTTGGTTCCTCATTCTTAATATGCACAGCGAAAATGTGGTATACCTTTCCGTTACCTATAATATGGGTATCTTTAAGTCAAGAGAAAACAGGCATCTTCTAGGCAAACGCGTACCTTTGTAGGCTGCATCATTGCTTACTATCAGGTTTGATTGCGGTCGAGCGCTAGCCTATAGCATTAAAAAAATGCCCAAGCCTTTTGAATGATAAGTAGGACCAAAAAATTTTTAATGAGCTTTTTTGGAAGAACAAAAACTGACTGAATCATTGCTAGGCGAACAAACGACGCTTTAATTAGCGTCGAATCAACAAAACCAGGTTAGAAAGATTTTTCATCGAGGTTAATGTTCGTTTTCAAGTGTAATTGTTGCAACCGTGTTTCGGAGTAAAGTGGTCAGGCTTTAATGCGTTCTGCGTGGATCTCGGGGAAAGTACCATCTGGCTTAATTTAATGCCCATGACCACAGTATGGACACATTTTTATTTTCTTCTTGTTAGAAGATTTCTGATATTCACGAGTATGCCGAAATGTCTATTTCAGTGTCTACGAGTAAGTCCGTGACGAAGTGTTATGCGCGACGGATTTATAAGACGGAGGTCCTGGATTTGGTTCCAAGCTGGGCCGATCAAGATTTCGTTTACTTTTCCATGTAGTACTCCCCTACAAATATATCTAGATTTATATTAGTACGTAGAGTCACTCCAAATAGTCTAACTTGACATTTCAAAAGTGCTTATAAACTAAGCCTTGGTATGTACTTGAAATAAACAAAATATGATCTTTATAATATAGAGAACTCAGTTCAGGAAATAAGAAATTGTTTTTGGTAATTACCTAAAACAAAATGAACACTAAATAGTTCATGATTACAGTTGCTATGTAACTTTGACAGGTAAGAGTTATAAGTTTGCTTCATTTTATTGTATAAATGTAGTGCCAGCAGTGCCCAGGCACAGAGCGCAGAAATTACCAGCCCATATACAAACAATACCTTATGTAGAGTCAGTTACAAGTCTGTAGGGCGCAGCTATCACGCTGGCACAGGGTGCATAAAGGCTGGTTACGCTACTGTATAAAGTCTCTTCTCTGTTAACTGTGAGCTAAGCTCAGCGAGTCGCAGATCTGAAGTGGCAATTGGTGGGGCACGTGGTTCGAAAAGCTGATAAAAGTTGGGAACCGAAGGTGCTACAATGGCGACCCCGTACCGGAAAGCGCAGTCGAGCCCCCATTAGATGGACTGACGACATTAAACATGTCGCAGGGAGCCGCTGGCCACAAACACAAAGTCCCTAAAATAGGCCTACGTCCAGCACAGGACGTCCGTCAACTGTTAATGATGACGATAATGACGTTGTTGATTATAAATAAATAATAAAATAAAATACTTACCAGACATAAAGAAATCCACGATTAGATACGTATCCCAATTATTTACCAACGTTAGTTTTTACGTATATTTTTGTTATAATCTTTTTTTGAAAAAGTTCTTCATAAAAATATAAATTGTAAAAAAGTTATTAAAATTAAAAGCGTTACTAGCTTTTTCAATATTCAGGTTCCTGAATACGATTCGAATGTTCTATAGAAAGAAAAAAAGTGAATTGGTACTAAGAAATTAAAATATGGACGCCTTAATAAATTCTTGCAGCAAATAAGTTTTAAATGAACAGGCATTGCTCTTTTTTTAAAACTCATTACCATTAAATTACGTAAATATATAGATTGATCAATCCACGATGGCTCGGCGTTTTTTGTTTTTCAAACGCTTACAGTGCAAGTGTGCAATAAAAACTGCAAGAATGTGAGTTCTATTACTACGTGACGAGTAGCAATGTGTGCACACTTACACAAAGTGTTAAGTTAGTTACGTCAACAAGAATGTCATGTTTGACTAGCAGTATGCTCTACTTCATTTTAACCCATTTTTTTTAAATAAATACATCGTGTTGGTCCTGCACTGCAAAATTGTATTGTGATATAGGTATACCAATTTAACAATATTTTAAAAACACACACACTCACAATCATCTCTGATAGGTACCTAGTATAATTATATATATTTTTCTTTTGTTTAAATAGTTTAGTGATTGAGCTCAATTCCACGCTGTCTTGTCTACCATACCCCTATTGTTTTTGTAAAGCGTGAACTCATGATATCTATCATTAGTTTTATTCATTACAAGTTAGCCCTTGATGGTATATCTTAGCTATAATCACACTTGATGGTAAGCGATGATGCAAATTAAGATGGAAGCGGGATAACTTGTTAGGAGTAGCATGAAATCGACATTCCTTCAGTTTCTACACGATACCGTACCGGAACGCTAAATCGCTTGACTGTACATCTTTATTAGTAGGATAGTAACTACCAATGACCAAAGCCTCGCAACAACTAGACTTGGACTAATTTGGAAAATCTAAATCGGCGGTAACAAGCCAATCAAGAGACCTTTGTAGAAAAATTAAAGTCGTGTCGGTCAACCTGAAGGAACGGGCAACGGAACGACTCTTTTGCCTAAATCACATTTAAATATGTAGTTTATTATCATACGTTTTTTTGACATTATAAATATAATATTAATAAAAAAATTTAAGAAGAGCATCATTATGTTTGGTCATGACACGCAGCGACACAACCTACAATAGTCCGTGTACACCGAGCCGTGGACGACTCGAGACTGATGTTCGAACTGTACTCCCCGCACCCTTCGGTTTCCCGACAAATAGTGGGGCGAGCCTTAGTGAATTGACCAAAGTATAATTTTCTTTGAAGAAATGAAAGCTCAAAGATTTTACAATTTCCGTTCCGTAATTGACAAATTTGATAATATAACCATTCCTTTACATATTAAAATCTAAATGAGGAGTCTACGGTTGGAACGAAATTTATGTGCTTCCTCATCCAATCGCTCACGCGAAAGGGCCAGGAAAAGTCTTACTTTAAATTTTGAAATATTTTAATGATAACAAGTAGTTGATATATACTACACATAATGGTTATGATTTCGTAATCACATAAACTAGAAATATGCTGAGTCTTTAGTCTTAGAAATTTCGAATGTTACAAGTCACAAAGGACATAATTTTTTTAATTTCAGATACATAGGGGCCACAGACAACAAAACCGTAGCTATCTGCGCGTTCGGTGAGGGATGGCACAACTACCACCACGTGTTCCCTTGGGACTACAAGGCAGCTGAGCTTGGAAACTATAGCACAAACTTATCAACTGCATTGATTGACTTCGCCGCTAAATATGGTAATTTGTTTATTACATTCAACTGCAACTGCTTATTTTTAACCGACGAAAAAAATGGAGGAGGTTCTCAATTCGACGCGTATTTTTTTTGTGTATGGCAACGCATAACTTTTTACAGAGTCGTCCGATTTTGATAATTCTTTTTTTATAGAATAGGCACACTTCCAAGATGTCCCATTGTCATCATGTTAGGATCTGATGATGATATCCTGGGAAAATTGAAGGATCTCGTCAAATTTTAGGGGCACACTTGCAGCGATTTCGCTTTTTGTGTAAGTATCGGTAGTTTTTTGGCTACTAGTGCCGTATAATATACTATAACAGTACGAATACGTTACTTGGCGATAAATTACTAAAAGTAAGAAATAAATTTTTTTAACAAAAAATAGAACGGACTCAAAACGCACTAAAAAGTAAAAAATAACTGTGTCATTTAGTTGCTTTAATTTACTTAAGCATATCTAGGAGTCGGTGCCAGCCAAGGTTTCTACTTTAAGGACGTTACCTAGAACCCACAAACTGCTTTACTACGTTAAATAAATGTTCCTTAAACTTGCTGGCACCGACTTCATAGATATGCTTAAGTAAATTAAAGCAACTAAATGACACAGTTATTTTTTACTTTTTACTGCGTTTTGAGTCGGTTCTATTTTTTGTTAAAAATTTTAAAGGCCCACTACAGGTTAAGTCAGATGTAAGAGATAGATAGGTATGGGAACTCCGATCCACCACGCTGCTCCCCTGTGGTTCGACGGGCTTACAGTTGTAGAGTACGTTTGATTCATTAAAGTTCATATTGATGAGACTGGCTCGGACGGATTAACGTGCTCTCCGAGCACTTACAACTAAGGGTTTTTACTAGAGAAATTCCAAAAACTTAATACTTCAATGGTGGATTTGGACCCAGCACTTTGGAAAACGATATCACATTGCCAAAGCATTGGGCCTACGAGACAGTCTAATAAATTAAAGAATTAAGAATAAGCAAAAAAGTAATTAACGTTTGTCGAGCCCTTACATTGTAATATAATAAAATTATTATTATAAAAACAAAAAACCCGACTGCATAGAAGTTATGAACCGAAAAGAGAAAAACAAGGTTCACTATATCTATATAAAATTTTAAATACTTTAAGGTGATGCAGGCGGGGACAAAATACTTTATTTTCTGCGGGGAAAGAAAGATCTACCAAAACTACGTTTGTCCCCGCCTGCAGCACCATAAAGTATTTAAAATTTTATATAGATATAGTGATCCTTGTTTTTCTCTTTTCAGTTCATAACTTCTATGCAGTCAGGTTTATTGTTTTTATAATATATTGTTTTTATAATAATAATTTTATTTGAGACTTTTTTGTTTTAGTTTATGGTATAGAAATGATACGGTACACTTTTTGCCATTTTTTGTTAAAACGGCAATATAAACATGATATGATATTTATATTTTTGAAATGGTCTTTTTACGATCTTTCATTTGATATCCATATTGCTAAGATAAGAAAAAGAAATTCACACATTCCCCCCTTTTTTCCCCATTTAGAGCCACCATTTTGAAAATTTATATAGCCTATGTCACTACCACAATTTTAACAAATTCAACGACACCTCACCTGTCAAAATCCGTTCAGTAGTTTAGGCTGTAGCGCGTGCCGAAGAAATTGACATACATACATACATACATACATACATACATACATAAATATACATACGCTCGAAAAACATAACCCTCCTTCTGACGCAGTCGGGTAAAAAGCTCGTCGAGCCTATAGAAATATATTATTAGCAATAAAAATTAGAAATTTAACTATGAACAATTATGTCGCCAATACCTCCGATCTATCTGGAGGTTAGAACCTCCGAATTTTGAACCTCACACAGAATTTTCATGTATGACCTAAAACCCACAAAGTGCAAAGCTACGAGTATACATTGTTAAATAAACTTTTCCTAAACTTATATAGCACCGACGCGTGCGATTTGATGGCGGTTTTATTTTTTATTAAATTTTTTATACACTGGTATTTTATATACCCACTGTTTATATTTTCGAACATTAAACGCAATGCACTTGAAAGTTACAATACAGTCGCAGATATAACTATTTCCTTGGAAGTGTTTACGTCACTTACACTGCCCCAAATTCCCGCAGACGTCCTTTTTCTAATGCCCTGTTATTAAGATTTATATAGGTAGGTCAATACTTAAGTCCTTAAGTCCAATGTGGGACTGAAACTAGCAAGTTTTCGTTTAGGTGCATTATTGTTATAAATTGTGGTTGAAAAGAGAACTTGCTTATTATGGTACAACTTGTTTCATACAATATTTACTTATTTCAAGACATCTGGAAAAGTTTACTTTTCCAGATGTATGAAGGGTAACAATATGAAAAGAAGTTTTCTTGAAGATATTAGAGATGAAGATTTGAACTATGAACATTAAACTTGATGAAGTGTACCGCGCTACTATAATTAGTGAAACATTTAGTGCAAAATGCTGTAAATTTGTACATGACAGCTTTGATAAAGTTCTTATTATTAAATCTTTATGACCTAAAAATAATTCTACTTTTTCTCCTTTGTCATTTATTTCAGGTAATGATGTCAAATAAAGTAAAATGAAATTATTCCAATATACCGACATGTTGCTACTTCAAAATTATGTTCATTCATATTTACGGTCTATATGTCTTCCAATAAATTGAGTTATTATGTAGGGAGCTTATTAAAAATTATAAAGTATTAGTAGTAGTCGACTTTGGAGCGTGGTGGATTTACGCTCCATATGACAGCCGAGTGACGCAGCAGGGTGGGTAGTGACACTGCTTGCGGTTGACACTGCTGATGGTTTGATTCCTATGTTTGGAAAATGTTTGTGTGTTGAGAAATGATAATGGGCGTATAGATTGGGTGAGGGGGTTAGTCTGACTACAGAGGTCTAATTTTCACGTCAGTAGATAATGATAATTATTTACTTATTTTTTCAAAATGAATATAAAACTTAGAGGGGAGGAAATTTTAGGAGTACCATAAGCTTTGAGGCTTTTAATGTAATAAGTTTTATATTTCTATATTCCAGGTTTAGCGTACGATCTTAAAACAGTGTCCATTGAGATGATACGCAAAAGGGTGGCGAGGACAGGCGACGGATCTCACCCCTTCGATAAGAAGATTGACGATTGTGACGAAGACCACCATCATCCAGAAAACCCAGTCTGGGGTTGGGATGACGAAGACATGACTGAGGAAGAGAGGAAGTTAGCTGAAATTGCTCATAAAAAAAATTAGTATATTATAAAGTACCTAACTAAAAAGTTAATTATTATTATGGTGGTCAAGACCACACATGCCTAAACATAGACGCTGTTCAACCAACAGTATTAGATTAAGCGGATAAATTAATTACTAAGTTATAAATAAGATTTTGATTTGCTAGACATTGCAAATTTTGAGTTCCAATCAGAATAAGGTTATGGACCAGAAATTCCCAAATATTGTTTCCAGTAATTATAATAATTTGTGTTGTTAAATTACTATGCTAATTGGATACCAGTAAATTTCTAATATTCTCATAGGCAGATCATCAATTTGTTGTTGCTTTTCAATCGCTGTAATGTCGTAACTCTTTACTATCTAAATTATTAATTAATTTATTTATTTTCTAATCGGCAATAAAATACTCTATTAGCTGTTAGTTTTATTAGTATTGTATTCATATTTCCAACTTACCTGATAGTAATATTAGGGGATAGTTTAATCCTTTTATCTATTTAGTTGTTGAACTATATAATTTTAAAATGTAGATGGTAAATGAACCTAACCAAAGTTTTCGTTTAGGTTTGGGTACAAGTTTTTTTTATAAAGTTTTATAATAACTCTATTATTATTTTCAAATCTAACCGTTTTTCCTATGCTATAATTAAAAACATTCCAAAACGTATTTTTGATTTTCCTCGTTTCTCTTTTTCGTATGTTTGACGAACTTTTGTGAAAAATTTAAATTTCTGTAAGTGAGTATCGATTAGTTATTCAGTATCAATTTTGAAACTAAAGCTATCTGTACTTATATTTATAAAATTAATCAATTTACTTACAATAAATATGCTCTGTTATTCAATTTAAGTTGCTTGAATAAAGCTTTAGGATAGATATAAAACTTATATTTTGTACAGTTATTAATTTTATACGGTTAATTATAATGTGATAGTAGGACTTATGTAATAAGCGGTGACTGTTTAAGTAAACTAACATTAATTTATTCTTTACAAGTCAATAATTAAGTTTAATTTATTGTCGGTGAACTTAGACTACAAGATATAATTAATTTTAGAACTACTGTAGAGAATATTTTGATAAGACTTTTATGTTATAAAACATCAGTATTTTAATAAATGCGAGGTACATATACTTTGTTGTTTTTTTTACTTAAATTTTTAATTAGCTATTTTGAAATTATTGCTTTGAATTTTTTTTATAATGCTATAAATACTAGCGAATTATTTTATCATTTACCTACGTAGTGACTCTACCACTCGTACAGAAGGCAGATTCTGCCGAGAAAAGCTGACATGGAACTCAGCAGTTGCTTTTTAACTGACTTCAAAAAAAGGAGGTTATCAATTTGACCCGTATTCCAGAACTGCCCAGTTTTCGCATTTGTTAGTCATGATAAGAACTTGGTTAAATCGAAGGAACTCTTCAAACTTCATAGGCACATTTGCAGCGATGTCAGTAGTTTATAAGAGGCTGGCGAATATTGGAATTATAGTTTAGAACGAGGTTTTACGCATGTTCGTTGTCGATAAACCACTAAAAATAATTATGAAAAAAAAATTTAATGAAAAATAAAACCAACTTCAAAACCCACTTAAAAGTATAAAATAAATACGTCATTTAGTTACTTTAATTTACTTAACCATATTTATGAAATCGGTGCCACCTGTAAGCTTTCTACTTTAAAGATGGTACGAAGTGCTTTGCTGCTTTGTCGAATAAACTTTCCTTAAACTTGGTTGGCACCGAGTTTATAGATATGATTAAGTAAATTAAAGTAACTAAATGACGCATTTATTTTATACTTTTAAGTGGGTTTTGCAGTCGGTTTTATTTTTCATTAATTTTTTTTAAATGTTTCTATTTCTATTATATAATTCACAATCTTCTTTTTTATTCTCTCTTCAGTGAGGTAACATAATTAAGCCGATTGCTTCTAAGAAACTTTGTCCTTAATAAAGTTCTATAGCAAAGGTGCGCTAATAGCTAGCGACTGGTCTTTCGAGTTTTCTATGATATTGTAATGAGTAAAAGTTTGTCAGTATACTTATTAACGTTTATTCAAAAATACGAACAATATAATAACGTAATAAATAAAATTACACGTTAAATATTCTAATAAGTTTAATTTCACTAGACTAGGCAAATAGGCATCCTCGACTTCTTGTTTCAATAAATATTTATAGTAAAAAATACATCACAAAATGAGTAACTAAGTTAAATCTAAAGTTAATTAAGAGTATAGTTTAAAGATATCGTGATAAGTCAAAAGATCATATGAGTCAGTCAGTAGTTTTTAATATGTTTAATAAATTTGCCACCTGCTGCCACAATTTTTTCTCTACATTTTTATTAAAATCTCGAAGAATATTATTTTTATTCGCACTTCATCGGGCAGTTTTGATGACAGCTGAAAAGAGCAAATGCCTCGAAGAAACGTGTTAGAGTTCTTCTACAGGTGAAATCACACAATCATGTTCAGATTCTTATATTCAATTATTCCTACCGACCCATTCTGTATTTTTTCCATCAGGGTATTCTTTTCTCCAATCGCTTGCTATAAAGTTATTACGGAAAATTTTAATATCATCATTACCATCTTGTTTGAACCAATCCGCGTTCAACGCTTCTTGGCCGTTTACGTGAAAATCTTTGATATCAGTGTCTTCCAGAGCTGCGTATTTATCCGGATACTTGTCAAAGTCCCCTTCAACAACAAACTCAGCTGGAGTATCGGCCAGCGGTTCGAACTTTTCATTAAGATAACCATCGTTTAGATAAATCACTTTCTTTGTGTACTTATCATTGAAAGCGTTGTTTCTGAGGAGAGTGAACACGGCTCCTGTTAGAGCCATATTGTTAAGCATTCCAGCACCTATAGTCATCATTTTTAAAGTCGGCAAGAAGAATGGCAAGACCGCAGACATTAGTAGACCAGGCAATAATATAAATGGCACCAGTTCGTAGAAATATTTCTCCATCTTTTTCATACTGCTCCTTCCAGATATCGTGTCACCTGGAATCACAAAAACGTATACAGTTAATGTAAGTATTTAATTAGTTCAACTAGCGTGGAGATTTTCCTGTTACAGGTGCCTATACAAGTAAGGTGCCTATCTAAGAAAGTATACTACTTTGCGTGCAGATCTAAAAAGTATTATTGACTAAAGAATACTAATGAGGTATGTATTTGTTTGATCATGCAATACATTACAAATACGAGTGAAATATATTTTTAGTATGGTTATTATAAACGATGAATGCACTTATGCAGAACTAAAATTAACAGTATTTTATAGAAATTTTTTCTAAAGCTAAATGTTGCAAAGTAAGAAATTAAGAAGAAAACTAAAATAAAGTAGTCCCTATTTTCATAATGACATTGACCAGACTAATTTAGAAGCTCAAAGGCAGGTCAAGCCTCTCTTCTCATTGGAGAAGATATTTGAAGCTAAGACCACCAAGCTGTCTGTCCCAAAGCGGAAAGGCGGGTTGTTACTACCGACTTCTTGAAAGAAGTAATATTTTTATATGCCCGGAATATCACAACTCAGGACTCGAACCTAGGTCACTAGTAACCAATAATCCAACGAGTCAATTAACACAATAAAAATTAATAAAAAAAACTTGGTACACAACTCGTTAGTGATGAAAAAGAACTCAAGCTTTATAACATTCGAACTTGAAGTACAAATGTTTTTCCAAGTCACAGGAGGATCCATCCTTTTAAAAGAAGGCGAACCAATTAAACGTCAAAGAAATAAAATCCTTTAGTTAGATACTACAATAAAATCTCGCGTTTTAGTCTAGACTGTGAAAATAAAAACTTATGTTTATAAAGAGTTTTACTTTTTAGAACATCGACGTTCAATGATCCGTTTTCAGTCACTCCCAGTTGTAGACTATAATCCTGAGTCAAGTGCAGTTCAAGAGGACGTCTTTGGAGTAGCCTCTCCGCTCCATCACAGAGGTTTGTATAAAGGACATCATCTGATACGTTGTAATACCGTTGCCAGGGAAACCTCTCACTAGTTGAAGCCTTTGTTAGCGGATATTGTAAAGACTTTTCCGCGCGCCATGCACCGTACGCGGCCACACATTTAGAAAGACCTAGATTTTGAACACACGGCACAAGACGTATTAAGTTTTCATTTATTCCATTCGCGAAATTTTGACTGTTTTCGCGCGAACGCGTACTTTTCGCGTGAATAAAACATGGCCACGCCGCAAAAAATAGAATGGCAGCGCTTGCGCGCATCGCTGCAAGTTGACTGAGTTTGTGTGGACGTTCACTTTAAGCCTACGATGGTAGGGACGTTTCGTAATTAAAAATTAGCAACGCTAGATCAAATATATAACGTTAAATAATCAATAACTTGCACGCAATTTTGAATAAGTCTTCCGGTTTATTATAAAACATGTACTTATTGTTTACTCATACAACATATTATAGTACGTAAAAAGTAAACAATTAATAGGTTCCGAAGTACTTATTCTAAAGTAATATGCATCTTAAATATATATTTCTTGAAATATTCTGACTTGATTGTTTGAATATAGCATGTAATATTCATATTTATATTGTATATTACATAATGTTCGTTTACCAATACAATATAAAATCTTGAAAAGAGAATTAAAATTTTATATATGTAGGCTTTTAGAAATAACAATGTTTCAAGTAAAAAAGTATACAATTTTGTGTGAATACAAAAGGTCATTGACTTTCAGAAACATTATATAACAATACACGAATAAAAACAAGTTGTAGGAGAATAAATCTATGGTCAGATAAAAATTAATGTAAGACAAGGCCCAGACCTAAATGTTAGGCGAAAGTTTTCACTGCATTCCATGTATGCAGGAAATGGCCCGTATTATTGCCAAATGCATGGAATTTGCATAGGCTCGGTCACGGACGACGGAACGCGGCGTGTCGTCGCCCCATAGTTTCACCGACTGATACAACGTGCTGTGACTCTTGATACCTTGATACAATCGCATTTAATTATACCACACGCGTGTACGTAATTTCCCTAATCATTTCTAAGCGGCAATTAATGCGATGTGTGAAAAAATGTAAACGGAATGAACTCTTTGAGACATTATACTTGTAATGAAAGTTAAACGCATGACGATTTCGGTGGAGGGATAGTGTAAATGTTGAGCTGTATCTGAGAGGTTCTGTGTCGATTCCTAACTAAATTTAGAAATTTATATTTGGTAAAATATATCTACCCGAGCTTATCTTTTATCGAGTCGTCAGGTGTAGCCACTTTCCAGTGAAGAACTGATGTTTATCTTTTTTACTGTTACAATAGCACCAATCTAGATTTCGTTTCCAGAAAGGTACATTAGATAAAATTCTCATCAAGTCTAAGGTATAAAAATTGAAACGACTTCAAAATGCTCTAAAAAGTAAAAAATAATTGCGTCATTTAGTTGCTTTAATTTACTTAAGCATATATGTAAAGAAGTAACAGCTAATATCAAGACCACCTTTTAAAATTACGTCCAAATACTGGTTAACCAATTTTAGAAAGTCACAAATATTATCATAACTATGCATAGTAGGAGTACATGGCTCACTCCTTCACAAACAGTTTTTGATCTACTTTACAATGGTTCTCATAGAATATTCATTTAATTGTATATCATCATGTAAAGCTGTCTATTACATGGAGTGTGGGCATGCGTTACGAACTACGCAAGTGAAGTGACGCTATGAGAAAATGAAACAGTTTGTAAATGTTGTGAGACGTTATAAAAATAATCAGATAGTACCTCAGATTATATCATAATGATGCGAAAAAGTTTTCACTCTTACTTCTTTATGTAAACATTTCTACACACACATTAATACACATTGGAAAAATTTCACGATTTTATTATTCTCTTCTATTTGATCCTGTTTTACTTTACAATCCAAATAGATATTTTTATTGTAGGAGGAAATCTTCATGGATGACATTCGGGCAACCTAGATGACGATGTCTGACTTCACCGATATCCTCGGTGCCCTACGGACTGAAATCTCCTACATTCGCCGACCGACTCCCGGTACCTTTCTGATCATTACTTCAGTATGGGGCTATCTTTTCATGCGTCAGTACTCTTTGCCGCTCCCATTCCTCCTGCATCTTCTCATCATCATCATCATCTTCTTTGCTTGCCAGCATGTTAGCAGTCAAGTTGTTTTTTGGAAGACGTTCGTTATTTCCGCGTACTCCATTCCTCATCCTCACGTGCTCAAACTCCACGTACTCAAAGATGGCGTGGTTCTGTGTGTCTTCTTCTCCACTATAGGGATAAGTTTCACTGGCCGTTTTACCTATTGCATAGAGATAGTTAGTGAAAACCTCAAGCCAGAAGTGCCTGTGCAAATAATCCTAATACACGATTCTACCTATACAATACAAATTCGCTAGTACCTACATAAATTGTTTTCAATTCAATATACAAAGTACAAACTATAATACAAAGACATTTGTTGTTAAATTTACAAATTCCGCAAAATTCCTGACGAAATATCCCAAAGCAAACTAAATAGAAGCGTCCGAACGTTGACAAACTAATGCAATTAACAATAAACTTCTAAACTAATTATGCACTATCGTATTGGAACACTAAACTGCTATCGGCTACAGTAACCCAGCAGATAAGTTAGCAAAGGTTTAACTTTGAAACTTAACAAACTTTGAATATTACTAAAATGTACTACGATTTCCGATACTGATACAAAAGTCAACATGTACTTAGCTACTCGTAATTTAGTTTTAACACGTTATTGACTCAATCGATGAATTACATGGAATTTTAGTAGGTCTAATACCTTCGATCCTGTGTTCGAATCTAAATAAATTAAACTGTCGATCCTGGCCATGATCATTGTCTGATATGATCATTAATAACTGAAACATTATTATCAGCCGCCAACCCGCATTAGAACAGCGTGGTGGATCTACGCTCCATATCGCCTGCAAGGAGGAAGCCTAGCCCTATAGTGGGTCGTTAATAGGCTGGTAATGATGATAGTAGGTCACTTGATGCTCATTAATTCTAACTAATTATACGTATCAAGCGGCCAACTTGCGTAGACAATAGTTACTTTCACCTACGTCTATCGATAGGGATCGGAGGAAGTGTCAATGTCCAATGGGACCGTATGCCCGTTAATGATTCGGCGTGAATCCTTAACTGGCGGTCAATAACTGGGTCGATATTTCAACCGCACGATCACGTTGTCCTGCACTTTCTTTTCGATGTTTGGTTTTGCCGACAATTGTCTTCCGTAGGACACTTTATATCCTGGCAATCGATCATATTGGCACCAGTCAAATTCGAGCAGGCAACCTGTGACCATCATTTTTCGGTGCATCTTTACGATTAGTCAAAATGTGTAGAATGTTTGGTGTGTTGTCCTTAGCCTATGTGGTCATTTTCATGTTAACGATAGTGCATTGTGAAGATGCAACAAGCTCAGGGCTTGTGGATTTTCTTAGCAAAGGTAAGAGTTCATATAGATTATATTATTTTCCTTATAAACAATGAGCAGCTGTGCCCACTGTGTGGGTCCTGTTTCCGTGGGAGTCGTATCTGATAATTCAACGCTTTACGAAACTACTGAAGTTAGCAATTTGAAAAGTCAGTAGTTTTATTTTGTGACTTCAAGAAAGGATTTTTGAAAAAGTTAAACTTCTGGGACTGAACTTTATAACAAACTTTATTCTGGAAGTTATAAAGCTTCCAAGAACAGTTTTTTCCTGAAGTTCTTTCAAGCAAAAATTCAGCTATTTCCATTAAGACAAGAGCGTCTGTTTGTTACTTAAATGTAGGTAACTATTTAGAACTAGCGCGTTCACTAATTTACACAGTATGTTTATGTAGTATCGATGTAACTGCCTGTTTGGAACAACTACCCCGGTCATTATACATTAGAAATTAGAATGTAAGTTCCCTCCTCTACTAGAATCTTAGAAAACAAAATTCTACGAACCATTTTTTGTAAATTATTTTAAGATCTACAATTTTGATAGGAGTAATTTTTCGATAAAACTTATGTTTTCAAGAAAAATCGAAAAAACTTGGACCCCGAACAACTCTCATAGCAATCAATAAACCGATGAGGACATTTAAAGCTTTCTTTCTTATGGTGAACTCAAGTTTGCCACGATTTTTTATCATTGTTTGAATTTATGTTATTTGACTACTAATTTAATGTCTGAAATGACTAAAAGGTTAACATAAGTCGCATCATATCGCAGACACGAGTTGGGTATGGAGCTTTATTTAGAAATTTTCAGAAATATTTTCAGTCTGGACTTGGGTAATTAGTGCTGTTAAATTGCCTTGCCTCAGAGATCACGCTAAGCCGTCGATTGCTGCCACATTCAATAACATTATTATACTAAGCTTGTTAATCCGTTTATCTACTAAAAATGGCAGACCTAGACCTTATACTCGTAAGTCTGCACGATATTAAGAACAAAATTATATTTAAGAATATATTATTAAAAACAAGCGTTAATGTGAAAGCTTTGGAAAAAAGGTAATTCGCTAATAAAATGACGTATATGCGAACTTTAATGGTCGTACATGTACAACTATTTATCTTATTAAAAAATAAGTTTTTAAGAGAAAATCTGGCTACAGACATTCAGGTTGTTCGAGTATGCAAAACTGAAATGGTTCTTTATTCTTTAGCTTTTAAGTTATGTACCAAATATACTTGCATACCTACATGTACACGTAAATAAAAACTTATAAAACAGGTATATAACCTATCTAATAATAATAGGGAAGATTATCAAAATACTTGGACCTTGCTCATTAGGTTACCGCCATGTGGAATATTGAGTCAACGATGATTGTTCCTATAGTCGTTTCAGTCCACGGTCTTATAGCGAAAAGCTTTGACCAACATCTTAACCCTTTAACCGCCCGGCTTTCTAGCAGTTGTCGTGCCCTCAGCGCCCGGCATAATGAATTATAAAATAAATACCTACTATAAATAGGGATGTTCAATACTCAAGTTTCTGTGGGGTCGATATTCCGTAATAACATCGATATTTGCATTTGCGAGCCTTTCGCTCTATAGTTCGCGATATATTAGTAGGTACTTACTAAAATATGTAGGTACTACTTATCCTATGATGTCATCCAACCCTAGGTATTTTTGGTAAGCCAATAAAACAACAAAACCTTTAAAGATCAATTACATTTATTAATTTTCAATATTATAAATTAAAAATGTTCGAAAAATTGTAGTTCCGTGGAGGTGCAATCCAATTTCACAGTAGGCGACAGTCCACAAACGAAGTCGTCGAATTCTTCTATCTTTACGGGTAACATTTGCGTCGTCCAACTAATGTCGTCGGTGACATTGCTTTCGTCTATCTGAAATGATGCAATAAAATAGTTGTAGTGTAATAAATTCTGATAGGGTAAGGCTTATTTTCCGGGAATAAGTAGGTAGCAAAGATAATAATCTACAACACCTACTAACAACAGTCAACACGTGCAAGCAATTCCAATTTGTAAACAAAAGAACTGATATCTACAAAGTTCGGTATACATAACACCGACCGACAATCGAGTTTATTACGGACTACGACAATAAAGCGACCAAAGAAGCTTTTGTAATACGATTATTTTTCAAATAGAGCGATCAACGCTTAGCCCTTATTGAGCCCCGGGTTCAAAAGCGGCGGCGGGTTGTCCCGTCGTGTCGCGCATCTCACTCACTCTAATAAAGTTACTAATTTCCTACTTGGGACATCTCTTCTACAGATATAAAGTCACCATTAAAAAAATCGTCGTGTAAATCGCATTATTTTAAAAACTTGAAAGTAAAATAATACAATACAACTCAAAAACATACCTCTTCATCAATATTAAACTCTTCATCTGATTGGAATTCTTCATCTTCATCACCCTCTAGGATTTGTATTAATTCTTCAGTAGTAGTCATATTTTAATACAAATAAATTATTAATTAATTGAAGCTACACATAATATTCATCGATAACATACACGTAAACAGTTCTGCACGTACATCACTGACGGAACATTCCAGAAACCGGCACACGTTTATGACGTCAGAAGCGAGTCGTCTATATCCGACCGTGGCGTTGGGCGTACTAACAACATTTGTTTCTAAACATGTAGGCTAGTGATGTGAACTATCACATTCGGTCGGGAACATTTCACTTCTTAGTTTATTTATTTTCAAAGAAATTCATTAAATTACACACAATTTTTTGTTAATTATTTTATTACTAAATGTTGTAGTAGTTAATACAAAGAGAAATATTTCGATTTTTTTGAATTTTTGTATCGGTTAAACTTGTAGTATGTCGCGTCCCTACTGTCGGATATTTCCGTCACGGGCGTAGGACGTCAATACAATTTTCTTAAAAAAATATCAGATTTACATATAAATTCAGTAATTATTTTTAAGATGTCTGAACATTAATTTAAAGTTTATTACAGTGTAAATTATATCTTAGTTAACTATTTACCTAATCTACTATTTTTTTTTAATAGAACGCAACATAATAAAATAAAAAAGCCGACTGAACGAGCGCTGGTATTTGGTCGTATATATACGACTCTGGCGCAATGGACACGGAACAGTTTGTCGGATTAATCCGACCTAGGCGGTGAAAGGGTTAAAAAGCTTTGGCTTAGTTGTTGGATCAAAGGTCGGATACAGAAGGCGGTAATTCTTGAAACGGCGCGTATTGTGAGGAGGTTCCTCACTCTGGAGCCCTGACAACTGGTTGCTTGGACCCCCGGGCCCCGAGGCAGGCGGACTGGATTTTTTTTATCGATTTATAATAATGTTTTTTTTTTATAATTTTTATAAGCATTGTTATAAATTTAAAAAAGAACTGTAAATAAAATAAATGATACATAAAAAGGGAAGATTATCAAATATCGGTATAAAAATGTCTCATGAAGAAAGATGAGAAATTTCTTTGACGTTTCTCGGAAAATACTTACACCGGCATTTTAATTACCCTATTACTACGAGTTTTATTAGATTTTCTCGAGTTTCAATGCGCAGTAATAACAGACATATTTCTTTCATCGCGTGATCAATAAGAAACTAAAATTATTCTGTTAAGTCAACGATATCAATACAATTCGGTCTTGTGTATTTTAGTGGCACATTAAAAGGCCATGATCGTCTGGGAAAGGAATCGATATAATTACATCTTGTCTATTACTCTCCTTTCTCAAGGCCAAGCCTTTCTTTTTCTACAAAAGCAAAGAAGCTTATCAAATTTCAATGAATCAGCCTATGAAATATGTGCTTTATTTACTTTCTTTTAAGAAATTTTTAATAGCATCTCGGAGTCGGAAAATTGATGGTATTACACTTCCGAACCTACGTTAAGCCGTAGCTCTTACTTGATATTATCATTAACATCTGATAGTTGTCGTTATAGAGTCAAACATTGGCACTCTGTTTGTGATGTTATAACGGAGGGAGGTCTGGCTAAGAGGCCATTTAAGGCAGTTTTAAACCTATTAGAACCATGGAGCCCCTATGTCATTGAACACAGGTAAAAGAAGTAGACTACTCAATCGGTTGATATTTCAGTTCCTGAACAACTTATATATATATATGTGCTATGCGCTGTTAATAATTAATATCGGTTATCAATTGGTGATCTGGCAGGAAAAAAGGACACCCACCGATCGTGCGGCCCTGGATACTTGCCCAGAATATCGATATAAATCATAACTTTGTAAATTATTTGCAGATAGCAGCGCCGCGAGAACGTTTGGACATAACGCTCTGAAGCGCTTATCATTCATTTTCCTCCCGGTGATGTTCACACTGGGTGTGATCTCCACTCTGTTGATGTCCCTGGCCGTCATATCAGTGAAGAACCTTGCCATTGGCGTTGTCCTCCTCATTGTAGCTGTTAGCCAGGTAATATGAATCACATTTGCTACGACTTATCTGTGTGATTTAGCTTTTTTAAAACATGACAAAAAAAACAAAACTTCAATAAGTTTTGATAACCTGACATTTTAAATTTATGAGATAATCTGTTCGGGAAGTATTTATGACAAATAAAGGTTTTTACTAGGACCTAGACTAGTCCATATGACAACTAGATTGCTGAGCTTCATGTCAATAAAAATTTTTAACAAAAAATAGAACCGACTCCAAACGCACTAAAAAGTAAAAAATAACTGTGTAATTTAGTTGCTTTAATTTACTGAAGCATATCTATGAAGTCGGTGCCAGCCACACAAACTGCTTTACTACGTAAAATAAATGTTCCTTAAACTTGGCTGGCACCGATTTCATAGATATGCTTAAGTAGATTAAAGCAACTAAATAACACAGTTATTTTTTACTTTTTAGTGCGTTTTGAGTCGGTTCTATTTTTTTGTTAAAAAGTTTTATTTTCTTTTTAGTGCGTTTGGAGTCGGTTCTATTTTTTGTTAAAAATTTTTATTTCTTACTTTTTAGTGATTTATCGCCACGTAGCGTACTCGTACTATACTGTCATAGTATATTATATAGCACTAGTAGCCAAAAAGCTACCGATACCGAGTCAAAAACCGAAATCGCTGTAAGCGTGCCTCCAAAATTTGAAGAGTTCCTTCAATTTCCCCAGGATATCATCAGTAGATCCTAACAAGCGGACAATGGGACCACCTTGGATGTATGCCCTTTCTAATAAAAAAAGAATTATCAAAATCGGACAACACTGTAAAAAGTTATGCGTGGTCATACATAAAAAATAAAAAAAAAAATATATATACGTGTCGAATTGAGAACCTCCTCCGTTTTTTTTCGTCGGTAGGTAGGTAATAGGTAGAAGCAGGTTACTTTGCGAAATTTAATCAGGAACAGTAAATAATTGTTTAATTTTGTTTTTTCCTGTGACTCTACAAAATTCAATTGTGTAATTTCACAACTGAATATTAAAAAATCAACCTTGGAGAAATAACGAGAATAGGGTAGGTAGAAGAGTATTTACTGTCGGATTTGGGTATTGGGTCCTTAATTTGATGAGATTCAACTATTTTTGCGAAAGAGTTTTATCTTTGTTGTAAGAGTAACAAATGTCTGTCGTTTGTAATGCTATGTTCCAACAAACGCATAACATCTGTGGGGCAAGTGCGAGTTTTGCACCGAGCGACTGCGTGAAAACGTACTCACTCGTAACGTCAAATCATATAGTAAAAAAGTGTTTACTCTCACAATAACTAGATGGCGCTACTCCAATTCCATATAAACTTTTCGTTTACTATTTTCGATATCGACGCGGTAAAATCTTACACTAGGCACACTGATGCGAAAAGAAAAGTAGTATTTTATAAGCTATTGTATTGTTTTTCTATTAAATTGTTACAATGGGTCCATTTCTAGCATATTACGTAAATTGAAGTTGGTTGACTTTGAATTATATTGTCGGTGTTTCACTTTCTGACGGCCTCCGTAGAGCATTGGTATGGGCACGGAAGATTTACAAGACGGAGGTCTTGTATTCGATTTCCGGCTGGGCCAGTTGAGATTTTCTAAATTGGTCCAGATCTGGATGGTGGAAAGCTTCGACCGTGGCTGGTTACCTCAAAGACATACCTCCAAAAAATTTAGCGTTTCGGTACGGTTTCGTGTAGAAACCGGAAATCGGGCTGTCTTAAACAAAAAGATTTTTACAAACTAACAGGTAGTTTTATAGATAAGCCGCAGCAACCGTATATACAGACATAAATATAAATAGATATAAATTCATATGCATTTAGTAAAAAGCTGTTAAATTCAAATTGCTAACGATTACTTCAATTTTATCAATTTGTATAGGTTTATAATCTAGGGTATTCGACCATTTTTAAAACTTGTCTTTCATTTCTAAGGGAAAAAGTCATAGATTAAAGACTAACAGATAGAGCCCATAGCGTGTCCACTCGTGAGACAGCAAATCAGCCTTATTGACATGACATGTCAACATTTAAAGTACATCATAAAACGTTATGTTTTAAAATATCGTAAAATACGAAATATTACTTTATATAAGATAGTTTAGTAAACGCATAATACATGAAGTTTGCTAAAAAATAACATATCTAAGCTTTAAATCATCAATCAATGAAGTTTATGCCTACTTACGTATGAAACGTAATTCCTTCGATTTTCTGTTCGCTGCGACTGTTGCAGCCGAAAATATTACAACCCACCATAGCACGATAACGTTTAAATTAATATCGTAACCGCAAAGTTGTATTATTTATCAGCAAATTTAATAAAAAGCTACTAATTACTCAGATATGTCCTTTGCTTGTCACCAACTTCATTCTTGACAAATAATAAAAACGAACACGCTGAAAGGGACAAAAAATAATCTTGTGTCACTTTCTAATAAAGGCTGAATGAAATAAGTCTGTCACGCTCTTGAACCTACAGCCGCGTTATGACTCCATCTATTAGTCTTTAATCTATGGAAAAAGTATTTTTTAGTCTGTTACGTTGAAAACATTTATAAATGGTAGATTCATAAATCTCTACATTGTATATATTTTTAATGAATTATTTAACCTTGTACTGGATAGTATTTTCATTATTCGGTTTCTATTTATTTCGTCCCTAAAATTCGGCCTAAGTATTTTTTATTTGAGTTATTTTAGATCCTTTTATAAACTAAGTGTTAATAATATTAGAAGAAATAAGAAATTCTGAAAGAAATCGTGGGAAACTGTCTCAAAATAAAGTAGATAATATTGTCTGTGGTTATTTCCCAGAATATATTTTTTACGTATAAGCTAAGTTACATTGTCGAGTTAAGTAAATAAATGTTAATTAATTATCTAAATTTGCATAGGCACCTACTAATAAAGGAAGTAATTATTGTCCTTCACGGTTCCGCCTTTCTGACACAAACTTTTACTTTTAATTTCAAGAATGCAAGTTATCGCGTAAAAGTACGTAGGCAGCTAAATAAAAAGATTTATTTTGATGATAATTTTGAGTAGCTTTATTTTAATCTCATTTATTTTAAGTAGGATCGAAAAGTCAAGTCTGTCAGTGCGAAGTGACTCTACCATAAGTCGTAGCTATTAAGTATATCATCTTCATCATCATTATCAGCCTATTGACGGTACACTACAGGGCCAGGCCTCCCACCTTATAGGAGAGGGGATATGGAGCGTACCCCCACCACGCTGGTTTAATGCGGGTTGGAAGGCTTAGCGTGATAATGTTTCTTTCACGATCACAATCAGATTTTGATAACAGTGACCAGGACGGACGGCTTAACGTGCTCTCCGAGGCACGGGGGTGTAACACCGCCAACTTCCAGACCCCAGGCTTGGAATGTACTGAACATTTCATAGAAGAATGAAAAAGTTCAGAATTATTCCGTGACCCGACCCAGGAATCGAACCCAGGACCTCGTGATCGAAGCCACTTAGGCTAACCACTAGACCAAAAAGGCCATAGAATTAGGAATATGATCTAAGCAATTAAGGTAAAATTTCTTTTCAAAAGTTTATAGTACAGACTTGTTCCAACAAATGTTTATTATTATAATTAAAACATTGTTATGGCGGTTTAATACACCTCGGGTGTTACTATAGACTTATAAATCTATTACAATGGAAACAATAAAAATTAAGTTAAAAGCATAAACAAAGAATGACCTACAAACTATTCGTAAGTAACGAGTACAGTCATATTATGTATTACAAACACTTTTATAAAATTAGAAAATTTTTAGAGTTTACTTTTTTAACTAACGGCTGTGATATATTATATATCATAACTCTATGGAGAAACTGTTTGTGATATACTTAACGGTTTCACTTTGATACATTTGTATAACGAAAATATTGCGTTCAATCATATTATTACGTCATATTTAGGTACCGGATTTTACAATTTGTTGGCACTTTTGGTAGATTATGACATAACGGTTTTTATAATGTTGCTTAATTTGAAAATATATTGGTAGGTTTTTTTTTATCGACTACAAGTTGACCCTTGACTGCTATCACACCTGGTGTTAAGTGACGATGCAGCCTAAGATGGAAGCGGGCTAACTTGGGAGTGGGACGAAAATCCACATCCCTGTCGGTTTCTACACGACATCGTACCGGAACGCTTAACCGCTTGACGATACATCTTTGTCGGTAGGGTGGTAACTAGCCACGGCGAAACCCTCCCACCAGCCAGACCAAGGCAAATTAAGAAAAATCTCAATCTGCCCCGCCGGGAATTGAGCCCAGGACCTCCGTCTTATAAATCCACCGCGCATACCACTTTTTTTTTTATCGAATACAAGTTGGCCCTTGACTGCTATCACACCTGATGTTAAGTGATGATGCAATCTAAGATGGAAGCGGGCTAACTTGTTAGGAGTAGGATGAAATCCGAACCCCTATCCGTTTCTACACGACATCGTACCGGAACGCTAAATCGCTTGGCGATACGTCTTTGTCGGTAGGGTGGTAACTAGCCACGGCGAAAGCCTCCCACCAGCCAGACCAAGACAAATTAAGAAAAATCTCCATCTGCCCCGCCGGGAATCGAACCCAGGACCTCCGTCTTATAAATCCACCGCGCATACCACTGCGCCTCGGAAGTCGTCGAATATATCGGTCGTAAATAACAATTAATAAAAATAATGAACATATAACATACCTACCCGACGAATCCGACCGATAAAGTCACCTAGATCCGACAAAAAGTAATCTACACCCGAATTGTAGAACATACAACGTTCATACAAATGATCTCAACATAAAATCAAATATAAATGGCAAAAAAAAATAAATTAATATTGGATAGAAGCAGGCGGCACTTTGCAGAACTTCGTCATGAATGATAATGACTCTACAACATGTAATGGTGAAGTCTTCACCTGACTGCCTCGTTGGTCTAGTGGTTAGCCTCTGTGGTTTCGATCACGAGGTCCTGGGTTCGATTCCTGGGTCGGGTCACGGAATATTTCTGAGCTTTTTCATTCTTCTTTGAAATGTTCAGTACATTCCAAGCTCGGAGTCTGGAAGTTGGTGGTGTTACACCCCCGTGCCTCGGAGAGTATATTGCGCTACTTACAGCTGCGTACACTTACGCAATACGGGCAGCATGACTTACTTTCAAAATTGATTTTTTTGTAACTATGGAACATGATGTTTATTTTCTGTTTCAATTGAGGTAATAAACATCTGAAACATTTTTTATTTCTAATTTCTGCTAGTCTGCTCAGTGAGGCTGAAACAGAAAGTGCGCGCTTGTGACTCTACATTCCAAGCTCGGAGTCTGGAAGTTGGTGTGTTAAGCCGTCGGTCCCGGTCACTATCATCAACATCTGATAGTGATCGTTAATAATTGAAACATCATCACCCTAAGCCCGCCAACCCACATTGGAGCAGCGTGGTGGGTTTACGCTCCATATCCCCTCTCCTATAAGGAGGGAGGCTTGGCCCTGTAGTGGGCTGTTAATAGGCTTATAATGATGATGAAGTCTTCACAATATACAGAGTCAACATCTTCTGAGGATGTTCCGGTGTCATAGTGAAACGTATGTACTAGTACAGAGTTTTCATTATCATCTGGGTTACTTTGTCAGCTGCATTTGCGTCGGTTTTTCGTGGAAAATAGCAAAATATTATTAACTTAATAAATTCACTTATCAAAATGAAATTCCGCAAAGTACTTACGCCTGTATGTATTCAATATAAAATTATGTTATTTCTTGTAGGCTGTGTCGAGGCTGTTCTCTGCAGCGGGACCTGCACCCCTGGTGTTCCACCCGCGTGCTGAGCTGCTGCCGGCGCCAGCGGTGCCTGCTCCGTGGCCCCCGACCGGCCCTCTGCTGTCCCCCTGGGCCAGATCCGACAACGATGCTACTATATCCGACTAAGCAATTTAGGCCAACGAACATAGAATAACTAATTCCCGATACCTTGATCCAAAGCGGTATAGACATCACATCAAAGATATCTACTAGTAGGTATCACATCAAAGATATATACATACACAACAACGGCTTTGTTGAAATGATCAATTACCTACAATTAATTAATTAATTTTACGCAACGCCGACCACACAAGACAATCGGATAACTACTTACACATAAATGAAATACCACTTACTGATCTTTTAACTCATCACGAAACCTCTAAGACATGCACTTGATTTACTTGAAACGGCATCTACGCGCAAATATCACCACTGGGCACAATTATTAGTAGGTATGATAAAACAAACATGGTCCAAAGAGAGTTAAAATATTCTTATAGGAGATATCTATATCTACTAGAGTAGTGGTAAATGATCAATCAATCAATACATAAATCAATTTTACTCAACTCCTTCAGTTAAGTCCTCCCACACAAGATTGCCCGACCTTACTATATAAAACTTCAAGTAAGACGCTGTTATTATAAAGTGATTGTTATTTATTTTCTTAAGTCTTTAGATTTAATAGAAATTTATAAATACAAATACAAATTGATAAAAGGCAAGGTAATTAAACTATTTAAGTCACGGCATAAATTATCGCGATTTTAATATAAAATAGGTTTTAAATCTCCATAGTTAAAAATTAATAAAACAGAAAAACCTAAAAAGAGTTTTGAAAATATCACAAACCGGGGTTTCTTGGGTTTCTTATTAAGAATACGTCTCGCAGTAAAAAATACAAATATTAGAACGGTCATTTACGCAAACGGAATTATACAAAAGAAATTGAGAAAGCGTCCAGATGTGGTCGCAATTAGAATCTGATCGGTTACGGTATAATGCATTTATTAGTGGGCATGCGTTTTCCTACAGGGAAATTCACGCGATGTTTCGTTCTGGTTACTTGAATTAGATGTAAACGAGGCATTATGTTAGAAAAAATAGGAATCTTCGTCTGTTTGTCGCGAAATACATTTTGTGGAAGATAGACGACGATAACACCTACCTACCTGTTAAGTATTTAAGTTTATTTATTTTGTGAATAAATAAAATGAAAAATAATATGTGTTGTTAATTCCACCCCTTTTTACAGAGTCTCCATGGCGCTTTGGTATGCGCAGTGGATTTATAAGACGGAGGTCCTCAGTTCGATTCTTAGCTTGGCCGAATAAGATTTTAGAAAATGTTCCAGGTTTGGCTGGTGGGAGGCTTCGGCCGTGACTAGTTACCCGATACGATGTTGTGTAGAAACCGAAAGGGGTAGAAATTTCATCCTACTCCTGACAAATTCGCTTCCATCTTAGATTTCATCATCACTTTGACGACCTCCGTGGCGCAGTGGTATGCGCGGTAGATTTATAAGACGGAGGTCCTGGGTTCGATTCCCGGCGGGGCCGATTGAGATTTTTCTTAATTTGTCTTGGTCTGGCTGGTGGGAGGCTTTCGCCGTGGCTAGTTACCACCCTACCGACAAAGACGTATCGCCAAGCGATTTAGCGTTCCGTCCTCCTCTTAACAAGTTAGTTATAATAATAAAAAAAAGAGTGCCCGCTTCCATCTTAGACTGCATCATCACTTAACATTAGGTGTGATAGCAGTCAAGGGCTAACTTGTAATGAATAAAAAAAATAATGATTTTCCCAAGGCCCTTTAACATATAAATTGAAATCGTAAGCGTAAATA
The DNA here is from genome assembly GCA_034621355.1 of Mycalesis mineus. NCBI lineage: Eukaryota > Metazoa > Arthropoda > Insecta > Lepidoptera > Nymphalidae > Mycalesis > Mycalesis mineus. Next base: position 12,649,115 of record CM067889.1, on the reverse strand, counting down.
TTATAGCACAAGAGCAAATTCCTATGTATCTGGGCTAGCGAGTGTAGATATTGCCAATGATTGAACTGTACGGTCTGTTAAGCTTACGCTCTCATCATTTTTCTATCAACTCAAGAGTAGTTGGGGCTAGATAATATTTTCGCTCCGTTATCAATACAGATCGTTATAATAAAACTATTGATAGATATTAGACAGAATAAAGCAAGTCAGATTACTATACAGATAACGTACTGGTTGATAATAAGTAACGGTAATCGAAATTGGCGCATCAATCCAAAAATTTGTTCGAAAAATCAGATACATTTGTGATATTTATTTAAAGAAATAAAGACTTACTTTCTCTGTAGTAAATTTTTTGTACCACTTTGAGCTCTTACTTGCAGGTCTTTAGGTATGTTAGCTAGATTCTTTTTAACTCATGTTATCATCAAATCATCAAATCTATGAATGCAGCAATGTTTTCCTTAAATATAAATAATATTTGGTATTTGATTACATATAACATACAGAAGTATATTATGTATTAAAATAAAACAAGCCTTTATTGTAAGAAGTCATAAAGACGAATAAAACGCACTCAAACAAGTCAGTCGTCCTATGGCGTCCAGCTAGAGCACCGGATCAGCTCCATGTCATCATAATTTTACATTGTCACGCAGAGACGAATATCTTAGCATTCCATGGATTCACCGTGCGGGTGCCGGGTCCATCGCGTGGCTGAGAGAAAAACTCCGAACAGAGCCCGAGACTTGTGACACGGGTGTAGGTTTAAAAGAGTACTCTCAGTGACGCGCGTCAACACTCACCTCCTTTGTTCAAGTTATTCTCCCTGCCCAGCCAAATTCGGAAAGAACCTACTAGAGCAGCTTTGGACACTCGTTCCCATAAGGAGCTTACTGCACTTCTAGTAAGGCCAAGGTCTTTTAGCAGGTTATAGAGAGACTTCGCTGGTATACCACTCGCACCCACTTCTACCGCGTATAAACTAACCACATAGCCCTTTTTAGTTAGTTCATTAGTAAGGTCATAATATTTATTCACTTTGAATACAATATTTAGCTCAATCGGAAGCCCGGAAGTGGATCAAAATTTAACTTGCTTTCATTACGGATAGGTGAAACTAAATAAAAATTAAAAGCGACCAATATTGAGTAGGTCTATATAGGTAGGTATGTAAGCGTTACAATAAGGTGACTGTTTCGAGATGAATAAAAAAAGACAAAGTCCGAGTAGAACAAAAGTGTAATAGGAAGTTCCGTTGACCGCCACAAAAAGAATTCGATCTGTTATACTCATGACAGATACTACAACAAAATTTCCATTCAATTTATTATACGCGCATAGTAAATAAGCTTTCACATTCTGATAAAACGGACCTCTATTTTCTTATAATGGTACATTATATAAGGAAGATAAAAATGTCAAAACGATTTAAATTACAATTTGTGGTTGTAAAAATATAACTGGCTATTTCCCATAAGCTAATAAATATTGATGGGGTCAGTGCACAATCACCATTACCTACTACTTTTTTCATTAGATCGTACCATTTTAGTAATCAAATTCAAATCAATTTATTTTTAAATTGGCTTTTATGCTAGCACAGAAATAGAATTTCGATGCAATTTTAGTAATTTCTGGCATTGCAATGGTAAAAAACTAAATGTTTTAAATTCACCTTTTTCCGTGTAAAATCTTCAGCACAATTTTAGTCATCGCTATTGGTTTGATTGTATGAAATCGATATAATACGTTTATGTTTGACAGGCAATAATTATTTATTCTTATTATGGCAATAATTATTTATTCTTATTCGGATTTGATCAGATCCCTGGCACCAGCGAGCAATTTATATAATTATTTTTTTTTATCGACTACAAGTTGGCCCTTAACTGCTATCACACCTGATGTTAAGTGATGATGCAGTCTAAGATGGGAGCGGGCTAACTTGTTAGGAGTGGGACGAAAATCCACACCCCTTTCGGTTTCTACACGACATCGTACCGGAACGCTAAATCGCTTGGCGATACGTCTTTGTCGGTAGGGTGGTAACTAGCCACGGCGAAAGTCTCCCACCAGCCAGACCAAGACAAATCAAGAAAAATCTCAATTTACCCCGCCGGGAATCGAACCCAGGACCTCCGTCTTATAAATTCACTGCGCCACCACTGCGCCGCGGAGGTCGTCAAATCTAAGGTGGTATAATAAGCACCAAATACCTTTTGTTTAGTCAGTTAAAATAAATGTTTAATAGTCGGGTAATATATAACAAGTAAGATTCCCGGCATCAGAGAGTGACCGATACAAACTTGCCTAACCGTGCAGATTTCTAACCAGTTTGAAACTCGCTCCCAACAGATATAACTCCCTGTTATAAGTTAGAAACTATTCCACAGGGACCAATAGTACTTACGTGAAACACATTAAAAGCCGCATTTTGGAGGAAAATTGATCAATTAGTTGATACTTTTCGCTACCAGTTTGTTTGTGAGTGAATTTTTAAAATTTTAAATGACTTATGGACCTCATTTGCGAGCACTTTTAAAATTAATAAACACATTTTAGAATTTTTGATAAAGACAAAATGTTTTAGCAGGCAACGTGGTAATATTGAATTAAACGAATCGAAGTTTGTGAACGTATAAGCCAAGCTGAATGTTAAGTTAAGTCTGAAAAGAACAAGAAATAAATAACTTACGAACATTTACTAGGGCTATCGAGTTTAAATAAATAACATTTTACGATTCGATGCCCAGTGTCTTGGACCCCAATTCAATGGTCCACCTAGCAATTCTAGCTCGGCTTCAATTACAATTTCCCTTGTGATGAGCTAGGTCGGTTTAACTATATGAAATTCATAAACGATTAAAAATACGCTCCAATGCCCTTTTCGATTAAAGTTTTATATAATCCCAGATTATTCTAAAACCGTATTCAGAAACGTTAATGAATGAATTTACTCTTTATTGAACACCAACATAAATACATATAAACAACGGTAACAACTAAAACTATACATATGCACAATAGGCGACCTTAAGAGACCTTAGACGCTAAGAAACGATTTTATCCAACTTAGGAAAAAAACGTTATTTCGTTCGGAAATTTTGGCGACTTACTTAATAGTAGAACTAAAGTATTGTTTTTATTTTCTAACAATAATATTAGTAATATCAGCTACCAATATTTTTTAGTCTTGCGAAAACGACTACTGGAAGAAGGCATTCTGCTAGGAATCTAGGATAAAGAAACTGGGTTAAACGAATTAATAACTGAATTGAACATCAATTTAGAGATTGATGTTCAATTCAGTTATTAATTCGCTTAACCAACTAAGAATAACTAACACGCATTCTTACCAGATTCCTCGTTCATGATTTGCATTGTGAAAATATGGAAAATATTCATAATTATTCATTGTGGTTCTAGCTTCTAAAGTGAATAATTGCAACGCGTGGTGTATTCACTTATCACCAGGCATGATAGGGTCAACGAGCTAGCCTATGATCTATTTGCTTTGAGTTGCAAAAATAAATCGAATTTTTTTCACGCACCGAAACGACAAGTTTACTTGAGTGAGTTTCAATGAATTAATTACAATTTACTTTTATTATGAAATATATTTACTGTATCCTTCCTATCCTGCGTATTTCCTGTAATAAGAAAATTAATTTGTTTAATCCCATCAAAGCACTTTGGTCATATAGAATCTCATTAACGGTAAATCAACCTCGATTTTATTGGAAATGGACGCGTTAGGTAAGTTTAAGCACAATTTGTAAACGTATGAGTTGAGAGGTACATAACTGTCTGGGGTATCTTGTGGTCAAAGAAGATAGAATAGATACGTTTTTACACAATTTGCATAATTCCATTTTTAAAATACTTTTAAAATATTTTTAATTATTGGTTATTATTTGACGGCCGAGTGACGCAGTGGGTAGTGACCCTGTTTCTACGTCCTAGGCTGTGGGTTCGATTCCCACTTCTGGGAAACGGTTGTGTGATGAGCATGGATATTTTCTAGTGTCTGGGTGTTTATCTATATATTATAAGAAATTTATGTATAATATATATAAAAATATTCATCAGTTATCACACTACCTAAGCTTACTTTGGGGCTATGTAGCGATGTGTGTAATTGTCCTAAAATATTTATTTATTATTATTATTAATGGTTTTAAATATAGAAATGTCGTCAAATACTCGACCACTAAATTAGTTGGAATTAATTCGAATTTATAATAAGCAACACATTGCTATTTCAAAGGGTGATAAGTACGAGCAAATTCTTTCAAAAACTATCACGCACGGTTAGAAATGTCGTCAAATTGAATAGTTGGAAAGAATCCTAGTGAGCATTAAATTAAAAAGTTAGAAATAAATCTAAACAATGACCAGCACTGATCTCGCAAAGAGTGATACGACTACGTTCTTTCAAAAGGAGGGGGCGCGCGCTGCAAGCATTGCCATATTAGCCGTCACAATGGAAGCACCGAAAGCGTATTTGTTTTTCCTAGTTGTTGTCACACTATGCGCAAGTGCAACTTGCTCTGAGGAACAAGATGACTCCAGTGTGCGTAAAATTGAACTTTACGATGGTGTGTACGTGAAAGTTCCCGAACATAACAATGAATCGAGGAAGCTGGTATCCTTTGAGATTGATACGAATAGAAATGGAGAGACAGGTGAGTTTTGTATTTATTGAAAATAATTGTGTAATAGCTATATTGCAATTCATAGTTTTTTTAATATATTACTTTTTTTGTTTGATATCTTTATCGATTGTGGACTGATTTCCAAATTGTTTTTTACACTCAGTGCCCACAGGACGTCTCGTATAAAATTAGGTCTTTAGATTAGCGTACTGGTAAAGTAAGTGAGTTAGTATGCATCAACAAACTACAAAAATTCCAAAACCGGTGTATCGAATTTTGCATTACACTAACCAACCAACCAACGTTCCACTTTTCCACAAACTGAGTACATTGTCTATAACCAGAGATGTACAAAATGGTTCCATAAAAGCATTTAAATACAAAATGCAAAATACTTCTTAGATTTACTATTTCAAATGCAAACTACCAAATACTTTTGCGCTTTGTATTTCAAATGCAAA